>CM065591.1:351665085-352265085 GCA_033119425.1 Bufotes viridis | reverse complement strand
CGTCCGATCAGAGATGAACCCCTTTATAGTCAATAGGCGGTCGGAAAGTGGTTAACATCGATTCTAAAGTCTATTTTGTCAACTGCTTTCAAATGGCGATTAGTGATTTCTTGTTAAAAGATGTTCTCTTTGGAATAGTTAATTTTCAGTAGAAACCCCTCCATAAACTCTC
Organism: Bufotes viridis; assembly: GCA_033119425.1. NCBI lineage: Eukaryota > Metazoa > Chordata > Amphibia > Anura > Bufonidae > Bufotes > Bufotes viridis. The sequence continues at coordinate 352,264,913 of CM065591.1, read as the reverse complement.
TGCATATTAACAGTCACAAATCCAAGGTGTCTGCAGCAAGCGCATACAACAAAACTATTTAAACGTGGTCATAGCATTTAAAGAGCTTGTCTCACTTGAGCAGATAGCATGTATTATATTGAAGTAGTTAATACCATGCACTTACTAATGTATTGTGATTGTCCATATTGCTTCCTTTGCTGGCTGGATTCATTTTTCCATCACATTATACACTGAGTATTTCCATGGTTAGGGCCACTGTGCAATCCATCAGCGGTGGCCGTTCTTGGACACTATAGGAAAAAGCACCAGCTTATGTGCGCTCCCACGGCCCCGGCCACCAGAAAAGCCGGCGCTTTTTCCTATAGTGTGCAAGCACACCCACCACTGATGGATCGCATGGTGGTTGTAACTATGGAAATGATCAGTCTATAATTCGATGAAAAAATGAATCAAGCCAGCAAAGGAAGCGATATAGACAATCACAATACATTAGTAAGTATCTTTTATAAACTTTCTCTACATGATAAATGCCACTTGCTGAAGTGAGACAAACCAAGTATGTATGCATGTATGTGAGAGTGCTGTGGGCTTTTTGTGTATTTTTATGCATTAATAGCACTTTACTATTCTTTTTGTCATGCAATGTTGCATATTTATTAACATTAAATATTACACATCTTTACTTTTGAAACAAAGGAGCAGATGATAAAAATGTGGCAGAATTCTGTCTCATACTGACATGTTATGCATTAGGTTTATTTACCCTGGGTTCAGACCTGAGCGTTCTAAAAACGCGCGTTTTACGCTTTTTGTCGCGCGTATTTCAGCGCGTTTTTGCAAATAGGAAACACGCGTAAAACGCGCGTTCTTGTGATTGACTACTGTGGTGTCAATCACAAAACGCGCGTCAAACGCCCCAAAAGAAGCTCAAGTACTTGTTTATGCGTCGGGCGTTTTACAGCGCGTTCAAACGCGCTGTAAAACGCTCAAGTGTGAACCACTCCCATAGGGATGCATTGGTTTTAATCTGTTGAGCGTTTTACAGCGCGTTTGAACGCGCTGTAAAACGCTCAGGTGTGAACCCAGGGTAAGTGTTTTAACACCTCACTTGGAAAAGGAACACGGCTTAGGGTACTTTCACACTAGTGTTAAAGTTTTCTGGTATTGAGTTCCGTCACAGGGGCTCAATACCGGAAAAAAACGCTTCAGTTTTGTCCTAATCCATTCTGAATGGAAAGCAATCCGTTCAGTTTGCATAAAGATGTCTTCAGTTCAGTCACTTTTACGGTATTTGGCCGGAGAAAATACCGGCCAACATTCCGGAACAGTTGCTGGAATGCCGGCATTATTTTCCATTAAAATGTATTAATGCCCGATCTGGTACCGAGTGTTCTGGAAAAACGGAACCTGTTTTCTGGTCTGCCCGTGCGCAGACCTTTAAAAACGTGAAAAAGATAAATACCGGATCCGTTTTTCTGGATGACACAGGGGAGATGGATCCGGTATTTCAATGCATTTGTCAAACGGATCCACATCCAGATCCGGAAACAAATGGTATGCGTTTGCACTCAGATTTCCGGATCCGGCAGGCAGATTCCTCCAACACTAGTGTGAAAGTTCCCTTAGAGGAAAGGGGGATAAGAATCAGGTACACTAAAATTGTGACAAATTTTGGATGCAAAATTTCGGCGCAAAGTAAGCCCACCAATAGGTGGTGTAAAGTCCAATAAAAGTGTCGAATAACACGCCAAACATATCACACACATCATTATGCTGCCTTGTTTAAAGGGGCTGTCCAGGATTTTTACACTGAATGCCTATCCTGAAAACCTGATCAGTGGGGGTCCCACAGCCAGCACCCCTGACGATCAGCTGTTCCCAAGTATGTCCTGCACTGGAATTACATAGCTCCGTCCATTGTGTAGCACCTGGAGTTTGGTACTCCCACTGACGTGAATGGAGCTGTGTAGTTCTGGCACTGGAGCTACTCAGGAACAGCGGATCGGCAGGGCTGCAGGGTGTCAGACCCCTGTCAATCAGATATTGATGTCCTATCCTCTTCAAGTTTATGCTGTTTAAATATTAGGTTCAGTATATCTACCGAATTATACATCACTTGTGATATTTACATTTTATTAACACTGGGAGTTACAAAGCAAATGCACTAAAATGTTGTCTTATTTGACCATTATGTGCTTTGCTTCACTTGAGGAGGTGACGTGGCCTACTGGGAACAGCACACAGCTTAGTGGACAGGATGTTGCTTTATCTGTACATTGCCTAAATATTAGATAGGGTTAGTAAAGAAAGCTAGTGCAGATTCTCCTTTCTAAGGAATGGACCACCAAAGACGTGCCAAAATGTTTAGGAAGCATGTGCCTCTTAAATCTGGCACATTTTAAGCCAGCATTTTTTTTTTCTATTAAGACTGGTGTTAAAAATGTCACCCTAATATAGTTTGGATTAGGAATGCACTGGGTAAGTAACAATACTTTTCTGATACTTTTATGCCCAGTTCTGTACTGAGGTTGCAATTTTTTTAGTACTAAACTGTGCAGCTTAGTAGAAGGCGTAGTGTCCCTCCTTTACCACTGTGCCGCAGCTGCCCACTGCCACCAATACAAAATGAGAAGCCTGCCCTGGGGTACTGTCAAGGAGGGAGGGATCGGGAAGAATAACTGCCCAAGCCATGTGGGAACGGAGAGGTCCGCTTCCTGCTCAACGCGTTGACATGTTCTGTCCAGTCCCTTCCCTTCCCTTACGCCATTAGTCATGTGCATGTGATATATGCTGCCTATGCATCTGGGCTTTGTGATACACAGTGCATACATGACTGGGGTATGTGATATAGGAGTGCAGGATATGCTCCCCTATAAATATGCATAACTGCATGTGGGTTTGAGCATATACTGCCTTTTTAACACCACTTTTTCTAATAGTTTGTAAATTCTTATGTTTGGAGGTGAATAAACTCCAATTTAAATGGGCCTTCTTTTCATCTACAGGCTACATATAGGTGCACCTGTTTAGGCCCTGGGCCATATCAGCCAGTCTCGGGTGGGGCTACCTCCCACTGCAAGCATGGCTACATGCTGGAGGTTACCGGTAGGCTGTTTGTAGGTCAGGCCTTATGCTCCCAGGTATCGCCCATACGGCACAGGTAGGTGAGTGGTAGGGCCTCGGGCTACTTGAGAGACCTTGGCGCGGTGCCCGAGCTTAAGACAAGTCCTCCTAGTAGGATATGTCGAACTAACCTCTCATTTTTAACATCAGTGTAAGGGTTTAGTATTACCGCAGAGTGCACCTGTCTTTGCTATTGTTATTGTGGTACTTGTAGTCCGTTGCTGACATCTTCCATTGTATGCATTTTTTTGCTGTTGATTGACATCAGCAACGGACTACAAGTTCAGGATATGGGCCCCTATATACATGCACAACTGCATGTGGGTTTGAGCATATCCAGCCTGTTTAACACCACGTTTTTTAATGGTCTGTATGTGATATAGGCGTCATGCACACGACTGTTGGTGTTTTGCGGTCCGTAAACCACGGAAGCTGCTCTGCGTTCCGTTCCGCAATTTGCGGAACGGAACGCGGCCCATTGTAGAAATGCCTATTCTTGTCGGCAAAACGGGGGCACGGAACGGAGCAACGGATGCGGACAGCACACGGAGTGCTGTCCGCATCTTTTGCGGCCCCATTGAATTGAATGGGTCCGCGCCTGAGCCGCAAAATATGCGGCTCGGACCACAACAACGGTCATGTGCATGAGACCATAAGGTGTCTATCATCTAGAGTATGTGATAAACAGTGCATATATGACTGGGGTATGTGATATATGGTGTCTATCATCTGGAGTATGTGATAAACAGTGCATACACGACTGGAGTATGTGATATATGGTGTCTATCATCTGGAGTATGTGATAAACAGTGCATACATGACTGGGGTATGTGATATATGGTGTCTATCATCTGGGGTATGTAATATATGGTGTCTATTATCTGGAGTATGTGATTAACAGTGCATACATGACTGGGGTAAGTGATATATGATGCAGCACGCAACATAAGTTGCTTAAATGTCTTAGGTATGTGCTATATGTTGCCTACATGTGATAAATAGTACATACATGAATAATGCATTTGATATATGGTACCTAAAAGTCTGGGTTATGTGATAAATAGCATTTACGTGACTGATGCATTTTATACGATATGCTTCTCTGTTTTAGTAATAACTACTTGCATTTTCTCTGCAATAGAAATTCACAAGCTTCTTGTATATAACCATATAGTGTGCCTTTACTTTATTATTCCTGCTAGAAGTTTATGAATAAAAGTACAGCTGGGCATTACCAGACTACCTACACAGTCTGACACTGGCAACACTGCCTGGATAGTGTCAGACTGTGCACGGAGACGCCTTCAACACCCGGCGACTGTACCTTTATATAGAAACTTCCAGCAGGAATAAAGAGGAATGTCACAACATAGAGTCATATGAAATAGAATAGAGGCTCCAGAGTTGTTGTTACTTTGGGAATAAAATTATTAGCTAAAACAGACATGTAAGGAAAAGTGGCAGCTCCTCTTTAGCAATGGTACAATTAAAAATCAAACGAAAACGTTGAGAATCTAATTCTGATTTTTGTGTTCAATTCAATAAGTATTTTACATTTAAACAATGGAGGGACTTCTATTTTTGTGGGGGGTTTTTTGTGTGACCGATTTGGTATGGAGTATCGTGATACTTTACTTGGTATCGAAATCGAAGTCAAAATTCTGGTATTGTGACATCCCAAATTTGCACAAAGTCCTGAAAATGCAGAAGATGCACTAAAAATGCATCTATCCATAGGAGTAAACACGACGTGAGCAGACACACCTGGACGATCCCCTGCCTGCATCTGGGTGAAAGGATTTCTATCTTCTGAAGAATGGGTGAGTTTGGGGAAAGTTCTTGAGGCTTTTATTGTCTGTAGAGAGATTTGTTTAGTTAAGTACGCCTGGATTGCCTCTGCACCAATTCAACCCAGGTTCACAGCTGGAATGTAATGAATTGACTTTTCATGAATCCTCATCAAAGTGAAAAATGCTTTCACAGGAGGGAACAAGCTAATGAGGATTGTGGTGGCTACCCCTTGGACCCAAACATCTATCTCTGCACGTTTCATCATGGAAGCAAGTTTGCCTTGAAGTACCTCAGGAAAGATGTAAAGAAGGCTTAATATACCACTCAAACATTAGCATAGGCTTGGGTATGGAGCAGAATCACTTTGCTGCACGTCACAAGACGAACAACCATGATACATTCCAGCAAATGCATAACGTACTGTAATCACTGGTTAATACTGCCTGTTCTTACATAGAGAGATTTAATTAGCTGGTGAAGGCACTCCATAGTTCAAGGCCTGCAGCTTTTTTGCATGTCATTAGCCATTTGACCATTCAAATTAGTAACAGTGTCACATTGTGTAAGTACTTCATTAAGCTTTATTCCTAGTTCTCATCATATTCATCAAAAAGCCATTAATAAAATGCCTTTCATTTATATTGGATGGATTTAACAATCTCATGCGAAAGCGAAAAAGTATATCATTAACTTACAGAATGTAAAACAAACATAAAATATGATAAATCGCACTAGACAGTATTTAAAGGGGCTGTCCCATGAGAGCAACTCATTCTGATCGGTGGGGGTCCGACGGCTGGGGGACTGTGTTCCCATCTGAAAGGAACGGCAGACACACGTTCATGTAAACTGCTCCGATCAACTCTGTGGGATTGCTGGAAATAGCTGAGCACCTGTCCTTCGCCATCTCCGGCAGCCCCATAGAGTTGAATGAAGCTGTGGGCACGCATGCGGGCCTGCCTTGCCATTCAAACGGCAAACACTAGCCCCCGTTCGAGAAATTGGCAGGGACCCCAGTGGTCAGCCCTCCAATCATGAGAAACTTATCCTCTATCTTGTGAATAGGGGATATGCTGTTGCCATGGGACAGTCCCTTTACAGATAAACAGGGATTATCCACAAGGACAGATTTATGCTCAATATTTTAATTGCTACTTTTTTCAAAACTGGGAACTGGAGTCTAAACAAGGGGAGGAAGGTAAACTTTCCCTTTACTCTTTCTTGTGATATAATGACTTTATTTAAATATTACAAAACTATCAGTGATAAAATAAAAATCATGCCTTGCACTATTGCATGATGTATTATATAGGTATTATCTGCAGACATTACTGCTAGGAGAGAATATGGTGCCTCAAAGGAGGCACCATGCATCCTGACACAGCCGCTGCCTATTGCTCCTTAAAGGGGTCTTCTGGACTTTTAATATTGATAACCTATCGTCATCTCCTGTCCCTCTTTTGCTCACTGCAAAGAAGCAGCGAGCAGGAAGAGAGATGGGAGACGGCACGTGCACACTGTGCGGGCCGTCTCCTCATACAGCGGATCAGCGGGGGTTCCAGGTATCGGGCCCCCACTGATCTGATATTGATGACCTATCCTGAGGATAGGTCATCAATATTAAATACCCGGAGAACCCCTTTAACCGCTTTCCGACCGCCTAACGCAGGATTGCGTCCTGGCAGCGGTCGGTTTGCTCCTCCTTGACGCGCGGGTGCGTCATCTCGCAAGACGCGCGATTTCCTGCGTGGGCGCGTTCACGGGATCGCGTCGGGGAGAACTTTAACTACAGCCTGCCAGCGCTGATCATGCGCTGGCAGGCTGTAGAAGTTAAAAAAAATGGCATATCAGACGCTGTTTTGTTAACAGAGTCTGATATGCTTGCTGTTCGTTCCTTTGGTGGTCCCTTTTGCTTTTGGGACCACCAAAGGAAACTTTTGTAAGTGCACCAATCACCACACAGACCCCCCCATCCATCCCCCCGGGTCACTGATTAACCCCTGATTAACCCTGATCACCACATGTCACTAATCACCCCCCTGTAAGGCTCATTCAGACATCCGTATGTGTTTTGCGGATCCATGGATCCGCAAAACACGGACACCGGCAATGTGCTTTCCGCATTTTGCCACAAGTTAGCGGAAATTGATATTTTTTTTTTATTTTTTTTGTTTTTTTACAAAGTCTCATATTTCACTAACTTGTGACAAAAAATAAAATTTTACATGAACTCACCATACCCCTCACGGAATACCTTGGGGTGTCTTCTTTCTAAAATGGGGTCACTTGTGGGGTATTTATACTTCCCTGGCATTTTAGGGGCCCTAAAGCGTGAGAAGAAGTCTGGAATCCAAATGTGTAAAAATGCCCTGTGAAATCCTAAAGGTACTCATGGGAATTTGGGCCCCTTTGCGCATCTTGGTTGCAAAAAAGTGTCACTTATGTGGTATCGCTGTACTTAGGAGAAGTAGGGCAATGCGTTTTGGGGTGTATTTTTATATATACCCATACTTTGTGTGAGAAATATCGCTGTAAACGACAACTTTTTAATTTTTTTTATACAAAGTTGTCAGTTTACAGAGATATTTCTCTCACCCAACATGGGTATATGTAAAAATACACCCCAAAACACATTGCCCTACTTCTCCTGAGTACGGCGATACCACATGAGTGACAGTTTTTTGCAGCCCGGGTGCGCAAAGGGGCCCAAATTCCAACGAGTACCTTTAGCTTTTACATGGCTGCTCACAATTTAGCCCCGCCCAAAATGCCAGAACAGTAAACACACCCCACAAATGACCCCATTTCGGAAAGTAGACACCCCAAGCTACTCACTGAGGGGCATAGTGAGTCCGTGGGAGACTTTTTGCCAGAAGTTAGCAGAAATGGAAACTTTATTATTTTAATTTTTTTCCTCAGAAAGTGTCATTTTCCGCTAACTTGTGAAAAAAAAAAAAAAATGATACATGAACTCACCATGCCCCTCCGTGAATACTTTGGGGTGTCTTCTATCTAAAATGGTGTCATTTGGGGGGTATTTATACTATCCTGACATTCTAGCACCTGAAGAAACATGACAGGCGCTCAGAAAGTCAGAGCTGCTTCAAAATGCCGAAAATCACTTTTTTGCACCATAGTTTGTAAACGCTATAACTTTTACCCAAACCAATAAATATACACTTATTGGATTTTTTTATCAAAGACATGTAGAACAATAAATTTAGAAAAAAATTTATATAGAAATGTAGTTTTTAAAAAAAAAAAAATTTACAACAGAAAGTGAAAAATGTCATTTTTTTTGCAAAAATTTCGGTCATTTTTGATTAATAGCAAAAAAAAGTAAAAATGTCAGCAACAATGAAATACCACCAAATGAAAGCTCTATTAGTGAGAAGAAAAGGAGGTAAAATTCATTTGGATGGTAAGTTGCATGACGGAGCAATAAACGGTGAAAATAGCGTAGTGCGGAATTGTAAAAAGTGGCCTGGTCATTAAGGGTGTTTAAGCTAGGGGGGCTGAAGTGGTTAATAGTGCCCCTGTAAAAATCCATGCATGTATCAATGCTGAATTTTTACCCAATTAATCTACCCTATTATTAATCAAATAAAGAAAATAAAAGACACTTAAAGGAAATCTGTCACTAGTGAGTTACCTCCCAATACAACTCTTTATATAGACACATAGCTGTAGTTCACCTAATAAAACCACAGCTTTTCTTTTGTTGAGCTGAGGTTCTGTTCCCTAGTTATGATATTTTTTTCTTAACCACTTGAAGACCACAGGTTTATACCCCCCTAGTGACCAGGCCCTTTTTTACAATTCCGCACTACACTACTTTCACCGTTTATTGCTCCGTCATGCAACTTACCACCCAAATGAATTTTACCTCCTTTTCTTCTCACTAATAGAGCTTTCATTTGGTGGTATTTCATTGTTGCTGACATTTTTACTTTTTTTGCTATTAATAAAAATTTAACGACATTTTTGCAAAAAAATGACATTTTTCACTTTCTGTTGTAAATTTTTTTTTAAAAAACTACATTTCTATATAAATTTTTCTCTAAATGTATTGTTCTACATGTCTTTGATAAAAAAAAGTCCAATAAGTGTATATTTATTGGTTTGGGTAAAAGTTATAGCGTTTACAAACTATGGTGCAAAAAAGTGAATTTCGGCATTTTGAAGCAGCTCTGACTTTCTGAGCGCCTGTCATGTTTCTTCAGGTGCTAGAATGCCAGGATAGTATAAATACCCCCAAATGACACCATTTTAGAAAGAAGACACCCCAAAGTATTCGCAGGGGGCATGGTGAGTTCATGTATCATTTCATTTTTTTCACAAGTTAGCGGAAAATGACACTTTCTGAGGAAAAAAATAATAATAAAGTTTCCATTTCTGCTAACTTCTGGCAAAAAAAAAAAAATCTCATACGGGCTCATTATGCCCTCAGTGAATACCTTGGGGTGTCTACTTTCCGAAATGGGGTCATTTGTGGGGTGTTTGTACTGTTCTGGCATTTTGGGCGGGCTAAATTGTGAGCAGCCATGTAAAGCTAAAGGTACTCATTGGTTTAGGGCCCCTTTGCGACTCAGGCTGCAAAAAGTGTCACTCATGTGGTATCGCCGTACTCAGGAGAAGTAGGCAATGTGTTTTGGGGTGTATTTTTACATATACCCATGTTGGGTGAGAGAAATATCTCTGTAAACTGACAACTTTGTATAAAAAAATTAAAAATTGTCGTTTACAGAGATATTTCTCACACCCAGCAGGGGTATATATAAAAATACACCCCAAAACACATTGCCCCACTTCTCCTGAGTACGGCGATACCACATGTGTGACACTTTTTGCAGCCTGGGTGCAAAGGGCCCTAATACCAATGAGTATCTTTAGGATTTCACAGGGCATTTTTACGCATTTGGATTCCAGACTTCTTCTCACGCTTTAGGGGCCCCTAAATGCCAGGGCAGTATAAATACCTCACAGTGACCCCATTTTAGAAAGAAGACACCCCAAGGTATTCCGTGATGGGTATGGTGAGTTCATGTAAAATTTTATTTTTGTCACAAGTTAGTGGAATATGAGACTTTGTAAAAACAAAATTAAAAAAATATATATCAATTTCCGCTAACTTGTGCCAAAAATGAAAATTCTGTGAACTCGCCATGCCCCTCAGCGAATACCTTGGGGTGTCTTCTTTCCAAAATGGGGTCACATGTGGGGTATTTATACTCACCTGGCATTTTAGGGAACCTAAAGCGTGAGAATCCAAATGCGTAGAAATGGCCTGTGAAATCTTAAAGGTACTCATTGGTTTTAGGGCCTCTTTGCGCATTTGGCTGCAAAAGTGTCACTCATGGTATCGCCGTACTCAGGAGAAGTAGGGCACAGTTTTGGGGTGTATTTTTACATATACCCATGCTGCGGTGAAATATCTGCAAACGACAACTTTTTAAATTTTTTTATACAAAGTTGTCAGTTTACAGAGATATTTCTCTCACCCAACATGGGTATATGTAAAATACACCCCAAAACACATTGCCCTACTTCTCCTGAGTTCGGCGATACCACATGTGTGACACTTTTTGCAGCCAAGATGCGCAAAGGGGCCCTAAAACCAATGAGTACCTTTAGGATTTCACAGGGCATTTTTACGTATTTGGATTCTCACGCTTTAGGACTCCTAAAATGCCAGGGCAGTATAAATACCTCCATGTGACCCATTGTGGAAAGAAGACACCCCAAGGTATTCGCTGAGGGGCATGGCGAGTTCACATAAAAAAATTTTTGACACAAGTTAGCGGAAATTGATATATATATATATATATATATATATTTTTTTTTTTACAAAGTCTCATATTCCACTAACTTGTGACAAAAATAAAATTTTACATGAACTCGCCATACCCCTCACGGAATACCTTGGGGTGTCTTCTTTCTAAAATGGGGTCACATGTGAGGTGTTTGTACTGCTCTGGCATTTGAGGGGTCTCCGCAATCATTACACGTATGGCCAGCATTAGGAGTTTCTGCGATTCTCCGTATATTGAGCATACGGGTAATGAGATTTTTTTTCCGTCTCAGCCGCTGCGCTGAAAAAAAAAAATGAACGGCACAGATTTTTTCATTCGCATCGGTCAATGTGGATGAAAAAATCTCTGCCAAAATCAGTGACTGCGGTGCGGTGGGTTGGGCGCTAGCTACCTAACAAGTAGCTAGCTAACTGGCGGTGATAGGGGACCCTTATGCCCCATTCACACGTCCGAAATTCTGTTTATGGAACGGAATTGCGGACCCATTCATTTCTATGGGGACAGACTTTGTCCCGCTCGGATCCGGAATTACGGATCCGCGCTCCGGGTCTGCACTTCCGTTCCGCAAAAATATAGAACATGTCCTATTCTTGTCCGCAATTGCGGACAAGAAAAAGCATTTTCTATATAGTTCTGTGCGGATCTGCAAAATGCGGAAAGCGCATTGCCGGTGTCCGTATTTTATGGATCCGCAGATCCATGGATCCGCAAAACACATACGGACGTCTGAATGAGCCTGTAGGGGGTGATTAGTGACAGGGGGTGACAGGGGTGATCAGGGGGTGACATGGGTGATCAGGGGTTAATCAGTGATGGGGGTGGGGGGTGTGTGTAGTGATTGGTGCACTTTTCCTATTTTCCTCTGGTGGTCCCAAACAAAGGGACCACCAGACGAGCAGACATTAGGTATATCAGACGCTGTTTAAAAACAGCGTCTGATATGCGATTTAAATGCGTTTTTTCAAGCATCTACAGCCTGCCAGCGCATGATCAGCGCTGGCAGGCTGTAGTTTCAGTTGTCCTGCTCCGATCACATGAACGCCACGCACGCGCGCTGCTCATGTGGAAATCTCAGGTCTCACGAGATGACGCCGATAGGCGTGACTGAGACCTGAGAGAGCCGCCGCGCTGACGCCCATCGGCGCTAGCGTGGCGGCAAGAGGACCAACGAGCAAATTAGGCCTGTGGTGCAATGAGGGCACTTTAGGATTTCACAGGGCATTTTTACGCATTTGGATTCCAGACTTCTTCTCACGCTTTAGGGGCCCCTAAATGCCAGGGCAGTATAAATACTCACAGTGACTCTCATTTTAGAAAGAAGACACCCCAAGGTATTCCGTGATGGGTATGGTGAGTTCATGTAAAATTTTATTTTTGTCACAAGTTAGTGGAATATGAGACTTTGTAAAAACAAAATTAAAAAAATATATATCAATTTCCGCTAACTTGTGCCAAAAATGAAAATTCTGTGAACTCGCCATGCCCCTCAGCGAATACCTTGGGGTGTCTTCTTTCCAAAATGGGGTCACATGTGGGGTATTTATACTCACCTGGCATTTTAGGGAATCCTAAAGCGTGAGAATTCAAATGCGTAAAAATGGCTCAGAAATTCTAAAGGCACTCATTGGTTTATGCGCATTTGGCTGCAAAGTAACACTCATGTAGTCGCCAGCATCAGGAGAGTAGTGCAGCTTGGGGTGTATTTACATATACCATGCAGCGGTGAGAAATATCGCTGTAAACGACAACTTTTTAAATTTTTTTATACAAAGTTGTCAGTTTACAGAGATATTTCTCTCACCCAACATGGGTATATGTAAAAATACACCCCAAAACACATTGCCCTACTTCTCCTGAGTACGGCGATACCACATGAGTGACACTTTTTGCAGCCAAGATGCGCAAAGGGGCCCAAATTCCCATGAGTACCTTTTAGGAGGGCATTTTTACGCATTTTTCTTCTCATGCTTTAGGGCTCCTAAAATGCCAGGGCAGATAAATACCTCACATGTGACTCATTTTGAAAGAAGACACCCCAAGGTATTCCATGAGGGGCATGGCGAGTTCATAGAAAAAAATTTTTGGGCACAAGTTAGTGGAAATTGATTTTTTATTGTTTTTTCTCACAAAGTCTCCCTTTCCGCTAACTTTTGACAAAAAGTTTAATTTTTCATGGACTCACTATGCCCCTCAGCGAATACCTTGGGGTGTCTTCTTCCAAAATGGGGTCACATGTGGGTATTTATACTGCCCTGGCATTTTAGGGGCCCTAAAGCGTGAGAAGAAAATGCGTAAAATGCTCTTCCTAAAGGTACTCATTGACTTTGCAGCTTTGCTGCAGTAGTAATACCATGGGTATCGCCGCACTAGGAGAGTAGGGCATGTAGCTTGGGGTGTATTTTACATATACCATATTGGGTGAGAGAAATATCTCTGTAAATTGCCAACTTTGAATAAAAATTTTTAAAAAGTTGTCGCTTACAGCGATATTTCTCTCACCCAGCATGGGTATATGTAAAAATACACCCCAAAACACATTGCCCTACTTCTCCTGAGTTCGGCGATACCACATGTGTGACACTTTTTGCAGCCAAGATGCGCAAAGGGGCCCTAAAACCAATGAGTACCTTTAGGATTTCACAGGGCATTTTTACGTATTTGGATTCTCACGCTTAGGACTCCTAAAATGCCAGGGCAGTATAAATACCTCCATGTGACCCCATTGTGGAAAGAAGACACCCCAAGGTATTCGCTGAGGGGCATGGCGAGTTCACATAAAAAAAAATTTTTCACACAAGTTAGCGGAAATTGATATATATATATATATATATATATATATATTTTTTTTTTTTACAAAGTCTCATATTCCACTAACTTGTGACAAAAATAAAATTTTACATGAACTCGCCATACCCCTCACGGAATACCTTGGGGTGTCTTCTTTCTAAAATGGGGTCACATGTGAGGTGTTTGTACTGCTCTGGCATTTGAGGGGTCTCCGCAATCATTACACGTATGGCCAGCATTAGGAGTTTCTGCGATTCTCCGTATATTGAGCAGACGGGTAATGAGATTTTTTTCCGTCTCAGCCGCTGCGCTGAAAAAAAAAAAATGAACGGCACAGATTTTTTCATTCGCATCGGTCAATGTGGATGAAAAATCTCTGCCAAAATCAGTGACTGCGGTGCGGTGGGTTGGGCGCTAGCTACCTAACAAGTAGCTAGCTAACTGGCGGTGATAGGGGACCCTTATGCCCCATTCACACGTCCGAAATTCTGTTTGCGGAACGGAATTGCGGACCCATTCATTTCTATGGGGACAGACTTTGTCCCGCTCGGATCCGGAATTACGGATCCGCGCTCCGGGTCTGCACTTCCGCTCCGCAAAAATATAGAACATGTCCTATTCTTGTCCGCAACTGCGGACAAGAAAAAGCATTTTCTATATAGTTCTGTGCGGATCTGCAAAATGCGGAAAGCGCATTGCCGGTGTCCGTATTTTGATCGGATCCGCAGATCCATGGATCCGCAAAACACATACGGACGTCTGAATGAGCCTGTAGGGGGTGATTAGTGACAGGGGGTGACAGGGGTGATCAGGGGGTGACATGGGTGATCAGGGGTTAATCAGTGATGGGGGTGGGGGGTGTGTGTAGTGATTGGTGCACTTTTCCTATTTTTCCTCTGGTGGTCCCAAACAAAGGGACCACCAGACGAGCAGATATTAGGCATATCAGACGCTGTTTAAAAAACAGCGTCTGATATGCGATTTAAATGCGTTTTTTTCCGCATCTACAGCCTGCCAGCGCATGATCAGCGCTGGCAGGCTGTAGTTTCAGTTGTCCCGGCTCCGATCACATGAACGCGCGCGCGTTCATGTGAAATCTCAGGTCTCACGAGATGACGCCGATAGGCGTGACTGAGACCTGAGAGAGCCGCCGCGCTGACGCCCATCGGCGTTAGCGTGGCGGCAAGAGGTTAATGAGCAAATTAGGCCTGTGGTGCAATGAGGGCATCACCATTGCTCTTGTTGCACCCATGGTCCACTCATTTCTCTGGCCAGCCCCTACTTTGCTGCTTTGATTGACAGGGCCAGGCAGTGGTAAAGCAGAGAGGGAGGGTTTGGCCACAGAAAGGAGTGGCGCTTGGGTGCAAGAAGGGCAACAGTGATGCCCCCATTGCACCAAAGGCCTAATTTGCGTATTAAGAAAAAGTAGGATCAGCAACAGAAAAACAGCATTTTAATCAGGTAAACCACAGCTATGTGCTTATGCAAACAGTTGTAAAAGGAGGTCGCTGGTGACAATGGGAAATATGTACAAATGCGACCACATGACGGTGACGTCACCCCAGGTCCCTAGGCTTGTCCAAGGTTCGGGTTCAATGAAGCATCCCCTTATGGATTCCAAATGCCGTTATGGTCCGCGGTAGCGGAATCCATAATGGGATGCTACGATAACCCGAACGCGAACTTTGGACGCCGAACTAAAAATAGAAGTTCGCTCATCTCTAATTATGACACAAGTGATAAATCTCTCATAGGTTTCTAAAATCTGGAGAAGTGTAAACTGATCACAAAAAAGTTGACTGCTAGAGACAGGGACAGTAAGAAAACACATGTTGGATGAAGGACCTGCCGTGATGTCACAGGATCACATGGGTCACATGGTCCACTCAAATGCTTCTATGATTGGACCATGTGACCCTGTGACGTCACCACAGGTCCTCAAGCATCCAAACCATCAAGAAAGAAGACGTTCTGGGGCTCTGCGCGTACAATGGGAGAAGGTAAGTTAACTCTTTATTATTTTTAACCCTCTAAAGCCCGGGGAACATTGCATTCTGTAATTAGAATGCGATTATTTTCCCTTATAACTATGTTATAAAGGAAAATAATAACGATCGGGTCCCCATCCCGATCGTATCCTAGCAACCATGCGGGAAAATCGCAACGCATCCGCACATGATTGCGGATGCTTGCGATTTTCCCGCATCCCCATTCACTTCTATGGGGCCTGCGCTGCGTGAAAATCGCAGAATATAGAACATGCTGCGATTTTCACGCAACGCAAAAGTGATGCGTGAAAATCACCGCTCATGTGCACAGCACCATAGAAGTGAATGGGTCAGGATTCAGTGCGGGTGCAATGCGTCCTCCTCACGCATTGCACCCGCGCGGAAAACTCGCCCGTGTGAAAGGGGCCTAAGGCCTCTTTCACACGCGGGTGCAATGCGTGATGTGAACGCTTTGCACCCGCATTGAATCCTGACCCGTTCATTTCAATGGGTCTGTGTATATGAGCGTTTTTTTTCACGCATCAATTGTGCGTTATGTAAAAATCGCAGCATGTTCTATATTATGCGTTTTTTACGCAGCCCTAGCCCTATAGAAGTGAATGGGGCTGCGTGAAAAACGCATTGTATCCGCAAGCAAGTGCGGGTGCGTTGCGTTTTTCACTGATGGTTGCTAGGAGATGTTGTTTGTAAACATTCAGTTTTTTATCACGTGCATGAAAAACGCATCAAAACGCATTGCACCTGCGCGTAAAAAACGAAACAACTGAAATGGCTTTGCCTGTGAAATCGCACAGTTTTCACTGAACGCATCCGCAATGCATCCGGCCCTAATCCGGACACGCTCGTGTGAAAGAAGCCTAAGGGTGTTATTCTGGCGCCTCCCCAGTATTCACCTATTCACCCCCTATACAGGGATGTGGACTTCGCTGAGGGTTAGTGACCAGACCGCTACCTCCTGGGATGGTCTTGGTGTACTTGGCAGCTGACCCCAGAACTCAGGAACACCGGTGCAAGGCACCAGGAGTACAGACATGGCAGAAGAAGAACACAGGCAAATAAACAGATCAGGAACCCAGACAAAGACGTCAAGCATTCGGAGATACGGACTACAGGAACGGACTACTGGAACTAGGACTCTGTACAGACAAAGCAGACTTGGCAAAACAGATGTCAGGAAAGACTGAACAGACTCAGACAGACACAGACCCAGAACAGACGGAACAGACTCAAGACAGGAGGTACAGTTCACACCCACAGAACAGAGGCAGATATGCACTGCCACACCAACACATGGCCTTATAAACACACCCACCAGTATATTATTACAATTGCATGTAATTAAAAATGTAGTATAGCCAATGAGTTATTCAATAAAATCTATCTGTATAGCATCGCCTGCTGATTGTTCTTTTCCTTATTTCCTGTCCACCTCACACGCATTCAGTTTAAAGCTTCAACTGCTACCAGCCATATCTTCTGTAAGAAGCTGTGGCAGTTACAAGAAATGAGCTACAGCAGAAAGGACACCCCCCTGGAAAGGCACACACCCCCTGAGCTGCCAGCCTGAAATGAATCTAGCCGGGCAACAGGAGCAAGGAATGGGTAGATCTCTGAATCCTTTAGTTTTGTTAGAAAGAGATTTTACTATGAAATTTATGATGTATTATTTGATGTCTGATTTTCATTTTATTTTTTACAACCATGGCTGAACGCCTTTAATTCTTTTAATATGTTAGAATACATTTTGAGGATTGTAATCGTTCTACTACTACTATAGATGCGTCACAGGATAAAGTGATACTGTGAAGCTACTGCACACAGTGGGGGCATTTATCAATAATGACATAATTTGCGCAAAAGAAAATACTAGCGTTACGAATCAAAAGTGTTGATTTGTTTCACCTCATATCAAAAGGTGCACGCCACTTGTAAAATGTGACTTTTTAAAATGTAAACTTGATTATCCGCCTATTTCTCTTGATTTGTGACATTTTAACACCAATAGCAGTAAAATGTGCCATTTCAGCCACCTCTGTCCAGATCACACCTGCAACTTTTGAAACATATTTGCGACTTTTGAAGAATATTTGTGACATTTCTAGTGGTAAATTGCGACTTTTGTCTCAGACTCGGGATGTTTTTGCTGAATGTCATTTTACTGACAGAACCCTGCTGTTTAACTCATTTATATTAGAAAAAAATTAACGCGTCCTGTTTTAAAACTTACTTATCACTTGTTCCCGCAACAAGTTGTTTTTTTTTTTTCATAAATGTGACTTTAAGGCTGGGAACACACCTAGGCGTTTCTGAATCGCGCGTTTTAGGATGCGCGTTTTTGTAACTAAGAAACGCGCGTCATACGCGCGATTCAGTGATTCTCCCCTATGGCATCATTGTCCATAGGCGCGTTAAAACGCCCCAAAGAAGCTCATGTACTTGTTTGGGTGTGGGGCGTTTTACAGCGCATTCAAACGCGCTGTAAAACGCCCAAATGTGAACCATGCCCATAGGGAAGCATGGCTTTTTACATGTTGTGCGTTTTACAGCGCGTTTGAACGCGCTGTAAAACGCTTAGGTGTGTACCTAGGGTTACTCTTTATGCCATAAATACGACTTTTCACACAAACCACCACCACAATTGTCTGCAACAATTTGAGCCATTTCTGCAGATAAGAGGGTGATAAATGAGGCGTAATATGCACCAATTTGATAGCCCCGCCCACTTTGACATTTATAATTCATTTCTGGGGTGATGCATTCTTTAGTGTGAAAATTCTGGAGAAAACCGTTGATATATTTGGCGCAAATCAAAACGCCATTCTTTTTGGTGGATTTTACGCCCTAATTCTGGCCTAAATGTTCCCCAGTGTTTTCAAAGCTGACATATAATACAGTAGATGGCTGGGTAATGCATTTGTAACTACTTTGTATCAGAAAAAAAGAAAATCCTGTTATAGATATTCAAAGGGACATCTCCACAGAAAAATGAGTTATCACATATTAATAGCCTGTATGAGAACAATCTATGTAATTGTCTTTACAAAAAATGGGTTGATAGTTTTCTGGATATACATTTTTAAGTCATTCTTTGAATTCATCTCCTGGCTCATTAAAAGGGTTTTCCGAGATTTTAATACTGATGACCTATCCTCTGGAGGGGGTCCAACACCCAGGGCCACTGCCGACAAGCTGTTTGAGAAGGCTCCGGCGATCCTGTGAGCACTGCAGTCTTCTTGCAGCTTACCGAGCACAGGCCTGTACATTGGCTGTGCTTGATATCTTGCTCAGCCCCATTCACTTCAATGGGGCTGAGCGGCACCTAGGCCATGTGACGATTAACGTGTTGTTAATGGCCTAGGAAAAGCTGAGAGAAGGCTGCGGCGCGCCGTTGTCTTCTCAAGTAGCTGATTGGCGGGGGTCCCTAGTGTCGGATTCCCACCAATCAGATACTGATGACCTATCCAGAGGATAGGTCATCAATAAAAATCTTGGAAAACCCCTTTAACTTCCTTCTTTGTTTGGAATTTTAGCATGACAAACAGTGTGCCATATTCTTCTCTCTCAGACCATCACTGCAGCCAGAGAGGGACGGGGGATGAGTGACTCAATTATAGCATCACACATTACACTGATACATGCCATGTGTTGCAATTGGGCATCCTTATCTAGGCCTATCAAAAGAACAAAAGAGCTGTCACACTGTCATCCCGGTTTTACATCTAGTATTGTACTAGCAGATAACATTTTCCCCTAACAGGAGCAGTAAACTAACAAGAGATTACCCATCTATATAGGAGATTTATCTGTATGTGATGACTGCAACAGAAAGACATTTTGAATGTAATTTACAATGATATAGCACTGACTAAATTGCTAAAAATACTACAAAATGTTTTCTATGAATATTGAGTTGAAACAATACCCCTTTCTGATGGAAGGGGAACTTTAAAGGGTATGTAAATCTTTGGGGGCAATTCTTTTTTTATAATTGCATTTTACTCATTTTGGGCAAAAAAAAAAAACCAATTTTTTTTCAATTGATCTTTATTAAAAAATATTGAGCCGTTCTGTCACAAAGGGTCAACTGTGTGAATGGTACTTTCACTTTGTGCCAGTCATCTTATAGAACGTCTCAGTCATAAACACTTATTTAAGCCATATTCTTATCAGTAAGATAAGAACTGAGTTATATAGTGTTTATAATGTCAGATATCAGAGATAAGGAGCCATCAGCTGAGCTGCCTGATGGAACAGCATGAAAATTCACAGCCTGCTACTAGAGAAACTCAAGGCTACACAGACAGGGGTTAATTTTATTTTTATTTTTTTACAAAGACCAATTGAAAAAAATATTTTTTAGCTCAGAATGACTATAATGCAATAGTAAAAAATGCCCCAAAGGTGTGTACTTAGCCTTTGAAAAAGAGGTTAATATCTTGGAATGGTTAAAGTTATTAAAACAAGTAGCCGTACAACGGGGCTAATTCATTAAGATTAGTAAATGACAAAAGCTATAATCCAGCTTCTAATTGTAGTTTTAACATGGAATGTTTTTTTTAAAGATGAATTTATGTCTTGCGATAATAGTCTAGATTCTGAATTTCTAGTGTATAAATAACATAAAATACAAAAGATCAAGTAGAAGAAAGCAGATAAAAATCCTTACACTTGGTAATGACTATGCTACTACATGAATTTTGGAAGTGCAGTCAACTAGAGATGCTTACTGCAAGTCAAGGATTATTTAAGGAAAGAAACATTGTAGAATTATGGACAAGATATTTCGAATGCACATTTCAAAACTAAAAGAAAAATTAGATACAGGAAATAGCCCATACAACAAAAATTTATTAACGAATGAGTAAATTAGTAATGAATTAAAGTCATTTTACTTGTACAGGGGTGTGGAATTCGTATCGCCCGACGCCCGGGACATGTAGTTCCAGGCACGGGGCAAGTAGTTTGTGAAGGTAGCTTAGTCCTCATGAGGGCAAGTAGCAGGGCTAGGGTGGCGGCGGGTTTTTATCTGCAGCACGTTCGGACTGCTTACCGCACTGTGATCAGCGCTGTGCAGGCCGGAAGTCGGGAGCAGAGGAGTGCACCGCGGGACAGAAGACATCCAGCTCCCAGCAGAAGCGCAGAGTCAGCGATAGTGGCTGAAGTAGTAGTGGGAGCTCCTGTCTCCTCACATGGTGGCAGCCCGTGTCCTGATAGTCCAGCAGGTAGTGTGTGTTGTACCTGCAGGGTGTGTGGTGACTCCTCTGGGTGAGCTGTGGAGGATGCTCTCCTGTCAGGCTGCAGCTCTGCTTCTTCTCCCTGGCGCTGAAACTAGGAGTCCTGCCTTCCTCTTTGTGCTGCCAGGTTCCAGGAACTCACCCTCCATGTATGGGGTGGGCAATGCCCCATTATGGCATGTACATAACATTAAAGGGATTCACTGCCCTAGTATGACATATAGTACATGCCATACTGGGGCAGTGAATCCCTTTAATGTACATGCCATACTGGGGCAGTGAATCCCTTTAATGTACATGCCATACTGGGGCAGTGAATCTTTTTAATGTACATGCCATACTGGGGCAGTGAATCCCTTTAATGTACATGCCATACTGGGGCAGTGAATCCCTTTAATGTACATGCCATGCTGGTGCAGTGAATCCCTTTAATGTACATGCCATACTGGGGCAGTGAATCCCTTTAATGTACATGCCATGCTGGTGCAGTGAATCTCTTTAATGTACATTCCGTACTGGGGCAGTGAATCCCTTTAATGTACATGCCATACTGGGGCAGTGAATCCCTTTAATGTACATGCCATGCTGGTGCAGTGAATCCCTTAAATGTATTATGCATTAAAGGGATTCACTGCCCCAGTATGGCATATAGTACATGCCATACTGGGGCAGTGAATCCCTTTAATGTACATGCCATACTGGGGCAGTGAATCCCTTTAATGTACATGCCATACTGGGGCAGTGAATCTTTTTAATGTACATGCCATACTGGGGCAGTGAATCCCTTTAATGTACATGCCATACTGGGGCAGTGAATCCCTTTAATGTACATGCCATACTGGGGCAGTGAATCCCTTTAATGTACATGCCATACTGGGGCAGTGAATCCCTTTAATGTACATGCCATACTGGGGCAGTGAATCCCTTTAATGTACATGCCATACTGGGGCAGTGAATCCCTTTAATGTACATGCCATACTGGGGCAGTGAATCCCTTTAATGTACATGCCATACTGGGGCAGTGAATCCCTTTAATGTACATGCCATGCTGGTGCAGTGAATCCCTTTAATGTATTATGCATTAAAGGGATTCACTGCCCCAGTATGGCATATAGTACATGCCATACTGGGGCAGTGAATCCCTTTAATGTACATGCCATACTGGGGCAGTGAATCCCTTTAATGTACATGCCATACTGGGGCAGTGAATCCCTTTAATGTACATGCCATACTGGGGCAGTGAATCCCTTTAATGTACATGCCATACTGGGGCAGTGAATCCCTTTAATGTACATGCCATACTGGGGCAGTGAATCCCTTTAATGTACATGCCATACTGGGGCAGTGAATCCCTTTAATGTACATGCCATACTGGGGCAGTGAATCCCTTAATGTACATGCCATACTGGGGCAGTGAATCCCTTTAATGTACATGCCATACTGGGGCAGTAATCCCTTTAATGTACATGCCATACTGGGGCAGTGAATCCCTTTAATGTACATGCCATACTGGGGCAGTGAATCCCTTTAATGTACATGCCATACTGGGGCAGTGAATCCCTTTAATGTACATGCCATACTGGGGCAGTGAATCCCTTTAATGTACATGCCATACTGGGGCAGTGAATCCCTTTAATGTACATGCCATGCTGGTGCAGTGAATCTCTTTAATGTACATTCCGTACTGGGGCAGTAAATCCCTTTAATGTACATGCCATACTGGGGCAGTGAATCCCTTTAATGTACATGCCATACTGGGGCAGTGAATCCCTTTAATGTACATGCCATACTGCGGCAGTGAATCCCTTTAATGTACATGCCATACTGGGGCAGTGAATCCCTTTAATGTACATGCCATACTGGGGCAGTGAATCCCTTTAATGTACATGCCATACTGCGGCAGTGAATCCCTTTAATGTACATGCCATACTGGGGCAGTGAATCCCTTTAATGTACATGCCATGCTGGTGCAGTGAATCCCTTTAATGTATTATGCATTAAAGGGATTCACTGCCCCAGTATGGCATTTATATTAAAGGGATTCACTGTCCCAGTATGGAGTGGCTGCCCCCATACAGTATAACGTCTCCTTGTGGCTGCCCCCATACAGTATAACATCTCCTTGTGGCCCCCGCCCCCATACAGTATAACATCTCCTTGTGGCCCCCGCCCCCATACAGTATACCATCTCCTTGTGGCTGCCCCCATACAGTATACCATCTCCTTGTGGCTCCCGCCCCCATACAGTATAACGTCTCCTTGTGGCCCCCGCCCCCATACAGTATAACGTCTCCTTGTGGCCCCCGCCCCATACAGTATAACTTCTCCTTGTGGCCCCCGCCCCATACAGTATAACGTCTCCTTGTGGCTGCCCCCATACAGTATAACGTCTCCTTGTGGCCCTCATACAGTATAACGTCTCCTTGTGGCCCCCGCCCCCATACAGTATAACATCTCCTTGTGGCCCCCGCCCCCCTACAGTATAACTTCTCCTTGTGGCCCCCGCCCCCATACAGTATAACGTCTCCTTGTGGCTGCCCCCATACAGTATAACATCTCCTTGTGGCCCCCGCCCCCATACAGTATAACTTCTCCTTGTGGCCCCCGCCCCATACAGTATAACGTCTCCTTGTGGCCCCCATACAGTATAACGTCTCCTTGTGGCCCCCATACAGTATAACGTCTCCTTGTGGCTGCCCCATACAGTATAACGTCTCCTTGTGGCCCCGCCCCCATACAGTAAAACGTCTCTAAGCGGATGCCCCTATACAGTATAACGTCTCCTTGTGGCCCCGCCCCCATACAGTAAAACGTCTCTAAGCGGATGCCCCCATACAGTATAACGTCTCCTTGTGGCCCCGCCCCCATACAGTAAAACGTCTCTCTGTGGATGCCCCTATACAGTATAACGTCTCCTTGTGGCCCCCGCCCCCATACAGTATAAGTTCAGGACAAGTAGATTGAGCCCCCGCTTTAATCCTTCGACAAGTAGTTTTTTTTTTTTAAATTTCCACACCCCTGCTTGCAGTAAAATGATAGCAAAATAGATTCCAAACTATTTCAAAGTTTCGGAGCTCCCAAGTACCACTTCTTCCATTTTGCTTTACTTTTATTACCTTATTTAAAAAAAGCGCTAGAAAAAGTTCTTACACATGGCACAAAAGTAGATATCTTTGGCATCCATCTCTTGTCTTTGGCTATTTTCTAACAATCATGAGTATGGCACCTAAAAACACTTGAGTGAAAAGTGTAAGCTAAATACAGTCAGTGTCACTTGGACAACTCAAAAAAAAAAACATTTTGCCAAAACAATTCCAAGATCACAGATATCCCCCCTCCTTTGTTCTACACACACACACTCCAAATTAATTAGATCTGGCTGAGACTTCACACTCTTATCATGACTGGTAAAGAGTGCCAAGTCTTTTGGTGTGAAAATAGTCAACTGCCAGCTCAACTGTGCTAACTACAAGTTAACAGAGAGCTTGGATTTAATGCTTAGGATTATACCTCACAAACTGAAACAAACAGATTTATGGCTACACATAAAAAAGCAAGCCAAGTAGACCAAATGTAGAGGTTTTATTGACTTCTTCGAGACAAAATAACCTGGCATATTAGTTTGTGCATTCTGCAACAGACATTCAGCCCCATTGTACTACTCAGAAGAGTGTAAAAAGAAACCCTACTGTTTGAAATCCAGCGGAACATCCCCACAACAGAGCACAACTGTTCCCTCATGCATGAATGGGAAGGAGATGAAAGGAAAGATGGACTTCTGAGGTATAGCAAAAACAAAGACAACAAAAGTGCTGATCATGAGGGAATGACACAACTCATTGCTGAAAAAGGGATGAGAGAAAGGCGCATGGACAATGGGGTAGACAGCTAAATGACACATAGAAGAATTGAAAAATCTACAGAAGTGTCCTTTCTCTTTGCACTTCATGAGAAACAATTAGATGTTGGTACAGCTGTCATAAAAAGATCACTGAAAGCCGTTACCATCATCCAATGTACACGCAGTTCTCCACACTACCGTTACATTCATGTTATGGTGCCATCCACCACTTGCCAAAAAATTAAAGGCTTAGGCCTCAATTATACCATGTCAGCCATATTTGCATGAAAATGGCTAAAATAACAAGACTTTGTATATTGCTCAGACACGTAGGGTTTACATGACAGTGGAAAAAAAGCCATTAAAAACGGATAGACTCCCTAATTTTTCATGGCCATTTTGCGGTGTGTGGATCCATTTTCTGTCCACTTATCCGCTTTTAATAGCCATTTTGAATTAAATTTCTTTTTTTTAAACCTCAAACCCTTCAGTGCCTTCAGTATACATAATGTCCCCTAGACATCCAATGGCCCCCATAGTGCCCCCAGTATAAAGAATGGCCCTCATGGTGCTCCCCAGTATAAGTAATGGCCTGCTGTATGCCCTTAGTATAAGTAATTCCCCCGCAGTGCCCTCAGTATATATAATTTATCCCCGCTGTGTCCTCAGTATATAATGACAAACCCAACACCATCTCCCAAACCCCAGTAGCGCCAACAACAATAATTAAAAAAAAAAGGTCCTTCTGCCTCCTCTAGTGTGGAGCAGGTATTCCCTCACGTAAAAGTGGTTGAATATATATATTTTTTTCATTTTAATCCAGAAATGGCCATTAGACGAGTCCACTCCTGTCTAAGGCCTCTTGCACACTACCGTATGGCTTTTTCATGATTTTGTGTTCCGCAAAATTCGGATCCGCAAAAAATACGGATGACAATAATAGGACATGTTCTATGTTTGAATGGAACGGAAAAGCGGAAGGCAACAGAAATACGGAAACAGAAGGAATACCTTCCATTTTTTGCTGATCCATTGAAAGGAATGGTTCTGTATACGGTCCGTATACAGAACGCAAAAAACAGAATGTAAAAGAAAAAAGAAACGTTCGCGTGCAAGAGGCCTAACTGTCATTAAAAATTGCCCTATTGATTTCAGTGCCTGGTCGTGAAAATGGCCAAAAATGGGACATGTCCTATTTTTTGACAACCACTGTTCGCCAGCCTTTAGTATGAATAGCCCAATAGACTTTATTACATTTATTCTGAAAATGGCTGCATGCCGTAACAGGGCCGTTTTTCACTGTCATGTGACCATGCCCTTAAAGGGGATCTGTCAGCAGTCTCTCTTATGTAACAAATGCCAATGATTATAATGAGATATGGAATTAAATCTGTGTATTTCAGCATAAAATACAGTTTCATTTTTTGCAGATTTCTTTGGTTGCAAGTAAAAGACAAATAGATGCTTGCTGTTACTCAATAAAAGATCACAATGTTCTCTACTCACAATGTATTTTGTGTAGTTTTGAGCCCCCCTCCCGCCATGTTTGTTAAAGAACTCCACATGCTCCAGATAGAATTTGTTTTTAGGCAGATTTTCACTCTTAAAGGGCATCTGTCTGCAGATTTGTACCTATGACACTGGCTGACGTGTTGCATGTAAGCTTGGCAGCTGAAGGCATCTGTTGGTCCCATGTTCATATGTGTCCACATTGCCGAGAAAAATGTAGTTTGAGTATATGCAAATGAGCCTCTAGGAGCAACGGGGGCGTTGCCGTTATGACTAGAGGCTGCGCTCTCTCTGCAACGGCCACACTTTGATTGACAGGGCCCAGCAGTGTAAATGATGCATGCTTGGCCCCGTCAATCATTTGCATACATTAAATCTTCATTTTTCTCAGCAATGCGGGCACATATGAACATGGGACCAACACAGATGCCTTCAGCTGCCAAGTGCACATGTAACAGGTCAGCCAGTGTCATAGGTTTCAAGAGCTATACCAAAAACTGAAACTAGTTGTGTAGCATGCGCTATTCTTTGACCATTTTTTGCAGTTTTTATACCATGAGTAAAGGAGACCCATAGGCGTTTAAAATGAAAAAAAAAAAAAGAACTGAAATCTGCTGAAGGTAAAGCAGTTTTTAACCAAGTTTGGATCCTTTTAAGGGTTCCGGATTAATGTCACCAAAATTACCCTGCTATTTTTGAACAAGAATAATTCTGCTGTAACCTTGGGGGCGGTTGGAAGGATAATGGTTGCCAGATTTTCTATTAAGTACCTGGGTATAAGGATCGGAAGGACTACTTTAGAATGCGTATATTCACTAATTTACCTTCCACTGGTTGTAAAGATAATACGGAAACTTCAAGAATGGCACAATCTCCTCTTATCCTTAATGGGTAGGAATAACCTTCTAAAAATTATATTCATGTCCGAATTACTGTATCCTTTGCAGACTATTAACTTATTACTTAAAGGAAATATGCTACAAAAAATGTTATCTGCCAGTTAAAACCAGATAGCAATACATAACATTTTTTTCTAAGGCTACTTTCATACTGGCATTTTGGTTTCCGTTTGTGAGATCTGTTCAGGGATCTCACAAGCGGTCAA
Source organism: Bufotes viridis (assembly GCA_033119425.1). NCBI lineage: Eukaryota > Metazoa > Chordata > Amphibia > Anura > Bufonidae > Bufotes > Bufotes viridis. Next base: position 352,237,719 of record CM065591.1, on the reverse strand, counting down.
AAACGGACCAGTTTTGCCCTTAATGCATTCTGAATGGATAAGGATCTGCTCAGAATGCATCAGTTTGGCTCCGTTCCGCCTCCATTCCGCTTTGGAGGCGGACACCAGAACCAGGGTGGATTTGATTTAAATCAAACTGATTTAAATCACTAGTCAGTAAGGCTTGATTTAAATCATAGTTTTCTACATAAAGCTACTTTCACAGTTGCGTTTGGGGATCCGCTTGTGAGATCCGTTTGAAGGTCTCACAAGAGGCCCCAAACTGATCCGTTCAGCCCAAATGCATTCCGAATGGATGCGGATCCGTTCAGAATGCACTGGTTTGGCTCCATACCGCCTCCTTTCCGTTTTGGAGGCGGACACGAAAACGCTGCTTGCAGAGTTTTGGTGTCTGCCTAGAGATGCTGAGCCAAACGGATCCGTCCTGACTTACGATGTAAGTCAATGGGGACGGATCTGTTTGCATTGACTTTTAATGGGGGTCTGAAACGTATCCATTTGGGACTTAGCATTTTTTTCCACATATAATACAAACCGATCCGTTCTGAACGGATGCATTGGTTTTTATTTTCAGTGCGGATCCGTCTGTACAAGTACTGGACGGATCCGCACCGAACGCAAATGTGAAAGTAGCCCTAAGACTAATTCTTGCTGGTATAACTTATAATATGCAAGTAGATAAAGATTTGCTGTGAAGAAAAGGCATGTGATCTCTGCTGAGAACTGCAAAAGTAAACCAAGCATCTGTGATAATATCTTGTAGGCAGAGAAACTGCCCAATAATCTAAGAAAAACCTTTGGAAGAGCCTGACATTGTGAATGGATTAATGGAATTTATTTACAAAAAAAAAATTAAACATATACAGCCTAATTCTACATAATTAAAAAGCTAATTTATTTCATGATGGAATAACCTTTGGATGGTAATATATTTTCCTCAAAAAGCATTTCATATAAAAAATCCAATTTAAATAAATAAAAATCCAATTTAAATCCGATTTAAATTAAAAAAAATCCGATTTAAATCAAATATCCGATTTAAATCAAATAAATCCGATTTTTTTTATATATTTTTTTAAAATCATAGATTTTTATCCACCCTGACCAGAACGCTGCCACAATATGGGTCAATGGAAAACGGATCCGTCCCACATTGACTTTCAATGGTGTTCAAGACGGATCCGTTTTTGCTATGTAAAATACAATATAAGCGGATCCGTTCTGAACGGATGCATGCGATTGTATTATCTGAACAGATGTGCAGTTTGTGCAGATCCATGACGAATCCGAACCAAACACGAGTGAAAGTAGCCTAATCTGTTTTTATTTTCTGAGTTTTCTAGGTCAGGAGGGAGCCGATAAGCTGTGATATCACCTATTGTGAATGGTGCACCCTGTGTTGTCTGTACACAGAGGTAATATAATGAGGATGTACTGATAACCAGATAACTGCAGTAAAGTGATCTGTACAGACCAAGAAGTGGCCCCTATTTTTAGGATTAGTGGCCAGTGAGAAAACTGCAAGATTTATGGTTTATGTTTAAATATATATAGTGACATGGAAAATTAAATATATCACCAAAAATTCTTTAAAAATGTGTTTAACATAAAGACGCGATTTAAAGAATACAGTATCTCACAAAAGTGAGTACACCCCTCACATTTTTGTAAATATTTTATATCTTTTCATGTGACAACAACACTGGAGATATGATGCTTTGATACAATGTAAAGTAGTCAGTGTACAGCTTGTATAACAGTGTAAATTTGGTGTACCCTCAAAATAACAACACACAGCCATTAATGTCTAAACCACTGACAACAAAAGTGAGTACACTCCTAAGTGAAAATGGCCAAATTGAGCCCAATTAACTATTTTCCCTCCCTGGTGTCATGTGACTCTTTAGTGTTACAAGGTCTCAGGTGTGAATGGGGAGCAGGTGTGTTAGATTTGGTGTTATCCCTCTCACACTCTCTCATACTGGTCATTGGAAGTTCAACTTGGCACCTCATGGCAAAGAACTCCCTGAGGGTCTGAAAAAAAGAATTGTTGCTCTGCATGAAGATGACCTAGGTTTTAAGAAGAATGCCAACACCCTGAAACTGAGCTGCAGCTCGGTGGCCAAGACCATAAAGCGGTTTAACAAGTCAGGTTCCACTCAGAACAGGCCTCGACATGGTCAACCAAAGAAGTTGCACGTGCTTAGCGCAATTTCCAGAGGTTGTCTTTTTAAAATAGATGTATGAGTGCTGCCAGCATTGCTGCAAAAGTTAGAGGGGTGCAAGGTCAGCCTGTTAGTGCTCAGACCATACGCCACACACTGCATCAAATTGGTCTGCATGGCTGTTGCACCAGAAGGAAGCATCTTCTAACGATGATGCACAAGAAAGCATGAAAACAGTTTGCTGAAGACAAGCAGACTAAGGACATGGATTACTGGAACCATGTCTTGTGGTCGGATGAGACCAAGATAAACTTATTTGGTTCAGATGATGTCAACCGTGTGTGGTGGCAGTCAGGTGAGGAGTACAAAGACAAGTGTGTCTTGCCTACAGTCAAGCATGGTGGTGGGAGTGTCATGGTTTGGGGCTGCATGAGTGCTGCCGGCTGTGGGGAGCTACAGTTCGTTGAGGGAACCATCAATGCCAAAATGTACTGTGACATACTGAAGCAGAGAATGAGCCCCTCCCTTCGGAAACTGGGCCTCAGGGCAGTATTCCAACATGAGAACGACCCCAAACACACCTCCAAGATGACCACTGCCTTTCTAAAGAAACTGAGGTTAAAGTTGCTGGACTGGCCATGCATGTCTCCAGATCTAAACCTTATTGAGCATCTGTGGGGCATCGTCAAAAGGAAGGTGGAGGAGTGCAAGGTCACTAAAATCCAACAGCTCAGTCATGTGGTCATTGGAAGAGGATTCCAGTGGCAACCTGTGAAGCTCTAATGAACTCCATGTCTAAGAGAGTTAAGGAAGTGCTGGAGAATAATGGTGGCCACACAAAATATTGACACTTTGGGCACAATTTGGCCATTTTCACTTAGGGATGTTCTCACTTTTGTTGCCAGCGGTTTAAAAATTAATGGATATGTGCCGAGCAATTTTGCGGACACACTAAATTTACACTGGACACTGACTACTTTACATTGTATCAAAGTGTCATATCTTTAGTGTTGTCCCATTAAAAGATATAATAAAATATTTACAAAAATGTGAGGGGTGTACTCACTTTACTGTAGGTCATGTTATAATGACACATTCGCTTTAAGCATGTGAATGTCTCTAGTTTAAATAAAGGCTTTACGGTATTTCTTTGGCATAATAAGCGCCCTAGAATCAGACATGTTAAGCTAATGGTGTCCAGTGAACATTGTGGTATAGCTTTTCATGATGTCAGGGGTTATAACTTGGCATGTATTGCCAGACATATCACTGATTGGATTAATGGAACCAGCCCTTATTCGGCATTGTCTTTGGAGAGGGGTTTATGTGGTCCCTGGTTACAACATATACCCAGTTGGATTAAACAGTCCATAGTTATTCGTAACACCATAGCAGCGTGGAGGACACTTTAGAGTAGAGTTGTTTCGGTACCAAAATTTTGATTCGGTATCGATACCATAAAAAAGTATTGCGATACTCGATACCATTCAATACCACGCGAAAAAAATAAAAACGCCAAAAAAATCCGCGTGCATTCCACATTTTATGAAACCGCCGGCTCATAATACAACAGTCCTATCCTACTTTTTTGTGGGGACAAGACGACTAAAAGAAAATGGCGAATCGTGCATTTTTTCTTTTTCTTTCTTTTACGGCGTTCACCGCATAAAAGTGGATTTTTTAATAGTTTGGACTTTTGAGACGTGGCGATATGTAATATTTTATTTATGTATTGTTTATATATTTTATATGTAAAATTGGGAAAGGGGGGGATTTATAATTAATATTTTGGTGTACTTTAATTTTTTTTTTTTTTTTACAGTTTATTTATTAACTATTTCCACCCTAGGGGCTAGAACCTGGGATATTCTCATCCTATTCACCCTAATAGAGCTCTATCAGGGTGAATAGGATCTCACCCTCTCCCTGCTGCCCTGTGCACAGTGCACACAGCAGCAGGGAGCAGACCAAGGCAGCCAGGACTTCAGAAGCGTCCTGGTTACCATGGTAACCGATCGGAGCCCCAGCATTACAGTGCTGGGGCTCCGATCACTGCCACTGCCACCAATGAGGAGGAGGTGAGGGGACCCTGTGGCCACTGCCACCAATGATTTTATTACTGGGGAAGGGGGGCACACTGCCCACCAATGTTTTAATACTGGGGGGCACACTGCCCACCAATGTTTTAATACTAGGGAGGGGAGGGGGCACACTGCCCACTGCCCACCAATGTTTTAATACTAGGGAGGGGCGGAGCACTGGCCAGCAATGCCGAGTAGTTTCTTATATAAATGCAGGCAGAAGACACAGGCTGCCGGCACCTGCCTGTGAACGAGCGCTGCGATCAGAGGCTATTAACCCCTCAGGTGCCGCACCTGAGGGGTTAATTGCCTCTGATTGCAGTGCTGGGTCACAGGCAGGTGCTGGCAGGCTGTGTCTTCTGCCTGCATTTATATAAGAAACTACTCGGCATTGCTGGCCAGTGCTCCCATCCCCAGCTCCGCCCCTCCTCCCGCCCCGCTCTGCCCCTCTCCCTCTATTGGTTGAAGCGGCAGCACAGGGGGAGGGAGAGACTGCCTCCTTCTCCCTGTGCTGCCGAGGAGAACATGGCCGCGCTGAGAGTGGCGCAGCCATGCTCTCCTATACTGGGCTGTGCAGTAGTGCAGCCCAGTATCGATAAAATACTTTTCCTGGTATCGAGTGCGATACCAGAGAAAAGTATCGATCGGGTATCGAAAGTTCGATACCCGAAACAACCCTACTTTAGAGGTTGCATAGATTGCCCTATAGGACAGGGCTGGTGAACCAGCTGTTGTGAAACTACAATTCCCACCATGCCCTGCTGTAGGCTGATAGCTGTACGCAGTCTCGGCATGCTGGGAGTTGTAGTTTTGCAACAGCTGGAGAGCCGCAGGTTGGCCATCCCTGCTATAGGATTTCCAAACACTTCCCTCTCCGGAATAACCTGGAGTTCCCACAGGGGTTCACTAATAGACTGTTTGGGGAATAGAAATCGAAGGGCATCTCTTTAGATTAACATTTTCTCCATATTTCGAAGTCGAGATGGCTCTCTTGGGAAAAACTGATCTCCAAATACTCTTTGCCAGTGGCGTAACTAGAAATGACTGGGCCCCACAGGAAATTTATGTACGGTCCCCCCACCCTGAAACTTCTTCGCAACCCCCTCCTCCCATGCAACCCCCACTCCTGTGGCTAATCAAGGTAGCTGTCTCTTAGATGAGGCCCAGCAGCTGCTTCATCCATTTCCTACAGTGTCTCTCTATATAATTTTATAATACTGTTTGGTGGGCCCTAAACAGTTGCTTCCGCTGCTTCCCCTGTAGCTACACCCCTGCTCTTTGCGGTCTTTTCAGGTTATACAGTATAATCAGATTAAGGGCTTGTTCACACGACCATGCCGTGTTTTTCAGTCAGCAAATTGCGGATCTTCAAAACAAGGATGCCGCCTGTGTGCCTTCCGCAATTTGCGGAAAGGAACAGGAGGCCCTTTATAGAAATTCCTATTCTTGTCCGCAAAACGTACAAGAACAGGACATAGCTCATAATTTTTACAGGGCCACGGAACGGAGCAACGGATGCAGACAGCACACGGAGTGCTGTCCGCATCTTTTGCGGCCCCATAGAAGTAAATGTGTCCGCACCTGAGCCGCAAAAATACGGCTCGGATGCGGACCAAAACCACAGTCATGTGAACAAGCCCTGAAGCTGTATTTTTTATCAGCCCTGCAGGTAGTCAATAAAGAGGTGATCCCCAATTGTTTAGATAAGATATTGGAGTTGGGAGGGGTTAAGGCATCTGTCTTGTCTATTATTGATAGAACGAAGTAGAAACAGGTTCAACTTACGGGTCCCTGGGTTTCCATGGTTGGTCTGCTCAATTGGAGGATATTGGACTCTAACATAAGGAAGGGTTGGTTGTCAGTGCGGCGCCACATCATCAATGAGGTGTGGCAGGACACTCAATTTAGGATTATCCATAGAGCTATTTATGGGTTTGATTTGCCTCCGCACCCGGACAAGCCGGATCTTCTAACCAGCTGCCCCAAGTGCAAGTTAGCAAAAACAAACTTTTTCCATGGCCTGTGGGAGTGCCCAAAGATCATGAAGATATAGGAGAAAGTGGTGCAGATGTTTCAGGATATGTGGGGTCAAGGGGCTCCCCTGAAGCCTCAGTTGTTTCTTTTTTACTATGCTGAGGGGGGTGGATGACCTGGGTGCGTCTCTACCTCGCTTATTCCACACTGTCTGTCTGGTAACCAAAAGATGGTTACCACCCTCGCTATCCACTATTCTTGAGCAAATGAAGAAGCTCCTCCATATTAAATGGTTAGAGACAGAGAGACTCAAAGAGTAGTGTACTAGAGTTTTTTTTCATAAATGGAAAAGTTTTATTCCAAGTTACATGGTTGACTCAAGAGCTACAACAATTAGTGAAACCTTTTCCTTTAACTGAATGGTATCTTTTGGAGCAGCTGAAAAGGAGACGGGGCAGACTACGATCTCTAGGGGTCTGATCCACAGGGCTAATGAGGAAGTGTAAGGCTTTGCTCACTGTACTATGTTGGTTTTGGGCCTAATTTTTTTGTTACTGTGTATGTGTTTGATTAGGGTCTGCATACCATATTATTTTAATGATGTTGTAGATATAAATAAAAATGAAAAAACTAAAAAAAAAAAAACTCAAATGTTCCAGCTGTACAGCTCCCTGCTTCTTTTCTACTGTACATGATGACGCATCATCCATATTGAGCTACAACCTTCCCACAGTTGCCAATCTACTGCATCAATCATGTTGTGAGCGGACACCAAACGGACTCCATTAAAGTCTATGGGGTCTTTAGGCTCCGTTGGTGTCAGTTATGTACAGCATCCATCCTTTCCGTTCTCCTGCTCCTTAACTGAGCCGGAGAACAGAAAAGACAAACGGTGATGTGAACGAGCCCTTAGTCCTAAAAATGGCTGGACAACCCCTTCCAATTCAGACCAAACTCCTTTTATTAGAAGAAAATTTTTTTTGTATTTCAGCGAACTCACCAACCTAAACATTAAACCTTTAAGGACAAACCCAGCACTGGCCATAAGGATGTGGGCTATGTGATAATAACTTTGGAATACTTTTACTTAGCCAAGCAATTCTGAAATAGTTTTTTATTTGACACATTGTAATTTATTTTAGTGGTACATTTTGTCAAATGTATAGAGTTATACCAAAATTTTCAATTTTTAAAACTTTAATTTAGAAGTCAGCAACAATTTTTAAAATTTTCAAGACAATTTTGCACACCTATTTTTTTTAGTCTTAAGTGACATGGATATTAGAAGTCCCCATAAATCGTCACGTTTTTAAAACTGCACCTAACAAAGTTTTCAGAATGGTATTTAGGAAGTTTATTAATTCCTTAGAGTTTTCACAGGAATTAACACAAAATGGAGGCGAAATTTACACATTTTCTTTTTTTGCTGATTTTTCATTTTATTCCATTTTTGGAACACAGTACGTGGGCAGCACTGTGACAAAGTGGCTGGGTACTCCTGTCTCCTTACACACTTCAAAGATATAGTGATAGGGAATTTAGACTGTGAGCTCCACTGGGAACATTAGGTGATGATAACATCTGCAAAGTGCTGCAGAATGTCAGCACTCTATGATTAAAATAAATAAGGAAATAAAATTTGGCATTTATTAACTTGATTTTGTAGTTTTTAGAAATATACCATATGTGGTCCCAGTGTGCTACTTGACTCAAATATAGAGGCATCAGAAACAATGATGCACTTTGTGGATTTTGGGCCCCGTTTTAAAGGGATTTTCTGGGGTCTTAATATTGATTACCTATCCTTAGGGTCTGACAACCGACACCCCCACTGATAAGCTGGTTGAAGAGAAGGCACAGGCGTGCCGGAGCTGCCTTCCCTATATTGTTTACTTGCTTGCCGTCGACATTGCAGCGGAGAGCAGGTGTAATTACAAGAAGCCATCCCATTTACTTCTATGGGATGGCTCTGTAGTAGACACTTGTATAGGAAGGAGCTGTCCTATAGAAGTAAATGGCACAGCTTCTTGTAATTACACCTGCTTGTTGCTGCGATGTCGATGACAAGCAGGTAAACAATTAAGAGAAGGAAGTGCTTGCACGATGCACGCCTTCTCTTCAACCAGCTGATCGGCGAGGGTTCCAGGTGTTGGACCCCCCCCCCTCCCCCGCCAATATGATATTGATGATTTATCCTGAGGATAGGCCATCAATATTAAAATGCCAGAAAAATCCTTTAAGGATGTCTTTCAAGCACAATTTAGGTTTTTGAAGGCCTTAAGTGACCAAAGCATAAAAGACCCCATATTGGTAATTACACCCCTCAAGGAATTCATCCAGAGGCGTGCATTCTGAATTGCAAAATTACATGTTCATAATAATATGTAGTTATAGCTCAACCGTTTTTATTTCTTTATAGGCACTAACTGGAGAAAAAGGTAACCCATAAATTACTAACCAATTTTTCCTGAATACAACACCAAATATGCTGTTGTCAACTGCTGTTTGGGCAAATGGCAGAGGTAAAAGGGAAGGATTGCCATTTGGCTTTTGAAGTAAACATTTTGCTGGAATAAGTTTGACCACAATGATGCATTTGCAAAGCACCTGAGATACAAAATCCTCCAAATTTACCCCATTTTGGAAACTACACTCCTCAGGAAATTCAGCTACTGGTGAAATCATAGTTTTGAACCCATAAGTGTTTCTTAGACTAATTTTGGACCGTAAAAAGTTACACAAATACCCCACATGTGGTCACGTTTTGGGCCAATGACAGAGATAAGAAGGGAAGGGGCTCCATTTGGCTTTTGAAGTACAGATTTTGCTGAAATGAGTTTCAGGTTTTCACAAGGGTTAATCACAGAGTAAACACTCCACAAAATGTTACAGAATTTCTCCAAAGTATGGCAATAATTTGACCCTGAATGCAGTGGCATTCAAACTCCTCCTCATTGTGGTCTTGCACTGAGAAATAACTGGAGTCTTGGGACCCCAGTTCTAGTGATCAGTAGTAGTTACAGTGGTGCGGCCCTCACTGATCAGATACTTAGCAATTACCTTTTACTGTGGCCAGCTTTACTTTTCTGAAAATCTGGACTGCAAACAAGTATTCCAGATAGAATTCCAATGTAGAAAAAAAGGTGATTTATCCAGCACTCCAGTAAAATAATTATTTTATTGGAAATGTAGTAAAAACAACTTACACAAAAGGTAAAAAAAAACTAATTGTGGTAATTTATTAAGACCAGCTTTTTGGGCACTGGCCAAAATACCCCTCCACTGGCGCTTTAGGCCTCTTTCACACTTGCGTTCTGAGGATCCGACGGGCACTTCGAAATGCTTTCAGGTTACCATGGCAGCCAGGACGCTACTGAAGTCCTGGCTGCATTTGGTACTCCGCAGCAGTGTACTTACCTGCGCTGCGGCCGCCCCTTCATGACGTCACAGGTCCCTGCGGCGCCGCCCGGACCTGTGACGTCATGAAGGAGCGCCCGGAGGCCGCAGTGCAGGTAAGTACACTGCTGCGGAGTACTTACCATGGCAGCCAGGACTTCAGTAGTGTCCTGGCTGCCATGGTAACCGATCGGAGCCCCAGCTTACAATGGGGCCCCGATCGGAACTGCTGCTGCGCATGCACAGAGCTAAACGCCGGATCCGGCGATGCGCCGAAACGACGCTTAGCTTAATTCCGGATCTGGATTAATGCATTTCAATGGGCATTAATTCCAGATCCGGCGTTTCGGCATGTCTTCCGGATTTTTGGACGGAGACAAATCCGCAGCATTCTGCGGTTTTGTCAATGTCCAAAAAACGTTCACATGCCGAACGGAAGACATCCTGATGCATCCAGAACTGATTTCTCTCCATTCAGAATGCATTAGGATTATCCTGATCAGTATCTTTCCGTCCTAGAGCCCCGAGGACGGAACTCTAGGATGGAAAGGCAAAACGCAGATGTGAAAGGGGCCTTAGTTATGTAGCGGCGACGGCCTCTACATCACTGATACCCAACAGCCTTAAATCTACACCAGCTCCCTTGCTGGCGTAGATTTAGATAATTGTCTACGCCAAAAACTGGCGTAGAAGATGATGAATGAGAAGGGCCTACCGGCCGATCCCCACCTCGCCCCCCACGCGACCTTTTTTAGAACTGCCGTACGTGGCGTGGAAGGAGAAGAAGTTGCAGATTCAGCTGCAAATCTCCATTGCGATCGAACCTGCGACAGATATATGGCAAAAAGTGGTGTATATCTAATCATAAATGACCCATGTTTTTAGGACACAGTAAGGGGGAATTCACATCAGCGTTCGCAATTCTGTTTTTGCTTTCCGTTTTAACATGGTTATAAGAGGAAATAAAGAATTCGTAAGTCGGAACTCAAAATAGAATCCTTTAGAGGCATTCCGTTTTGATCCGTCATAATAGAGGTCTATAGGCAAGCATAACAGATCCGTCTGGTAACCGTTATGCAGGATGGAAAAGAACGCAATAACTAAATTCATAACGCTGATGTCAACCCACCCTAAGATGTCATCTTATTCATGGCATAATCATACAATTAGTAAGGACAAGTCTTACTGTGTCCGAAACACATAGGTTTATTAATACATTTACAATAAACTAAGGATTTTTAAGGAGTGCAGGAGACATCACTTTTTTCTACATTGGAATTCAACGTAAATGTCTGTCTCAGTCACTGGTTTATGAATTCTCCTTGCACCCAGGTCTACAAGCTTATGTCAAGAGTGGTGAGCGAATCCCATTTCTTCTGTTGTTCGAGATAGAATACCAGCATTACACACACTGAAGCAAGCCGTTATCAGTCCATATAGTCCAAAGCCTGGGAAAAAGCTGCCCTTCCCAACTAGTCTACTGACTGTTATTATTTACTGAGTAACATGGAAGAAGATCACAAAAGTGAAAAGCAGTTATTGACCCTGTCAAAATACCTGATTAATGGATAAACGCTGTAATTGATTAGCGGAGAAGTGTGAATTAAAACAGAACTCGGCATCAGTAATGAGTTCCATACAAAGGTAGCTGACATAAAATGTAAAACCACAGCCTGCAGCTATATCTCATCAAAGACATGCTTCCTTAAAAGGCAAATGGGGAACGCAGTCTCAGTGCCTTGTCCTTTGCAATTCTTTTGGTCTTTTCTTTTGGTAATGATGCTATGTATTAAACCACCAGCAAAATGTTATGGGAATTACTCATCAATCCACCATCATACATCAAGTGAGGATACTAAATGGGTCTATTATCTTCTCACATCTTTATCATTTAAAGAAACCAAGTCATTTTTTTTTTACTTTAAATTACCGGAACTCACTGCATTTCTCAGAAAGCTCAGCAAAGTCGTCTTTAGACATTTTAACACATACAAAATAGGCTCTGCAAAATTTCTGTGCTCTGCCTGTCAATGTGAGTTAATACATGATGTGTGTGTGTGTATATATATATATATATATATATATATATATATATATATATACACATACATACACACACATACACACAAGGTTCTTTAACATAATTCTACCCAAATGTATTCAACATTTTCAGAAAAAAAATCTTCAAAATTACCCAAGTAGTAGTAAGATGACTTGATATTAACACTGAGTGATGTGATGACTCATTGCTCCTGTGTTAGTTAATTAAAACTGTGATTTTATATTTTTTGTTGAAATTAGTATGCCTGCAATATCAATGTTGTAAAAGGTTAAAAAACCAATCCACCCATAGTACTTGGATTACAAAGACTTGTCTCTTAAGGCATCTCTCTTGCCACGTTTACTCATGTTTTGCCAAACTAAGCATACATTCGGTGTCCCTGCTGAAGAGGCAACTGTTGACAGACATAAGAGACTGTGTTTAGTGGAAAATATACACAGTATTAATTCCGTTGCCTACACAGCATGCCTACCTGTCTAATTATCAGCAGTGTTCATGTTGGACCTGCTGCACATGTTCAGCCTCTGGTGGGGTTGTTGGCTCATTTTGTTATTAAAGCTGATGACACCGCTAAACTGATTAACACGAGAACAGGAAGAAAGCACAACACAGGGACAAATAGAAGCCAGACATTTGGGCCAGTAGGTTTTATTACTATGGTTTGGTGAAACAAGTTCTAATGATTTTGTCCTACCAGAGCTGAAAGATGAAAGAAGCAAAGAACAAACAAAAAAAATAAAAAAATAGAAGATCTGTTTCCAAAACAAATAAGGATGCAATAAAAAATATTGGAAAATACAAGACAGTTTGCTCCTATCTCACACAGGAGCAAAACATCTATCCATGCCACTGCAGGAGATTAATATAATGGGAACAATACACAGCAAAATCAAGTCCTGTGTTAAGTTACTATAATAAACAGTATGAACTTTGAGGGTAGAGAGTTTTTTGAAGGAGGTTTAAGACAGATTTTCCTGCAGGTTTTTCAGCCAAAGCCAGAAGTGGGTCTAGCAGCAAGGATAAATATAATCCTTTATATTCCCAATTCCCTTCAAACCCACTTCTGACTTTGGCTGAAAAACCTGCAGAAAAATCTGCCTCAAAACCTCCTCCCCAAAAACTTTATGTATGCCCAACCAAAATCAATAAAATAATCTATTGTAAAAATGTAACAAAGTTTCCAATGGAATGTTGGTTTTCATTTATAATCTCAATTAATTATATAGGATTTAGGTATATAATGGTAGTGCAGAGGCAATAAGCATTAGATAAGTCCATTGGGGGTTGTTGTTTAATTCTTAACCTCCCTGACGGTATGATTATGTCAGGAATTTTGTACCAAAAGTGGTACAATTTTTGCATGGAAATTTGGTGTTATGTATTGTAGGCCTGCAATTCTTAGTAATTACTTACTTAAACCTGACCAAACAAGACTCTAGTAGACATCCCAGATGTGATAAAGTTTGAAACACAAAATCGTGAATTATAATCTAATAAATAATATAATTTTATTCAATAATGTAATAAAAAATAATGAATTTGTCAAACAAAGAAAATTCAATACACATCCTGAGTGTGATAAATTTTAAAATATGGGACTGCACAAAGTCCCACGTCACAATCAGGACAATGGAACCTGTGTTCTTTTCGGACTTTCTTTCCATTGCCATCTCTCTTTGAGCAGCAAACCACGCAAATCCTGGTAGGTGCTGCCTTTTTTGAAGTTGGCGGGATGTAGTTCATAAAGTGACGACCAGTCAGGCGTTCTGGGTTGACAACGTAAACAGCACGACGTCCAGGTCTGTTCACAGCTACTGACAAAAATCCGCTCAACCACCTTCCATATAAACTCAGAATGAACAAGAGGCTTGTCACTCTGCTCTGTGCAGGATATATGCATTCCAAAAACATTGTTCCAGAAGATGCCTGAAGATCTTCTTATAATATTTTTTTTGCTGTTTGCGCATAGCTGCATAAAATGTCATTGCCTGATCGGCTCTGTCGACACCTCACATGGTGTTATAGTCTATCACGACTTGCGGCTTCAGCACATCTTACCCACCTCTTGTGTGGACCATGGCCGTAGAGGTATTGTGCACAGTACTCATGAGACACACGTCCTTCTTGTCTCGCCATCACATTGCCATCATCTTACCCTTCTGCCAGGCAACCATTTCTCCGGTTTTTTTCTTGGCAAACATAAATGGCATGTCACGTCGGTTAGGCCTAATGATACCATATGCATCAGTCTTGTTTTGTAGCAAAACCTGCAGTTCCGGAGATGTGTAGAAATTGTCTGTGGTCAAACAATATCCCTGGTGCAGCAATGGCTCCAGCAGTGTAAGGACAGATGATGTGGCCATCCCATAGCCGCTGTACCTGGGGGTTGAACTTCGTGCCTTTACCGATGTAAATGACCAAATTCCATATGTACCCAGTGGATGACTTGCAGAGCATGTAGGATTTGATACCAAACCGCGCTCTTTCGGATGCAATGTACTGTATCCAGCTTAGGCGTCCCTTGTAGGCCATCAAACTTTTATCTACACTGACGTCCATTTCTGGCACGTAGGTTCGCTGGAAATTGGTAATAATAATTTGGCATACCTCCCAGATTTTTTTTAGTTTGGGCACAGGATGCGTGAACTCATCAAATTCTTCATTTTTCGTGAACTGGAAATACTTCATGATGAAGGAAAACTGGTATTCTGACATCACAGTGCCAAAAATGGAGTGGCCAGTAACTTATTGGTGGTCCAGTACCATTTCTGGAGCGGTTTCCCCATAACCCCCTGAAGAATGATGAGTCCCAGAAACTGCCACATGTCCTCTTCGGTCACCGGTTCCCACTTTTTGCTTTTGGAAATCGTCACATGCAGCGTAGCGGATTGCTGCTCTTGGTAGCGATTTGTCTCCTTGACAATTTTTTTCATTACCTCCTCAGTGAGGAATAATTGCAGGTATGCTAGAGGGTTGTCACACTCAATATCTACCTTCACCCCAGGTGATCCAGTGAAACGGAATCTTGGGGGTGCTACCTGGTCCAAATCGCAGTCAATAGGGCACCAAGTGCACACATCGCTGAGGTCAGGTGCAGGATCATCGCCATTGTCACTTGCCAGATCAGTGTCAGACGACAAATCTCCCCACGACTCACTATCGCTCAGTTCTGCAGGCACCTCTGTGTCACTGTCGCTGTTACTCAACTGGTCCAAAAGCGCTTTTGTAGTAAAGTGTCGCTTTTTTGATGCCATGTTATAAATATTTTATGGGCACAAATGACGGCAAAATGGCACAGTGATCAAGTGTCAGATCTGAGGTGATACGGCGTAATCCTCTCAGATTACAATGTATAACCTTTTTTATGTGAGTGTGTCACTTTTATGTTTACACTTTTGAATTTCCTACCCAGTTCCACTCCCATGCGCTGCTGCTGCCCGCAGGGTACGGAACCAGGAAGTCAGATACAGGCCGGCACTCTTGACGGTGATCACAGCGGAGGACATCGCTGGATCACCAGGAGAAGGTAAGGGGACTCTGCTGACAGCTCTGCAATGTTACCCTGAGTGTGACTCTGGATTACCGCTTCTGGCAGCGAAAATTAACCCCCAGTCACGCTCGGGAATACCGCCAGGAAGGTTAAATAAACTGTTCTAAGAAAAGATCATGTAACAATTTCTCGGATTTCTCTCAAAGGTGGGGACACTAAGAGACACTAATAGGACATCAATAGGATTTGTCATAAAGGTCTGGTCACAAACATCAAGATAACCAACCAAAATCAATTGCCCATTAAACAACCCTATAGTTTGACCACCATAACTTTTTTTTATTTTTATGTATACGGAGCTGTATAAAATTGTTTATGTATTTTATTTTAACCTTTAGGATACTGGTTCATTTTTGCATTTTCATTTTTCTTCCCTATCTTCCTTGAGCCATAACTTTTTTTTTTTCCATTCACATAGCTTCATGAGGGCTTATTTTTTTGCGTGACAAGTTGTACTTTCTAATGCCATCCTTTAATATGACATACAATGTTGTGGTAAGCGGGAAAAAAAAATCCAAATAGGGTGGAATTGGAAAAAAACGCAATTCTTCCACAGGTTTTGTTCCCTTTGTGGCAAAACTGACCTGTGCCCTTTGTTCTCTGGGTCAGTATGATTACAACTATACCACATATGTTTTTATGCTTAATGGTGTAAAAATAAATGTAAACTTAAAAAAAAAGTGTGGGGGCTCATTTCTTGCGGTACAATCTGTAGTTTTTATTGATACCATTTTGTAGTGTATGTGACTTTTTGGCCACATTTTATTACATTTTTTTGGGTAAGAGAAGCGACGAAAATAATTGCAAATTGGCCATTTTGACCCTTTTTCTGTTACGCAATTCGCCGTAATGGAAAAACATTTGTAGATTTTAATAGTACGGGCATTTAAGGATGCGGAGATGCCCATGATGTTTATATTTTTTTTGTTATTCATGTTTTTTTTATTCTAGGGAAAGGGGGGTGATTTTTACTTTAATTTTTTTTTTCTTTTTTTTTTTACTTTTTGTTAAAAAAGATTTTAAAGCTCGTATTTGAGCCTACAAATTCCATAAAAAAAAAAAAATTCTTTTAGACCCATGATTTGTATAGAATTGCTCATTTCTTATGTTGGCCTACCACCTGCTGGCCAAAATAATAATTGCAGCTTGAATACCCTGGGTCTCTTCAGAGAGACCCAGTGTATTGAATTAAATTACCAGCATCCTCATTGGCCGCAGAGGATGCTAGCAAGAAGCCTGGAGCGCAAGCTTCCGGGTTTTTCACCCTTTAGATGGTGTGATCTTGCTTGATCATGGAATCTAAAGGCTTTAATGACCGAGATCGGCATCATTCGCTTTATAAGATGCACTGCCATTCCCCCCCCCCCCACACTTTTACATCTTATAAAGCGAAAAATACGGTATATTGCTAGCCATAGACATACCATGGTTGCATTAGTCACAATACATTGACTTTCACTTTGCCACTTTCACTTATCTCCAGATAAACAAACGTATGAGATAGAAAAAATACATTTGGTCTTTGGTTGAGAATCTGCCTAGCATCTGAAATTAAATTGTCAAGTGAAATTCCACAAAGTACGCCCACAAAAAACAATGTTTAAGCACAGCATGATGCAAACGTTTGTAATTTGGTGACTGTAATCTGGTGCCTGTTATATCATTAATGTGCCAGTTTGGACTAGTTCATTAAATTTGCTGAAGATTTCATAGGATGCAGTTAACAAGTTGGAAAATATGGCCAGATTGCAAAACAATTGCAAGTTAGAAATATTTCTCTTCATGGATGCTGTATATGTCATTATTATGTCAATATAGTTAAAAAATGGTGCGAAACAAACGTGATTAATTTTTAACCCTTGTAGGAATTAGCTCTGTAGCGGTAGGCAACATGAGAACAAATGCAGAGACAGTTCATTTCAAACAGAGCTTTGCCTGTTCTTTATATTTTTGCACAGAATTAATATTTACCCTAATATCTAACTAAACATATACATTTCCCAGCCTACACAAGTGGCTTACTAACAACCAGTGGAACAAAATAACATTGACCTCACTTTTAGGCTAGCAATCAGAGTAACAGTCTCACCATACAGGATAGATCTCTTCATATGGCTCCCTCTCTCTAGTGCATACCTTGCACATAAATAGCCCAGTAGTGACCTGGATGTGTGTTACAAAGAAAACTTGTACTAGCCAGGAAGGGAATGATAGGCCCATCATTTCATATAAATCCAGTCCCGAAAACCAAAGCCCTTAGCAAACGACTCGATGCTAAGAATACTCTGCTTTCTTGGATTCTTATATATCTTCGCTTCCCCTGGAAGAGATATATACTTCCTGTAGCCTAGTACCTATATGACAGGAATCTTTGGGAAATACAACAAGCACCTGATCACCAATCTCATTCCCTTTAATTGGAGGGTATTTTTTGCCACTGTTTAGACAGTATCGGAGTTGTAAGGGCCTGCTACTTTAATGGCTCATAGCTGGTGTAGATTTTAGTTTCAGGCGTATGCACAGCACAAATATGCAACCGAGTTATTAACCTCTTCCCACCCCTCCAACATAAAATCACATTGGAGGTGGGGGTTTAAAGATGGTGCCTGCTCACAAGTGCTGTGGGTGCCTTAGCCATGGGGGGCCTGCTGTTTTAAATAGCTAGCACCCGGGACTAATGTATGCAAATGACGATGTCGTCAATTGCATACATTTAACCCCTCAAATGCCATAGTCAAATGTGACTACAGCATCTGGGAGGTAAAAAAAAAATGGGAGTATGCACTCCCAGCCATGTACTGGCTCCCCCTATCGAGGATCTGGGAGCCGGATGGTGTGTGCAGCAGCCTCGGTCCTCCTGTATGATTAGAAGCTGCTGCATGTAAGTTCCTATAAAGCTCCTGCCTGCACCTAATTGCTTGTTAAAGTGACCCCCTTTTCCCCAAAGGGTAATGCTGATACATCGCCGGTCGCTATGCTGCACAGTGCAGCCTTTGATGTATCAGTGGATAGGGAGGAGGGGCTGGAGGCCGACAATTGGTGTTGGAATTGCGGCGGAGCCCGGTGCAGTCACTGTACTCTATTACACCGGGACCCACTCACAGCTATCTTTATATGTAAAGTGCAGTCATGGGAGCTTTGTTACATCACAATCCTCTGTAGTACTCACTATCAAACTACCATCAGCACACTATCAGTAGCGCAATCCTCTATAGTACTCACTATCGAACTACCGTAGCAGGCAGGCCGGCCGCGTAACATCACTCACTTCGTCACGCACCTGCTCTTCCCACTTTATTAATGAAGAAGGCAGAGCAGGCGCGTGATCCCCCATAATAGTGTCATCCACAGATCCCATAATAGTGTCATCCACAGACCACCATTAGTTCAAAACCCAACAAAAGCAGACCTTTTGGTTCAAAATATTTTTTTCTTATTGTCCTCCTCAAAAACCTCCACAGATATCCCCATAACAGTGCCATCCACAGATCCCCCATAACAGTATCATCCACAGATCCCCCATAACAGTGCGTCACCCACAGACGCCCTGATAACACTGCGTCATCCACAGATCCCCCATTACAGTGTCATCCACAGATCCCCATAACAGTGTTATCCACAGATCCCCATAACAGTGTCATCCACAGATCCCCAGAACAGTGTCATCCACAGATCCCCATAACAGTGTCATCCACAGATCCCCATAACAGTGTCATCCACAGGTCCCCATAACAGTGTCATCCACAAATCCCCCATAACAGTGTCATCCACAGATCCCTCATAACAGTGCGCCATCCACAGATCCCCCATAACAGTGCCATCCACAGATCCCCCATAACAGTATCATCCACAGATCCCCCATAACAGTGCGTCATCCACAGATGCCCTGATAACACTGCGTCATCCACAGATGCCTCCATAACAGTGTCATCCACAGATGCCCCCATAACAGTGTCATCCACAGATGCCCCCATAACAGTGTCATCCACAGATCCCCATAACAGTGTCATCCAGAGATCCCCATAACAGTGTCATCCACAGATCCCCCATAACAGTGTCATCCACAGATCCCCCATAACAGTGTCATCCACAGATCCCCCATAACAGTGCGTCATCCACAGATCCACATAACAGTGTGTCATCCACAGATCCCCCATAATAGTGTCATCCACAGACCACCATTAGTTCAAAATATTTTTTTTCATATTTTCCTCCTCAAAAACCGAGGTGCGTCTTATAAAGCGAAAAATACGGTGCATCAACTGGTACATCAACTTAAAGTTAGTTTTGGTGGGATCAGCCAATGATCTTTAGATGAAGGACAACAGTTCCTCACAGCTTGCATCAAGGTAAAGAACATTTGTGTGAAGTTAGGGTGTTAGCAGAGTTGGTTGCAGCGAGTATTCATGTGTATGGGGAGGGGCAGGGGAGCTGGGTGTCATAACTGTTGGTTGAACAAGTGGTATATATGTATGGCCAGTTTTCAAAAGCTATATTACAAATATGTAATCTGTAATATGGCACATTATAAACACAACCACCCATCCATCGTATGAAACGTGTGACTATATAATAAAAATGTGGAAGTCTGTTGATTATCAGATTCATGGTTTGAAAAACACATCAGAGTAGTAACCTTTCCCAATAAAGAGAATTTAAAGGAAAACTGTAAGCAGAAAATTGCACCCAAACCGATGCAAATTTTTTGCTCTTTTGTTCTTGAGTCAAAGTAGATTGTAGAGATGAGTGAATAGATTTTACAAGAATCTAGTTTGTTATAGATTTCCAAAAAGATTCTACAACCTCAAGTCCAAAAAAGTTGGGACACTAAAATGTAAATAAAACAGAATCCAATGAATGCAAATCTTATAGGCATATTTTATTCACAATAGATCATAGAACACATATCAGATGTTGAAAGTGAGATATTTCACCATTTCATTAAAAAAACAATTCACTTACAACTTTATGGCAGCAAACCACCTTAAAAAAAGCTTGGGAAGGGGCCATGTCTACCATGGTGTAGTATCCCCTCTTTTAACAACAGTCTGTAAACGTCTGGGAAGAGAGGAGACTTAATTGCTGGAGTTTTGGGGAAGGAATGTTGTCCAATTCTTGTCTGATGTGGGATTGTAAGTGCTTAACAGGTCCTAGGTGTTCTTACATTTTCCATTTCACTATGTGCAAAATGTTTTCTATTGGCAAAAGGTCTGGACTGCAGGCACACAAGTTCAGCTCAGCACCCAGACTCTTCTTCTGCAAAGCCATGCTGTTGCAATAGATGCAGTATGTGGTTTAGCATGGTCTTTCTGAAATATGCAACAGACATCTGGATGGGAGCATATGTTGCTCTAAAACCTCTATATACTGGTCAGCACTGATAGTGCCAGATGTGTAAGCTGCTTATGCCATAGGCACTAATGCAGGCCCATACCATCAGAGATACATGCTTTTGAACTTTGTGCTGATAACAAGCTGGATGGTCCCTCTCCCTCTTGAGTCATCAGAGGCATTTCTGGATCGTGTTGACATATAGCTTCTTCTTTACATGAAACAGCTTTAGCTTGCATTTTGGACTGAATGGCAAACTGTGTTCACAGACATTGATTTCTAGAAGTGTCCAGGAGCCTTTGCAGTGATTTCCTGTACAGAATCATGCTTGTCAGCCTTGTCCCTTGGGCACATGGAGTTCTCTGAATTTATTAATGATATTATGCACTATAGATGGGCAAGATATTTAAGGTCTTCACAATTTTACATTGAGGAACATTTTTCCTGAAATTTTTCCACAATTTTCAGCCACAGTGTCATGAAAGGGTAGGGAACAGTGCAGCCCTGTTCTACACTCACACCACTGTCCCTACCTACTTGCGCGATCCGTTCTAAGTGACGGACCACAACTGGACAACAATCCCTTCTTAGATACAGTCATGTGAAAAAATTAGGACACCCTTTGAAAGCATGTGGTTTTTTGTAACATTTTTAATAAATGGTTATTTCATCTCCGTTTCAACAATACAGAGAGATTAAAGTAATCCAACTAAACAAAGAAAACTGAAGAAAAGTCTTTTCAAGATCTTCTGTAAATGTCATTCTACAAAAATGCCTATTCTAACTGAGGAAAAAGATAGGACACCCTCACATGTATTCCCTCTTAAATTGGCTCAGATCTCACACAGGTATATCACACCAGGTGCACATAATTAGTAGATCGTTACTCTGCATGTTGAATGAGGCTTGCCCTATTTAAACCTCAGACATTTAGTTTGGTGTGCTCCTGACTGTTGAAGTGAGAGTGAGCACCATGGTGAAGCAAAAGAGCTGTCAGAGGACTTCAGAAAAAAGATTGTAGCAGCCTATGAGTCTGGGAAGGGATTTAAAAAGATCTCAAAGATTTTGAAATCAGCCATTCCACTGTCCGGAAGATAGTCTACAAGTGGAGGGCTTTCAAAACAACTGCCAACATGCCCAGGACTGAGTCGCCCCAGCAAGTTCACCCCAAGAGCAGACCGCAAGATGCTAAAAGAGGTCTCCAAAAACCTAAAGTGTCATCTCGAGAACTACAGCAGGCTCTGGCTACTGTTGATGTAGAAGTACATGCCTCTACAATCAGAAAGAGACTGTACAAGTTTAACTTGCATGGGAGGTGTGCAAGGAGGAAACCTTTGCTTTCCAAGAGAAACATCGAGGCCAGACTGACATTTGCCAGAGATAAAGTTGACAAAGACCAGGACTTCTGGAATAATGTTCTTTGGACAGATGAGTCCAAAATTGAATTATTTGGACACAACAGCAGAGGACATGTTTGGCGTAAACCAAACACAGCATTCCAAGAAAAGAACCTCATACCAACTGTGAAGCATGGAGGTGGAAGTGTCATGGTTTGGGGCTGCTTTGCTGCAGCAGGACCTGGTCAGCTCACCATCATAGAATCCACGATGAATTCTACTGTGTATCAGAAGGTGCTTGAAGAACATGTGAGACCATCAGTTAGAAAATTAAAGCTGAAGCGGAACTGGACCATGCAACATGACAATGACCCAAAACATACTAGTAAATCAACCAAAGATTGGCTGAAAAAGAAGAAATGGAGAGTCCTGGAATGGCCAAGTCAAAGTCAGATTTGAATCCCATTGAGATGCTGTGGGGTGACTTGAAAAGGGCTGTGCGTGCAAGAAACCCCTCAAACATCTCACAGCTGAAAAAGTTCTGCATTCAGGAGTGGGGTAAAATTTCCTCAGACCGATGTCGAAGACTGGTAGATGGCTACAAGAACCGTCTCACTGCAGTTATTTCAGCCAAAGGAGGTAACACTCGCTATTAGGGGCAAGGGTGTCCTATCTTTTTCCTCAGTTAGAATAGGCATTTTTGTAGAATGACATTTACAGAAGATCTTGAAAAGACTTTTCTTCAGTTTTCTTTGTTTAGTCGGATTACTTTAATCTCTCTGTATTATTGAAACGGAGATGAAATAACCATTTATTAAAAATGTTACAAAAAACCACATGCTTTCAAAGGGTGTCCTAATTTTTTCACATGACTGTAAGTGCAAGGGGCTTAAACCAAAATGAGAAAAGAGTATTAAGACAGAAAGGGGTGAAAACCAGACCAGATCAGGATCCAAAATCCGATACATATAGACAGCAAAGTGAAACCAGGAGATAACGTCAGACAAAGTCAGCAGGCAAAGGCAAGGTCACAACAAGCAGAGTCAAATGCCTACAGGTCACATCAAAGGCAAAATCAGTAATCAGACACAATGCCAAAGAAACAGGCAAAGGTCACTGATCCAGAGCAGCAAACACACAACTAGCTAGTGAGGCTTAGAAAACCAATCACAGTAACCTTGGGCAAGCAGCTGCCTGTTTAAATAGCCCACCTCAGGAAGCAGGTGACGCCGGCACGGAGCCCGATTGGTCTGGTCTCCTGATAGGTCAATCAGCCCCACCGTGAGCGTTGCTGGTTGCCGTAGCCATATGCCAACGCCTGTGATGTCGGCATATTGTGGCCAGACTCACCACGGGAGCGCAGGCAGGTAAGTGCGTGACACATCGTTTTTTTGCAGATTGGTGGACCTCTGCCATCTTTGCTTCTTAGAGACTCTGCTTCTCTTACATACTCTTTTTATACCCAGTCATGTGACATAGTAACAATCTGCTCCTCCAGCTGTTTTTTTTATTAGTACCACTTAATTTTCCAGCCTTTTGTTGCCCCATACCAACTTTTATGAGATGCATTCCTGCCATCAAGTTCTAAATGGTAATGAAATGGTAAAATGCCTCACTTTCAACATCTGATATGTGGTCATTGATCTACTGTGAATAAATGGCGGCAACATTTTACAGATCAGAAAACAAATAAGGAAGTATTGGCCACCAAAAAGGGATATTTTTGGACAATTTTTTAATTACAAAAAATACAACAGTGCAGAATGTTTTTAACCCTTTCTATCCCAGAGGTTTTTTCATTATTGAGTTTTCGTTTTGTGCTCCCTGCTTCCCAGAGCCATAACTTTATTATTTTTCAGTTCACATAGCCATATGAGTGCTTGCTTTTTGCAGGTCAAGTTGTACTTTCCAACAGCACCATGTATTGTGGCATATAATGTAGTGGGAAGCAGGAAAAAAAATGAAAATAGGGTGGAATTGAAAAAAAAAGCAATTCCGCCACAATTTTACAGTTTTTTTTAAAATTTACAATGTTCGATAGGCGATCAAACTGATCAGTTACTTTCATTCTTCAGGTAAATAAAAATCCGGCAATACCTTAGATGTATAATTTTCTTGCGTTTTGAAACTGATAAAATAATAAAAACCTTGAAAACCATCTCACGGCTATGTTGCCCGCTTAGGAGCGGGTGCCATCTTTAAAGACCTGACCAGTGCCATACTAGTACGACGCTGGTCAGGAAGGGATTAGACCCTTCCCAACATGTGATGTAATAGTATGTCACATGTTGGGTCTTTAAAGATGGTGCACAGTCTGGGTCGGAGCAGGCACCATAGCAACCAGGTGCCTGCTGTTTCACACAGCAGACACCCAGGCCATCCGGGTTTGTTACTGCTCCCCCTGGTGAGAATCAGGGGAGCCAGATTCAACGTGCAATGTCCGCCTGAGTGACAAGAGGCTGCCGCATATTAGTTCCTATGGGGCTCCATAGGAACATAGTATAATCCCTATAGACTCCAATGATAATGCAAGAGAAGCATTCTGATGATTGCTGTAGTGTAAAAAACAAAAGTTTAAAAAAATATATATATATACATCATGGTCAATGCCAGTACTAATAAGATCTAAAAATATTTATTACATATGGCAAACAAGCGAAAAAGGAATTCGCCATTTTTTTGTTTCTAAACCTACAAAAAATTAAATAAAAACTGATCACCTCATACACATACCAAAATGGTATTAATAAAAAGTACAGATGGCCCCGCAAGGGTTAAAGACAGAATTGAACCTGAAAGCCAATTCGACTGAATCAGATCCTAAAATAATTTTGGGAAATTTGCTCAGCACTGGTGGATTCAACAGGAGTGAAAAATATAGAAAAAGGGGGGGGGGGGGGGGGTTGGTACTTCTCCGCCCTGCTGGATCGACTTATGACTCTGACTCAAAAAACTGCATTAAAACCACATGTGTGACACACCACTGTTAAGGACATTGGCTCAGATTTACTAATCCTAAAGATGTAAGGTTAGACAGGCTGTCTAGATCTGAACCAGATTTATCACAAGGATTTAGGCTGCATGATAAATATGATGCAGGGACAGACACTTTTTTTTGGACTCTATACCACCTATTGGTTGGCTTAATTTGAGATTTTTACACCAGAATTGTGCCAAAATGGTGGTGCTCAATTTCTCAATTTAGGCCCTGCCCATTTCCCCGTGAAGCTCCACCAACTTTCAGTTAAGCCCTGCACCCCTTATTGAGCATGTCGGGAAAAAAAGTTTAGAAACCATAGATGCGCCAAATTGTGCAAATATGTGCCACTTTTTTAGACAGATTTTTGACACGGACACGTTGGTAAATCTGGGCCATTGTTTATCCAACTTCTAGCTTGACAGCTAGTGGTATCAATGTAAGAGTCTGTGGGTTAACATAATATTTAGTTCCATGTTGGTTCAAGAAGTTCATAGATGCTCTTCGAGGATCAAAATTATGAATTATAGCGGTTATATAGGAAAAGTGGAGACAGATGAATATCGTATATGATATAAAAAAAAAAGAAAAAAAGATATGAGGGAGATGTCAGTTCAGGGACGGCACCGCTGCAGCCAGACACTTCCTCTGCCAGTCAGGGGAATGTCAGCTCCAGTAAGCAGGGGACCAGGACAGCAGGGCAGGCCAGACAGGAGCTGGTAGTGGGAGACTCCATTATTAGAGGAACAGATAGGGCGATCTGTTACAAAGATCGTGATCGCCAAACAGTGTGCTGTCTTCCTGGCGCTAGAGTTCGACACATCGTGGATCGGGTTGACAGATTACTGGGAGGGGCTGGAGTAGATCCAGCAGTCATGGTCAATAACGGAACCAATGACAAAATTAGAGGTAGGTGGAGAGTCCTTAAAAATGATTTCAGGGATTTAGGTCAAAAGCTTAGGGCAAGGACCTCAAAAGTAGTATTTTTTGAAATACTGCCCGTACCACGAGCCACACAAGAAAGGCAGCAGGAGATTAGGGAGGTTAACAAGTGGCTCAAGAACTGGTGTAGAAAGTAGGGGTTCGGGTTCCTGGAGAACTGGGCCGACTTCTCTGTTGGGTACAGGCTCTATCGTATGGACGGGCTGCACCTCAATGGGGAACGGGCAGCTGTGTTGGGGAGAAAAATGACTAGAAGGTTGGAGGCAAATTAGGGACTGGGGGAGGGTAATTACATTATAGGAGGGGAAGATAGTGCAGATAGAGACCAGGGGTGAGTTAGTGTGACTGGGGGAGGAATGGAAGGGGGGACTAGAACAGCTCAGAATGAAAGATGTAGGGTAAAAAATATACATAAACCTCTCAAATGTATGTATACTAATGGCAGAAGCCTGACTGGTGAACTGGAATTAGTGATGTGTGAGGAGCACTATGACATAGTGGGAATAACTGAGACATGGCTAGATGATAGCTATGACTGGGCAATTAATATAAAGGGTTACAATCTGTTTAGAAAGGATCGTCAAAACCGGAGAGGGGGAGGGGTCTTCCTTTATGTGAAGTCCTGTCTAAAGCCCACAGTTCGAGAAAATATAAGTGAGGAACATGAACATGTGAAGTCACTGTGGGTAGAAATACATGGAGGCAAAAACAATAATAAATTATTCATAGGAGTTTATTATAAACCACCTAATATACCAGAGTCCACAGAAAATCTATTACTAAACGAGATAGACGAGGCGGCAAATCATAATGAAGTCGTTATTATGGGGGACTTCAACTACCCAGATATAGACTGGGAAACTGAAAGCTGTACATCCCATAAAGGAAACAGGTTCTTGGCAATAGCCAAAGACAATTACCTTTCCCAACTGGTTCAGGACCCAACTAGAGGGACGGCCATACTGGACTTAGTATTAACCAATAGCCCTGATAGAACAACAGATGTGCAGGTTGAGGGACACCTAGGAAAAAGTGACCATAAAGTAATAACCTTCCAATTATCCTTCAAACGAGAGTTTCTAAATGGAGGAACAAAAATATTAAACTTCAAAAAAGCAAAATTTAGCCAACTAAGCGAGGCCATAGGCCTAACTAACTGGGACAAAGTCCTTAAAAATAAAAATACAACCACAAAATGGAAGATTTTTAAAAGCATTGTAACATCTAATTGTGAGAGGTACATACCTTATAGGAATAAAAGGCTAAAAATCAATAAGAAACCAATAAGAACCGTAAAGAAAGCAATAAATGACAAAAAGAAAGCATATAAATCACTAAAACAGGAGGGGAGTCAGGAAGCACTGATAAACTATAAGG
Source organism: Bufotes viridis (assembly GCA_033119425.1). Classification (NCBI taxonomy): domain Eukaryota; kingdom Metazoa; phylum Chordata; class Amphibia; order Anura; family Bufonidae; genus Bufotes; species Bufotes viridis. The sequence goes on along the minus strand of CM065591.1, from coordinate 352,210,527 downwards.
AAAAAAATAGAATATGTAAAAAACTAATAAAACTTGCCAAACTAGAGACCGAGAGATTAATTGCCAAAGAGAGTAAAACTAACCCTAAAATGTTCTTCAATTATATAAATGGTAAAAAATATAAATCTGAAGGAGTCGGCCCTCTACACAACAATGAGCGGGATGTGACAGAGAGCGACGAGGATAAAGCAAAACTATTAAATATTTTTTTCTTCACTATATTCACTGAGGAAAATAAACTGTCAGATGAAATGCAGAATGTAAAAATAAATCCCCCATTAAAAGTGCCCTGTCTGACCCAGGAAGAAGTACAACAGCGACTTAAAAAGATTAAAATAGACAAATCGCCAGGACCGGATGGCATACACCCCCGTATCCGGAGGGCATTAAGTGATGTCATAGCCAGACCTTTATTTCTGATATTTACGGACTCTATACTGACAGGGAATGTTCCACAGGATTGGCGCATAGCAAATGTGGTGCCAATATTCAAAAAGGGTCCAAAAACAGAGCCTGGAAATTATAGGCCGGTAAGTTTAACATCTGTTGTGGGTAAACTGTTTGAAGGTTTTCTAAGAGATGCTATTTTGGAGTATCTCAATGAAAATAAGCAAATAACGCCATATCAGCATGGCTTTATGAAGGATCGGTCATGCCAAACGAATTTAATCAGTTTCTATGAAGAGGTAAGTTCTAGACTTGACAGCGGCGAATCAATGGATGTCGTATATCTGGACTTCTCCAAAGCATTTGACACTGTACCTCATAAAAGGTTAGTATATAAAATGAGAATGATCGGACTGGGAGAAAATGTCTGTATGTGGGTAAGTAACTGGCTGAGTAAAAGAAAACAGAGGGTGTTTTAACGGTACACACTCAGATTGGGTGACTGTCACTAGTGGGGTACCTCAGGGGTCAGTACTGGGACCTATTCTCTTCAATATACTTATTAATGATCTTGTAGAAGGCTTGCACAGTAAAATATCAATTTTTGCAGATGACACTAAACTGTGTAAAGTAATTAACACTGAAGAGGACAGTTTTCTGCTACAGAGGGATCTGGATAGATTGGAGGCTTGGGCAAAGAAATGGCAGATGAGGTTTAACACTGACAAATGTAAAGTTATGCACATGGGAAGGAATAATGCAAGTCACCCGTACATATTAAATGGTAAAACACTCGGTAACACTGACATGGAAAAGGATCTAGGAATTTTAATAAACAGCAAACTAAGCTGTAAAAACCAGTGTCAGGCAGCTACTGCCAAGGCCAATAAGATAATGGGTTGAATCAAAAGGGGCATAGATGCCCGTGATGAGAACATAGTCCTACCTCTTTACAAATCACTAGTCAGACCACACATGAAGTACAGTGTACAGTTCTGGGCTCCTGTAAACAAGGCAGACATAGCAGAGCTGGAGAGGGTTCAGAGGAGGGCAACTAAAGTAATAACTGGAATGAGGCAACTACAGTACCCTGAAGGGTTATCAAAATTAGGGTTATTCACTTTAGAAAAAAGACGACTGAGGGGAGATCTAATATCTATGTATAAATATATCAGGGGTCAGTACAGAGATCTCTCCCATCATCTATTTATCCCCAGGACTGTGACTGTGACGTGGGGACATCCTCTGCGTCTGGAGGAAAGAAGGTTTGTACACAAACATAGAAAAGGATTCTTTACAGTAAAAGCAGTGAGACTATGGAACTCTCTGCCTGAGGAGATGGTGATGGTGAGTACAATAAAGTAATTCAAGAGGGGACTGGATATATTTCTGGAGTGTAATAATATTACAGGCTATAGCTACTAGAGAGGGGTCGTTGATCCAGGGAGTTATTCTGATTGCCTGATTGGAGTCAGGAAGGAATTTTTTCCCCTTAAGTGGGGAAAATTGGCTTCTGCCTCACAGGTTTTTTTTTTTGCCTTCCTCTGGATCAACTTTGTAGGAAACAGGCCGAACTGGATGGACAAATGTCTTTTTTCGGTCTTATATACTATGTTACTATGTTATGATCACATGAACACCTAAAAGGAGTTATCCTGTTACAACGTATCCCCTATTCACAGGATGGAGATAAATGTCTGATTGCCAGGGATCCAACTGCTGGGGCCCCCGCTGATTATTAGAAGGGGGTCTATGTTCCCCCATTTGCATGGAGTGGTGGACATGCACGCATGCTGCTGCTCCATTCAACTCTATGGGACTATCAAAGATAGTCAAGTACAACTCCCAAAGAGTAAATAGGTGCAGCAGCATGCATTCGTGCCCAATACCCCATTCAAACAGGAGTACATGGGCTCCCATTCTAGACATTAAAGGGGTTATCAAAGCCCTATAATGCCCCCTGAAATGCCTCATACTGGAGATACTTACACTGTTGCCCGACACCTGCATCTCTCCTGATCCCTGCACAGCCGCCGCTGCATCTACCCGTCGCATGGATCAAAACATCCGTCGATGGGGGGCAGCCAATAGCAGGCCGGGACGAGAACGAGTCTCCCTAGCATCGCGGGTGACCCGAGGAAGGCTCGTTCCCGTCACAGCCTGCTATTGGCTGCTCCCCCCGTCACCGAATGTTTTGATCCGCGCGACGGGGTGATGCAGCGGCAGCCGTTCAGGTAAATATAAAGTATACCAGGGGTCCGGGCATTGGGAGGTCATTATAGGAGTTGGAGAACTCCTTTAACATAATGGTGTGTGTTCCTACAGATATTTTAGTTTTTAATTCATGGGATAGCCCCTTTAATTTATCATTTGTTGTAATGATAAAATAGTAATTGTTTCTCTATTTTAGGATCTGTTGATATCTAATGCTTTGTGAACTAAGGAACATGGGTTTGGTGTTATATTAGCTAAACCATTGTGACCATCTTGTTTTGGACTTTAATGACCAGGAGATTTTTTTCATTTTTTCACTGTTGCCTTCCAAGAGCTATAACTTTTTTTTACATTTTTCCAACTATGTAGCCATATGGGGGCTTAGTTGTGCTGCAATCTGCGACTTCTCCCCGCTTACACCAGGTCTAAAATTGTGGGCGGGGAAGGGGACGGGCTTCTAGGCCCGTCTCATTTACCATTTTTGACACCTGTTTGAGCTGTAGAAAAAGGATAAATTACATGATTATTGCCTAGTAGGGGTCGCTACGGTCACGGCAATCCAAATATGTGGAGTTTTATTCTTACAATTTTATCCATTTAAAAGTGTTTTTTTCAATGGGAAAAAGTTTTTTTTTCTTGGATTTTATTTTATACATTTTCTACTTTTTTTAACCATTTAATAGTTCCAAAAGGGGACTATAATAGATGGTCTTTTGATCACTTCTAAAATACATTGCGCTATTTCTACAGAGTAATGGGGCATGAGGCCTACACTAGGTCCGGGCCTGCTTTCACTGACATCGGCATCCCGCCATCTCATTTGTGGGGTGCCCATGAGATACAGATGGAGTCTGCTCCCTCTGTAACGGCTTACATGTAGCGGGTGCCATTTCCCGTGGCATGTAGGGGGTTAAACAGCCTCGATTGGCGCTAATGCCATGTGAGAGAGTTAGGAAGGCCCATGCAGCGCTTAGACTGGGCCGTTGCAAAGAGGCGGTGGCCCAGCCTAAGGCCCCTTAGTGACTGCCGTAAAAAGGTGTATGGGTGGTCACTTAGGGATTAATGATTGCTTCTTCTATAGTGACATCTGAGTTATGGAAAGAGTGGGAATGGGACTCGGGGAAATTTTCTGATTAAGCATCGCAAATGTTTTGCTATATGATGGAATCTGAACTATGTACAGTGTGCAGATATAGCCAAGGCCAGTACCTCGCTTTACTGCGCATCAGCCAGATATGACCAAAGATGGCTTGTGATCATGTATTCTGACTAGAGGGATTCTAATTAAGCATGAAAGAGGCCAGCTAGTGTGATTATTCAGGACAACAGCACCATCCCTATGACTACTCTGTAGTAATTTGCATGCACCACTTGCCATGTTTAACCCTTTCCTTATGAGCCATAACTTTTTTTTATTTTTCCACTCATATAGCCATATAAGGGCTTGTTTTTTTGCAGGACAAGTTGCACTTTCTAATGCCACCATTTATTATTACATAGGATGTAATGGTAAACGGAAAAACATTCCAAATGGAGTGGAATTGGAAAAAAAAACGCAAATTCCGCCACAGTTTTAGGGCTCATCAGACAGCTATAAGTGTTTTGTGGTCTGCAAATTGCGGATCCGCAAAACACGGATACTGGACCGTGTGCGTTCCATATTTTGCAGAATACACATGGCCAGTCCTATGACAGTAATGCCTATTCTAGTCCACAATAGGATATAATCTCTCTTTTTTGTGGGGCTGCAGAATGAAAAGTATGCATGCAGACAGCCACGGTGTGCTGTCCACATCTTTTGCAGGCCCTTTGAAATGAATGGGTCCACATCCATTCCGCAAAATTGTGGAATGGATGCGACCCATAAATATGGTCGTGTGAATGGGCTCTTACGGATTTTTTTTAATTTAAATTTTTGCGGCGTTCACTGTGCAGTAAAACTGACCTGTGCTCTTCATTCTCCAGGTCAGTATGAAATCAGCGATAACACATATGTATAGTTTTTATTGCCTTTTAATACTGGGGGGGGGGGGGAAATAAACTTTTGAAAAAAGTTATTTTTTTTATTTTCATCGCCACATTCTGAGACCCATAACTTTTTTTATAGTTATGTCTACAGAGATAAGTGGGGGCTCATTTTTGCCAGAACGAAGTTTTGAGAATATCATTTTCAGGTGTGTATGACTTTTCGATCACTTTTATAAGCATTTTTGTGGAGACAAAGTGATGAAAAATGGCGGATTTTTTTTTCTGTTATGCCATTCACCGTATGGGCTTTTAACACTGTCAGATGCCGTGGGCACATTTGACCATGGCATTTGAGTGGTTAATTATCCGCAGTTGGCATTACCGCCGATTGTAGACATTAGCCATGGGCGCCATGTTTAAAGACTGACATGCGCCGTACCATGTATGGTGGAATTGGGAAAAAAACTCAAATTCTGCCACAGTTTTAAGGCTCATTCAGAGTGCCATATGTGTTTTGCGATCTGCAAATTGCGGATCCACAAAACATGGATACTGGCCCATGTGCATTCTGCATTTTGTGGAATGTACACGGCCAGTTCTATTATAGTAATGTCTATACTAGTCCGCAATTGCAGACAAGAATAGGACATTATCTTTTTTGTGGACCCCAGAATGGAAGTACGGATGCGGACAGCACCCGGTGTCAACATCTTTTACAGCCCCATTGAAATTAATGGGTCCGCATCCATTATTTGAAATTGCTCCATTATTCGGTATAGAAATTACTATATCACAGTTCAGTACTGCCACCTAGTGTCCTGAACTGGGATATACTAATAATGAGCCTGGAAGCCTAGTACAGGCTCCGGCTCAATATTTGAACAAGGCGGTTTAAAGACCCGCCATGCGCCGTACATGTACGGTGGATGTTGGTAATGGGTTAAAGAATGTAGTTTTTTAAAATAATACAGGAACAAACAGTTGATATAGTGACAAGCTTAAATGCATAATCCCCTGTAGTATAAAGCTAATAGCTGTTTAGAGGTGTAACAAGATTGTCAAATTCCCTTTAAATCTGTTCTGTGGGATACTTCTGCTTTTAATTTTGGTTTTGTGAAATATTAAGACGACTGCTTTTTCTTGCTACTCTTCTTATCTTCATGAAAAAGATCTTCTGCTAAAAATGTATCCTGTGCAGAATGGCTCAACTTGGTTAAAGGGAATATATCACCTATTTTTCTTCTACTAATCAAAACCAGATAGTGTTTTTGCTCCATTTTTCCATGCAAGATGATGGGGAAACCATCTTGCCTGAGCTGTTGTTACCAGCATTTAGAGATATGCTTTACAGCAGCCACGTGGGCCATAAATGCAATAGACTGGAAGGGTCTAATTGACTTCTAAAGGAGACTTTTCGAGACATGCTCTGTGATCATATTAGATGTCATTGCAAAGCTGCCTGTAACAATAAGGAGATGACTATTGATAAGTGATCTCGACAGAAGAGGAATTGCAGGCTAAATATTATACCTAGTGGCCAGTGTGAAAATTATTATTTTTTTAAATATAGACAGCGATATGGAAAATTAAAAAATAAAATAAATAGCCAAACATTCTTACAGAATAAGTTAACCAAAACTTGATTTAAACAATAGATCATTTTCTGATGGCACATTCTTTTTAAGAAAAATAATAGTTTTAAGCTATTACTAATAACTCGACAAAGTGGTCGATTATGGCTGTTTTTCTTCTCATCTTCTCTTTCAATCGGTGGAAGCTGTGGAGGTCAGTGTACACTTTTTTTTTTTAATTTGCCATATGTACTTTTATTGTACATTTTTTTGAATTGGCACTTTTTTGAAAAATAAAACAGTGCCAATGGGGGTGTTCTTCTCTACAAGAAAAACACTGACACTTTGATGATCCGCCATATGTTTGAAAATCCGTCAACAGCATAATGCACAATATGGAATGCAATGAAATGAAGGTGCAGGAAGTCATGGTTTTTTAGTTAAGTAAAAATATCTAAAGCAATTCATCTTTTTTTTTTTTAAAGATACAGTTCTTAAAGAGGACCTTTCATCAGTTTTGACATAGGCTAACTATGTCAAAACCTTGTAGTGCGGCCCCCACTGATGCAATGTGTGTGTGTTTTTTTTTTTCAAACCCCCTCCCCCCGTTCATACCCTGTAAAGCCCGGTTTTGTATTGTACCGACCTGTAAACTCGCAACAGGGCAGAGATGCAGTCTTCTGCTGTGGGCATCTCCTTTTCCCTGGCTTTGATCGTGATCCAATCAGAGTGGACCGCTCAAAACCAGGCTCCGCCCTGTTGCGAATCTACAGGTCGGTACAATACAGAACGGGGCTCCACAGCGGACGATGGGGGGTTTGTATGTTAAAAAAAAAACATTGCATCAGTGGGGGCCACACTACAAGGTTTTTGCCATCTGCAGCATCGAGACAGGAGGCAGTGGGACACGGACAGACCGAGGCCACAATATCTGTGGCCCCGGCATCCTGAATTTATCTGTGACCCTTCAAGAGTATGTGCCATCTCCCATTGTAGACTACCACAAAGTAGGTCTTCATTTACTCTTTGTATATGGCATCTGTATACGTTGATTAATATCACCCCCCTGAAGAGCCCTATGTGGGTAAAACGCGTTGGAGTAGGAGCCATTTTTTGAATTTATTGGTCTGTCATAGGTTATAGGGCTAGTGAAGGGCAAGTGAGGGGAGGTTTGAGGACAGGGAGACCCCACCACTAGGAGTTGTCCCTGGGCTGAGGCTACATAGGGCCAGAAAAAAGGAGAGATACCCATCATACCCTATACCCTAGACAGGGGACACTAACATTTTTGTCTCTGTTGCTAGAGAGTTATATGAAAAGTACCCGTTCTACCTGATTTACTTATTTGAGTTATTAAAAGTTAAGTTTTAACATAAAGGATTTTCTCTGCTAAAAAAAAGTTTTTGTGTATTGACATGAGATCCTAGATATCTTGAAGTATCATAACCCGAGTAATTAACCTTTAAAAGTCAGCCTAAACACATGTCCCCAATCAAGGAAGGCGTCATGCACTTAGCCAGGACATAGGACACTTTAAATCTCCAGGGTCATAAGTATCACAGGTTTGCAAACTTGTCATCAGAGATAAGCAAATCGATGCTATAGAATTAGAATGTGACTTTAAATTTTTTTTTTATTGGATTCTGTAGAATCAGAATTTTAGGTGATTTTAATAGGATATATTTTTTGAGGCGAGTGAGAGAAAGCCAGAGACGAATCAGATGGCCGACTCGGCCCCAAATTTAATTTACAGAAATTCGCTCAGCTCTATTTGACAGCATTCACAATCCCAAAGTGATTCAACAAGCAACCTTATTTGAATCTCCTCCAACAACACTAGATAAGGCACCCAAACAGCAAATTATACTCAGCAATAACGGACCTCAAACAGACCCTGGAAACTATGGTACTCTGCATGAATGGAGTACCAGTCCACAACTGTGACAAGCGCTCCATTCCCTGTCTGTGACAACCTCCCCATTCCCTGTCTATGGGGCAGTGAATTGAGTGGCGGCCAAGCTTCAGTAATGGAGCAGCATTACTGCACAACTTTTCCAATCTAAAAAAGATCACTGAAAACATTCAAAATATATTGACACACAAGAATATGACAATTCTCTACTGTTGTAATAATTTCCCTCTGTAAATTCAATAAAACTATTTTTTAAAAGGATAATCTAGTTTTTCCAGTAAAAGATTAAGCTAAGGGTGCTTTCACACTTGCGTTTTTCTTTTCCGGCATGTAGTTCCGTCGTCGGAAAAAAACTGATCAGTATTCTGAACGGAGAGAAATCTGTTCAGTATGCATCAGGATGTCTTCAGTTCAGTCTTTTTGACGTTTCAGACTTAGACTTAGATAATACGCAGCATGCTGTGGTTTTATCTCTGTCCAAAATGCCAGAACACATGACGGAATGTCGGATCCGGTATTAATTTCCATTGACTTGTATTAGTGCCGGATCCGGCATTACAAATACCGCAATGACAGATCTGTCCTTCCGGTCTGCGCATGCGCAGATCGGTAGAACTGTGAAAAAAATCAAACGGAGAGACGGATCCGCACTTGCAATGCAATTGTGAGACGGATCCCCATCCAGATCCATCTCCAAATGCTTTCAGTTGTCATGGGGTACGACGGATACAGCGGGTAGTTCTGGCGACGAAACTACCTGCGGGATCCTCACAACGCAAGTGTGAAAGCACGCTAAGATCCTTAGAAAAGTAAAAGTATAGTATATTAAAGGGCAGGCTCTTTAAATACATAGACAGGTTTTACCATTAACACATTTTGTAACTAAAAGTGAACATATGCCTAATAGTATTCCAAGATCAACAAGCCATAATGAAACCAATAAGCCAATATTTTAAAAGAAAGTGAAAGTGGTGTATTCTATGGCACTTGCACTGTTTGTAGGTATACAAAGTACAACAATTACATAGGAATAAAAATCACAAGACTACTGGATAAATTATTTTTATAAGAGGACTAACTATACTGTCAGTTAATAGTAGACCATATTGGTTGCGTATCAACATATTTGCAGAATGTAATAGAAAGTTAGAGAGCAACAGAGCAGGTCACAACCAAACAAAAGGCTTTTTGTGCCAACTTCATCCTAAGTGCCACCAGCTGGACCATCCTGACCTGTGCCACAGTACCAAGATAAGAAAGTTGGCAGCATGCTGTAGACAAGAGGCGCAGAACAGCAGCTGTTAAGGCTTTCTAGCGGATTCAAAATTATTAGCAAGGTTTTAATTAGTGAGAGAAAGAACTATAATGCAGTGATGGAACTCTTCTAGGTAAATTATGAAGGATAATCATTTATGTCTTTTCAGATTTTGACATTTCTAGAGAACAATATTACCATAATTACATATTACATTTTTATAGCAATGATATTCATGCTTACTTATGCACTTGACTGAATACTACTGCACATTTTGCTTTACTTTGACTTTACCAGCCTTTAACTCTACTATACATAAAATAGTAGAATAAGAAGTCCTCTAATAGCGTATCTGTACATGTATTTTACTATTCTTCCAGATTATACCTATAAATACAGGTCTTTACTTACCTTACAAATAACACAATTCTCTCTCCCAACTCATTGCTGTACAGTAATTTTGAGAACGTGCCTCCCTTTTCAATAGAAATTTTAGTCCTAATGAGGCAGTGGTCGGCTCTCGCTCAAAAACAAATACTGAATAAATACTGCTGAGTCCTTACAACAGTACACATCATTTATCTTTCAGAATTATTCTTTAAAAGGAAAACTAAAGTTAAATAACAGAGAGAACTGAATCACAGTAAGTTTCTTAAAATAATAAACTTTAGAAGTAGCCTGAGCGTACACCGTTTGAAACCACAAATATAAAACTACAATGCCTACAGATGAAATTTGTACATTTTAGCTACCAGCCTAATAAGCTCAGAAACATTTCTTTACAGCAGCTCAAAATGGAAATAGATATAATTAAGAAACATTGCCTCCAACAGATTGACTGTCTTTAACAAGTTTCTCTCTTTCTTGCTACTCAAATATGCTATATTTCCTAATTATCACCTTTTAAGGGCCATCTGGTCCCCATTCCTTACCATCAGGGGGCAATTCCATTTGCATTGTTCATGAGCTTAGACATGATCAAATAGTCTGGTAGTAAAGTTCATTAGAATGGAGAAGCGAAACATAAAAATAAAGCAAAAACTACAACTTTAAATATATAATCATTATCAATTTACAACAAACATTGGAAAAACAAAAAAAATATAAAAATCTGCCAAATAAAGAGAGAGATTTGATTATTTCTCAGCAATGGTTTATTAATTAAATACCCATTAGAATTTTCCTTATGTCTAAGTCAAAGACCATCTATTAAAACACTATAATGATTCTATTTGTAAAGTGCTAGAAGGGAACTCGAACTGCATTGAAAAAAAAATAATATTCTGTCCTAGCAGTGGAGTTCCCTTTGAAGCTCTTGGCTTACTCTCATCAACAGATTTAGAAGAAAAAGACTAGATCTATGACATAAATTTAAGATGGCAGGTTTGATACCTTTTAATAACAAAAATAGAAGCAATGATGTTACACAGCGAGCTTTCGAGACCTACCAGTCCCTTCGTCAGGTGTACTACCTGGGACTGATAATGTCTCGAAAGCTCTCTATGTAACATCATTGCTTCTATTTTTGTTAGCCATATAAAGGAATCAAACCTGCAATACTCTTATTTTGTTTCTCTTAATGAGAGCATTAAAGACTAGAGTTAGAAATGCCAGTCCTAGTATAAAGTCCATCGGCCGAAATGGACCACATTTTTTAAGGACAGTACTCTTAATAAATTTAGCACAAACTGACTGCAGTCTGTAGGCCAGAAATTCTAATCTGTACCAGCTAAGAGCTGGCGTAGATGTGAACTATAATTTATGTCAGTTTCTGTAGTAAACTATAGTAAATGTGATAGGCCGTGAGAGGCTACACCACCTCATAATGAACCACAGACACTATTCGACACTTTCCAAACTGCCGAGAACATGAAAAGTCACAAATCATAGCAAAAATATAGCATGAGTCATAATTTATAACATTTTAAGCCACAAAGGTGGTGTAAAAATGCTTAATAAATGTGGAAGGTTTTCCATTAAATCTAGGCAGGTCTCTGTGTGCTACAATCTGGACTCCAAATTCTTGCCGTGATACATTGTAGCAAAACTTCAGAAGAGGAAATATATTTGTGCTGTTAATGTGTCATAAATATCCTAGATGTGTCTCCATATTTACAGACTACAAAGCCTTTCCAAACTCTTTCCCTTACTTCTTACCAACGTACACTACCAAATGTACATTATCAATTTTAATTTGGACCTGTCATGGTAAACTTGAGGCATTATCTCACGTTTCCCTATAGCTAAAAATATTGCAAGCAACCACTGCAAAAATCCCAAATATGTTGCTTGGAATTTTCATTTCCTGTTTTTTAAACACTTCATTGGCTATGTAAGAATAGTATACCAGCACATCAGTCAAAGTGTTGTAGGAGTGAAACACATCCCAACTCAGCACACAACAGTTCTCACCGGGAATTGTTCACGTCCAGATTTTGTGAAAAAGAAAAAAGGGATAATATTAAAGATGAAAATGGAACCCAATGGGAGCAGCTCTGTAATGATGACATCAGTTTAGTACAAAGTAGAAGAAGCTGCCTGCTTCCAGCTCTGGAGCTATTGCCAAACAGCTGAGCGGTGGGTGTGCGAGGCCGATCAGCTAGTGATGGCCTATCCTGAGAATAATCCACCACCATTGTTCAGGAGAAGGGTACAAAAGAATTTCCAAGGCATTAGATATACCATGGAACACAGTGAAGACAGTCATCATCCAGTGGAGAAAATATGGCACAACAGTGACATTACCAAGAACTGGACGTCCCTCCAAAATCGATGAAAAGACAAGAAGAAAACTGGTCTGGGAGGCTACCAAGAGGCCTACAGCAACATTAAAGGAGCTGCATGAATATCTGGCAAGTACAGGCTGTGTGGTACATGTCACAACAATCTCCCGTATTCTTCATATGTCTGGGCTATGGGGTAGAGTGGCAAGACGAAAGCCTTTTCTTACGAAGAAAAACATCCAAGCCAAGCTACATTTTACAAAAACTCACCTGAAGTCTCCCAAAAGCATGTAGGAAAAGGTGTTATGGTCTGATTTAACAAGGTTGAACTTTTTGGCCATAATTCCAAAACATGTTTGGCACAAAAACAACACTGCACATCACCAAAAGAACACCATACCCACAGTGAAGCATGGTGGTGGCAGCATCATGCTGCGGGGCTTTTTTTCTTCAGCTGGAACTGAGGCCTTAGTTAAGATAGAGGGAATTATAAACAGTTCCAAATACCAGTCAATATTAGCAAAAAACCTTCAGGCTTCTGCTAGAAAGCTGAACATGAATAGGAACTTCATCTTTCAGCATAACAACGACCCAAAGCGTACATCCAGATCAACAAAGGAATGGCTTCACCAGAAGAAGATTAAAGTTCTGGAATAGCCCAGCCAAAGCCCAGACCTGAATCCGATTGAAAATCTGTGGGGTGATCTGAAGGGGGCTGTGCACAGGAGATGCCCTCGCAATCTGACAGATTTGGAGTGTTTTTGCAAAGAAGAGTGGGCAATTCTTGGAAAGTCAAAATGTGCCATGCTGATAGACTCATACCCAAAAAGACTGAGTGCTGTAATAAAATCAAAAGGTGCTTCAACAAAGTATTAGTTTAAGGGTGTGCACACTTATGAAACCATATTATTATTTTTTTTCTTCCCTCTACCTAAAAGATTTCAGTTTGTTTTTCAATTGAGTTGTACAGTTTATAGGTCACATTAAAGGTGGAAAAAGTTCTGAAATGATTTATCTTTGTCTAATTTCTTTTATAGCACAGAAACCTGACATTTTAACAGTGGTGTGTAGACTTTTTATATCCACTGTATTATTAAAACAACCTTTTCCAATCACATTAGAAAAAGTTGTTGGAGGAAAGTTGGCTGGGGGCTATACTCAACTGTCCCATTACAATTGCGCCAGACATATACAGTACATATGTTCATACACGACCTGTGTTCTGAGCAATTCTGATTATTCGTTGAATAAGGACCTTAAAACAAGAACATTCAAAAAAAAATTTGACATATCCTTTCATCATATGAATACTAATAAGTTTTCTTTTCAGTAGGCATCTGGACATTATAGTGGGGGGAGCCTGCCCTTCATCTCTTTCTCCCAGGCTATGAGCTCTGCGCTGCGATTGGCCAGCGCTATAGCCTGGGAGAAGGAGATGAAGGGCAGGCTCTGCCTACTTTAACCAAGTCCCCCAAGTCCCCGCCTACTATAACTTTGTGAGCACAGAGACCGGGGCCTATACCGGGAGAACGGAGCGGCGCCCAGGGATAATAGTAAGTGCAGGGAGATCCCTGGGTGCCGCTCTACATGTGAGCATCGTTAGTTAATATCTTTAGAAGTCATGTAAGGTCCTCTTTAAACATTAATTGACCACTGTTATGTCATCATGGATATTTATTTACATTTTTAATGTTTTGGATATAATGAACTATAATGAACTTTTTGATATTAATGATATTAATGATCTTTGTTGACGTGGTTTTCTTGGTGTGGTTTAGACGTTATTACCACGTTATTCATCATGGTGTTAGGATTAAGGGAGTTTTTAGACAGGCAAGTAGTACACAATATGCAATACCCAATAGAAAGGAATTACAATCAGCACTCCTTAGGCCCCTTTCAGGATAAGAGGCGGGTGCGTTGCACGATTTTTCCGCGTGGGTGCAAATGTTTGTAATGTGTTTTGCACGCGCGTGTGAAAAATCGCCATGTTTGGTACCCAGACACGAAGCCACTGAAGTCCGTTTCGGGTAGAGTATTCTGGAGAATTTATTATTTTCCCTTATAACATGGTTATAAGGGAAAATAATAGCATTCTTAATAAAGAATGCTTAGTAAAATGAAGATGAAGGGGTTAAAAATAATAAAACTTAACTTACCTTAGCCACTTAATCACGTAGTTTCGATCTGTCTTCTCTCTTCAAGCTTCAGCTAACAGCTAAAGGACCTGTGAGGACGTCACATCACATGGTCCAATCACATGGTCCATCACCATGGTAAGATGGACCATGTGATGTGACGTCATCACAGGTCCTTTAGTTCTTAGCTGAAGCTTGAAGAGAGAAGACAGATCGCAACTACGCGATCAAGTGGCTAAGGTAAGTTAAGTTTTATTATTTTTAACCCCTTCATCTTCATTTTACACAGCATTCTTTATTAAGAATGCTATTATTTTCCCTTATAACCATGTTATAAGGGAAAATAATAAAGATCTGGTCCCGTTGCTAAGCAACCATGCGGGAAAATCACACTGCATCCGCACTTGCTTGTGGATGCTTGCAATTTTCCCGCAGCCCCATTCACTTCTATGGGGCCTGCGTTGCGTAAAAAACGCACAATATAGAGCATGCTGCGATTTTGACGCAACGCAGAAGTGATGCGTCAAAATCACTGCTCATGTGCACAGCCCCATAGAAATGAATGGGTCCGGATTCAGTGCGGGTGCAATGCGTCCTCCTCACGCATTGCACCTGCGCGGAAAACTCGCCCGTGTGAAAGGGGCCTATGTGTGGAGACGACTAATAAAAGGTAAGGAAGATAAAATGCTTCTATTTGGTTTTATGTAAGCAACGAGAGAAATCAATCCATAATTAACCGCTTTTTCTGAACACTTTTCCAGCTTTTAATAAGCCTTAATTAAATCGGAACAACAAATCTTTTATGTCGTCTTTCTTAATCCAAAGTAATTCCCCCAGCAGGATATCAAAGATTCCAGTTAATTAAACTTCCTAAATGAGTGGTTAAAATTGTGCTCAATATTTAAAATGTATAATCTAATATAGGTGCTTGGGCAATATGAAGTACAGCTTGTGTGATAGGTAGGGATGTCCCGATACCGATACCGGCATTTTCACGAGTACTTGTACTCGTGAAAATGCCGCCGATACCGCTGCCGATACCGGAAGTTCCGGTCCGGCAGCTCCTATAAGCTATTAAAGTAAACCTAACCTGCCCAGTCCCCCTCAGGTCAGGCGCTTAGTCCCTCCATGCTCCTCCTGCCCCGTCTGCCTTCTTCATTCATAAAAGTGGGCGGAGCGAGCAGGCGGGACATGAGGCGCATGGAGGAACTGAGAGCTCAAGCTGCCCGATTCCTCCAAGCACCTCACGTCCTTCCTGCGCGCTCCGCCCACTTTATGAATGTAGAAGGCACGCTGGGCAGGAGGAGCATGGAGGGACTGAGCGCCTGACCTGAGGGAGACTGCACATCAATAGTTAGTAATTCCGGCCACATTAATAAAGATTAAGTTTAGGTCAATAGTGTATGGGAGATCTCTGGATGACACTATGGGGGATCTCTGGATGACACTATGGGGGATCTCTGGATGACACTATTGGGGATCTCTGGATGACACTATGGGGGTCTGTGGATGACACTAATGGGGGATCTGTGGATGACACGTATATAGCATAATATGCTATATATGTGTCATCCACATAGCCCCCTGACAGTGTCATCCAGAGATCCCCCACAGTGTCATCCAGAGATCCCCCACAGTGTCATCCAGAGATCCCCCACAGTGTCATCCAGAGATCCCCCCCAGTGTCATCCAGAGATCCCCCACAGTGTCATCCAGAGATCCCCCACAGTGTCATCCAGAGATCCCCCATAGTGTCATCCAGAGATCCCCCATAGTGTCATCCAGAGATCCCCCATAGTGTCATCCAGAGATCCCCCATAGTGTCATCCAGAGATCCCCCATTAGTGTCATCCAGAGATCCCCCATTAGTGTCATCCAGAGATCCCCCATTAGTGTCATCCAGAGATCCCCCATTAGTGTCATCCAGAGATCCCCCATTAGTGTCATCCAGAGATCCCCCATTAGTGTCATCCAGAGATCCCCCATTAGTGTCATCCAGAGATCCCCCATTAGTGTCATCCAGAGATCCCCCCATTAGTGTCATCCAGAGATCCCCCATTAGTGTCATCCAGAGATCCCCCATTAGTGTCATCCAGAGATCCCCCATTAGTGTCATCCAGAGATCCCCCATTAGTGTCATCCAGAGATCCCCCATTAGTGTCATCCAGAGATCCCCCCATTAGTGTCATCCAGAGATCCCCCATTAGTGTCATCCACAGATCCCCCCATAACAGTGTCATCCACAGATCCCCATAACAGCGTCATCCACAGATCCCCCATAACAGCGTCATCCACAGATCCCCCATAACAGCGTCACCCACAGATCCCCCATAACAGCGTCACCCACAGATCCCCCATAACAGCGTCATCCACAGATCCCCCATAACAGCGTCATCCACAGATCCCCCATAACAGCGTCATCCACAGATCCCCCATAACAGCGTCATCCACAGATCCATTATATTCCCATTTATCAATTTATTAACACTTGTACAAAGGAAAAGAAAAGCCGTTGTCCATAGCAACCAAATTCCAGCTTTAATTTTTTTCATTGCTATCGGCAACTGCGCCGCTATTTATACGAGGTATCGGTAATTGGTATCAGCGAGTACTTAAATAAAAGTATCGATACTCGTACTCGGTCTTAAAAAAAATGGTATCGGGACATCCCTAGTGATAAGTGACAGTTTACAACAAAAATAGCAGTTTTGTGACTTTTTTTTTACTCGCTAGTGCAAAAAGTTTGCAACTTTTTGCATTTTTACACTACTCACTCCAGTTTTGTAATGTGGGTGGAAAAGTGGATGTTGCTAGCTATGTTAATGAGTTTAACTCCAGATTTATCATTGAGACTTTTTTTTTTTTTTTTTTAAAGTCGCAAAAAAGTCGCAATCTCACTCCAGGAGGAGGGTGGAGTAGAAAAACTGGAGAAGCATTTCTAGACAAAAAAGTTAGGTCTAAGAATAAGACAAATTTATCAAATAAAATACAACCGTTGATAAACATAAAGTACACCAACACAGACTCAAGCAAAACTGACTTCAAATATTCTCCTTATGATAAATTCTCCCTAAAATGTTTAAAAACAAACACAAAAAAATAGCGTGTGTACTGCATGTGTGAAAAAGCCTTTAGTTTAATTTACTGAATTAAACTAACGCATACTGTTTTGACGCCTTCTTTTAAGCCAAATCGAGAAGTGGATCCGGCAGGAAGAAAATGTCATTCCTTTAAAGTTCCTATTCCCCTTGAAACTACCTCCTACTTTGGATCAAAAACTGCATCAAGCCTATACTAACGAGTCACAAAAAACTGCTTATGTGATTCCCACTTAACCCTTTCCAGACAAAGGGCCACTGAAGCATTTTGGACTAAGGGTACTTTCACACTAGCGTTTTTCTTTTCCAGCATTAAGTTCCATCCTAGGGGCTCAATACCGGAAAAGAACGGATCAGTTTTATCTCAATGCATTCTGAATGGAGAGAAATACGTTCAGGATGCATTAGGATGTTTTCAGTTCAGTCACTGTCAGGCGTTTTGGACCGAGGAAATACCGTAGCATGCTGCGGTATTATCTCCGTCCAAAATGCCTGATCAGTTGCCGGAATACATCGAAATGTATTAGTGTCGGATCCGGCATGAAAAATACCGCAATGACGGATCCGGCATTCTGGTCTGCGCATGTGCAGACCTTTAAAAATATGAAAAAAAAACTAAATACCGGATCCGTTTTGACTGATGACACCGGAAAAGCAGATCCGGTATTGCAATGCATTTTTCTGACTGATCAGGCATTTTTCTGACCGATCAGGCATTTTTTAGACCTGATCAGTCTGAAAAATGCCTGATCAGTCAGAAAAAATGATATGCGTTTGCATACAGTTTGCCTGATCACACTGCCGCAAGTGTGAAAGTACCCTAATACATTCTACAAGTTGATTTTTATTTTTTTATTTATTTAATAGTCTACCAATATTTTTGTGTTTTCTTTTAAATGGAAACCACTATGTTTTCAATTTACCAAATTTTGGGGGGAAAAAATTTAACTTCTCATAGTTCTTTCCCTTGTATGCTAATGTAGTCCAATTAATTCTACCACATAAAATAATGACTAAGTATGAAGTTACCAAATATCTACATGACAAAGATCTCATTTAGTTTTTTTTCCAGTGCATAAATTAACAAATAAAAGGTCAGAATGGATTAAAAGTAGAAAATGTAGTTAATGTAGTTGTAATGCAGGTCTTTTCCCCACTTCCTGTCATGGCTAGATACACCACAAATGCCTGTAAACGCACCAATCACTGGTGAAGGTGGGTCACTGAGATGGGGCATTTCCTGGTTATTCTGGAATGTCCAGCTGTGACAGGAAGTGGAGAGCAGAGGGGAGCAGAACAGTGTCACCAGGGGCAGACTGGTAACTTAAAGGCTATGTACAAATTTTGGGGCATTTTTTTATTATTGCATTGAACTCATTTTGAGCTAAAAAAAAATCCTGTGGTTTGAATAAGTGTTTATGACTAGAGTTGAGCGAACTTGTATTTTAAGTTCGGCGTCCAAAGTTCGGGTTGGGGTTATCGAAGCATCCCGTTATGGATTCCGCTACCACGGACCATAACAGCATTTGGAACACGGGGTAAAGGGTAAAGGACCTGGGGTGATGTCACCGTCATGTGATCAGTGCAGGGGGCGTGGCTCAGTACTGGATTGGATAAGTGGTCGTAGGCTACCACCTCTTATCTAATCCAGTACTGAGCCATGCCCCCTGCACTGATCACATGACGGTGACATCACCCCAGGTCCTTTGTGTTGTCCAAGGTTCGGGTTCATTGAAGAATCCCCTTATGGATTCCAAATGCCGTTATGGTCTGTGGTAGCAGTATCCATAACGGGATGCTTCGATAACCCGAACCCCAACTTTGGACGCCGAACTTAAAACACAAGTTCGCTCAACTCTATTTATGACTTCTTAGTAAATTAGAGATAATCTTATTCGATGAATAGCACAAAGTGAAAGTAAAAAGTATGATTCACACAGCTAGACAAACAGTTACCATTTCTGACAGAATGGCTCAATACTTTTAATAAAGACCAACTGAAAAAAGATTTTTAGCCTAAAATAAGATAAATGCAATCACAAAAAAATGTGCCTCGGAAGGTGTACATAACCTCTAAAGACGAGCGATTCGCATACAACTTTGCTTTAATACTTTACGGAGCGGGTTCGGTTCCAAGTGATACTTTGCAGGGGGGTCCAAACTTATAGAAGGAGGCGCAACAAAACGAAGCAAGGCCAAAACAAGTAGGCAGGGCCAGTTGAAGTAGGCAGAGTAAGAAATACCTTACTGCAACACAAAATGCTGCCCCATCAGAATAAAATACCACAGTGCAGCACAAGATACTGCCCCAGTAGAACCAAATACCACAGTGCGACACAAGATACTGCCTCAGCAGAACCAAATACCACAGAGTAGTACAAAATACTGCTGCCCCCACTGCAGTATTCAACTGTATCACATTCCTGAGGATGACAATGATACAGTTGCATTTAAGAGGGCACCTACGGCTGCTGGCCAGATGTTGCTCCTAGAATTATTTAAAACTGGATGCAAAATCGGATGTACCCTTCGGGCGGCTGTGTTTACAGCTCAGGAGGCCCCCTGGGCATCAGCCCACTGTGAAATTTCCCTAGGGTCTATGGCCAGTCCACTCCAAAGTGTCAGAACAGCAGGGGCAGGAAATTGATGTAGATGAGTAATACTCCTTTATATATTTTTATCCCATCCTGACATGTTTTTTATTTACTCGCCGGAAAACCCCTTTAAGGTTTTAAGCCCGTCTCCGTTACCTCACATCTAGGTGTCATCTGTACATTGTGGTTGGGTGAAATTTTGGGGAGGTTATGTTTAAACCATCAAAAAGTGTGGTGATAAGAAAGCAGGATGTGCTCATACCCATATGCAGTTGTGCATTTCTGTAGGGGAGCACATCCACGGGCTACTTGAGAGACCTTGACGCTGGTGCCCGAGGCTTAAGACACGTCCTCCTAGTAGGATATGTCGAACTAACTCTCAATTTTTAACATCAGTGTGAGGGTTTAGTGTCACGGCAGTGTGCACCTATCTCTGGTTCTGTGTTTGTTTTGAATTCTTGCCACATCCACATAAATTTCATCTTATGTAGGATGTCCATTGTGGTACTTGTAGTCCGTTGCTGGCATCATCCATTGTATGCATTTTTTGCTGGTGATTGCCATTAGCAACGGACTACAAGTGCAGAGATGTGCTCCCTACAGAAATGCACAACTGCATATGGGTATGAGCACATCCTGCTTTCTTATCACCACACTTTTTGATGGTTTATATATATATGTATGGAGGTGTATAAAACTCCAATTTAAATGTGCCTGCTTTTCATCTTCAGGTCACATTTGGGTGCACCTGCTTGGTCTTGGGCTATATCAGTCAGTCTTGGGTAGGGCTCATAGACACCTCCCACCTCCCATTGCAAGCATGGCTACATGCTGGAGGTAACAGAGGAGATGTTTGTGAGTCGTCCTAATGCTCCTGTAATTGCCCACTGGCCCCTGATATCGCCCATATGGCGCAGGTAGGTGAGTGTTAGGGCCCACGGGCTACTTGAGAGACCTTGACGCTGGTGCCCGAGGCTTAAGACACGTCCTCCTAGTAGGATATGTCGAACTAACTCTCAATTTTTAACATCAGTGTGAGGGTTTAGTGTCATGGCAGTGTGCACCTATCTCTGGTTCTGGGGTTATGTTTAAGGTCAGAAAAAACAAGGCAACAAGTACATAAATTGAGAAGGAGGACAGTGTGACATGGGACAGCGGCATTCTGATAGGGCCTCTATTTTATCCACAATACATGGTAAATGTGCGCAGTCCTGGAAGGTGAGGCACTCACTGTTACCTTTTTTTATTTTATGATTTTTTTCTTTTTATATGAGGATGAAAAGTGTTTAATTTTAATTTTGGGAATGTGGCATTTACGTTTGGCCACCATTTTAGTAGAAGACATAATTATTTCACATTAGTAAAGTTAAAGGGGTATTCCCATCGGGGACATTATTCACACCGATAGGATATGGCATAAATAGGAGCAGGTTCCAGAGCTGGGAACCGCACCTATCTAAGAACGGGGCCGCGAAGTGTATGGAGAACAAGCCACACATATGCTGTCACCCTCCATTCTCTGCTATGGGACCTCTGACAATAGCTGGGCACAATCTTAGCTATTTTCAGAAGTCCCACAGTGGTGAATTGAGTGGTTACCACGTGCTCTCTATTCACGGCGAGGGTCCCAATCTTAAGACAGGAACAGGTCCTATTGATATGCCATGAATGTCCAAGATGGGACAACCCCTTAAACTTACTGCCACAACAGCTTAAAGGCAACCTGTCATCAACTTTATGCTGCCCATACTATTGGCAGAATAAAGTAGAGACGGGTGAGTTGAGCTCAGCGGTCTGTCATTTATAAGCACCTAAACAGAAATCTATGGTAGCTCATTTCTGTCAGAAAACTAACATAAATGAAGATACATTTTTTTTGTGGCTGTAGGCCACACTCCCTTCAGGAAAAGAGGGGAGGGCGCTGTAAAAACAGGAGTCAATTTTTTTAAAAGTCGCAAACACATAGTTTGAGTTTGACTAGAAGCGGGGTTCTACCATGTCTGCTGTCCCCAAAGTTATAAGATTGCACTCCAAATCGGAGCGCCGGTGACTTCACACTAGCTTACAGCTACAAACATGCGGCCAGGGAACATTCTCCGAACACACAGTCTGACTGCTTCCACCAGACTGGAGGATTGGGACAACTATCAAGTATTCACCACTACACATCAACATTGCAGACTCTCCTCTTGAAGTACAGATAGGCGTGACGGTGTTACAAATAGATACTAATTATAACTTAGAGGACAGCAGACGCGGTAGAACCACATTCTACTGATTGGTACTTAGGTGCCTCCAGAGAGTACACGCAGGAATTCTTCCTTTACTTCTTCACTTTTTTCATTGTGGCACTGACCTTCCTTGCTGCATACTTACAACATTTTTAAGCGAGAGCGCCAGTAAACTTGTTTTATTTCTATTAGACTTCCTGCAAAATTTGGCAGCTCTTACTCTATCCCCCTTCTGAGCAATGGCCAAATTATGGTGCCACAGAAATGAGTGCATCCGCAGCATACAAACATTCTTCTGATATCATACAGAAATAAGTAGAAAATCTCCTGATGAAGAAACAGACATCACATGAGCCAAACAGACACTTAAGGTGTTGGAACGACTCCTAATTATTAAAATGAAAGACCTATGGGAAATAGCCTCCTTAGAAAAATATTTAGAATGGGATATTATTCCAAAAGCATTGGTGGTACATAAAACCCATCTGAGACATTGGAGATCAGGGCATTATAAAGAAGGGAAAAAAGGAAACATTGACTAATGAAAATAAATGGGGAAATAATACAGCACTTTGAAATTATCAGACCATGAAAAGACCATCCCCAGTATTAGTGTATTCATAAACACCATCATAAATTGTATACATAGGATGGAGATGGAAACTAAAGGCTTACACCTTCAGGAGCATTTTTTAATAATGTATTACTGCATTGTACTCATGTATACATGAGCTAAAAATAATTTTTTCAATTGGCCTTTATTAAAAATACAGAGCCTTTTTTAAACACTCATTATAGCTCAGTTCTTATCTTACTTAAATAAGTGTTTATGACCTCTCAGTAGATAAGGTTTATTAGATGACCAGCACAAAGTGAAAGTCCCAGTTAGAAAAAACAGTTAACCCTTTGTGAGAGAACGGCTCAATGTTTTTAATAAAGGCCAAATTACTAAAATGCAATCCTTAACAAAAATTGCCTCTGAAGGTATACATGGCCTTTAAGAATAAATATGAACAAAATTTAATAGGGATGCTTTACCAGTGGAAGACCCAAAAAGCGATAATAGTCAGGATATTGAAGGAGAGCCCTTTGAAACAATAGATGTAATCAAAATCAGTAATGCAACAAGCACAGAGGAATCATTCTCTACATAAACCAACTCGGGTGAAGATTCCAGACCCCCAATCTCCAGTAATAGTCATAGAAAAAGGAGGAACATCAAGAAATCAGCCCCACAATCATGGGACAATGGAGCTAGATATACTGACTAGAAATAGATATGCAATATTAAGTGAAAAGGAGAGAACACCGACTAGCAATACCCCCATATGCAGAAGTTGTATAAAACAAGAGTGGAGAAAGAACAGACACAACTACCACAAAGAATGGTGAATAAACGGATAGAAAAAGGCCAATTCCACAACGGGAACCCCCAAAAAAGACCACATCACACGTCAATATAACGAAAAAGAACACCACAAATTATAATAACCAGATAGATACCACAAAAACAGTTGTCAAAAAGACAGTTAAGAAAGATTTTTTCAAGCATGAGAAAGAAAAAGCAGAAAAAGGGGTGTAGAGGTAGACAGAACAAGAGAGGCACATTAAATGCAATAAACAAAACAATTCCCCCTGAACAACATCAGCAAAAAATATTTAATCTGAGTAGTCACATTTTAACAGAGGGGGAATATTCTCTACTAAAACAACAAAAACAGAAGCAAAAAGATTAGGACAACAGTCCTCCAGAATCCACAGGAGGAAATAAATATATTCAAACGGATTTCAAAGCTAAATCCCATTTCCATCCCCTACAAGAATATTCAGTCCCTAAAAACATTTCAACACATGGTCATTAGGGACATATGAGAAATTCCACATCATGTAACCAAACAATGTAAAAATAAGAGGCCATCATTACCATACAAGACAATTATAACATCATTATCCGCCCTGCACACAAAAGGGGGAGGGGGGGAGGAGGGGTATTTAGATAAGTAATCATGTCATAAGGAGGCATTAAAACTGTTGGGGGGACACTCAAACCTACAAACAACCAAAATAAGGACACTACTGTAACCTTCCAGAAAGAACTACAGGAATGAATTAACATAGCTAAAAATACTCAAATCCTAAATAACAAACAAAATTGTGATTATGACCACACTCCTCAATTGCTTTATTCTACTATCTTCCAAAGATGCAGAAATCCCTCACAGAAGCTCTGGGTAGATCCATAGTTTCACGGATTGACTGCTTGACTAGCAATCTGCCTAAATATATAGACTACCACCTCCAACCCTGCATACAGTGCATACCTAAAGGAGACCGAGCATGTAATACAAACTCTGGAAATAATAGAATGGAATCCAGAACACATAATAAGGACACTTGATCATTACATACAGTTATTAAGAGCAAGAAGGGTTGCGATGCTGCTAAGTTCTTTTAACAAAGGTCAGGTTTTTATCCAACAGACCAAGCAGATTTTATTGAGGAATGCATGTAATTTTTACTTAATAAAAATAGCTTTTTATATGAAGTGGAATATTATTTACAGATGTTGGGCACCACAATGAGGATGAAATTAGCACCGAGCTTTGCTAATTTATATGCCCTAAGCGGGCTCGCAGCGGACCTCGTCCTGTGGAGGCATTTCATCGACTATGTCATTTTTATATGGAAAAGGGGGGAACCTAGACTGATAGGATTCCTGAAGGAAATAAACAGTAATTACTTTTTCTTGAAATTCACACCAAAATATAGTTGAACAGAGGTGGACTTTCTGGATTGAACAATTTATATATTTTTTTTAAATACCTAAAAACAATAAAGTTGTGAAAACAACTGAGATTCCAAACGGGTGCTTCCCATGTAAAAGATAAATGAGCTGCAGAAAACTATCAGCCACAAAAGCAGTTTATGAAATAAAAGACAAAGTGGTTCCTTTACACACACACAATAAAACCATATATCACATGCTACAGTAAAAGTGTGATATAGTAGAATAATCTGCCCATGCGAAAAAATGTATATACGCAGAACAAAAAGGAAAGTATAAGGGAACACATATACAGTATTGAGAGAAAATGAGATGAAAATATGGTCATGCCCTAGCCAGACATTAGCTAAAGGTACACAATAGCAAGTGGAAAGGGTCATCAGTAAGTGGCATGGAGAAGGAGGTGATTTTTTATTTGAACAGTTTAGCCCTGATAGGACTTAATAGTGAAGTGCAGTTATTCGCATTTGATAACTGAAACTGTGTTCTGTCATCTTAACTTAAAGACTGCCCTGTAATAACCTGATTTGAATAACCCCGCCTAACAAGGATTCTTAAGGAGAAACCGAGGCAAGAGGACCATTTCCCCGAGGAAGAAAGACAATCTTTTCGAAACACGTTGGATTTTTGGACCACAACAGCTCCTGTACCTGTAAGCTAGAGCAGTGTTCCTCAACTCCAGTCCTCAGGGCCCACCTGCCGGTCATGTTTTCGGGATTTGAAGCACAAGGTTTTTTTTTTAATAGGAAGCATGCTTCAATCACATCCCCAACTGGTAAAACCTAGCTGTCAATCCATTCATAAACTTCTGGGAGGACTAATACAAGGAATTGCATAACACAGTTCTTAGCAAAGAAGCTCCAGAATTTTTTCATGAAAAACAAATATTAACTAAAAGAGACATTTCAAGGACAAATCCTCGGTCAGGTTGAAATAGTATGCTGTTGCATAGATAAATGCTATGTTTTATTGAATAATTTTGGAAGCAGTCTTTGTTCCATGCATTTGAAAGGTGGATTGGCTTGAAAAAGAGCCGTGTTTCATGTAATCTGACTGCTGATCGGGTGTCACGCTGCTGATGTATATACAGTACATTCTCCACTAACTGAATTAGCTTTCGTGGGTCCAGGGAGGAGGGAAGTGCAGCAAGTAATAGGTTGCTGCCTGTGTTGCTGCTGAGACGTGGCCCATATTCTTTCCCTGTGCGCCACTCCTCCTGAGGAGTGAACTACGTCTGCATTTGTCATCTTGTTGACAGCACACAGAGACAGGCAGCATCTCTAGCTGCCCGGCAGATAGAGACAGGCAGCATCCCCAGCCGCCTGTCCACATTATACAGTCTCTGCAGAGCGTGGTGGCCGATGAAGTGGAATGTGAAAGAAACAGTAAGCCATAGTGTCACATGTCAGTCCCCAAGATAAAATAGGTATTTACTGTGGGGAAAAAACAGCAGCAATTTTCTGGTTTTTCTGCCTTTCCAACTGGAAATTGCAAATCCTAGCATGTCCTGTCAAATGCAGACCTTTAGGACCTACTCGAGGTTGTATTTTCCATACTGCAAAATGCTGCACCTTTGGGGTCCATTCAGACTTCCATAAGTGTTTTGAGGTCCGCAAATTGCAGATCCGCAAAATACGGATACCGGCTGTGAGCGTTCTGCATTTTGTAGACCGCATGTAGCTGGCCCTGTAAATGGAAGAATAGGATAGGCAAGAATAGGACATGCTCTATCTTTTTTGCGCTGTCGCGGAACGGAATGAATGGGTCCAAACCAGTTTCACAAAATTGCGGAAGTCTGAATGGATACTTAGAGTGCCTGCACATGATGCAGATGACATGTTTTTCCACATGGGTTCTAATGCCGACAAACAGCAGCATAATACAGTACCAGCAAAGAGATGAGATCTCATGTACACTTCGTTTTTTTCTTCAATGCCAAAATTGACCTGCTGTGTGTTTTTGAAATCCACAGCTTGTCAATTGTTTGTACAATTTTTTTGGGTGCGCTTCCTATCAGTCCGGCCAGGTACAGGAAACAAATGCTCCTGTACCGCGGACCTCACAGAGCTCGGCCACGCTACACTAGGGGAGGGGGTGTGTAATAAATAAGCAGTGTGACAAGGTGATGAGGGAGGGGCGCTGTGAAAAAGAGTGACAAAAAGGGGGACTAAGAAATGAGAGTCAGAAGAGAGGGAGCGGGCCTGAGAAATGAGTGACAAGGGAGGGGGGCTGAGAAATGAGAGTGACAAGGGAGGGGGGATGAGAAATGAGAGTGACAAGGGAGGGGTGCTGAGAAATGAGAGTGACAAGGGAGGGGGGCTGAGAAATGACAGTGACAAGGGAGGGGGGCTGAGAAATGACAGTGACAAGGGAGGGGTGCTGAGAAATGAGAGTGACAAGAGAGGGGGGAATGAGAGTGACAAGGGAGGGAGGGTCTGAGAAATGAGAGTGACAAGGGAGGGAGGGGACTGAGAAATGAGAGTGACAAGAGAGGGGTCTGAGAAATGAGAGTGACAAGGGAGGGGCCTGAGAAATGAGTGACAAGGGAGGGACCTGAGAAATGAGAGTGACAAGGTAAACAGTCCGGCCCTCCAACGGTCTGAGGGACCGGGAATTGGCCCCCTGTTTAAAAAGTTTGAGGACCCCTGATGTAGAATAAGGCTGTATATGTTTAATTTTTTGGGTAAATAAATTCCATTAATCCATTAACAATTCCATGCTCTTCCAGAGGTTTTTGTAAGATTATTGGGAAGTTTCTCTGCCTACAAGATATTATCACAGATACTTGGTTTACTTTTGCAGTTCTCAAAACTGAATTTGATTCAGCAGAGATCACAGGCCTCTTCTTCACAGCAAAAATGTTATAACATGAACAGAGGGGAGAAAAAGACCTTAATCCTAACTTCTACAAACCTATGAATCCAGAATCAACACCTTCAGTGCTAGTTTAACCCCTTAAGGACACGGCCCTATTTCACCTTAAGGACCAGGCCATTTTTTGGAAATCTGACCAGTGTCACTTTATGTGGTGATAACTTTAAAACGCTTTTACTTATCCAGGCCATTCTGAGATTGTTTTTTCGTCACATATTGTATTTCATGACAGTGGTAAAATAAAGTCGAAAAATTTCATTTTTATTTATAAAAAAATACCAAATTTACCAAAAATTTAGAAAAATTTACAATTTTCCAAGTTTCAATTTCTCTACTTCTAGAATACATAGTAATACTGCCAAAAAAAGTTATTGATTTACATTCCCCATATGTCTACTCCATGTATCGATTATTTTGGGAATGCCATTTCATTTTTGGGGACATTACAAGGCTTAGAAGTTTAGAAGCAAATCTTGACATTTTTCAGAAATTTTCAAAAACCCACTTTTTAGGGACCAGTTCAGGTCTGAAGTCACTTTGCGAGGCTTACATAATAGAAACCACCCAAAAATGACCCCATTCTAGAAACTACACCCCTGAAGGTACTCAAAACTGATTTTACAAACGTCATTAACCCTTCAGGTTTTCCACAAGAGTTAATGGCAAATAAAGATAAAATTTCTTAATTTCGATTTTTGGGAAAATTTTTGATTTTAATACATTTTTTCCAGTAACAAAGCAAGGGTTAACAGCCAAACAAAAGTCAATATTTATTGCCCCGATTCTGTAGTTTGCAGAAACACCCCATATGTGGTCCTAAACTGCTGTATGGCCAAACAGGGCACAGAAGTAAGGGAACGCCATATGGTTTTTGGAAGGCGGATTTTGCTGGACTGGATTTTTGACACCATGTACCATTTGAAGCCCCCCGATGCATCCCTAGAGTAGAAACTCCATAAAAGTGACTCCATCTAAGAAACTACACCCCTCAATGTATTCAAAACTAGTTTTACAAACTTTGTTAACCCTTTAGGTGTTCCACAAGAGTTATATGGCAAATGGAGATGAAATTTCAGAATTTCAATTTTTTGTTACCTTGCTTCAAAAAAAGTGTAATATAGAGCAACCAAAAATCATATTTACCCTAAAATAGTACCAACAAAACTGACACCTTATCCCGTAGTTTCAAAAATGGGGTCACTTTTTTGGAGTTTCTACTGTAGGGTGCATCGGGGGCTTCAAATGGGACATAGTGTCAAAAAACAGTCCAGCAAAATCCGCCTTCCAAAAACCATATGGCGTTCCTTCCTTCTGTGCCCTGCCGCTTGGCCATACAGCAGTTTACAACCACATATGGGGTGTTTCTGCAAACTACAGAATCAGGGCAATAAATATTGAGTTTTGTTTGGCTGTTAACCCTTGCTTTGTTACTGGAAAAATGGATTAAAATGGATAATTTGCAAAAAATAGCTGTTTTGGGACAGTTTTGTATTTTTGTTATTTACATCGTTGAACTGACAGGTTAGATTGTGTGCTATTTCTATAGAGCAGGTTGTTGCTGACGCGACAATACCAAATATGACTACTTTTTGGGGTTTTTTGTTTCAGTTTTACATAATAAAGCATTTTTGAAAAAAATGATTTTTAGTGTCTCCACATTCTGAAAGCCATAGTTTTTTTTTTTTTTTGCGATTGTCCTATGTAGGGGCTCATTTTTTGCGGGATGAGATGGCGGTTTGAATGGTACTATCTTGGGGTGCATATGACTTTTTGATCACTTGCTATTACACTTTTTGTGATGTAAGGTGACAAAAATGACTTTTTTACAACGTTTTTATTTTTTATGTTTACGGCGTTCACCTGAGGGGTTAGGTCATGTGATATTTTTATAGAGCAGGTCGTTACGAACGTGACGATACCCAATATGTATACTTTTTTTTATTTATTTTGGTTTTACACAATAATATCCTTTTGAAACAAAAAACATGTTTTAGTGTCTCCATAGTCTGAGAGCCATATTTTTTTCAGTTTTTAGGCGATCGTCTCAGGTTGGGTATAATTTTTGCGGGATGAGGTGGCGGTTAGATTGGCACTATTTGGGTGGTCATATGACTTTTTGATCGCTTGCTATTACACTTTTTGTGATGTAAGGTGACAAAAAATGGCTTTTTGACAAAGTTTTTTTTTTTTTTACAGTGTTTACTTGAGGGGTTAGGTCATGTGATATTTTTATAGAGCAGATTCTTACGGACGTGGAGATACCCAATATGTCTACTTTTTTAAATGTTTTTACATTTAACAATAAAAGCATTTTTGAAACAAAAAATCATGTTTTAGTCTGAGAGGCATAGTTTTTTTATTTTTTGGGCAATTGTTTTATGAAGGGGCTCATTTTTTGCGGGATGAGATGGCGGTTAGATTGGTACTATTTTGGGAGGCATACGCCTTTTTGATCGCTTTGTATTACACTTTTAGTGATGTAAGGTGCCCAAAAATGACTTATTTACACCATTTTTGGTTTTTTTTTATGGCGTTCACCTGAGGGGTTCAGTCATGTGATATTTTTATAGAGCTGTTTTTTACGGACGCGGCGATACCTAATATGTGTAGTGTATTTTTTTTTTACTTTTTATTCAGTGATTTGTGTTTTTTTATTTTTACTTTTTTTCACTTTTTACATTTTTTTGGACCCAGACCCACTTGGTTCTTGTAGATCCAGTGGATCTGGTGTCTATATAATACAGTACAGTACACTATATAGTGTACTGCACTGTATTTTTTACTTTTACAGTCTGGTCAGACTTCTGCCTTTAGCAGAAGTCTGACCAGAGTTACTATACATGGCAAGCAGGACGCTTCTGAAAGCGTCCTGCTGCCATGGTAACCATCACCCACTGCCATTAGAGAGCAGTGGGTGATGGATAGGAGGAGGAGGAGCTCCCTCCTCTGCGATCCCATCCTGGGGGCTGCATAGGCAAAGCAGCCCCCGATGGGAGAGGGAGGGAGCTCCTCCCTGTTAACACCTTCCATACCGCGGTCCGTCCGGACCGCGGTAAGGAAGGGGTTAAACGGCTGGCATCTGCAGCACAGATGCCAGCCGTTTTTCTATCAGAGTGCCAGCAATGTGCTGGCACTCTGATAATTCCCTGGTGTCTAGTGGTTCTATTACAAGGGAGGCGGGCGGGGGATCGCTATTGCGATCCCGCCTCCCGCACCGCCTACCGCCGCCGCAACCACCCCCCCTGCACCCCCGCCGCCATAACAAGATCGGGGATGCAGGGGGTTAATATGATTAACTCGGGGCAATTAACTCTCTGATCCCCGCGGTCACAGACCGCGGGGATCAGAGATCTCTAAACCGCTGCAAACCGCAGGTCTGAATTGACCTGCGGTTTGCAGCGATCGCCGATACGGGGGGGTCACATGACCCCCCTCGGCATTAGAACATGGTTCCTGCTGATCTACATCAGCAGGAACCATGTTGCTACGGCGCCCACATCGGGCGCAGTAGCAGTTTAAACACAGGGCGTACAGGTACGCCCTGTGTCCTTAAGGACTCGGACATTAGGGCGTACCTGTACGCCCTGTGTCCTTAAGAGGTTAAAGACGTTCAGTGAATAGAAACAATATTTTTTCTCCTAAATAATTTTTATTTGTTGGATTTCTTAAGACTGTCATGAAGATCCCATTCATTTCTTTAGGATCACCGCTACTTAGCGATCCTGGCCGCGACAGCTGCTGTGCGGCCAGTGTCACCGTGTAGCTCTTCTATCCTTATGATATATTCACTAAAATAAACGTTTTCAGTTGCTGGCAAACATTTTCTTCACTTTGGATCTTGTTTATCCTGGCTGAGGGACTGGGTGGTTCAATTAGTACCATCCACGCTGCTGGCTGTAAATAACCAACGAGTTATCAACTAAAAGCCATGTGCTCCTTGCTTCATGAAAAAACTTTGAAATAGTGTAATAGTGCACAATATAATTCTGTTTTGCCCACTTGTATTGTGTACTATAATGCACACGGTCAAGTGCATGAGACCGAACACATTTCCTTCTATAGTAGCTGTACGGTGGGCCCCCAGAATTAATTCCACTGGTGGGCCCAAGGCCCCCCAGTCCAACACTGGGCAGAGCTACAGATACTTGTGGACTGACCTTGTCTAACTGTATGCGATATAAAACTCTACAATGTAAGGAGAGCTCACAAGTCCTCTTCCGGATAAGTTCACTCATGGTGGTTACGCTGCAGATTCTCCATTTGCAGGTGAAATATCTGTAGCATATTACAGTAGCAGCAAAAATTCAGTGTGGACATTGACATGTTGTGCAGATTTTAAATCTGCAGCAAGTTAACTCTTTCTGTGGATTGTCATCACATATTATACCAGGCTAGACTGTGAAGAAACCAGTAATATGCTAGATTTCTAAGATTAGAAAACCACGATTGGCAACATAGTAGGTCTATAGGTTAGAAATAAGTGTTTTGCCTTCCATATAAAGGGTCTCAGGTTTAAATTCCAGAAGTGAGTTTTACATTTTTTCTTCAAATAAGTTTTATTCCCTCATTTAAAGGATAACTGTCACATTTAGACCTTAATTTCAATTTTCATATATGTAGTTACTAAAAACATAATATTCCTGAATCAATAACTATTAGACTTACCCCATATTTAATAAGATTCAGCCCTTAGCAACCAGCCTGCATAAAACTGCAATTTCACTATTCTATTAAGATGACTGCCAAGCGCAGGGATGTGGAGAAGTGTGCACAGCCCAGCACTGTTATCACCTGTCAGGGAGGACCTGGATTTTTATCCATTCCTTTACAATGTTTACCTAGCTGTCCCTGCTTGTGCATCCTCTGTCTACCTCTGAGCAAACTGATACATTGAAGAAGACTAGCAACCTGATTTTAATCTCAGGTAACAAAAGGCAATACTGGGGACAAAAATGTGGCTTTTAGGGGTTATTTATTAAACAATCAAAAATTAAAACAGGGCCAACAAGGTGATATTAATCACCAAAATCCAATAGTAAAAATGCGACAGTTATCCTTTAACAATGAAAGTTGATAGAAATTAAATAGAAATTAAAATCCTGTGTATGGCAAAACGGCCTGATACAAGTAATCTTGTACTTGTTAGGCTGTAAGTAGTGTATATGATATCATGCTATGACACAGCTATAGGATGAATTTTACTTCTTTTCTAAAACTCATACATTACACAATTTGAGTCAATAAGTTTTTCCTTTATTTGTTAAAAAAATCCAAAATTCACCAAAAATTTGTAAAAATTTCACAATTTTCTAAATTTGAAATGCTCTACCTTTAAGACAGATAGTAATACATCAAAAAATAGTTATTACTTAACATTCCCAATATGTCTTTGTTTGCATCTTTTGTAAATGTAATTTTATTTTTTAGGCTTAGAAGTTTAGAAGCATATTTTAAAGGACCAATTTAGTTTTGAAGTCAATTTGTGAGGATTACATAATAGAAACCACCCATAAATGATCCCATTTTAGAAACTACACCTCTCTTTTCTAAACAGATGTTTAGAAATGGTGTTATCCCTTTAGATGTCACACATGAATTAAGGGATAATAGATGTCACTTTTTTTAAAACATTTTTTCCATTTGAAACCAATTTTCCCGTATAACAGCAAGGTTTTACATTCCCACAAACCTCAATATTTATTACCCCGATTCTGCAGTTTACAGAAACACCCCATATGTGGACGTAAACTGCTGTATGGCCACACCACAGGGCTCAGAAGGGAAGGAGTGCCATATAGTTTTTGGAGGGCAGATTTTGCTGGAATAATTTTCTGGGTCTATTTTGCATTTGAAGACCTTCTATGCACCCCTTCAGTGGAAACCCCCAAAACATGACCCCATGTTGGAAACTACACCTCCCAAGGAATATTTCAAGGGGGGTGGTGGGCACTTTGTTTCATAGAAGAAAAAAGAAACATTTGGCCGTGAAAATGAAAAAATTACATTTTTTACAAGAAAATGTCAATTTAGGCCCAATTTTTTTCATTTTAACAAGGGGTATCAGGATAAAGTGCACTCCACTATTTGTTGTCCCCTGAATACGAAAGCATCCCATATATGGTCATAAAATACTGTATGACAGTAGTGGTGAACAATTTAGAGGCAGAGTGCCCAAACTGCAACCCAAAACCCACTTATTTATCGCAAAGTGCCAACACGGCAATTTACCCTGAATACTACAGTCCAGTATAGTATATCCTCCATGTACTTTATCATTTAGCTATAATAGCCGGCTTACATTCAGTGCGCTGCTAGTGCCGTTCATAGTGCGCTGCCTGTGCTGATGAATGGCAGGAAAAGTCTAAGGCATATTGGTACACCAGAGACTTTTTCCAGGGCATAGGTGCCCACACAGTGGGATCTGAGTACCCCCTCTGGCACCCGTGCCATAGGTTCGCCACCACTGTCCTATGGGCACAACACAGGGCTCATAATGTAAGTAGCGCAATATTGTTTCTGGAGGGCAGATTTTGCTGGAATGGTTTTCAGGTGCCATGTCATATTCGAAGTACCCCTGGGGTACCCCTAGAAAGTAAACCCCTGGCTGTGAAAATGAAAATTTGCATTTTTTTTCAATAAAATGTTGCTTTAGCCCCAAATTTTTCATTTTCACAAGCATAACAGGACAAAATGTTGATTCCCACTGGCATAGAGATAGGTATTAATTAAAGTGTAGGTTCCTGCCTGGAACGAGATTACCTTGTTGGGGTAGGTGGGCTCAGATATTTTTTGATCTAAATATATTTGCAAAGACCATTTTTTTTTATCATATCAAACGTGGTATTAGTTCATATATATATTTTGCTTTTAGAGTTTTGAGAGTGCTGTTGTATCTTGTCTTTCTTTAGTTGTGGCAATGTACATTCACATATTTATCACATCTTGCAGTTTTTTTTCTGGTCATTAAGAGTTTGAAGGGGATGAGTGGAGGCGTAATATTAATTACCTTTTCTCAGGAAAGGTCATCAATATTAGATAGATGAGGGTTCAACTCCCAGCACCTCCACCAATCAGCTGTGTGTGGAGGTTGCGGCTCTTGTGTGAATGCTGCGTCCTTTTTAAAGTTTAAATGCATGCTGGATTCCTTGTAGCGGTGGTGCAGGGTATTTACAACTGCTCCATCCTATTCACTTGAATGGGAGAAGAAGCTTTAATGGCAAGCTGTTAAACTTTGAAGAGTACACAGCACTTACATAAGTACTACAACTGGTTTAAACAGCTGATCAGTGGGGGTCCTTGCTGATCTGATTTTGATGACCTATGCTGATGATAGGTCCTCAGTGTCATAACAATGCACAGCTTTGAACACCCATGTAAAAGTATATTTTAAAGAGGTTGTACCATCTCAGACATTGAGGACATATTGTTAGGATATGTCCCCAATGTCCGATAGGTGGGAATCCCACCTCTCGGATCAGCACGCATACTTAGAATGAAGCCGGCAGAGTCCCAGAGGGCTCACCGTGCATGCGCCCTTTATTAATTCATATGGAAGCGCTGAAAATAGCCAAGCACTGGCTCAGCTATTTCCGTTAGCCCAGTGATGGGCAACGTGCGGCTCTCCAGCTGTTGCTAAACTACAACTCCCACCATGCCCTGCAGTAAGCTGATAGCTATAGACAGGCTTTGCATGCTGGGAGTTGTAGTTTTGCAACAGCTGGAGAGCCGCACGTTGCCCATCACTGCGTTAGCCCCATAGAAATGGACAGAGCAGTGGTCGCATTTGCGTGGTGCCGCTCAGCTATTTTTGGCGCTTCCGTAGGAATGAATGGAGGGCGCGATATGCCCTCCGGGACTTTGTCTGGTTCGTTCGATAGCACCTATCAGACATTAAGGGTATATACTAGCGATATGCCCCCAATGTATGAGATGGGCAAACCTCATTAAGTTATATAACTATTTACTAAAAAACACACAGGTCTTCTAATTATTATGTATTCTGCTTTGCATCCATTTCTTACTTGCAGCCAATTCTTTTGTATGCTTTGCAGATCACTAGTGTAGACCGGGTTTCTAACCACTGTACGGTCACTCTATGGCATTACTGGTTATGTTGGTTCTTGTTTAATGATAGTATAAAAAAGCTATATGACTGCCTGACCGTGTCCAGCCCATAAGAGAACAGTCCTATCCTTATCCGTAATGCGGAGAATAACAGGACATGTTCTATTTTTATTGCGGGGCCGTGGAATTGATGTCGGATGTGGATCACGGACCCCATTCAAGTGAAATGGTCTGCATCTGAAGATGGCGGGAACACGGTCAGTGCCCGTGCATTGCGGACCGCAATTTGTGGTCCGCAGCATGGGCATGGCCGGCACACAGTCTTGTGCATAAGGCCTAAAAGAGCTCTTCCTGGACATGGAATAAAGACACAAAAGAGTACACACAGGTAGGTTTGGAATGCGTTTTCAATCTTCTGTAGGACAATGCGGTTAGTTATATAGGTGAAAATGATGTGACAAACTCTCTTTAAAAGTCAGTGGGTATGTGAGGAGAATATGAACAGCACACATCCATGATCCACTGATCACAAGTTTGAACGAGGCCTGTAGGTGTCACAAACCAGCGGGAGTGAACCCACTGTGCCACGTGTCCTACCTCCTCTAAGGTCGTTGTCTGAGTGAACCCCTCGATCTTCACAGTACCCCTGATGGTGGGGATAGACTTTCCCAAGGGGAACACCAAGTCGCTACCTCTTGAGGAGGATTGGCACACGAGGCAGCTGGTCCAGGCGTACCAAGTGATACCCGAGCAAGGTACCAGAGGTACAGACGTAGTCAGCAGGCCGAGTCGTAACCAGGAGCAACAGTGCAGGACCGAAGGATGAGGCAGAGGCGAAGTCAAATAAGCAATAGGTACAGGTCAGGCAATCCGGATCGGCAACAGGAAAGTCAAGGCAAGCAGGCAGGGATAAAACAGTCAAAAAACGTGGTGATAAGGAAGCAGGATGCGCTCATACCCATATGCAGTTGTGCATTTCTGTAGGGGAGCACAGCCTGCACTTGTAGTGCGTTGCTAATGGCAATCACCAGCAAAAAATGCATACAATGGATGATGCCAGCAACGGACTACAAGTACCACAATGGACATCCTACATAAGATGAAATTTATGTGGATGTGGCAAGAATTCAGAACAAACACAGAACCAGAGATGGGTGCACGCTGCCGTCACACTAAACCCTCACACTGATGTTAAAAATTGAGAGTTAGTTCGACATATCCTACTAGGAGGACGTGTCTTAAGCCTCGGGCACCAGCGTCAAGGTCTCTCAAGTAGCCCGTGGGCCCTAACACTCACCTACCTGCGCCATATGGGCGATATCAGGGGCCAGTGGGCAATTACAGGAGCATTAGGACGACTCACAAACATCTCCTCTGTTACCTCCAGCATGTGGCCATGCTTGCAATGGGAGGTGGGAGGTGTCTATGAGCCCTACCCAAGACTGACTGATATAGCCCAAGGCCAAACAGGTGCACCCAAATGTGACCTGAAGATGAAAAACAGGCACATTTAAAATGGAGTTTATACACCTCCATACATATATATATAAACCATCAAAAAACGTGGTGATAAGGAAGCAGGATGCGCTCATACCCATATGCAGTTGTGCATTTCTGTAGGGAGCACAGCCTGCACTTGTAGTGCGTTGCTAATGGCAATCACCAGCAAAAAATGCATACAATGGATGATGCCAGCAACGGACTACAAGTACCACAATGGACATCCTACATAAGATGAAATTTATGTGGATGTGGCAAGAATTCAGAACAAACACAGAACCAGAGATGGGTGCACGCTGCCGTCACACTAAACCCTCACACTGATGTTAAAAATTGAGAGTTAGTTCGACATATCCTACTAGGAGGACGTGTCTTAAGCCTCGGGCACCAGCGTCAAGGTCTCTCAAGTAGCCCGTGGGCCCTAACACTCACCTACCTGCGCCATATGGGCGATATCAGGGGCCAGTGGGCAATTACAGGAGCATTAGGACGACTCACAAACATCTCCTCTGTTACCTCCAGCATGTGGCCATGCTTGCAATGGGAGGTGGGAGGTGTCTATGAGCCCTACCAAGACTGACTGATATAGCCCAAGGCCAAACAGGTGCACCCAAATGTGACCTGAAGATGAAAAACAGGCACATTTAAAATGGAGTTTATACACCTCCATACATATATATATAAACCATCAAAAAACGTGGTGATAAGGAAGCAGGATGCGCTCATACCCATATGCAGTTGTGCATTTCTGTAGGGGAGCACAGCCTGCACTTGTAGTGCGTTGCTAATGGCAATCACCAGCAAAAATGCATACAATGGATGATGCCAGCAACGGACTACAAGTACCACAATGGACATCCTACATAAGATGAAATTTATGTGGATGTGGCAAGAATTCAGAACAAACACAGAACCAGAGATGGGTGCACGCTGCCGTCACACTAAACCCTCACACTGATGTTAAAAATTGAGAGTTAGTTCGACATATCCTACTAGGAGGACGTGTCTTAAGCCTCGGGCACCAGCGTCAAGGTCTCTCAAGTAGCCCGTGGGCCCTAACACTCACCTACCTGCGCCATATGGGCGATATCAGGGGCCAGTGGGCAATTACAGGAGCATTAGGACGACTCACAAACATCTCCTCTGTTACCTCCAGCATGTGGCCATGCTTGCAATGGGAGGTGGGAGGTGTCTATGAGCCCTACCCAAGACTGACTGATATAGCCCAAGGCCAAACAGGTGCACCCAAATGTGACCTGAAGATGAAAAACAGGCACATTTAAAATGGAGTTTATACACCTCCATACATATATATATAAACCATCAAAAAACGTGGTGATAAGGAAGCAGGATGCGCTCATACCCATATGCAGTTGTGCATTTCTGTAGGGAGCACAGCCTGCACTTGTAGTGCGTTGCTAATGGCAATCACCAGCAAAAATGCATACAATGGATGATGCCAGCAACGGACTACAAGTACCACAATGGACATCCTACATAAGATGAAATTTATGTGGATGTGGCAAGAATTCAGAACAAACACAGAACCAGAGATGGGTGCACGCTGCCGTCACACTAAACCCTCACACTGATGTTAAAAATTGAGAGTTAGTTCGACATATCCTACTAGGAGGACGTGTCTTAAGCCTCGGGCACCAGCGTCAAGGTCTCTCAAGTAGCCCGTGGGCCCTAACACTCACCTACCTGCGCCATATGGGCGATATCAGGGGCCAGTGGGCAATTACAGGAGCATTAGGACGACTCACAAACATCTCCTCTGTTACCTCCAGCATGTGGCCATGCTTGCAATGGGAGGTGGGAGGTGTCTATGAGCCCTACCCAAGACTGACTGATATAGCCCAAGGCCAAACAGGTGCACCCAAATGTGACCTGAAGATGAAAAACAGGCACATTTAAAATGGAGTTTATACACCTCCATACATATATATATAAACCATCAAAAAACGTGGTGATAAGGAAGCAGGATGCGCTCATACCCATATGCAGTTGTGCATTTCTGTAGGGAGCACAGCCTGCACTTGTAGTGCGTTGCTAATGGCAATCACCAGCAAAAATGCATACAATGGATGATGCCAGCAACGGACTACAAGTACCACAATGGACATCCTACATAAGATGAAATTTATGTGGATGTGGCAAGAATTCAGAACAAACACAGAACCAGAGATGGGTGCACGCTGCCGTCACACTAAACCCTCACACTGATGTTAAAAATTGAGAGTTAGTTCGACATATCCTACTAGGAGGACGTGTCTTAAGCCTCGGGCACCAGCGTCAAGGTCTCTCAAGTAGCCCGTGGGCCCTAACACTCACCTACCTGCGCCATATGGGCGATATCAGGGGCCAGTGGGCAATTACAGGAGCATTAGGACGACTCACAAACATCTCCTCTGTTACCTCCAGCATGTGGCCATGCTTGCAATGGGAGGTGGGAGGTGTCTATGAGCCCTACCCAAGACTGACTGATATAGCCCAAGGCCAAACAGGTGCACCCAAATGTGACCTGAAGATGAAAAACAGGCACATTTAAAATGGAGTTTATACACCTCCATACATATATATATAAACCATCAAAAAACGTGGTGATAAGGAAGCAGGATGCGCTCATACCCATATGCAGTTGTGCATTTCTGTAGGGAGCACAGCCTGCACTTGTAGTGCGTTGCTAATGGCAATCACCAGCAAAAATGCATACAATGGATGATGCCAGCAACGGACTACAAGTACCACAATGGACATCCTACATAAGATGAAATTTATGTGGATGTGGCAAGAATTCAGAACAAACACAGAACCAGAGATGGGTGCACGCTGCCGTCACACTAAACCCTCACACTGATGTTAAAAATTGAGAGTTAGTTCGACATATCCTACTAGGAGGACGTGTCTTAAGCCTCGGGCACCAGCGTCAAGGTCTCTCAAGTAGCCCGTGGGCCCTAACACTCACCTACCTGCGCCATATGGGCGATATCAGGGGCCAGTGGGCAATTACAGGAGCATTAGGACGACTCACAAACATCTCCTCTGTTACCTCCAGCATGTGGCCATGCTTGCAATGGGAGGTGGGAGGTGTCTATGAGCCCTACCCAAGACTGACTGATATAGCCCAAGGCCAAACAGGTGCACCCAAATGTGACCTGAAGATGAAAAACAGGCACATTTAAAATGGAGTTTATACACCTCCATACATATATATATAAACCATCAAAAAACGTGGTGATAAGGAAGCAGGATGCGCTCATACCCATATGCAGTTGTGCATTTCTGTAGGGGAGCACAGCCTGCACTTGTAGTGCGTTGCTAATGGCAATCACCAGCAAAAAATGCATACAATGGATGATGCCAGCAACGGACTACAAGTACCACAATGGACATCCTACATAAGATGAAATTTATGTGGATGTGGCAAGAATTCAGAACAAACACAGAACCAGAGATGGGTGCACGCTGCCGTCACACTAAACCCTCACACTGATGTTAAAAATTGAGAGTTAGTTCGACATATCCTACTAGGAGGACGTGTCTTAAGCCTCGGGCACCAGCGTCAAGGTCTCTCAAGTAGCCCGTGGGCCCTAACACTCACCTACCTGCGCCATATGGGCGATATCAGGGGCCAGTGGGCAATTACAGGAGCATTAGGACGACTCACAAACATCTCCTCTGTTACCTCCAGCATGTGGCCATGCTTGCAATGGGAGGTGGGAGGTGTCTATGAGCCCTACCCAAGACTGACTGATATAGCCCAAGGCCAAACAGGTGCACCCAAATGTGACCTGAAGATGAAAAACAGGCACATTTAAAATGGAGTTTATACACCTCCATACATATATATATAAACCATCAAAAAACGTGGTGATAAGGAAGCAGGATGCGCTCATACCCATATGCAGTTGTGCATTTCTGTAGGGGAGCACAGCCTGCACTTGTAGTGCGTTGCTAATGGCAATCACCAGCAAAAAATGCATACAATGGATGATGCCAGCAACGGACTACAAGTACCACAATGGACATCCTACATAAGATGAAATTTATGTGGATGTGGCAAGAATTCAGAACAAACACAGAACCAGAGATGGGTGCACGCTGCCGTCACACTAAACCCTCACACTGATGTTAAAAATTGAGAGTTAGTTCGACATATCCTACTAGGAGGACGTGTCTTAAGCCTCGGGCACCAGCGTCAAGGTCTCTCAAGTAGCCCGTGGGCCCTAACACTCACCTACCTGCGCCATATGGGCGATATCAGGGGCCAGTGGGCAATTACAGGAGCATTAGGACGACTCACAAACATCTCCTCTGTTACCTCCAGCATGTGGCCATGCTTGCAATGGGAGGTGGGAGGTGTCTATGAGCCCTACCCAAGACTGACTGATATAGCCCAAGGCCAAACAGGGATAAAACAGGTAGCGGAGTCCAGAAACACAAGCACAAGTCAGGTAAACAGGAACACAAGCAGAGATAACAGCAACCTTAGCAGGACACAAGGACCTTGATGCTGAGGCATCTGGAAAGAGGGCTGAGCCACTTATATATGTGCAGGAGGGCTAGGATTGGTCAGAAGGGTCATGTGATCTAACCCATAAAGCACAGGAAGTGACGCGTGCCGGCCCTTAAGGAAGTGCTGCAGGGAACAAGCAGCAAGCATACTGTGGCCAGAGCTGAAAGGAAACTGTGGAGCAGATCCCAGAACAACAGTACCTACACGGACAGTGCCCAGGTCTGCAGCGGTGAATGGGGAAGCACTGGCAGCAGATCACCACATAACACGGCCCCCGGGACTGTGGCGGTAAGTAGGGGGACAGCGGCGCACAGCAGCTACTGTTACAATAGGTGAGTCAGATTGATCATCCAGCAGTCTCTGTAATAAATCTGTCCAAGTAATTAAAATATGATTAAAGCAGAAATTTACATAAGATGAAATAAAAATTTACATAAAATTAAAAAGGTCAAATACTTTCCTGTAAGGAATACAAGTGGACACAAACAATATCTTTAATTTCTGATATTGATCCTACTGACCTAAAGACCTTTCAGAAAACTAAAGTTATGACTGAAATGTGACATAAAAGTAGGAGCAACTACAAAATATGGATATTGTAGTACATCCCTGTGATAAATAACCACAAGCAATCTTGCCAAACCCATTAAGATCAAATGCAATTAGACTAAACATGCTTTAATGAACAGCATACAGTAAACATACTAATGTAGACAGCCCAAACACTTTAGGCAGAGTACCAAAGAGAGAAGAAAAAAAAAGACACTGTCTCGCCAAAAGCCCTCAAACACACGAGTTTTAATATCCACAGCCAAATTGTCATTTGAACACTCATTAGAAGCGCATACACAAGATTATGTTCTGATGGGGCTTTGAACTCTAGCAAATCACAGAAATTATGCCATTTAGTACATTTCCTTTATTGAAGCAGATAAGAGCCCTGGATACTACAGGGAACGTATAGCTGAGGCTAAATTTACTCTGTTAACACAGTGTTGACCAGGTACACTATATACTGTTTATTACGCTTCACCATTGCTCTTACCACTTGCTGTAAAAACCAAATATATTTTTATGACATATTACAAACCTCCATTTTTTGTCTTTACTCCATGACACTTAGGCCTCATGTACACGGCCGTGGAACACGGACCGTGGCATCCCGGCCTTGAATCCAGCTGACAGCAGGAGCGCACGGCGTCATTGGTTGCTATGACGCCGTGCGCTTCATGCCGCCGCTGGACGAGAGCAATACACCCGTCCGCATATGGACGTAACTGTATGTACAAATTGCATATAAGTTAGTGCAATCCGATGTACAGTTATGTCTGAACTGTTAATGGATGCTGTGACAGACTCTGGAGCAGCCATCAAGTGACCAGAGTGGCACCTAGTCGGGGTTCGTTCCGATTGGCTGGTCCAGTGATGCCCAACCTGCGGCCCTCCAGCTGTTGCAAAACTACAACTCCCAGCATGCATGGACATCCTACAGCTATCAACCTATAGCAGGGCATGGTGGGAGCTGTAGTTTTACAACAGCTGGAGGGTCGCAGGTTGAGCATCCCTGGGCTAGTGTATACAAACAAACCAATCAGAGCCTAAAGTCACAAGCACAAAAAAGTAAAACATGTTCTATTCTTGTCCATTTTGTCAAAATTGCAGAATGTACACGGGCGGCATGTAGCCTACTTCAGTGAAAAAAGCAGGTTACATGCTCTGATGTCCTCAGTGTGGATCAGAGCCTGTAACCATGCCGCGTTGCTGCCTCTAACGTGAGCCCTGCTGTTTAGTTGGTGCCCATTTACCGCACAGAGTAGGTAGCACACCATGCAGTATATTTACAGCAAAGAGGTGGCAGCCTATCAGAAACTGAGCTGCTGCTATCAGCAGCAGGTGTCAGCTGTAACATACAGCTGATACTCTGCTTCAACTGACCATGGCATATAAGGGGTTAACAAAGGGACAGCGCTCCCTCTCCCCCCATCCGACATGATTGTCTCTGGCCAAAAAAAAGGTAAAAAAA
This sequence comes from Bufotes viridis, assembly GCA_033119425.1. NCBI lineage: Eukaryota > Metazoa > Chordata > Amphibia > Anura > Bufonidae > Bufotes > Bufotes viridis. Next base: position 352,166,671 of record CM065591.1, on the reverse strand, counting down.
TAATTTGACTAAAAAATTGCATTTCCCCGTACCTGCTCATTTATAATTGTTAAAAATTAAAAATTGAAGGAATGTTTGTTTGTGTCATCTCCCAAAAAATGGTATTATAAACGATTAAAAAGTCATATGTACCCAAAAATTGTACCCGTATAAACTACAGCCAATCCCACGAAAAACAAGCCGTCACACAGCTATGTTGATGATAGAATAAAAAAGTTATGGGCCTTAGATATAATGATGGAAAAAAAAAAGAATTAATAAGTGATTTTATGATGCAAAAGCAGTCAAACTAAAAATAAATCGGACATTGTATACATGTTAACCTGATACTAGCCGGGAGTGTTCATACTGGGCAGGGGGGTACGTCTGGATCCCGGTGTAAATATTGGCCGAGACTGTTATATAGGTAGATAGAATTATCCTTCCTATTCCGTACCCGGCGTTCTTGTAGCTGGGATCACCTGGCAAACCCTGCCACACACCATATGAGTGTCACCACTAAACACTGGGTGGCAGACACTTCGGATGTGACTTTGGATGCTCTTGTGCAGCACCACTATTCTCTCTACATACACCTAGTCCCATACTGCACATAACGCCTATATTGGCATTGGAGCTAGGTGTAGGGACTTTACTGTGCTCGGATACAGGCCCATTTATTGGGTGTTTCCCCCTTTTGCTGCTATTCTAAATAAAGAATTTCTTTTTTTCTTTTTTAGCATCTTACACAGGCAGTGATCTATCAGTGGATACAGGGAAAGATTCAGGAAGAGTTATTGAAGTTCAGCTGTTGTCCATGTGTTTATCTTTGGTTATCTTTACCATCTGCTTCATTACCTGACTGTTCATTACCTGTCTGAGATCTCCTTCATTCATTTGCGGCATCATCCATTTCTACTCTTGTTTACTGGTTGCTTGCCAGTGTTGATACTTATTCTTCTTGCACCCTTCCTGTTGTTATGCAGTTCAGTGAGGATGTGTGTGTACCAGGAGACATAGTTAACACCTGGGAAAGGCGGCTGTTACAGGAAAGGTTCAGTTCTACAGTTTTGTTAACAACTGGCATTGTTACATAGCAGACACAGATAGTTAATACATTTGTTCCAATCAGATGCTTTTTTCATATATGACCACTCTGATCCTCCACTCTCTATAAGGGTCCATAAAACATATAAGGGTCCGCAAAACACGGACATGGGCGACGTGCATTCCGCATTTTGCGGACCGCACATCGCCGGCACTACATAGAAAATGTATTTTCCTGTCCGCAATTGCGGACAAGAATAGGACATGTTCTATTTTACGGACCCGGGCGGGACATCGTCTGTCCCCATTGAAATTAACGGGTCCGCAATTCCGTTCTGCAAAATGTGGAACAGAATTGCGGACCTGTGAATGGACCCTTACAGTGTATATTATATGTAAATGCCTTGATTGAGACACAAAAGTTATCTATATTATTTGCCAATGAGCATTTCACTAGAGAAGGGTGGCAACAGTTACATTAAATGGGTATTCCAAAAGTTTAATATTGATAAGCCATTCTCAGGACAGGACATCATTATCTTATAGGCAGGAGTCCAACACCCAACACCCCCACGCTCAGCTGTTCCTAAGTAGCTCTTGCACCAGAACCACACAGATCCGTGCAGTGGATGGAGTCGGTTACTACAGTGCTGCTCCCATTAACTTGATGCAACAGTTTTCTCACTTCTTTATTTTAAAGCTAATGATAGAACAGATTGCCTAACATCACAATCTACTGGTCCCTGATCTTAGATCAAAATCTACTATTTGGCCACCTATGACCAAGCTTATGATAGCCCCATATTATTTACCAGTCACAACCTTATGTCCCCTGCTCCTAATAATAAATCTGAATTTTATTATTAATCAGATTTTATTTTCCAATGATATGTATGTAGACAATGTTTTTCTTTTACAATAATCAGGATAGCTGTGTGCACATATTCTTAAGTTTTTTGTGTGCTGCATTGCTCTGACTATATGGAATCTTTTCATTGAAAAGGTACAGCTGTGATGGAAAAAGTGCAGGAAGGAATTATATAAATTAAATCTGGCATGTGATATGTTTCCCTTGGCTCTACAGATGGACCAATCATCATTTATGCAGAAAGTCTTTAAAGGTCAGCAGAAAATCTTGCACTAGGTCTGGTCTGAACTTGGCAATCACTAGTGCTGTTTTTTCTGACCTGGGCATTTTTCTATAATTGTATTGAATAGCTTTGTTCCTTGTGTTCCCCTGAAAGCCTAACTTTAAAAATCACTGAAGGGTTAAGAGAAAATGAGTAATACTAGAATTAATACACTGCCGCAAAGCAGGCAAAAGCCAAGGCTCCTGCCGTTTCCTGGCCCACAGTGGACTCTGCAGGTGCAGCCAGTTTTATGCAATTACTGCAGCACAATTGAAGCACTCTTCTCTCATCCCAGCTTTATGAAACCAGTCCCAACAGCACAACTCACACTTAAAAGGAAAATCTGGGGATATTAGAGGAAAGGGGTGGCAGATGAATCATCATTTAACTCCTCCATACTGAGCAATTTTTCCATGTTTTGAAGCATGTCAGCAAAAGGACGATACAGTATAATGGACTAGCAGATCTGTCGCGAAATTCGTATGATGTTCTTTTATTTTCTAAAGACATAATCCAACTATTTTATTAAACTAAATTCATATAATATTTTTTATCTATATTAGCAAGTTATGTTCTTCTGCTACTGTGCATTACGCCAATCACAATATCTGTAACAATATATGATAGAGCCTTCATTACATACACTGTTTTGTCAATTTGAGGGTGTTGCTCTTTGCTGAACCATTGACATACATAGCTATGGGTATACGCACATTTGACAGTGTTATCATGCAGCATGTTTAAAAAGAAAAAATGTAAATTTCAATCGTGTTAATCCCCCTTCCCCCCATAAAAACATTTTAAAAATGTTAATCTTGTGGAACGTGAGTACACGGAAACAGACCTTCAGGCATTAGTGGCATGATGCAGGCAGCCACATTGCCTTCACTATGATAAAATGTTGGTATTGACACAGTAATCACGTGTTAACAACTGTGTTAACACCTCCCTTCCCTCCCCCCCCAAAAAGGTCGGTAAGTAATGACATAGAGAATTTTAAAATTTCAACTGAATACACGTGAACTGACACTTGAGACGCACTAGTAGCATGATGCAGGCTGTAGCAGCAGTAGCAGCCATACAGAATGGGATGATAGGCAGAAAGACAGCAACAGTGGCAAGATGGGCCACCGCCAGCAAGGTGAGATCTATTCATTGGCCTCAGCTGAAAGAGTGTGGAAATTCTCACGAATCCAGGCTTGATTCATTTTGACAAAACTGATGTTTTAGACACAGGGGGCGGACAACTGGGTCCTTTGGGTGTCACTATGGCTTTCCGATGCATAGTAAACAGATGCATGAGTATGAGCAATGTCGAATTACAGCGAGTTAGCTTGTTGCGGATTAAGCGGTGTAGCTGCAGGCCATTCTGTAGTTGAAGGTCCAGGAGAGTGTTCCTCCCCACATAAGAGAGGCTGAAGTGCTTTGACAGTCCCCTGGACATTGCCAGCACCTTGCACAAGCCAGTGTACTTATTTACAAAGCGCTGTATCACTAGGTTGATGACGTGTGCCATGCAGGAAGCATGCGTGATTTGGCCCAGGTCGGCCACAATGTTGTGCCCATTGTCACTGACCACTAGTTGAAGTTAGCGGGGTGACAGCTAGCAGGATGTTTGCTGCTTGATGTATTTGACAAATACTTAATTCGGTCAGTGGACCGACAAAAATCCCTGTAGGGGTCCTAAACTAAATATCCTTATTGTTACAAATCTAAAATCACAAGACCCATAGGGATAGTTTAAAACTATCAGGAATAAGGAGGGGGTGACGGTTCCTCACTTGCAATTGGTGCCACCTCACACTACATAAACCATTTGTTTATTCCATGGGCGCAGGGCCTGTCATAAACCTGAGGATAGCTAGGCTACATTAAGGATCAGGTGTAGTTTACATGTGTGGTACTGTTCTGCAAAACTAGGAGTTCATTGGTGCACAATTAGGTGCAACCTAGGTTGCTACCATTAAGTGTTATCTTGCTGAGAGTGCTGGCAATGTTATTAATTTTATTTGAGCTGACAGCTATTATTAAGTCTCTGCTGACCACTCTGTGGTACAGTTTGGAGTGGGAATTTATTTCTCATTCACACTCTTAATGGTGTCTATTGCCGTTGGAATTATGACACTAGAATTGGTAAGTATCGCACTCAATCTCGCACAAACTCGTGGCACTTATTGCCAATGGTAATAGGATTGTATGATTGGGGAAAATCACATACAGTGAATTCACATTCAGACAAAGAGCACTACTCAGTTCCGTTGTGTAGGAACTGCGGCTCAGTACTAGCACACTACATTTAGATCCTGTCCCTGAGAGCTATCTCTCTGTTAGTTGTCTCACAGGCCTAAGATATCTGCCCCTAAACAAACAGTGGTGGTCACACACATTGAGCAACTGTTCGCCGGTGTGGCTACTTTCTCCCAGGCCGATCAGCTCCAACACGGCGAGGCAACGCTTGACCTGACACATATGATAAGAAGGAGGGGTAGTGCGAGTGAACCTGTGCCCAGCTGCCATGGAGGAGGAGGTGGATAACACCTGGTGTGGGAGCCAGACCGACACAATCGTGGGGGTGTCAAAAGGACCTGGCCTTGTTGCCGGGGTGCAGCCTCATTGCTGCCAGAAAAAACATTGATACAGTTGGCCATGAAAGACATGTACTGTCCACCTGCGTGAACCTTGCTGCACAGCGACAATCACAGGGAGTGGCCCATGTTGTCCGCCACATTAGAGAACAAAACAGGGATGGCTTTTTGGGAGAAATAATGCTGGCTAGGAATCTTCCAGCAAGGCTGAGCACACGCTATTAGTTCCATAAAGTCAGAAGACTTCAGTACATGGTACTGTAACAACTGCACCACCAGCAACTCGATCAGGTAGAAAGGGAATTAAGCTTGTGTACCGTCAGATTGCTAAGTTGTTTCCTGGCTAAGCATTCCATTATCGATGGATGACGATGGAACAGAGGAGAAGGAGTAGTCTGAGCGGGAGAAGTGGAAGGGGATAATTATGTGAAAGACACTATACTGCTCGGGGATGTGGCCTGGCTGATGCAAGCTAGACTGGCTGGAGGGAAGTCCTGCCGCAGTGGCTGGCTGCCACCCCTATTTGCCCAAGGGATGGGGTGATGCCGCTTGATGTGGTTTAATAGAGACGTGGTGCTTATATTTGTGTTTGCCTGCCCACATTTTATTTTACTCTTGCACAGCCTGCACAAGGCAATGCCTTTGTCTTCCAGCAGCATGGAGAAAAATTACTACATGGGAGATACTCTAGTAGTGGTAGAGGTAGCCGAGCAAGCTTAGCTCTGGCATGAGCACATGGCCCTGGCTATTCTTTGAAAGGTACATGGCCTCTTTATTGCTGCCGCCATCACCCTACTCCTGCGATGTTGCCTCCTTCTCAGCACCCTGATCCAGCTCCCAGGTCCTGTTAAGCACACAATTGTCATCTGAGTTCTCACCCTCTGTTTTGCTTCTATCAGACTGTGGGATATCATGGTGGGTCCTTTGGACCCCTCCCCTGTTCTTTCCTGACTGTCACTGCCGTGGCCCCCCAACACCAACAGTGCAGCTACAGGGGCCACTACTACTACCACCACCAACACGGCTATGCCTGGGGTTTGCAGCCTTCTCCTCCCCCCCCCCCTCCTCCTCAGGATTGACTACTCTCACACAAGTCGTCAACAGGAAGACTCTCATGACTATCTGCTGTAGAGCATGGTTGAGTTTTCTTGCCACTTCTTAGGAAAAAGGAAGGCGCCCCTCTAGGCAGGGACAGTGAAGACTGGGAGGACTCCATTGAAAGCCTTCTTTGGGGCTGCAAGGAGCAGCAGCAGGAGGAAAGCTGTGACCCCTGGCTCCATGGCACAGTGTCGGGCTTTGAAGTCATCTCCATGTCATCCTGCTGCGACAGAGAGGAGTGAGCCATTCAATGCACAATCTCATCCTCTTTCTCCTCAACTATAATGTTGCACCTTCCTGAAGCCAGAAGGGACAACTGGGGTCTACTACTACTTCTGGTCGGATAGATTTTAAAATTGCAATCTGAAGTCAGATTTGGTACTGAGGTTAAAGTGATGTGATTGCCGAAATAATTCACCAAAGTAATTTTGCCTACACGGAGGCTATACATTTTAATTTTGTACAAGGAGACAACATTAGAACCGAAGCGTTTGAACAAATCGACTTAGATCTCTAATCTAGAGCTCGATTTGCTCAATACTACCGTAGGTATTGCTGCAGTAATCACGTATATACAGTATGCTGCTTAAAGAGGACCATTCATGGATCCAGATATTATGAAATAAGTAGGTGGTTGTGTAGGGCATAGTGCAGGCATGCAAAATCCCTTATTAGGTTATCTGTCCGGGGCTCTGTTCCCATGCTGTGCGCCCCCCATTGACTTTTCCAGCCTGGTATGGTAATGAATATCATTGGTAAAGGGAGGAGGAGACTGCCCTGTTTCTCAATGGGCGTCCCTTTCTCCCTTGCTGTAGCGCGGTCCAATCACAGCGGAGAACGTCACAGCCAGGGAGAAGGTGAGCTTTTTTTTCTCCCTGCCTAGAAAATTCTGCCATGGCGGTCAATGAGTTTAGCTTCTCTCCATTGAGTCTATGGTCCATGGTGGCTCCTGTAAAGCATATCTCTAAATGCTGTTAAGAACGGCTCAGGCAAGATGGCAGCCCCCATAATCATGTTCAGGAAATAGAATAAAAAATTCTGCAATCATAAAATAAAAATAGATTACAAAAAATGTCACTTGTTTTAACTGGCATAACATTTTTTAGGTATCATTCCCTTTAAGTACATAATATAGCGATGTTTCGGGCCATACTGTATAGGTTTAAAAGGCCCTTCTTAACCGCTTCAGCCCCCCTAGCTTAAACACCCTTAATGACCAGGCCACTTTTTACAATTCTGCACTACACTACTTTCACCGTTTATTGCTCCGTCATGCAACTTACCAACCAAATGAATTTTACCTCCTTTTCTTCTCACTAATAGAGCTTTCATTTGGTGGTATTTCATTGTTGCTGACATTTTTACTTTTTTTGCCATTAATACAAATTTAACGACATTTTTGCAAAAAAATGACATTTTTCACTTTCTGTTGTAAATTTTTTTTAAAAAAACTACATTTCTATATAAATTTTTCTCTAAATTTATTGTTCTACATGTCTTTGATAAAAAAAATAGTCCAATAAGTGTATATTTATTGGTTTGGGTAAAAGTTATAGCGTTTACAAACTATGGTGCAAAAAGTGAATTTCGGCATTTTGAAGCAGCTCTGACTTTCTGAGCACCTGTCATGTTTCTTCAGGTGCTAGAATGTCAGGATAGTATAAATACCCCCAAATGACACCATTTTAAAAGAAGACACCCCAAAGTATTCGCGGAGGGGCATGGTGAGTTCATGTATCATTTCATTTTTTTTCACAAGTTAGCGGAAAATGACACTTTCTGAGGAAAAAAAAAAAGTTTCAATTTCTGCTAACTTCTGTCAAAAAAAAAGAAAAATCTCAGACGGACTCACTATGCCCCTCAGTGAATACCTCGGGGTGTCTACTTTCCAAAATGGGGTCATTTGTGGGGTGTGTTTACTGTTCTGGCATTTTGGACGGGGCTAAATTGTGAGCCGCCATGTAAAATCTAAAGGTACTCGTTGGAATTTGGGCCCCTTTGCGCACCCAGGCTGCAAAAAAGTGTCACTTATGTGGTATCGCCGTACTCAGGAGAAGTAGGGCAATGTGTTTTGGGGTGTATTTTTACATATACCCATGTTGGGTGAGAGAAATATCTCTGTAAATTGTCAACTTTGTATAAAAATTTTTAAAAGTTGTCGTTTACAGAGATATTTTTCACACAAAGTATGGGTATACATAAAAATACACCCCAAAACACATTTCCCTACTTCTCCTGAGTACGGCGATACCACATGTGTGCCACTTTTTTGCAGCCTGGGTGCGCAAAGGGGCCCTAAAACCAATGAGAACCTTTAGGATTTCACAGGGCATTTATACGCATTTGGATTCAAGACTTCTTCTCACGCTTTAGGGGCCCCTAAAATGCCAGGGCAGTATAAATACCCCACATGTGACCCCATTTTGGAAAGAAGACATCCCAAGGTATTCCGTGAGGGGTATGGTGAGTTCATGTAAAATTTTATTTTTTGTCACAAGTTAGTGGAATATGAGACTTTGTAAAAAACTAAATTTAAAAAAAATAAAATATCAATTTCCGCTAACTTGTGCCAAAAAATAAAAATTCTGTGGACTCGCCATGCCCCTCACGGAATACCTTGGGGTGTCTTCTTTCCAAAATGGGGTCACATGTGGGGTATTTATACTCACCTGGCATTTTAGGGGCCCCTAAAGCGTGAGAATCCAAATGCATAAAAATGGCCTGTGAAATCCTAAAGGTACTCATTGGTTTTAGGGCCCCTTTGCGCACCCAGGCTGCAAAAAAGTGTCATTCATGTGGTATCGCCGTACTCAGGAGAAGTAGGGCAATGTGTCTTGGGGTGTATTTTTACATATACCCATGCTGCGTGTGAGAAATATCGCTGTAAACGACAACTTTTTACATTTTTTATTCAAAGTTGTCAATTTACAGAGATATTTCTCTCACCCAGCATGGGTATATGTAAAAATACACCCCAAAACACATTGCCCTACTTCTCCTGAGTACGGCGATACCACATGAGTGACACTTTTGCAGCCAAGATGCGCAAAGGGGCCCAAATTCCAATGAGTACCTTTTAGGAGGGCATTTTTACGCATTTTCTTCTCACGCTTTAGGGCCCCTAAAATGCCAGGGCAGTAGAAATACCCCACATGTGACCCCATTTTGGAAAGAAGACACCCCAAGGTATTCCATGAGGGGCATGACGAGTTGATAGAAGATTTTTTTTGGCACAAGTTAGTGGAAATTGATTTTTATTGTTTTTCTCACAAAGTCTCCCTTTCCGCTAACTTTTGACAAAAAGTTTAATTTTTCATGGACTCATTATGCCCGTCAGCGAATACCTTGGGGTGTCTTCTTTCAAAATGGGGTCACATGTGGGTATTTATACTGCCCTGGCATTTAGGGGCCCTAAAGCGTGAGAAGAAAAATGCGTAAAATGCCCTCCTAAAAGGTACTCATTAAATTTGGGCCCTTTGCGCATCTTGGCTGCAAAAGTGTCACTCATGTGGTATCGCCGTACTCAGGAGAAGTAGGGCAATGTGTTTTGGGGTGTATTTTTACATATACCCATGCTGAGTGAGAGAAATATCTCTGTAAATTGACAACTTTGAATAAAAAAATGTAAAAAGTTGTCGTTTACAGCGATATTTCTCACACACAGCATAGGTATATATAAAAATACACCCCAAAACACATTGCCCTACTTCTCCTGAGTACGGCGATACCACATGAGTGACACTTTTGTGCAACCAAGATGCGCAAAGGGGCCCTAAAACCAATGAGTACCTTTAGGATTTCACAGGCCATTTTTACGCATTTGGATTCTCACGCTTTAGGGCCCCTAAAATGCCAGGACAGTATAAAAACCCCACAAGTGACCCCATTGTGGAAAGAAGTCACCCCAAGGTATTCCGTGAGGGGCATGGCGAGTTCACTGGAAAAAAAAAAATTGGCACAAGTTAGCGGAAATTTTTTTTTTTTTTGGGGTGTCCTTGGGGTGTCTTCTTTCTAAAATGGGGTCACATGTGGGGTATTTATACTGTCCTGGCATTTGAGGGTCTCCGCAATCATTACATGTATGGCCAGCATTAGGAGTTTCTGCGATTCTCCTTATATTGAGCATACGGGTAATGAGATTTTTTTTTTCCGTTCAGCCTCTGCGCTGAAAAAAATAAAAAATGAACGGCACAGATTTTTTCATTCGCATCGATCAATGTGGATGAAAAAATCTCTGCCAAAATCAGTGACTGCGGTGCGGTGGGCTGGGAGCTAGCTACCTAACAAGTAGCTAACTAACTGGCGGTGATAAGGGACCCTTATGCCCCATTCACACGTCCGAAATTCTGTTTGCGGAACGGAATTGTGGACCCATTCATTTCTATGGGGACAGACTTTGTCCCGCTCGGATCCGGAATTACGGATCCGCGCTTCCGTTCCGCAAAAATATAGAACATCTCCTATTCTTGTCCGCAATTGCGGACAAGAAAAAGCATTTTCTATATAGTTCTGGCAATGTGCGGATCTGCAAAATGCGGAAAGCACATTGCCGGTGTCCGTGTTTTGAGGATCTGCGGATCCGTGAATCCACGGATCCGCAAAACACATATGGACGTCTGAATGGAGCCTTACAAGGGGTGTGATCAATGACAGGGGGTGATCAGGGGGTCTAGATGGGGTGATCAAGGGGTTAATAGGTGAGGGGGGGTGGGGGTTAGTGTAGTGTTTGGTGCAACTTACAGTGTTACCTGGTCCTCTGGTGGTCGATCCCAGCAAATGGGACCACCAGAGGACCAGGTAGCAGCTATATCAGACGCTGTTCACAAAACAGCGTCTGATATAGCTGCTTGATGCGATTTAATTCGCATCTACAGCCTGCCAGCGATGGATCATCGCTGGCAGGCTGTAGCCGAACTGCCGAGACGCGCTTCACTGTGAACGCGCGCGCACAGGAAGTCTCGGCTCTCACGAGATGACGCGCCGATGGGTCGTCTCAGAGCTACAGGACCGCCCGCAGGACGCATCCCTGCGTTAGGCGGTCCTGTAGCGGTTAAGCTACAAACAATAGACAAATAAAGATAATTTGGGGATCCAAATAGCCATTATACAGCTCTGTCATTCCAGCAATTTGTTCTTGGGGTGCAAGTGCTATGTTGAAAAGCCTTTAGTGGCTTATATCTGTGGAAAAAGGAAAAATATATACGCAGTTCACTTCTGCAGCTATATGTGCTGAGAGCGTTAAGTGACGTATTTCTGTACTACAAGAAAAATATATACACAGTTCACTTCTACAGTTATTTGGGGTTAAAAGCATTTAGTGACGTATTTCTGTACTACAAGAAAAATATATACACAGTTTACTTCTACAGTTATTTGGGGTTAAAAGCATTTAGTGAGGTATTTCCATACTACAAGAAAAATATATACACAGTTTACTGTTGCCATTATTTGCAGTAAAAGCGTTTAGCTGCCTACTTTATAACAAAAAAATATATTTTTAACGCAGTTCACTTCTGCAGCTATATGTGCTCAGAGCGTTTAGTGAGGTATTTCTGTACTACAAGAAAAATATATACGCAGTTCACTGTTGCTGAAAGCCCTACTGTACTTGGAGCCCAAAGCCCTGCTTACTTACTATCTATCCCTGTGCAGCTTAATATCACTCCCTCTGTCATGCGTCGCCTGCTCCGCCTCCCACTTTATGAATGAAGCAGGGAGGGGGGGCAGATGGCGCATGACAGAGGGAGTGATGTTAAGCTGCTGCCTGCCCAAGAGTCTGCATGCCGCCGTACGGGGATAGATAGTAAGTACAGCAGGGCTTTGGGCTCCAAAAGGATAACATACAATAAGTGTACATTAATTCACTACACAGCTGCGGGGCCCGGTGTATAAGAGGAGAGTCACTGTACGAATGTCCCCGCCTCCTTCCTCCACAATGATATTCGCAGGCCGCGCTTCGCAGCATAGTGGCTGGCGAAGTATCAGTATTCGTTTGATGAGACGCACTGCCACCCCCCCCCCCCCCCCCACACACTTTTGGGGGGGGGGGGAGAGTGCGTCTTATAAAGCGAAAAATACGGTAAGTGAAGTACTATATGCTTGTTTATGACTACATATTTGTTAAATTAATCAGACTGAAAATGCATCTGTATATTTACTAACAGCAAATAGTTTAACCCCTTCAGGGCTAGGTCCTTTCCATTTTTCTTTTTTTCTTTTTTACGCCCAGCCTTCCCAGAGCCATAACTTTTTTACATTACTATTCACATAGCTATATGAAGGCTTGTTTTTTTGCAGGACAAGTTGTACTTTCTCATGGCGCCATTTACGGTTGCATAGAATGTAGTGGGAAACAGGAAAGAACAATTCCAATGTTTACCGGGTGCCACGTTGCATTGTCCTGACTACGGACAGTGTCAGGAGATAGTGCGCACACTATGACATGATGCTGCAATCAGTCAGGTCACAGTGGAGCATGGGCCAACAGAAGATCAGGGAGTGCGACTGCATAAGAGACAGCTGGACCTGAAGACTAGTGGCGGAGCAGGAGAAGTACTGTAAATTATTTTATTTCCGATTATATGAGTTCTGACATGGGTGGTGTGATCTAATATGGGGGCCTGATCTGAGGTCTGACATGGGGTCTGATCTGATGTCTGATATGGGGGTCTGATCTGATGTCTGATATGAGGGTCTGAAGTCTGATGAAGATTGAGGCTCTAGTTTGGGTGTCTGTTCTGAGGTCTGATAATAAATATTTTTTTCTTATTCTCCTTCTCTAAAACCTAGGTGCGTCTTATCATCAGTTGTGTATTATAAAACAAAAATATGGTATCTTTCCTTGCATTTTAACCCCTTTCCTTGCGTATCCAGGCCATTCTGAGACAGTTTTTTCGTCACACATTGCACTTCATGACACTGGTAAAATGGAGTCAAAAAAATTCATTTTTATTTAAAAAAATACAAAATTTACCAAATATTTTGAAAAATTTGCAAATTTCTAAGTTTCAATTTCTCTACTTCGATAATGCATAGTAATACCGCCCAAAAAAGTTATTAATTTACATTCCCCATATGTCTACTTCATGTATGGATCATTTTGGGGACGTTACAAGGCTTAAAAGTTTAGAAGCAAATCTTTAAAATTTTCAGACCTTTTTAAAAACCCACTTTTTAGGGACCAGTTCAGGTCTGAGGTCACTTTGCGAGGATTACATAATAGAAATCGCCCAAAAATGACCCCATCCTAGAAACTACACCCCTCAAGGTATTTAAAACTGATTTTAGAAACATCATTAACCCTTTAGGTGTTCCACAAGAGCAAATGGAGAGAAAATTTCAGAACTTCGATTTTTTTTTTTTTTTTGCAAATTTTCCATTTTAATTCATTCTTTCCAGTAACAAAGCAAGGGTTAACAGCCAAACAAAACTCAATATTTATTGCCCTGATTCTGTAGTTTGCATAAACTGTATGGCCAAAACGGCAGGGCTCAGAAGGAAAGAAACGCCATATGGTTTTTGGAAGGCAGATTTTACTGGACTGGTTTTTAGACACTATGTCCCATTTGAAGCCCCCCTGATGCACCCCTACAGTAGAAACTCCAAAAAAGTGACCCCATTTTGGAAACTATGGGATAAGGTGGCAGTTTTGTTTGTACTATTTTAGGGTAAATATGATTTTTGGTTGCTCTATATTACACTTTTTTTTGAGGCAAGATAACAAAAAATAGAAATTCTGAAATTTCATCTTCATTTGCCAATAACTCTTGTGGAACACCTAAAGGGTTAACAAAGTTTGTAAAATCAGTTTTTAATACCTTGAGGGGTGTAGTTTCTTAGATGGAGTCACTTTTTTGGAGTTTCTACTCTAGGGATGCATCAAGGGGGCTTCAAATGGGACATAGTGTCAAAAAACTAGTCCAGCAAATTCTGCCTTCCAAAAACCATATGGCGTTCCCTTCCTTCTGTGCCCTGCCGTTTGGCCATACAGCAGTTTACGACCACATATGGGGTGTTTCTGCAAACTACAGAATCAGGGCAAAAAAATATTGAGTTTTGTTTGGCTGTTAACCCTTGCTTTGTTACTGGAAAAATGGACAAAAATGGCTTTTGACACGGTATTTATATACTTTTTTTTTTGCTGTGTTCATCTGAGGGGTTAGGTCATGTGTTAATTTTATAGAGCAGGTGGTTACGGACGCGGCGATACATAATATGTATACTTTTTATTTATTTATTAAAGTTTTACACAATAATATTTTTGAAACAAAATTAATGTCTCCATAGTCTGAGAGATATATATTTTTTTTTGGGGGGCGATTGTCCTCTGTGGGGTATCATTTTTGCGGGATGAGATGACGGTTTGATTGGCACTATTTTTGGGTGCATATAACTTTTTGATCGCTTGCTATTACACTTTTTGTGATGTGAGGTGACAAAAAATGTCTTTTTTGACCATTTTTTTGTTTTGTTTTTTAAGGTATTTACTTGAGGGGTTAGGTCATGTGATATTTTTATAGAGCAGGTTTTTATGGACACGGGGATACCCGATATGTGTAGTGCATTTAATTTTTAAAATTTTTATTCAGTGATATGTGTTGTTGTTTTTTTAATTTTTATGTTTTTTTCACTTTTTTTTTTTACATTTGTTTGTACTCAGACCCACTTGGTTCTTGAAGATCCAGTGGGTCTGATGTCTGTATAATACAGTACAGTACACTATATAGTGTACTGTCCTGTATTTTTTATTTTACACTTAGTCTAATCAGACTTCTGCCTTTAGCAGAAAATTGACAAGTTTAGGCATTTTTTAAGTCTCTGATCCCAGGTCTGAATTGACCTGTGATTTGCAGCGATCGCCGGTACGGGGAGTATCAAGTAACAAGGTACCTGCTGAAAGATTTCAGCATGTACCTTGTTCCGATCACCGCCAGCTGAGCAGCAGTGATTGGTAGTACACATGACGTACCGGTACATTATGTGTCCTTAAGTACCAGGACACCATGACGTACCGGTACGTTATGTGTCCCCAACAGGTTAATATAACTAAAAAAGAAAATAACTCTGGAAAAAACATTTGTCTTTGCATTACTATAATCATGATCCCCTCCCCCCATAACTTTTTTTTATATCTACTGAGCTGTGTGTATTGATCGGTAGTTTTTATTGATACCATTTTGGAGTGTTTACAACTTTTTGATTACTTGCTATTCTAATTTTTTGGGGAGGTAAAGTGACATAAAAATGGCGAATCGGCGATTTTTTTCCCCCATTACGCCATTTGCTGTATAGGATAAATATTTTTATATTTTAAAAGTATGGACGTTTTCTCATGCAGCAATGCTCAAGATGTTTAGTTTTTTAATTGTTTATATTCATTTTGGGGAGAGTGGGAGGTGATATTATATTTAAAAATGTATTTATTTATTTTTTTACACTTTTTAATAGTTCCCCTAGAGGGAACTTGAACAAGAAATTATTAGATTACTTCTCTCTTAGATTATAATGCATTAGCCTTGGAGTCTATGAGAATTTCAATGTCAATACAGTATGGAAGGGTCTTCATAGGAACGTAGCTGCGGCAACCTCGGATCATTCAAAGGAAAACTGCTGCCACACACAGCATCTGGCTCCCCTGATCCCCACTAGGGGGAACTGTTGAAAGGTCGGGAGTTCGAGCTCACGGTTTTTAAGCTTTCAGATGCCGTGGTCACATTTGACCACAGCATCTGTGTGATCAATGTTATCATCGATCACATATATTAGTCCAGGGTAGGCCTGCACAATATATCGCGAAAGCAATCGTTATCGCAATTAATCGCCGTATCGTAATCGCAATTTGCTGACCCAAAAATGCTGCAATTATATTACTGTATTTTTCGCTTTATAAGACACACTTTTCCCCCAAAAGTGGGGGGGAATGGCAGTGCGTCTTATAAAGCGATGGTTGACTTTCTACGTGACACTGAATCTCCGGCCGTTTAGCTGCACAGCGCGGCCGGCAATACATCAGTTACAGTGCGGGGAGGGAGAAGGGGCTGGTGGAAAGTCGTTATTTTAATGAACACTTGTTCTTATATCTATTTTATTTATCTGTTCTGTGCAGTGCTATTAAGAAAATGGCAAGTTTTGTATTTTGTACTTTTGCAGTAATGCAAATATGTATTTTATTTTGAAAAACACTGTGCATTTCAGTTCTTGAGTTCAGAATAACTACATTTCACATTATCAGTCATCTGTGTGTGCTTTTACCTTGAAAATCCAAGCATACAGGCCTCTAGCACAATTCCCATAAAATATCGCATATCGTTATCGCAATTTTTAGGGCCCTAATCGCAATCGCACAAAATTCCCATATCGTGCAGCCCTAGTCCAGGGTGTTTGCTATTTAAAACAGCAGGTACCCGGCAGCTATGGCGCCTATAGCAGGTGCCATCTTTAAATACCCGGGTATACCCCAAGTATATTTAAGTTGGGCATTCGGCAATGAGTTAATCTAAGGAAGGATAAAATGGGCTACAAAACCTAATCTTGGCTTACTCGCAACTATTAGAGTCATTACATTCTGAGAGAATACTATTATTTTTGGAACTACACATGTGCCTGATTTAATGATCATGCTGAGGTTCTGGAAGTTCAATAATAAAAAAAATGCAGCCAAAACATATGTAAAGTAATTTTGCAAGAATTCCTTTTCAAATCTCTTCTTAGTTGAAGGATTTTCAGATAAACTTTCCTATAATGTCATAAAGCCATTTTGAGCTCAGCTCATTTTGAAAACATACTCTGCCAATATAACATGCAGCTATGGCGCCTAAACGGAAAACCTCTTAACATATGCTGTACATTTATGGCGTTGGCATTATGCAGTCTGTGCCAAACAATGTAAATGCATGATGCTGGGATGGTACAGGTGCTTGAACACCATCTGCAGGTGCATGGTACAGGTGCTTGAACACCCCGTCTGCTTATATTACAGCTCACACTCTGCTACAACAGCCTTTTAACCCCTTTCCAACCAGATCTACGGCACAGCAGGACATGACTTCTCGCCTAGCGCCATACATGTACAGGGCTCTGATTGGGCAGGTGCAGGGGTCCGGCTGTTACTGACAGCCGAGCCCCTGCTGTATACACCAGCATCAGTGAATACACACATGCCCGCACCTTTACCCCTTCTATACCAGGTTTGCAGAAGGAGTTGTTCCCTCTCCGACCCAATCAGGTCCCCTAGCCGTGGTGACAGGGACTCGATGACCGGACCGGCAACCCATTGCTTTACATATGCATCTGGGCTTGTCTCCTACGGAAGCCTATGAGATCCAGCACCCTGGCTGGGTCTCATAGGCAGGCTGTTAGTGTATTACACTGACAGTCAATGCATTACAATACACTGTGTGACAAAAATAAAAAAAAGTGTCTCATTAATTAAAAACATAATTTTTCCTTACAAAGTGGTAAAAGTGGTAAAATGTAAAAATAAAATATACATACTTTTATCCTGCATCCCAAAAAGCAAAATAAAAAGTTATCAAAGAGTTGTATATGCCCCAAAATAGAACTAATGATGAGGGCAAATCATTCCACAAAAAATAAGTCCGCACACGGAGAAAAACATATGGTTGTCAGAAAATAGCTTTACTGGTACCCAAGAGTCCTGCGGTGTGCACCTACAGCAGTTTATGACCACACATGGAGTCCTCTCATATTTAGGAGAAAATGGGTAACAAATTATGGGGTGCTTTTTTTCCTGCTACCCCTTGTGAAAATGAAAAATATGGGGCTAAAGCAACATTTTATTTGGAGAAATAAAATTTTTCATTTTTACAGCCAAGTATTTCTAAATTACGTAAAACACCTGTGGGGTCAAAGTGCTCAGAACACCCCTTACTAATTTCCTTGCGGGGCGCAATTTCCAAAATGGGGTCACTTTTTGGGGGGTTTTCACTGTAGGGGTACCTCAGAGTCAATTCAAATAAAACATGGTGCCCAAAGATCATTTCAACAAAATCTGCCATCCAAAAAGCATATGGCACTCCGCCCCTTC
The DNA here is from genome assembly GCA_033119425.1 of Bufotes viridis. Taxonomy (NCBI): domain Eukaryota; kingdom Metazoa; phylum Chordata; class Amphibia; order Anura; family Bufonidae; genus Bufotes; species Bufotes viridis. The sequence goes on along the minus strand of CM065591.1, from coordinate 352,148,786 downwards.
TGACCACTGCCATGCCACTGCCATACCCCCACCCACATATGGGGTGTTTCTGTAAACTGCAGAAGCAGGGTAATAAATGGTGAGGTTTATTTTGCTGTTAAACCTGCAGTAAAAAATTAACATACAGAAAAAAGTCTGCAAAAAATGACAATTTTGAAATTGCACCTCCTTTTACCTTTAACCCCTTAGTGACCAGCTTGTTTTGGGCCTTACTGACAAAGCGTTTTTCTTCCTTTTTTCATCGTCTCGTTCCAAGTGCTATAACTTTTTTATTTTTCCGTCTATATAGCTTTGTGAGGGCTTGTTTTTTGCAGGGCAAGTTGTAGTTTTTAATGGCGCCATTTTGGGGTACACATGACTAACTTTTAACTCTTTTTGGGAGGGAGATGGGAAAAACAGCAATACTGCCACTGCGATTTTACGCTTTAAAATTACGGCGTACATTTTTCGGTAAAAATGACATAATATCTTTATTCTCTGGTTCAGTACAATTACAGTGATACCAAATGCATATAGTTGTTTTTTACATTTTACAACTTTTTTGCAATAAAACCTCATTTGTTTTAAGAGAAAAAATGTTTTTGCATTGCTGCTTCCCAAGACCCATAACTTTTTAATTTTTTTTTCTATTTCTAGTTATGTGAAGGCTTGATTTTTGCGGGACAACGTGTATTTTTCATTGGTATCATTTTGGAGTAAATGGTGCTTTTTGATCGCTTGTTGTTATGTTTTTTGGTGGCAACTAAGAATAAATTAGCAATTCTGTCTTTTTTTTTTACTCTACGGCATTTACCGTAGGAATTAATTTACATAATATTTATGTAGTCTGGGTCGTTAGGACGCGACAATACCAAACATATGGGGAAGATTTTTTTTTTTTTGCAATTTTATCATTGAAAAGCGTATTTTCAATGGAAAAAAGTGTAATTTTTTTTTAATGGGATTTCTTTATTGAATAAAAAAAAGGTAGTTTTTGTTACTTTTTTTTACCACTTAATAGTCCCACAAGGGAACTATAACAGCTTGATTGCTTTTAAAATTCAATGCATTATCCCTATAGTGCAGGGGTAGGGAACTTCCGTCTCTCCAGCTGCTTTGGAAATGTTCTTTGAAAAATTGCTTCTTTTTAAAAATGATGCCAACATAAAGTAGATATATGGGGAATGCTGATTGATAACTATTTTATGAGGTATCACTATGTCTTAAAAAGTAGAGAAATTCTAATTTTCAAAATTGTGAACTTCTCCAAGTTTTCTGTAAAAAAAATTTAATAAAGGAAAAAGATATTGACCCAAATTTACCGCTAATATGAAGTACAATGTGTGATCGGAAAACAATCTCAGAATCGGTTAGATAAGTAAAACCATTCCAAAGTTATTACCACATAAAGTGACAAAAATAGGCCTGGGCAGCAAGATGAAAACTGTCCTGGGGTAAAAGAGGTTAAACCCTTATGTGCTATGGCCAATAGTGACTTTCGTAGCTAAGCAGTTGGACAGAGAGATGGGGCTCCCCTCTGTCGTTCCATTAGCATACTCACAACACAATTGTGAGGAGATATCGCAATCAGGGGCCTAATGAAGGCTCCCCTGCCTTTACTTCCATTATGTTCTGCTAGAATTTATTAAAATTCAAAATTAATTAAAATAAAGTTAATTAAAATTATAAATTTTATATAAACATTATACATAAATAAAACGTAAAAATAAGGAGATAAGAGCACAACCAGAACAAAACCAGGCGTAGTTTTACACTCACATACAAATTTATTACAGAACATTATAGCAACAATCAAATGGTCCCCAGTGGGACTAAAAAATATAAAAAGATAAAAAAAAGTTAAATCAGGCATGCTCAACCTGCGGCCCTCCAGCTGTTACAAAATTACAACTCCCATCATTCCCTGACAGCCTACAGCTATCATCCTACAGAAGGGCATGGTGGGAGTGGTAGTTTTACAACAGCTGGAGGGCCACAGGTTGAGCATGCCTGTGTTAAATAAAATAGTGGAAAAAAACATTTTCCATTACAAAATGTGTTATGTGAAAAAATGCATAAAACACCACAGCAAGCACAATAACTGTTAAAATAAACCCGTTATTTTGCAATACAGTGAACACCAGAGGTTTTTTAATTCCCAAAGAATGGAATAAAAAGTAAATCAAAACATCTGTGCACCCCAAAATTGTGCCAATAAAAACCACAACTACTATGCCAACTAACCAGTTTGGCTTTGGGCTAGACCTAAAGGCACTGTTCTGGCGGTTGCTTGGTTTGCACCCTTTAACCCCTATATAGGGATCTGGCCTTCGCTGCAGAGAACCCGCCAGGCTACTACCTACTGGATTAGTCCCAGTGTAGTCAGCAGCTGACCCATGGAAGTCAGAGACACTGATGCAAAGCACCAAGGGATCAGGCAATATGCATAGTCAAGAAACAGTCAGAGGTCAGAGCAGACAGAGTCAATAAGATGAAAAGCAGTGGTCAGGATAGGAAGCAGAGGATTAGAGACGGTAAATGGGCAAGGTTTGGTATATGGGCAGTCACAGGTAAGCACACCTTCACAGGGTGTGATGGGGCTTTCTCAAGAAGCTGATCAACGGGAGTCCAGGGTCTCGGACCCCCATAAATCATATGATGACCTATCCAGAGGATAGTTCATAAGTTACAAAGAGTCAGATAATTCCTTTAAGTTTACACAGGTGGTGAGCCATTGGCTAGAGAGAATACAGTTCATGTGCACACGTCCGTTATGGAACAGAGGAAAAGGCCTAGCAGCCAGGCTACTACCTCCAGCGGACCATGGCAGCCAGCCCTGTGACTGGCTCAGCAGGATTGGACCGCTGGTCAAAAGTAGAGGTAGTGGTGAGACACCCATGTACGCTCTGGCCGGAGGGAACTATCAATGTAAAAATAAAAGATGTGCACCCTTATTTATCAAGATTGCCATGTGCCATTTTGGTCTTGGTAGGGCCTGGGTTGTTGGAGAAGGCATTTAATTTATGACCTCGTCATAAATAAGACGCCTCCACCGGCAGTCTACACATAATTAGCTATTATTTATGCCATTATAATGATAAATAAGCCAGGGCCAAAGACCCTGTTTATATTGCACAGTTGTCATGCCCCCATTTCAGAAACCTGGCAACGGCAGCTTAAAAATGCCAGTTTGCGACTAAAAAAGTCGCAATAGCATGTAAAAAGTCACGAAACCCAGTTTTTCGACTTTTTAGACCAAGTAAATTGGTGTGGGGGACTATGGCCACATATAAAGTTTATTATTTTATTTTTTTAAAGAAAGTGTTTTTATTCTGAAAAAATGTCATGAAGCAAAAAATAACTATAAATTTGGTATCACCAGAATCACAGGTTGGCAGGTGATACCACAAAGTGAATGGTGAAAATAAAAAATGAAACCCACAAAACTGTGAAATTATTTTCTAATCCTCCTCCCTCAAAAAAGTGTTAAAACATTATATGTACTCCATACATATATTGTCATCATTAGAAATACGACTGACTTGTAAAAAAAAGTCTTCATACAAGTTGACTGAAAAATTAAAACGTTATGGTTAGAGATGAGCGAACTTCAAAAATTAGTTCGGCGTTCGGGTTGGGGTAATCACATGACGGTGACGTCACCCCAGGTCCTTCGGCTTTTCCAAAGTTCGGGTTCGTGGAAGCCACCCCTTATGGATTCCATATGCCAGGATAGTCCGCGGTAGTGGAATCCATAACGGGATGCAGCGAATTCCCCAACCCGAATGCCGAACTAATTTTTGAAGTTCGCTCATCTCTAGTTATGGTTCTTGGAGGACAGTGATGCAAAAATGAAAAAAATATATATCTTTAAGGAGTTCTCTCATCAGAGCTCCTGGAACCCCTAAGCAAACCGTTGGTTTGTCAGTTGGAAGCCTTATTAGACAGCCTGGCCTGCCATTTCCCCTGCAGCCACTGTGGACATTTAAATGTATGGCTTTCCATATAATGCAAAGTCAGCTCGAATTTGCCAGAGAAGCTTGTACGGAGTGAATCTTTGTTCTGACTCCCCTCTATTAACCGCTACAGGACCGCCTAACGCAGGGATGCGTCCTGCGGGCGGCCCTGTAGCTCTGATACGACGCATCGGCGCGTCATCTCGCGAGAGGCGAGATTTCCTGTGAACGCGGACACCGGCAATGTGCTTTCCGCATTTTGCAGATCCGCACATTGCCAGAACTATATAGAAAATGCTTTTTCTTGTCCGCAATTGCGGACAAGAATAGGACATGTTCTATATTTTTGCAGAACGGAAGTGCAGACCCAGAAGCGCGGATCCGTAATTCCGGATCCGAGCGGGACAAAGTCTGTCCCCATAGAAATGAATGGGTCCGCAATTCCGTTCCGCAAACAGAATTTCGGACGTGTGAATGGGGCATAAGGGCCCCCTTTTACCGCCAGTTAGCTAGCTACTTGTTAGGTAGCTAGCGCCCAGCCCTCCGCACCGCAGTCACTGATTTTGGCAGAGATTTTTTCATCCACATTGACCGATGCGAATGAAAAAATCTGTGCCGTTCATTTTTTTTTTCAGCGCAGAGGCTGAACGGAAAAAAATCTCATTACCCGTATGCTCAATATACGGAGAATCGCAGAAACTCCTAATGCTGGCCATACGTGTAATGATTGCGAAGACCCTAAAATGCCAGGGCAGTACAAAAACCCCACATGTGACCCCATTTTAGAAAGAAGACACCCCAAGGTATTCCGTGAGGGGTATGGGGAGTTCATGTAAAATTTTATTTTTGTCACAAGTTAGTGGAATATGAGACTGTAAAAAAAAAAAAAAAAACAATATCCGCTAACTTGTGCCAAATTTTTTTTTCTGTGAACTCGCCATACCCCTCACAGAATACCTTGGGGTGTCTTCATTCCAAAATGGGGTCACAGGTGAGGTATTTCTACTGCCCTGGCAATTTAGGGGTCCTAAACGTGAGAATCCAAATGCGTAAAAATGGCCTGTGAAATCCTAAAGGTACTCATTGGTTTTAGGGCCCTTTGCGCATCTTGGCTGCAAAAAGTGTCACTCATGTGGTATCGCCGAACTCAGGAGAAGTAGGGCAATGTGTTTTGGGGTGTATTTTTACATATACCCATGCTGGGTGTGAGAAATATCGCTGTAAGCGACAACTTTTTAAATTTTTTATTCAAAGTTGTCAATTTACAGAGATATTTCTCTCACCCAGCATGGTATATGTAAAAATACACCACTAAACACATTGCCTACTTCTCCTGAGTACGGCGATACCATGAGTGACACTTTGCAGCCAAGATCTAAAGGGCCAAATTCAACGAGTACCTTTTAGAAGAGCATTTTACGCATTTTCTTCTCACGCTTTAGGGCCCTAAAATGCCAGGGCAGTATAAATACCCCACATGTGACCCCATTTTGGAAAGAAGACACCCAAGGTATTCGCTGAGGGCATAATGAGTCCATGAAAAATTAAACTTTTTGTCAAAAGTTAGCGGAAAGGGAGACTTTGTGAGAAAAACAATAAAAATCAATTTCCACTAACTTGTGCCAAAAAAAATCTTCTATGAACTCGCCATGCCCCTCATGGAATACCTTGGGGTGTCTTCTTTCCAAAATGGGGTCACATGTGGGTATTTATACTGCCCTGGCATTTAGGGGCCCTAAAGCGTGAGAAGAAAATGCGTAAAAATGCCCTCCTAAAGGTACTCATTGGAATTAGGGCCCTTTGAGCATCTTGGCTGCAAAAAGTGTCACACATGTGGTATCGCCGTACTCAGGAGAAGTAGGGCAATGTGTTTTGGGGTGTATTTTTACATATACCCATGCTGGGTGAGAGAAATATCTCTGTAAATTGACAACTTTGAATAAAAAATGTAAAAGTTGTCGTTTACAGCGATATTTCTCACGCAGCATGGGTATATGTAAAATACACCCCAAACACATTGCCCTACTTCTCCTGAGTACGGCGATACCACATGAGTGACACTTTTTGCAGCCTGAGTGCAAAGGGGCCCTAAAACCAATGAGTACCTTTAGGATTTCTGAGCCATTTTTATGCATTTGGATTCTCACACTTTAGGGGCCCCTAAAATGCCAGGTGAGTATAAATACCCCACATGTGACCCCATTTTGGAAGAAGACACCCCTAGGTATTCTGTGAGGGGCATGGTGAGTCCACAGAATTTTTATTTTTGGCACAAGTCAGCGGAAATTGTTTTTTTTTTTTTTTTTTTACAAAGTCTCATATTCCACTAACTTGTGACAAAAATAAAATTTTACATGAACTCACCATACCCCTCACAGAATACCTTGGGTGTCTTCTTTCCAAAATGGGGTCACATGTGGGGTATTTATACTGCCCTGGCATTTTAGGGGCCCCTAAAGCGTGAGAAGAAGTCTGGAATCCAAATGCGTAAAAATGCCCTGTGAAATCCTAAAGGTACTCATTGGTTTTAGGGCCCCTTTGCGCACCAGGCTGCAAAAAGTGTCACACATGTGGTATCGCCGTACTCAGGAGAAGTAGGGCAATGTGTTTTGGGGTGTATTTTTATATATACCCATACTTTGTGTGAAAAATATCTCTGTAAACGACAACTTTTAAAAATTTTATACAAAGTTGACAATTTACAGAGATATTTCTCTCACCCAACATGGGTGTATGTAAAAATACACCCCAAACACATTGCCCTACTTCTCCTGAGTCGACGATACCACATAGTGATACTTTGCAGCCTGAGTAAAGGCCCAAATTCAACGAGTACCTTTAGGTTATACATGGCGGCTCACAATTAGCCCGCCCAAAATGCCAGAACAGTAAACACACCCCACAAATGACCCCATTTCGGAAAGTAGACACCCCAAGGTATTCACTGAGGGGCATAGTGAGTCCGTCTGAGATTTTTTTTTTTTGCCAGAAGTTATCAGAAATTGAAACTTTTTTTTTTTTTTTCTCAGAAAGTGTCATTTTCCGCTAACTTGTGAAAAAAATGAAATGATACATGAACTCACCAAGCCCCTCCGCGAATACTTTGGGGTGTCTTCTTTCTAAAATGGTGTGATTTGGGGGTATTTATACTATCCTGGCATTCTAGCACCTGAAGAAACATGACAGGCGCTCAGAAAGTCAGAGCTGCTTCAAAATGCCGAAATTCACTTTTTGCACCATAGTTTGTAAACGCTATAACTTTTACCCAAACCAATAAATATACACTTATTGGATTTTTTTATCAAAGACATGTAGAACAATACATTTAGAGAAAAATTTATATAGAAATGTAGTTTTTTGAAAAATTTTACAACAGAAAGTGAAAAATGTCATTTTTTGCAAAAATTTCGGTCATTTTGATTAATAGCAAAAAAAGTAAAAATGTCAGCAGCAATGAAATACCACCAAATGAAAGCTCTATTAGTGAGAAGAAAAGGAGGTAAAATTCATTTGGGTGGTAAGTTGCATGACGGAGCAATAAACGGTGAAAGTAGGGTAGTGCGGAATTGTAAAAAGTGGCCTGGTCATTAAGGGTGTTTAAGCTAGGGGGGCTGAAGTGGTTAAGTACAAATACCTTAATAAGCTCTATGAACAGGTATTGTGCTCATCAGATAACTCCTTTAAAGCTCTGTTGACATCGTTGCTTTTATTTTATAACCTCTTTTTATTTACAAAATTTTAATCAATACAAACAGGAAATAAAAAGATCAGTCAGGAAATGATCACAGATGTGTCCGTAAGAATGCTACGCCGAAAAATGTGGTTAAGAAATTAGTGAGGAGACCAGATGATCATCAGAGAAATGAAAGAACAAGTAGACACAGAAAAATTCCTTAAACCCCTTCAGAACCTACGCTGTACATATATGGCAGGAGTTCGTTGTGTAAAGATAGCTCCTGCTCAGATTTACACAGCAGACACCTGTAGCCATTGTCTGTGATTGTCGATAATGCCAAACACGGACATTTAGGGTATGTTCACACGACATTTGTCGCGTGACAAATAGGGCAAAACTTCACTGAATCCATCTTGAAGGGATTTATTTTTGATTGTCGCGTCGCAGTCATCGCATGTCGCAATGTGACACCATAGACTCCCATTATAGAAATTGTCGCGCGACAATAGTGCCACTTATTGTCGCGCGACAAATGTCGTTGTGTGAACGTACCCTTAACGCCTCAGATGCCATGGGCAATTGCAACCACGTCATCTGTGGTGTCTTTCCCCAGGAGCGCTTCACTCTTAGGTCCAAACGGCTCCCCAGTGCCAAGATCGAGGGATCTGTTTGGTTACTATGGCAGCCTCGGACCCTCTAAAGCAGGGATGCCCAAGCTGCAGCCCTCCAGCTGTTGCAAAATTACAACTCCCAACAGGCCCGGATGGCTATAGGCAGTCCAGGCATGCTGGAACTTGTAGCTTTGAAACAAGCTGGAGGGCCGCAGGTTAGGCATTCCTGCTCTAAAGGATCCGATGCCTGCCACAGCGATGTTCCTATGGAGTCCTGCCAGTGACAGGGCTGCATGGGAACACAGTAAATCTCCCAAAGACTGCAATGTTAAAGGTCTATAGGAGAAGTGATCGCATTTAATGGCACTTAAAGGGGTTTTCCAAGATCCAACACCCCTGGCTGATCAGCCACTTCAAACAGCACTGCCACCTCAAACAGCTGATCAGTAGGAATTCTAGGTGTCGACCCATGCCAATCAGATATTGACGACATATTCTAAGGATAAGTCATCAATATTAATCACTGCACAACCCCCTTAATTTTTTAAGTCATAAAATAAGGTCAGTTTTACTATATAGGGAACGCATAAAAACAAAACCCCAAAAACTATGGCCATTAACCATTTGAGGACCCTGCCATATTTCACCTTAACCCCTACCCGACAACCATACGGCTATATACGTTCTAGCTGCACATACCCCGTGCAGCTAGCACGTGTATAGATGTCATGGTGGATCTTTACTCCAAGTGCTGCAAAGCTGGGGTTCAACCCCATAACCCCGCACGCGGCATCCATGGGGTTAAGAGGGAGGGAGCTCCCTCTTTGTGCCATCGCGCTGCTGCAACCGGATGCCTTACTAAGGCGTCCTGGTTGCCAAGTACCTAAAGCTAATGAGACCCTGAGGGTCTCATCAGCTTTAGTGTAAGTGTAGCACTGACTATACAGTGCATTGCAATAGATAACTATTGCAATGCACTGTACTGTGATCAGGCCCACTGGATCTTCAGGATCCAGATGGGTCTTTATAAGTGAAAAAAAAAAAGTGTGAAAAAAAATGTGAAAAAAGTGAAAAAAATTAATAAATATTAAAATGAAAATAAAAATGGTATTTTCTCAAATATAAAATAATAAAAAATAAAAACCATGTTAAAAATGCAATTTTTTGTCACCTTACATCACAAAAATTCCAACACAAAGTGATCAAAAAGGCGTATGTCCCCCAAAATAATACCAATAAAACAGTCACCTCATCCTACAAAAAATGAGGTCCTACCTAAAACAATCGCCCAAAAAAAAACTATGGCTCTCAGACTAAAACATGATTTTTTTTGTTTCAAAAGTGCTTTTTTGAGTTAAATGTAAAAAAATTTTAAAAAGTAAACATATTAGTATCGCTGCGTCCGTAAGAACTTGCTCTATAAAAACACTACTTGACCTAACCCCTCAAGTGAACCCTGTAAAAAACTTTTATAAAAACTTTGTCAAAAAGCCATTTTTTGTCACCTTACATCACAAATAGTGTAATAACAAGCGATCAAAAACTCATATGACCCTCAAAATAGTGCCAATCTAACTGTCACCTCATCCCGCAAAAATGATACCCAACCTGAGACAATCACCTAAAAACTGAAAAAACTATGGCTCTCAGAATATGGAGACACTAAAACATGATTTTTTTGGTTTCAAAAATGATATTATTGTGTAAAACTTAAATAAATAAAAAAAGGTATACATATTATGTATCGCCACGTCTGTAAGGACCTGCTCTATAAAAATACCACATGACCTAACCCCTCAAGTGAACCCTGTTAAAGAAATTAAATAAAAACTGTCAAAAAGCCATTTTTTTGTCACCTTACATCACAAATAGTGTAATAGCAAGCGATCAAAAACACATATGACCACCAAAATAGTGCCAATCTAACTGTCACCCCATCCCGCAAAAATAATACCCAACCTGAGAATCGCCAAAAAACTGAAAAAATTATGGCTCTCAGACTATGGAGACACTAAAACATGATTTTTTTTGTTTTAAAAATTATATTATTGTGTAAAACCTAAATAAATAAAAAAGGTATACATATTATGTATTGCAGGGTCTGTAATGACCTGCTCTATAAAAATTTTACATGATCTACCCTGTCAGATAAATCTTGTAAAAAATAAAAAGAGTGCCAAAACAGCCCTTTTTTGGTTACCTTGCCTCACAAAAAAGCGCAATTAAAAATCATATGTACCCCTAAACAGTACCAATAACACTGGCATCTTATCCCCTAGTTTCCAAAATGGGGTCAATTTTTGGGAGTTTCTACTGTAAAGGTGCATCAGGGGGAGCTTCAAATAAAATGTATTAAAAAGGAAAATCTGCCAAAAAAGTGAAATTTAGAAATTTCATCTCCATTTTCCTTTATTTCTTGTGGAACACCTAAAGGGTTAACAAAGTTTGTAAAATCAGTTTTGAGTAACTTGAGGGATGTAGTTTCTTCAATGGGGTCATTTATGGGGGGTTTCTACTATGTAAGCCCCACAAAGTGACTTCAGAACTGAACTGGCCCTTAAAAAGTGGGTTTTGGAAATTTTCATAAAAATTCTAAGAATTGCTTCTAAACTTCTAACGTCCTAAAAAAATAAAATGACATTTGCAAAATGATGCCCACATAAAGTAGACATACGGGAAATGCTAAGTAATGAATATTTTATGAGGTATCACTTTCTGTTTTCAAAGCAGAGAAATAGAAATTTTGAAAATTGCTAATTTTTCTAAATTTTTGGTAAATTTGGGATTTTGTCATAAATAAAGGTGAAATATATTGCCTCAAATTTATGACTATAATGAAGTACAATGGGTCACGAGAAAACAGTGTCAGAATGACCTGGATAAGTAAAAGCGTTCCAAAGTTATTACCACATAAAGTGACACGTCAGATTTGAAAATTTTGACCTGGACACTGGGGCATCAATGAACCTTGGTTAAGGGCCAGGCCATTTGTTTTAAATTTGACGTGTCACTTTATGTGGTAATATCTTTGGAATGCTTTTACTTATCCAAGCCACTCTGAGATTGTTTTTTTGTGACATATTGTACTTCATAATAGTGGTAAATTTGAGTCACTATATTTCATTTATAAAAAAAAATCCCAAACTTGCAAAAAAAATTGGAAACATTTGCAACTTACCAAATTTCAATGTCTCTGCTTTTGAAACAGATAGTGATACCTCATAAACTAGTTATTACTTTACATTTCCTATATGTCTACTTCATGTTTGGCTCATTTTGTAAATGCCGTTTCACTTTTTGGGGTCATTAGAAGGCTTAGAATGTTAGAAGCAAATCTTAAAATTAAAAAGAAAATTTCCAAAATCCACTTTTTTAAGGACCTGTTCAGTTATGAAGTCACTGTTGGGCTTAGATAGTAGAAACCACGCATCACCGACCCAATTTTAGAAACTATTCCACTCAAGGTATTCAAAACTGATTTTACAAACTTTGTTAATCCTTTAAGTGTCCCACAAGAATAAAAGGAAAATGTAGATGAAATTTAAGAATTTCACTTTATTGACAGATTTTAATCCATTTTTCCTGTAACACAGCAAGGGTTAACAGCCAAACAAAACTCAATTTTATTACCCTGATTCCGTAGTTTACAAAAACACCCCATTTATGAACGTAAAATGCTGTATGGACACATGGCAGGGTGTAGAAGAGAAGGAACCATATATGTTTTTTGACGGCACATTTAACTGGGATAACTTTAAATTTCCATGTTACATTTGAAGACCCCCTGATGCACCCCTAGAGTAGAAACTCCAAAAAAGTGACCCCATTTTGGAAACTACGGGATAAGTTGACAGTTTTGTTGGTATTATTTTGGGGTACATATAATTTTTGATTGCTCTATATTACGCATTTTGTGAGGTAAGGTAACAAAAAATGCCTGTTCTGGTACTGTTTCTACGTTTTGTTTTTTACAATGTTCACCTGACAGTTTAGATCATGTGCTATTTTTAAAGAACAGATTAATATGGACGCAAAAATACCAAACATGACTACTTTGCTTTTTTTTGTTCCATTTTACATAATAAAGCATTTTTAAGAAAAAAAAATCATGTTTTGATGTCTCCATTTTTGGAAAGCCATATTTTTTAAAATTTTTCTGCCAATCATTTTGTGTAATGGCTCGTTTTTTCGGGAAGAGTTTACGTTTTTATTGGTACCATTCTTGGGTACACATGATTTTTTGATCATTCAATATTACACTTTTTGGGGTAAGGTGGCCAAAAAAGATGTTTGTTTTGGCACAGGTTTTATTATTATTTTTTTATGCCATTCAGCTTAGGGGGTAGATCATGTGATATTTTTATAGAGCAGGTCTTTACAGATGCAGCAATACCTAATATCTCTCTTTATTTATTTTAGTTTTACACATAAAAGCATTTTTGAAAAAAGAAAAATCATGTTTTAGTGTCTTTGTTCTGAAAGCCATATTTTTTAATTTTTTGGGCGATTGTTTTATGTAGAGGCTCAATTTTTGCGTGATGAGATGACAGTTTGATTTGATTTTGGGGTACATATGACTATTTGATAACTTGGCATTACACTTTTTGTGATGTATGGTGACAAAAAAAAATTGTTGTTTTAGCAGTTTATATTTTTTACAGCATTCAGGTGACCGGGTCGATCATGTAATATTTTTATAGAGCAGGTTGTTACGGATGTGTCAATACCTAATATGTCTGTTTTTTATTTATTTCGGATTTACACAATAAAAGCATTTTTGAAAAAAAGAAATCATATTTTTGTGTCTCCATATTCTGAAAGCAATATTTTTTTTGTTGTTGGGTGATTGCCTTATGTAGGGCCTCATTTTTTACAGGATGAGATGACTGTTTGATTGGAACTATTTTGGGGTACATACAGTATGACTATTTTGTGATGTAAGGTGACAAAAAATAGTTGTTTTAGCACAGTTTTTATTTTATTTGCGGCATTCAGGTGACGGGGTGAATCATGTGATATTTTTATAGAGCCGGTAGTTACGGATGTGGCAATACCCAATATGTCTGTTTTCCTTTTTTTTTTTACAATTTTAGGTGATTTATTATGGAAAAGGGGCTTTTTTTTATTTGAAACTTTATTTTTTTTATTATGAAAAACACTTTTTTATTTTTGTCCCACTCTGGGACTTCAACTTCTGGGAGTCTGATCCCCTTTGCAATGCATTACAACATTACAATACATCTACATTGTAAAGCATTGCCATCAGCTTTTAGACTGACAGCCTGCCTGTGAGACCCAGCCTAAGTGGCTGGAACTCACTGGCTTCCTAGAAGTCAAGCTCCGATGCCTATGGAAGGCATTGGGCTGCCTTCTCAGCCATTGGATCCCCATCACTGCAGCACGGGGACCCGATGGGGATGTGGAGGGAACCGTATGCTCCACAAACCCCCTGCATGCTACGGTCAGCTAGGGGTTAATACGTCGGCATCTGTGTTTTCATCGATCCCGGCGTATGCAGCAGGGGCCCGGCTGTCAGTGACTGCTGGGTCTGTGCCAATGATTGGGCGGGCGCAGTTCCTGCACCCACTTTTATTCACCTTTTCAGCAAAGTGTCAAGAAATATAATCTAGAGATAAGCGAATTGATTTGTCTCATCAGCAAGGCTTCTTCACTTGTGGGGGGCTGGCTTTGCAGGTGAAGAAGCGTCCATTTGATGCCAGATTGACAGGGCAAGACACTTAGCCTGGTGCTGACTTCATACCTGCGCCGCTGCTCCAATTAGCCGAGCACGGGCACAAGATATGCATCGCTCATTTTCAATATAACCCACTAGATACAAAAACAACCAACCAGCCACTCCACCCTGGGCCTTGATCGCATCCTGTGTAGGAGAAAGTGACAATATGACTATGAAATTTCCACTGGTTGCAACTAAGGGGGAGAAGTGATGGCCTATCTATCTAGGCCATCACTATCTGATCAGTGTGGGTCTGACAACCCTCTCACCCACTGACCAGCTGATCTGCCATACCTCCGTCCATTGTGCAGTGTCTACTAGAGCAGTGTTTCCCAACCAGTGTGCCTCCAGCTGTTGCAAAACTACAACTCCCAGCATGCCCGCACAGCAAAAGGCTGTCCGGGGATGCTGGGAGTTGTAGTTTTGCAACAGCTGGAGGCACACTGGTTGGGAAACACTGCACTAGAGGATATGGGTGGGGAGATTGGGCATTTGGGTATGTGTTAGGGGTGGGCGATATGGCCTAAAATTGATATTGCAAAATAACATGAATCATGTGCAATATGCAATATATATTTTCTGTATGGGGGGGGGGTTGCTAAACTGTTTTTTTTTTTTTCAACTTTTCATTTACTAACTATTAGCCCCCTTAGGGGCTAGAACCCTTGTCCTATTCACCCTGATAGAGATCTATTAGGGTGAATAGGACCTCACACTGTCTCTGCTGCCCTGTACTCTGGGCACACAGCAGAACTATGGCAGCCAGGGATTCAGTAGCGTCCTGGTTGCCATGGTAACCGATCGGAGCCCCAGCATTCCACTGCTGGGACTCCGATCACTGCCACCAATGATCAGGGGGCAGTCGTATAGGACCTTTCATTAGTTACAACTTTATGACTTAAGTAGCGGCACATAGGGCATATATGGGGCACCTACTATTATATCTGTGAGGGGCTCAGTTCGCCTGCTCTGGCCCCCGTTACATGGTGGGAACACCAGGGAGGAGACATCAGCCTCTCTCCCTGGGCGTTCCTTCTCCCTGCCTGTGACGTTCTGCGCTGTGATTGGACAGCGCTGCAGACAGGGAGAAGGAACACCCAGGGAGAGAGGCTGATGTCTCCTCCCTGGTGTTCCCACCATGTAACGGGGGCCAGAGCAGGCGAACTGAGCCCCTCACAGATATAATAGTAAGTGCCCCATATATGCCCTATGTGCTGCTACTTAAGTCATAAAGTTGAAACTAATGAAGCTCCTATATGCCTGCATGTGCCGGCCATATCCCATGCTGGGCCTCTATGACTGCGCGTGCTGCGATCTGCTGCAATTAACCCATCAGAACCTGAGGGGTTAATTGCGATGGATCGCAGCGTGCAGTCATAGAGGCCAGGTATGGGATATGGCCAGCATGCGGGCTACGTTGCTATTCCGTCATTCATTGGTGGCAGTGGCCACAGTCCCTCCCCTCCTCTGCTCTCATTGGTGTCCAGCCGCAGCCGCACACAGTGGGGAGGGAGGGACTCCCTCCTTCTCCACTGTGCCGGCTCAGGAGAACATGGTGTGTGCCGAGAGCGGTGCATACCATGTTCTACCGCGATATGGCGATATAGACGAAATCGATATCGTGGCACAAATTCTTATCGCATATCGTCTATATCGCCCATATCGTCCACCCCTAGTATGTGTGACAATTACACTGGACAGATTAGATGGATATTTTGAGAAGGAATCAAAACACCACCAGGGGACACTATAACAAGTTTGTAACAGCAATATATAGACACTGGAGCATTATTTTTTAAATAATTCCAACTGATAAATTGATATTTTCTTCTATTCTTCGAGCTGAAATTTATATTTATTTTTGGATAGCACCTTTAAGCTCAATGCACTGGGAAAGAGAAGAATTATTGGCATGGGTGAATAAAAAAAATGAACATATTTTTTCCCTGCCACTATTCGTTCTGTAGGAATTGTTTAACTCATGCCTTTATCCATAATAGTGTAGCCATGTGTAAAAACTGCAAAAAGACATAACCCTGGTCAAGAGGAAAACAATACAACTAGCAACCCACTAAATTAAAGTAAATAGGTAGCATTATGTGAACTACTGTAACTGATCTAGTAATATAAAGTCATGATATGATGTGAGATCACACTCTTCAGATGATCTCTGCATACATGACACAATTTATAGGATTTAATATAAATCTGTATTTCTCATTATACCAAGATTGCATTGCTTTACATCTTCTTTTCGTACAACCAGCATTCATAAGAACAAAAAAGTTGCTAACACATAATGGGGGTCATTTATTAAGACCGGCATTTTAGACGGCGGTCTTAATAGGGACTTGGGCTGGCAGTGGATCGCCGAATAATGTAGACGCATCGGCCTCTAATTAACTTTGGCGGATCCACTGCCGCATCTAAATTAACTACAATTTGCGCCAGAACTAGACATATTTCTGCTTAGTACATGACCCCCAATAAGTTTTCAAACAGTTCAAGTCACTTACTGTAACTCAGCATATACAGATCAATATTTGAATCTGGAGAACCTGATCACAAATTGCTTAAGAATTATAGTATACAAAATGTCCAGCTATAGGGTATTTATGTTATGTGAACTTTTAGGTCTCCCTGCCAAGGGTTTTATCGAATTAGTTTGATATCCGACATTGAGTATATGACAGAAGAAATAATGAATTCAAATAAAGAGTTATGAAGAAAATAAAGGGGTTTTTGTGAGATTGAAATATGGAGTTTATGCACAATTTTGGTGGAGTGGACGCTGGGTATTGCCTGAGATGGGTCGCTAGAATAACATGCGAGTTCAACCATCCATATCCCAATTCTAATGCATGTTGCAATATTTTTTATGTATTTTGTCACAATTGGTGAACACTGATTTAGTAACGATGCAATTGGAGACCCCTGAGTAACCGGCCTTTCCCAGCAATATGTATGGGGCATCACTACCATTTATGTGCATGCACTGCTGGTAGGATCTTCTTTGTTGCAACCTGATTGTTACAGTACTGGGTACAACTGTAGTGTTCTCTGTTTATTCTATACTTGCTTGCCCATTTTTAACTTTGTCATTGGAATTCTTCATCGGGCTTGGATTACATTATATATTATCGAATATGACCATCTAACCCTAACATGAGTTAACTCATATTTGTTTTTTGTCTTATATGGATTTATAATCTTTCATGTTTTAATCAGTGTTCTTTTAATATGCAAAAATTGTTCTGATATGCATCTCATTTGTACACCCCTTTTTTGTTTTTCATAGACTTCCAAATTAATCACACACTGTGCGACATTTGATAAATTTGGTGGAAGTCAACGCAATGCAGACTTCCGAAAATGGACTTTAAAAAGTTCCTTTCATAATAAATCATCCACAATACGTTTGTTAGCCTTTTGACTGACATAGGATGGGGAGCTCCTATTGGAAAAGTGCATACATCCATGATTATTTAAAATGTAAGAAGCAAAGTTAGCCTGAGAAGAATACTAAACTGCTGAGAAAATGACACACACGTTTGTTATCCAAACTGATTTTTGACCCTCCATCCTTCAGTCATAACTTTTTAACTTTTACACTGGCATAGCAGCATGAGGCCCAGTTATTTTGCAGGGCAAGATATATTTTCTAGGCACTGTTTCAACTGGAACATACATGCCAGTCTGCAATTTATATTATACAGGGAAATGCCAAAAAATGAGCAAAGGGATGCTTTCCAGTTAACAGCGGATTCACTGCGTACTGAAATTCTGCAGTTGTCCAATACTTTGTGAATCAAATTCTCATTATCTTAACTTGTGTTTACTTTAAAAAAAATGAAAACCTGTTCTTGCCCTTTCACGCCCAAACACCGCTCTGATGAAGGTACTGTACTCCTGTGTCTCCACCAAATGGCAGGACAGATTTTCATCAGGTAAAAAAACAAATGTTTTCTTTCAATAACTAACAGCAGATATCTTGAAAACGGTAAGGAGTAGATGTGTGAGGATACCAACTATGTAATTATCATTTTCTTTATGTTATACCTTTATGATGCACTGGTAAACCCATACTAGTAAAAAATAAAATAAAAAGACTACCAAAGACGACATTATCAAACCAAAAACCCCGCTGCTACACTACAAGCATATGCTAAAACCATAGCACAATTGTTAATGATAAACTGCTATATTTATGGTACTAAAGTGATGGGTAACAATCACTCAACATCAGTCCAATATCATAAAAGAAGTATAAAAGACAAACTTCTCTTTTAATCCACTCCTGGTTTTGGCTTCAAAAACTGCAGAAAGAACCTGAACAAAACCTGCATGTGTGACAGCACCCTAATGGTCGGTGTCAACCATTAAGCACGCTGAAATCTGTACAATTTGTTACAATTGTTATAACGGCTTTTATTAATAGCTGTTAAGCAAGATGAAGCCCATGAGATTGTTCATTCATTACAAAGTAAAATGAGAATGTTTTGTGGCCAACTTTGCTTCCTGAAGTAAACATATTAAAAGATTCTTGAACATAATGGACTTCAAAGCTGTGATGAGACGTTTTCAAAAGGGTAAGTTACATTGGAAAGAGCAATGACACAGTGTTAACACCAGTGATGATTAAGGGGGGAGCGTAAATCATGTGGACACAGGCACAAAACCTTCTCCAGTCAACTCGCCTCTTGAAGGGTGTTCCCAAAAAACTTTTCAAGCATATTTATAAATTAGGATGAACGAAAAAATAAAATAAATAGAAACATTCTAAATTAATGTGAACACGATGATATTGTATAAAACTATTATTTTCTAAATAGATGTATTATTTTAGAAGTAAAATAAAAAAACATAGTAACTTATACAATTTTATACATATATTCTGTAAATACAAACATGACATACAATCGTATGTTTCATGTATTATTTCTAAAAGTGGTAAAGAAAATGGATTATCACGCGGCAAAATCAAAATTATTAAAAAAAAGAAACCTAAATGCGATGTGTGAAATTCTTTCTATTCCTAAAGCATTTTATGTCTAATATATAAATTAAAAGAAAGATAGTCTAGTGTATGCAACAGTACAAAATACAACAGAAGTATGAAAAAGGTAAGTGGTCTACCTGCAGGTCTTCACAATGCAATATTACTGATAAATTCTAGGAAACATAAATGTTCCAATTTACAAAGAGAGAAATGTAATATATAGGAGCTATGGCATCCGTACTTGATGTGTACAATATTCCTAACAATAATAGGATTACCTTGGGGTTATAGTTTTTACAATGAAATTACATTTTGTGGTCTGCAAGTAAAATAAAAAATAAAAAAGATCAACACCGATACAGGATTGTATGTGCTACAGACTCCTGCAGATTTCTGGACAGTCAGCTCAGAAGAGGTGAAAATTTGCAGGTAGTAAGTACAAACAAGTTTACTGCCTGCCCTGGAAGCTACTGCCAAATATAAAGTGCATTTAATAGAAAAAAATACACAAAGGTTAAGCACAAAAAGTATTTATCTAGAAAATAAAATACAAATGTCTGCAAGGAGTATGTACTTTATATATGTAACGCACATGCACCATGATGAAATTACTGTATTAATAACAGTACAGTGTGTAGTAAAATATTAAATCCTTGCCGGGCTGCTTTTCATTTTAACGTTTTTATTGTATACCTTTTTTCTCAGTATAACCTTAGACATAAAAAAAGCTGCATTGCAATGTAATAAATAAAGAAACTTCTACAGTTCATAATTGGTCTTCATTAAATTCGTTGTGAACCTCTTTTATACACACGCAGCGGTAATACTGTTCATTTGCTGCCATCTAATAGACAATTATCACATGCAGTATAGTTTACTAATTTTACTTTCCGTCCATAAAGAAGTTAAAAAATGAATTTCATTTATAAATGTGGGCACTGTCCACTGCAATTTAAAATGAATAGCTTTTTTGTTTCAGGATACAAAAATATAGTGTTAACCAAAATTCATAAAATACAGCTATCACTTATTAAACACATATAAGACAATAACTATTTTCCTGAGACACACTCATACAAAGTGCTGTTTAATATACTGCTTGATTCATTTAAACCTATAGTTTTATAAAATTGTGGAAGATAAAAATGATAAAAAAGGTACGCTTTACAACGGAAATAATTATGAAACTTTAAGCAGAAGCCTCAAAATTTATATAAATGCTGTCATTTAATTTTTATTGTCAACATAAGATTTATTTCTTTTACTATACTTTAGTAAAACGATAGTTAAATAAATTGGACATTGGATTTTTCAGTGATGCTTAAAATTGAATATTTCCCATGCAAAAAAAAAAAAAAGGCTTCTAATAATTACGTTTTTCGTCTTATAAGAATTACATAGTTATTGGTCTTGATAAAGTCATGGATATCTGTTTCAAGTATTCAGAAATTGGTCATCAATTGCAAATACAAACACCTTTGATATGCCGCTACAATGGTACACAATAAAATATGTAAGACGAGCCAAGATATCTACACAGCGATTATAGCTAGGGCTTGATACATACAAACTATTAATAATATTATTTTTAGGATGTTACCATCTGATTTACATACAAGATATTTAACCCAAATTCACAGCGCTCCTTACTTACAGGTATCAGGTTTAGTGATACATTCTTCCTATACGTAAATGTTAGAGTGACCCCCTCTGCTCAGTCACTAAACTGCAAGCAAACTCAACAGAATACGCTGGTTAATAACCAAATGTCATTAATAATCTAATTATTATTTCTTTTTTTTACCGACAATGCACTGCTAATACACCCTCACTAATATATGCACACTTTGAGGGACATTTATCAAATCAGGTCAGTTTTTTGGCTTAAAAATGTCACAAGTCATTTCAATTGCAGCGGTTTTTGTAACATTTGGACAAATTTTGCGACATTTGGGGAGCCGTGTCACTTTTCAACGTAATCTATGGGTCCAAAATTGAGATTACTATGTGTAACTTTTGCAAAAGTTGCACAAACATGGTATGTCCATGCCAGGCAACCCCCGGTGTACGGTTACACATATAGCTGTAAACATTGCATTCATGCCAAATATCTTAATAAGGTGCAGCAGTCCATACATTTTCTGCAGGCACACAAATCAAAGACAGACTTAAAATGACACAAAAACAACCGCAAACGATAAATGTCGCCAATTGTGTCATGTTATAATGTGAATTGGCAGAAAGCTGCTGAAAAATGGTGCAAGGATGAGTACACAAGGAAATACTTCGATTCTCAAATGAGGTCTAATATATCAAACATTTTGAGATCCTAAACTTCAGATAACATAAGTAACATTGTCCAATTTTACATAATATTTGTGACAGGAACGAGCTTTTATAAGGCAGTCTCAGGGTTTTTTCCTACATATATATATATATATCTGACTAGCTGTTATTTTTTCACTCTGGCGTAGTAGCAAAACGCCAGAGGAAGCCGATACCAGAACTGATCCCATTGTCTTCTATGGGATTATTTCTGGCATCCGGCATATCAATTATAATCACAAATTTCTCCCTCAGCCAGACAGAAAAACGCAGGATTTTCCTGCGCAGCGAAGGACGCACAAAGTGCACAAAAACGTCATCCGCTATGTCTGGCTCAGGCATAAAACACAACTCATATATATGAGCCCAGCCTTATTTGTTACTTATTCCCTGAAATCCCACTGCACGTGTTCATAGTCCTGTGAATCTGCAGCATATAAAGAAGATTTCGTACACAATTTCACTAACCTCATTCTAAGTTTATATACAACAGTTTTAATATATATATTTATATTGTATTTTACATGCTTGTCTTCAATTCACATGGTCTACTCGCTATAGAGGAAAATAAGCATGCTACATTTATAGAAGTTTCTCCCTGTTTTTATAGCCCATCGCTCTGGAAACTACATTTACAAGATGATAAAACATCTTTATTTGAAATGTTTCCATAAAATGTAAATCGGAGGACAATCTCCATATAGAACTTCCGAAAGGAGCTCTACCAAGGTCAAGCTCTTCTTTCTTTTGTTCCACTTAAAATTGACTAATCTAGAAGGTTGTTCCATGGTTGCCAAATAGCAATTTTAAAACAT
The DNA here is from genome assembly GCA_033119425.1 of Bufotes viridis. Classification (NCBI taxonomy): domain Eukaryota; kingdom Metazoa; phylum Chordata; class Amphibia; order Anura; family Bufonidae; genus Bufotes; species Bufotes viridis. Next base: position 352,126,688 of record CM065591.1, on the reverse strand, counting down.
GGCATGCATTTCAAGAGGGTTAATGCTTTGTTTTTTTTACAAGGGTTTCGGAGGTGTTTTATATTTAGGGACATTTCGTACATGCCTTTTTTACGTTTTTGAAGAAATATAGAAGCCTATGAGGAAAACACCAGAAAAACACAATGGGTATTTACTATTGACTACCAAGATGCACACGTTCAGGATTTATGTGCGAAGAATCCGCAGGGAAATCCATGCGTACAATCCGCATGTGGATTTAATGTGGATTTTACTAAGTGAATGGAGAAAATCCGGTCAGGGAAAATAAAATAAATTGACATGCTGCGGATTTCAAAATCCGCCCGGAAAAAAATCTGCATCACGTACGTGAGAATTTCAAGTTCTCATAGAATACAATATACATGACCTACGGTACGGATTTTCAGCATGCGAATGAGCAGAGAATAAAAGTGAATTGCTATTTTTTTCTTTTCTTGTTCTGACGAGTTTGTTTTCCAGTGCTAGTATTAAAGGACAATGTAGTCAGCCTCTTCTAGAGTCAAACTGCTACTTTCACAACAAAATTGGTTTCCCCCAAAGCGTAAACTGTTCCAATGTCTGAGACTGCCATCCGTAACGTTGATAGCTACCAAGTTAGGCTATGTTCCCTTTATGTTTGGTGAATGCACTGATTAGGGTCCAGGCACTGGACCGGGTCACCAATCACCCAAAGCACTACAAAAGAGTGTCAGGCTGGTGTGCATCAGCATACATCTTTTTTACTATATAGAAAAGTATAGCCTGCTGCACTTTCCGAAAAACAATGGGCCACCACATTCAAAATAAGTATTACAAACGTATCCCACCCTATGGCTATAGAGTATCATATGTTGGAACCTTCCACCTGGAGTATAGGTTGGGGAATACTCCTAAAATATACATCAGCCATGACGCGAATAGACCCTGAGTGACCCTTTAAGACCCACTTAAATAGAACCAGTCACATTGAACATCTGAGTAGCAGGCAGTATGCTATAGAGCTGGAGGAGCTGAGCGGACTTATATATAGTATCTGGTGAAAAGGTTCAGTAAAACGTGTCATTTATTAACTATCTGCTCTCTGAAGTCAAGGAGTTGCTCCTATCGGTGATTGACGGCCTTCCCTCTACGACTGTGTATACACAGATAGCTGTCAATCACTGATAGGACCTCCCCCTGGACTTCAAAGCAGAGATTTAAAATTACTCAATCTTTTCCTACAAAACTATATATCAATCTGCTCATTGCCTTCTGCCCTATAACTGCATTTTTGTGTGTAATAGTCCTCATTTTTGGCAAATGACTGAGAATATACTACTGGCTACCATGCGATCACTTCTCATCTGCTTCCACTGCACTTCTTCTTCTTCCTGTTGTCTTCTTTCTGCAATAATAACAGGTTTTGAAGCCGCCATAAAGGATATAAAATAAGGTGTAAATGGCAACAATCATCAAGTTCAACGGTATGATACCATTGACTAAATGCTGTCAATGCCACCATCAACAGCAATCAATAACCAAGTAGCAAAATAAGACACGCTCAATCAATAGTGGTCTTTAAAATAAATTATATTGGCATATTATTGCTCTTTATTGCAATTATTTAGTAATCTATATGAGATACAGACGAATATCAGCTCAAAGTAAACTGTGAGCTGGAGGGAAAATGGCAAGCCATAGCGATACAATACAGCCGAGGGAGAGGCAGGCATCTCCAAAGGGTTTACAATATTTAAATACAAGTCAACTTTTGCCCATAATAAAATATATCTGTTGCTAATGTGCGATAATCATCTGAATGGAGGCGGTTTCATCTGCCCTGACAGTTTCGGTCATGAGACTAACAGAAATAACCATCCACGCGACAGAAACCAATTACTGTTTAATGAAAAAATCCCTTTCAGTCAATATTCAAAATAGAAAGAAAAATCTTGATAAGGGAAATTCAAAAAAGTACACGTTGGCCGGACGACAATTAAATCTTTGAATGCCACATATGGACTTCATTCTCCTTGTGTTAAGTTCAAAAAATAAGGAGGAACTTCAGTAAACAAGGGTATAAACGGAGCCTGAAAAAATCTATCAAAAGACAATATTTTGTGAAGGCTGGCTGCAGCACTGACACAGCAAAACCATTGTACTTTTGTTTAGCTCTATACAGCTGTGTTTTCACAGATGCAAAGCCATGTGTCTTCTCCAAAAGATGCAGCCTTCCTTCAGAAGCGACTGCAGATCAAAGCATCACATTCAGAAGTACAAGATGCTCTTTGCCTGTGGACGTCACCAAGAAACCTGCATTCCATCTGCAGTCCTTATGTACCGATGCCCAGCTTTATCAACACGAGGGACACAGTGAGAACCAAGAGCAGTTTACTTTTGGCCTCCACATTAGGGATTAATTCAAGAAAACTGGTGTTCTTATAAAAGTTATAATCTTAGAAATATCCTCTCTGTATCTGTAAACTAAGACCTCAGGATACGCCATCAATATCAGATCAGTGGGGGGTCCGACTCCCAACAACCATATCATTCAGCTGACTGTAGGTGAGAAGGTACTCCAGCAGGCGTCATGCCCCCTTCACACTGTATGTCTGTGCCCGCTATTGCAGCTCAGTCCTATTCGCCAAAAAGTTAAAAAAGAAATTTACAAAATGTACAGCAATGGACTTGATTAAACACTGATTGGTTAGTGTCCCTGGAGTCTGACACTGATCCCATACTGATGTCAACCCCAAGGGTAGGCCTAGACAAACCCCTCTAAAGACAGTACCTGTGCTCTCCCCCATAGGTTCTCACCAGAATGACGTAAAGGCTGGCAGGTTGTACCCAAAGGATACATAAAGAACAGAAATGAAACAACGCACTGCTTCTGTAGACTTCACGTTTATAATAAATTGGCCAAAAACGGTGACCTTTAGCGAGCCGGGCTGTCGTTTCTATCTACTTGATTAGTCCCATTATTCTGAGGACTACAAGGTTATGAATATGTGATGGAACCATTGCATCTGAAACTGTTCGCTTTTTTGTTTTTTTTAAAAGGAAAAAACAAGTCTTGCTTTATACTAAAAAAAATAAAATAAAAAAAAATTTATATTCTGTATATTACCTGGAAGATTAAGCAACTTCTTTTAAAAGCTGCTCGCATCTATGAAGCTGACAGCATTAAACCAATTCAATGCCAGGACCCTACTTTACACATATGCTCACTGCATGAATGTTAAAAAATCTGCTGCCATTACTGAAGGTATTACCCCCAGGAGCTGGCTCACTTGTAACCATGGTTACATACATCACATTTTTACTACGGAGACATCTTGTATCCGAATTATTTCCTACAGCCCTCTGCCAAGTGCTAACTTATCAAGCTATGTAGCCAGATGACATAGGCTCCGCTAAGAAGATGTACATTTATCCCACGTATAGTCATACCAGCCATTGAAATAAAACCTGCGGGAAAGTGTTTTAGTACAACACGTCTTCCTCTGGTATGTAGCGGTGGAGACATATGTGTCTACCAGAAAGACCGTCCCTCAGCCAAGAGCGCTCATCTAATGCTACGGCAAAATGGACACTGTCTAAAGGGGGCCACAGGCATGAAATAAGATGAGATGAGCACAAATCCCAAAGCAGCAGGCACATTCAGGGAAACAGGATTCAGTCTTAATCCTCTGGGCACATCGCATCATCGGGGTACTATAAAATTATATATAGACGTCTTCTAAGCAGGGGAATCATGTAGAGAACGTTAATACAAGGCACTTATTATCCATATTGCCTCCTTTGCTGGCTGGATTCATTTTTCCATCACATTCTACCCTGCTCGTTTCCATGGTTACGACCGCCCTGCAATCCAGAAGCAATGTCCGGGCTTGCAGGACAAAGCACCAGCCAATGTTCCACGGTCCCGGCCACTAAATGGGCTGGTGCTTTTTCCTATAGTGTGCAAGCCCGACCACCGCTGATGGATTGCAGGGTGGTCGTAACCAAGGAAACGAGCAGTGTATAATGTGATGGAAAAATGAATGAAGCAATATGGACAATAACAATACATTAGTAAGTGCCTTGTATTAACTTTCTCTACATGATAAATGCCACTTGTGAAAGTGAGACGACCCTTTCAAACCAAACATTTTCTGCATCACTTAAGAGTCTGGAAATGTTGCATGTCCTAATAGGGCAATTGAGAGGGGTTATCTGAGCATGGGGCGGCGGCAGACTCGCTCATTTCCGAGGTGGGTCACTCATGAGCTATGAACCTGCATTATAATGATTGCCGCCCGGGCCTGGAGAGGAGTCACTCATGACTCCTGCCATCCGCACACCCTGCTGATGGACCGTTTCCTCATGGGTGACAGAGAGAGCAGGAGCACATGAATAACTGGGACTCTTCTCCAGGACTGGGCTGCAATGAATATAACGCATAAGAAATGATGACATGTGACCGGCGTAACCCGCTGTCTGGGACCCACGCTGATCACCTAGGGCTCCAGTAGGCAATTCATCTGGACATCGGCACTCATGTCCACCCGTTGTGTAGGGGGAGATAGCTCCGCTCAAGTGAACGTGATTAAAAGTAATCCAAAGATGTCATTGTGAACAAAGCATGAAATGATAGAAATGCTGTATTTCTAACACATCATAACCATTTACAGAACAGAATAAGACTCGCAAAGGGGAAACGCGACGTAGCTGTGATCTGGTGCATATTCTATGCAACTGCTATACGTGCCTAATGCCAGGAGCCAGTGATATGGTTCCGGCCCGGGAGTCAGGTTTCTACGGCTGGTAGAGTCACATCGTGCACGGCCCTGTGCCACTGGTTGGATAACACCTGTTTAAAGTGACAGTAACATAAATGCAAGTACCCGCTATTTGGTTAACAGCATTCGCCGTTCGCACGCTTGGAATGGACTGCTCTTTTTAAATAGGTTTCTGAAATGAATCAATTAGGATGGTACATAATTCTGCATCGCTGCATTCTCCAGATACAAGCTGCATGCACACGACCGGATGTAAAATACGGATGACGTCCGTGTGCATTCCGTATTTTGCGGAACAGCCCCTAATAAAATTGTCCTATCCTTGTCCGTAATGTGGACAATAATCGGACATGTTCTATTTTTTGGAGGAACGGAAACATGGACATATGGAAACGGAATGCACACGGAGTACCTTCCGTTTTTTGGGTGGAACCATTAAAATGAATGGTTCCGTATACGGTCCTCAAAAAACACAAAAAAAAACCGAACGGACACGGAAAGAAAATACGTTTGTGTGCATGAGGCCTGAGAGTGTAAACTGTCATGACACTTCTCAAGTGGCCAAGGTGATTAAAATGGGGTTGATATCCATCGCGTATACACGCGGCTTATTTTCTGTAAAGTTCTATTTGCTTAAGCAATAAGAAATGTGTCTGCTGTGTGATATCTGATGTTAGTTTTTCAGGCTAGTCTGCCAACTATTTGATAAATGCAGAATTTGCTAAAATAAACATTTTCTCTATTTACTCTGGCCATGGGTAAAAATATGTGAAAACCCATGGGGAAAGAGAGATACAGTTTCATTCTTTCATTATTTTGTGAGTAAGTCTGCCCCGGAGCTATTAAAAATAAAATCAGTGCACTGTTATCATTTGAGATAAAGCGGCATCAAAGCTCGCTGGAAAGGACCAAGAACATTTTCAAGGACTTTTTCGTTTTCAGCCAGTCCGGCCATGAGTTAAGCTATGACTGCCATCTAGTGGCAAATCCGAAGACTGCACTCGGCAGAATTTAAGCAAACAAAAAAAATAAATAAATAAATTTTTACGGAAAATATGTAAGTCACCTTCAATTTAGCCTGATTGGAAAATAAGATAGGAAAATTGGCATTAGGCATTCAACGCCCCAAGTCGGTGGCAAGCATCAGACAAGAGCAGGTGTAGTTTTTGCAAATTGGGTCATTTACAATTGGCCGCGGATTACAGTCCTCTAATGTTGTTGTGTTTTTTTTATATATAAAGCAGTACAGTGGCCGTCTAACTAAAAATGAACAGATGGTAATTTATTCAACTACTTCCTGTTTAATTCAAGCAGCTGTCCCGTTGCCTGCGCTTTCAATTCATGTCCATGTTTGAAGCTAAAGAGTTGGTAGTGCCAAAGCTAATCTACGTTCCTGGCAGATTGGAAGGTAGCCTTCAAACTACAGATAAATATTACCAGGCCACAAAATGGCCAGCTACTGTTACTGCACCCCGCCGGTAAATGTTGGCGGTGACTGTGAAAGAAGATAGAGGGGTTTTCAGACAATCTCCCCCCCCAAAAAAAAAAAACGCAAACAGCAGCGTCATAGTAAATGTCTGTGTCCTGACACTTTTCCAGGCGTGCACACACTGAAGAGAATAATCAACATAATTCACCAATTATTCTCCGCACAATGGCGTGCCGCCTTAGGAACAGTTTGCCTGCTTCATCCCAGTTCTACTTCAAAGTGCTGAACAAGCGAGGAAGACAAATGCAGAACGCAACAAAGACGTGCGCGCGGTAATTGGCTCATTAGTCAATCTATTTCAAGTCGTCCTGTCTGTAGCATGAACCGAGTCCGCAGACGGGTGAATCAGCAGCACATTCCACTTGGGCTCATGTCGAAGGGATACATAAAATGATGTGCTCTGTAGAACCCCCGGGTTTTCTACTCGGATGGCTGAACCGCTGGTCAAAAACGACATCTGTTTGTAATAAAAGTGGGAACAACAAGATCTGAAACCTGAAAAACAGGGACAGGTCAACGCGATGAAAAGAGGTGTCACAGAAAAAGGCTTGCATTCCAACTCCAGCCCACGACAAGCTCCGTGGCAGTGCCATTTCATCTTCTCTGACCTCAATGAAGAAATATCTCAAGAATGGCAAAGGGATTTTCCCCAATGTCGGCCCACCAGGGATCATAAAGTATATCCTAGCAAGACGGGAGCATAAGGCGCAGTGCAATCTCCAGGCAGCAGGTTATAGAGCAGGAGGAGCTGAGCAGATTGGGAAAAGATTTAGTATCATGTAAATCTCTGCTCTTCCTGTGCTGTAACCATGTATCAGTCATTGACAGCTATCTCTGTATACAGTAAGCAAACTGATAAAATAAACGTTTGTGTGCATGAGGCCTTAGGGTTCATGCACACGGCCGTTGCTGTTTTGCAGTCCGTTATTCACGGATCCGTTGTTCAGCATCTGAGGGTTTTTTCCTCTAATTTAAGTCCTCTTCCGTTCCGTTATTGCACAAAACATATCCGTATTGTTTCCGTATTTGATCCGTTTTTTGCGGCTCGTATGCTGAAACAGTTACTTAGTTATCACCAAACACATGAGCGATATGTGCTGGGCATAGGATTTCTACAGTATGGATCCGCAAAATACGGATGTGTTCCGTGTGCGTTCCGTATTTTTTGCGGACCCATTGACTTGAATGGGGCCTTGGACCGTGATTTGTAGACAATAATAGGACATGCACTAGATTTTTGAGGAACGGCCATGCGGACAAACGGAATGCACACAAAGTAACTTCCGTATATTCTACAGCCCCATTGAAGTGAATGGTTCCGCATACGGTCCGCAAAAAAAACAGAACGGAAGTGGAAAGAAAATACGGTCGTGTGCATGAGGCCTTATACTGAATCTTTCCCATAAAACTATATACCAAGCTCCTCCTGCTCTATAATATACTGCCTGCTTGACTCGCATTTTCATCATCACGGGTTTCCTTTAAGTCTCCTCCTATTGAAGACATTCTTAAGACAGCTTTCATCTAGTGACCGTATCATGTTTGCTGCTACCTGCCAACTATGGTACCAGCAACAACAATGAAAAGATAAATGAAAACCATAAAAAATATAATATCAGAATATCATATAACCAGCCACGTCCTTCTCCATTGAAGCCAGTGCTGTAGGATTATGAGGTTATGTAATAGAATGGCTTGTTTCTGAGCAAATTTCTCTGATTTCCTGAATAAAGCCTCAGTCACACGTCCGTGTCCGTGCTTACATCTGTGAAAAGGTGGGCAGTGTGGTCCCAGTGATGGATCCGTGTGCCATCCATGTTTCACTGACACTGAACAGCTGAAAAATCATTTTTAAAGCACTCTTCCTAATGATCCAAGAAACACGGATGAAACACGGATGGTATCCATGGTTTTCACAGAGCCATAGACTATAATGGGCGCGACGGACAAAATAGAGCATGCATCCATGCGGACCGTGCTAAAACACTGATGTGTGAATAATATGAATGGGGACGTGTGCTGTCCGTGAAGAACACATACAGCACATGACGGTGGAACACTGACATATGATGGAGGCTTAATAGCGGAACACCTGGGTTTGGAAAACAGTTTTCATCCAGATGCATTACAAAAATGAGGACAATCGTATACTAAAAAAAAAGTTATACTCATCATTCTGAACTCTTCCCTACCAGGCTTTGTTTTCACAACTGCAGCAGTGACACCCTTTAAGGGCTGATACAGTATAATGATTATAATAAATATTCTTATATTATTCTACTACAAAAATGTCATCAACTCAGATGCCAAAGCACTTTGAATACTACCTGTTTGTCTGACCTTACACAAGAATTTATCAAACTGGTGTAAAGTAGAACTGGCTTAGTTACCTACAGCAACCAATCAGATTCCACCTTTCATTTTCCAAAGGAGCTGTCAAAAATGAAAGGTGGAATCAGATTGGTTTCTATGGGCAACTAAGCCACTTCTACTTTACACTGGTCTGATAAATGACCCATTAATGTATATCTGTCATCATGATCAACCCTATTAAACCAGGCCTACTGCTGGGTACAGTGGATCATGCTGATCGTGCATGCGCCAGCGAAGATCTCAGAGCTGGGATGACACATGAGATCTTCACTGCGCATGTGTCAATAGCACTGCGGTTTTAGGGCCAAGTATTGGAGCAGTGAGCATACACCTCATTTGCATATAAACCAAAATAATCATTTATCTGCAACGGTAATACAGATTGCAGCAAGAAATGGCTTGTTTTATTCACCATGATCCCCCTACCAGGCAGCATACCTGGTTTAAAAGGACTGATAATGTGGACCGATACACTATAAAAAATTCAAGCTTCAATCTTAAGGCCTCATGCACAAAGCTGTTATATGCAATAATGGCACCCAAGTTTTCGGGCCACACAGTACCAACATGTGCTTCGGATTTCATATGGAGACATACAAAGGTTTCTTTTTTTTTTTTATCACAGATTCATACTGAACTTGTGAGGAAAAAATAAATAAATCATGATTTTCTCTACTTGAATTCCGTAGGGGAGAAAATGATGCTACGTGGAGTGCCTATTGGCTCCACAACACAAAATGGTAGGAACAATGAAGCAGATCTGTTAATATGGTCTTAAACACAGACAGCATAAATCTATCCAAACGATAGGGGATAACTAACTAATCAGGCAGTAGGGATGCTACCACTGGAACCCCCGCCAATCCAAAGAACAAGCACATGCAACCTGCCGCTCGATGCATTCTCTATGGGCCTGCTGGAAATAACAGCTAGCTGTGCTGGACTATTTCCGGCAGTCCCGTAGGGAATGAATGTGCGGCCTTTTTACAGAAACAGTGGCAGAGGTAAAACCGCTCTACAATCGCCCTGTGGGAATGGCACTGAATGTGTGCACAAGTGCCTCCCGTTAGAAAACTGGATATACTGCATCTAGTCTCCTCCCACTACAAAGCCCACCTAATACCAGCGCTGGCTCTACCATTACATCACACTTAGTGGAAAAAAGCTAAAGTAGGGTAAAAAAATTAAAAATAAAAAAAGCCAGTAAGATCAAAAATTTGCAAGCTGCATGACCAATGACAGGAGATTAACCTGTCGTGCATGTAAGTGGATAGAGACCACATTGTGGTCCAAGGTGATGGAAACTGTAAACCCGAGTGGTGAGGTCTGAGACTGGCAAGTCATACAGTGCACGGCTTTTGGTGACTTTCCCGGACTAGCAGCCTTTGGAATAACTAAACTAACTTTGACAGGAAAGTTTAGAGATCACAGGAGCTCATGTTCGGGACACATTTATCTAACTTTCTACCAACTGTTGGTTTGTTTAGTTTTAGACACAATTCTACGGCAGATTTGTGGCTCAATTCTGATGTAATGTGGTAGATCTCAGGCAATGGCCCCTTACCTGTTAGGCCACATTCCTTGGTGCGCTAGCTGCAGAAACTAGATGCACCAAATTGTGCCAGATTTTGGAGCAGTTTACAAGGTCTGCTCCTTGCTCATAAAAATGTTGCAAATGTTCTTCTATGCAACACCAGATGGAAACGCGATACACTGAATGGGTCTACAATCCGCAAAGACATGGAGCGGTGCAGAGCGGAAGCACTACGGAGCGCTTCTGAGGAATTTTGGTCCGTGTCCCTGCACGTGTTCTATTTTTTTGCGGTGCGGACTGAAAAAGTGGAAAGTGGACAGGCGGCCGGCGCCCGTGCATTGCGGACCACTATTTTCAGTCCGCAGCATGGGCAGGGGGCGCACACATTCCTGTGGCTGAGCCCTAATAGCGGAGCACATTTTATCAATTCTGCATAGTTTTTTTTGGGACGTGGCTTGTGATTATTATTGGGCCTAATTCATAAAAAACGGCAGACACAAGGAGATGCTGTTGCTCATACTAACCAATTAGAGTGGTTCTTTTATTTTCCAGCCCACACTGGTAAAATGAGAGCCAAGAGCCGACTGGTTTTTATCAGCACTAGTTATTTTATATCCAAGGGGTGGTGTTGTCAGTATATTGAAGTCTTCAGTAATGGGTGCATATACAGCAGACCCCATATAGGTTTAAAAAGTCATAAAATAACTGCATATGGTTCGCTGCATTATTGTGGATTTAATAAACATGTCACTTAATTACATGCACTTTAATGAGAAGCGGTTTATAAAGTGAATTAATTATTGTCTCATGGCGGGAACTGCCTGGCTGGTTTTTAAAGAATAGTAATAATATCACCACAGAGCAGCAGGGTATATTGGATTGACTTTTATAGGCCGTGTTTAACTTTACTAAGCCATGTGCTACATGTCAGTCCGTACTAGAGAGGTCTTCCCTCCAAAACTGGAACACGAGTACCTCCACATCACCTCAAACAACGATCCGGAGCAATCCGCTGTCTTAAATCCTTAGCCTGCTTATGGTACGTATAGTAATAGCAATGCATTCTCTAGGGAACGTCAAAGCAGAAATAATAACCAAATGACATGATTATTACTTTTAGGGTATGTCCATACAGCGGAAAAGTCTGCTGCAGATCCATGGCGAAAAAATTCCGGTATGAATTACATGTTGTTTCTGCTGCGAAAATGGCTGTGGATTTCACCTTCTTCACTGTAAAGCGTAAAATCTGCGGAGGAAATTCGCAGCACAAAATGGATATGCTGCAGATGTCAGGCGCACACTGCAGGTCAATTTACACTTAAAATCGAATCCATTTTTTCGGGTATTATATAACACTGTAGATCAGGCGGCATATCTGCCGCGTGTGAACATGCCCTTAGGGCTCTCCGACTCGCCATATAGCGCAGGGAAACATCAGAGCTGTTTGAAGGCCACTGGAGAGACCCTTATAAGACAGTCCCACCTTTACCAAACCCCATGAAAAGAGGATGATGCTCCTTAAATGATGCACATTAAATGTTAGGCTACTTTCACACTGGCGTTTTTGGGTCCGCTTGTGAGATCCGTTTCAGGGCTCTCACAAGCGGTCCAAAACGGATCAGTTTTGCCCCAATGCATTCTGAATGGATAAGGATCCGTTCAGAATGCATCAGTTTGGCTCCGTTCAGTCTCCATTCCGCTCTGGAGGCGGACACCATATTCCTGCTTGCAGCGTTTTGGTGTCCGTCTGATGGAACTGAGCCAAACGGATCCGTCCTGACATACAATGTAAGTCAATGGGGACGGATCCGTTTTCAATGACACAATATGACACAACAGAAAACGGATCCGTCCCCCATTGACTTTCAATGGTGTTCAAGACGGATCCTTTTTGCCTATGTTCATGATAATACAAACGAATCCGTTCTGAACGGATGCATGCGGTTGTATTATCAGTGCGGATCCGTCAGTGTGAAAGTAGTCTTAATTGATGACATATCCTCGGGATAGGTGGGGGTCCAACACCTCACACCTGTGATTAGCTGTTACATTGTTGCTCTGGAACTACACAACTCTATGCACTGTGTTAGGCTAGGGCAGGGGTAGGCAACCTTTGGCTCCCAGCTGTTGTGAAACTACAACTCCCAGCATTCATAGTTGCTTTGCTCTTCTAAGAACTTACATAGAAATGAATGGAGCATGCTGGGAATTGTAGTTTCACAACAGCTGGGAGCCGAAGGTTGCTGATGCCTGGGCTAGGGCAACACAGCGACACCTGTCGCAGCCTGGATAGGCGAGTAGCGGTGATCCTATAGAAATGAATGGGATCTCCGCGGCAGTCGCAAGAAATCCAACATGGCCGGGTTTCTTGTGACTGCCGCGGAGATCCCATTCGTTTCTATGAGATCACCACTACTCAGCGATCCTCAGCGGGAATCAGTCGTCCACCATGGTGGAGGCATAACGGTAATATGAAACATGCACAAAAGACGTCACCCACTTTACCGCAACTGAGGAGAGATATTCCAGCGGCTTAATCCACTTTCTTCTCCAATAAAAATATTTGATACATTTCCATTTTAACTTCCCCACTGATGAGAAGATAAATCGGAGTTATGCTTTGTATCTATTCTTGTTTAAAGAGCATGCTGTGAATTCAACATTACATAAACCTACATTTAATGCTAAAACAGCCAGATGTTTTACATTGTAGTAAAAGTACTGCAAAGTGGTAACTGTCTAAAACCAGTCCCATGTGAACAGCTTGCTTCTTGGCAAGGCCCAAAGCAGCTTAATGGGATATGACCTATGGCTGGCACTATCAGTACAACCAACATCTATAACGTTACATTCGGGCATAGGAACAGAAAAACCGCACTGGTGTATCCTATACACTATAATGGTATCCAGGCGGTTTAGGTTATGTTATCCAGTGTTTTTGGCGGAACCTCCACCGCAAATGCGAACCTAACTTTAGAACAGCAAATGTAACATTTCAGTGAAAAGGGAATGTACCGGTATATGACATATTCAGAAACACTGATTTATCTATCACATCATGTATAACATGCGTCTGCAGTATGGTTTGCCATAAGTTCATAGCAGCTTTTTACTGAGTCTTAAAGAACAACAACAACAACAACAACAAAAACTAATATCACTAGCTGTTGATAGGACTAAAGAGAGAGAATGGATTGTTAGGAGAATCGAACTGAAATGGAGAATGAATATGGCTTCACTTCCTGATATCACTTTTACATAAATGGCTGCCATGACAAGACAGAAAAACGCCAATGTCTACGTACATGAAAAAATGAATAATAAAAAAAGATGATGTGGCCATGTTTACATTTCAATTAGACATGGGCTTTAATCAATGTATGATGAAAAGTTAGGCTAGTTTCACACTTGCAAAAACCATCCAGCAGGCTCTTCAAGTAGAGGAACAGCCAGAAACTGCCTTTCCTTGACAGAGCCCAATGGCTATAATGGGACCCGGTGGGGATCCAGCTGGACAAATGCTCCGGCTGTTTGCGGCTACGCCGGATACGATGAACTCCGGCAGACTGTTGCTCTGCTGGAACAGCCTGCCGGATGATTTCAACGTTAGTCTAAGGGCTCATGCACACGACCGTTGTTCTGGCGCGGCTCGGGTGCGGACCCATTCACTTCAATGGGGCCGCAAAAGATGTGGAAAACACTCTGTGTGCTGTCTGCATCCATTGCTCCGTTCCGTAGCCCTGCAAAAAAATATATAACATGTGCTATTCTTGTCCGTTTTGTGGACAAGAATATGCATCTCTATAATGGGCGGCCCGTTCCGCATATTGCGGAAGGCACACGGACGGCTTCCGTGTTTTGCGGATCCGCAAAACGGAATGTTCGTGTGCATGAGGCCTTAAGCAGTTTTCTACTATACTTGTACATTTGTTTCATTCAAACTTCCTTTTCGAGATCTCTGCTTCCTGTCAGTGATAAGAACCAATATTATTGACATCCAAAGACTGAAAAATCTCCTATTTTTCGAGACATCTAAAAATCTACATTTTCCTTTCCAGTGACATTCTCGTAATAGAGAGATAAAACAACTTTTACAATAAAGGCCACAAGTAAAGAATATGTAACAAATATCCCCCAAAAATTACCTGAATTCTTGTTACTGTTAAGAATCTATCAGCCCTTTGTAATTGTGCCCCTGGAATGCCATCTGTCTTGAGTTATGCCCACCTGTGATCTGCAATGTGGGCAGATTACTGGAACTGTAAAAACCTTACTTTCTTTGTAATTGACATGTAAACTGTTTGAAGTTTCTCATTAAGTCCTTTAAACAAATGAGGTGCAGATGTGTCAAGCTCAGAATACAGTAGAAGGTAAATGAGGTTGCAAAAAAAGGCCTTAATCTAAATGATATCTAATATAAAACGCAGGAACTGTTAAAAATGCAATGTCTAGAAGACTAACTCTATATTCTGCTACCTTTTTATGCTTCATTTCCCTCCGGAGCCTCCCTAAGAGATCACTTTCAGGAAAAAAGGGAAATTTTATCTAATAAAACTAAAGAGCTGAGACCATTTATTCCCTAAAGAATCTGAGTAAACATGGCAGCTCTCGGAACATTTCTAGCAGATGAAAAAATACTATGCCTCCGCCATACTTCCCAGTCCTGCACAGATATTAATGCAAATGTCAGTGTAATCAAATACTGGCAGATGATAACTTTACTAATGAATAGAATGAAGAACACCCCCAATCTCCCAAAGCTGCTCGTTTGGTAACGCATAATTTACCACCGCCAAGAAAGAAAAACGTGCACACAACACAGGGTCGGACTGGCGGAGGTTCCTCTGGTGGCCCAGGTTCTAATACCATCATAGGACCCAAAGATCCAGAAGAAAATAACTCGTTTGGCTGCCGTTAGAGACAGTCGCCTGTTATTAGGGTCTATTTCTTTGATTCAAAACACATAAAACTTTATTGATGATATAGGGGTTGGGCCTCAAGAATAATTTCCTCTGGTGGGCCCCAGGAATGCCAGTCTGACAGAACAATACATGGATGATGTCCTCCAGCACTGTCTTAATAGGTACCATAGAGAACCCTCATGTACAATGTATCTTTGTGGAGCCTTTCCGTGTGTGCTACAGACGTTTCCTTCTACCAAATACACTAGTCACTGCAATCACAATCATATTGCATGATAACGGGCTGAACTGGGTGGACATATGTCTTTTTTCAACCTGACAAACTATGTTCTCTGCCATCTTATCACCAGATAAAGTCACGGCCACATGCACATTCATGTCCAGTGCCCTAATGGACAAGGAGGTTGTGTGCTGAGGCTATCCCTCTAAGGCCATAGTCCCAGTTTTGGCAAGTGGAGGATTTCATCATCCCATAGACAACTGGGTGTTACCCTTTCCCTACACAGTCTGATTATGTGAGCACTGATTGGACTGATTGCCAGACTGGGCAGGGAACCCCCCCAACCAGTAATACCCAGTTGTCAATGGGTTGTACCAGTACAAGGGCACAGTGTAGAATTCTCCAAAAAATGCTCCAGAATTATTGCATAGGGAATACAAGTATTTAACCCTTTAAGGACCGGAGGTTTTTTATCTTTTGAGTTTACGTTTTGCGCTTCCTGCCTTCCCAGAGCCATAACTTTTTTATTTTTCGGTTCACATAGCCATATGAGGGCTTGTTTTTTGCGGGACAAGTTGTACTTTCCAACGCGACCATTTAATATTGCATATGATGTAGTGGGAAGCAGGAAAAAAATTCCAAATGGGGTGAAATTGCAAAAAAAAGCAATTCCACCACAGTTTTGCGGGTTTTTAAATTCCGACGTCCGATGTGCGATAAAACTGACCGGTTACTTTTACTCTACAGGTCAGTACGAATCCGGCGATACCCTATATGTATAGGTTTTCTTGCGTTTTGATAGTGAAAAAAAATTCAAAAGTGCGAAAAAAATCAGTTTTACTTTTTTGTCACCATGTTTTGACCCTTATAACTTTTTTGTAATTATATGTACGGAGCTGTATGGGGACTCATTTTATGCGTCATAATCTTATCTTTTTATCGATACTATTCTGGGGTGTGTATGACTTTTTGATCACCTTTTATGTAATTTTTTGTAGAAAATGAAGTAACCAAAAATGGCGAATCCGCCATTTGGACGCCTTTTTCCGTTTTGCTGTTTGACGTATGGGGAATATTTTTTTATATTTTTATAGTATGGGCGTTTTCGCACATTGCGACACCCATGATGTGTATTTTTCAAATTTTTTCATTTTTATTTTAGCAAAAGGGGGGTGATTTGAACCTTTATGTTTTATTTATTTTTTAAACTTTTTTTTTTTTTTACACTTTTATATAGTTCCCATAGGGAACTATAACTTACAATCATCATACAATTTTCATACATTCCAATGCAATAGCATCCTATTACAGGCAAGGCTCCATAGGAAATACTACAGAGCAGCCTGGGTTTCATTCATAGAAACCCAGGCTACTACAGGCATGCTCCGGCTCCGACTTTCGGTTTGTGCGCACTCAGATGCCATGGTCAGGATTGACCACGGCATCTGAGGGGTTAAATGTCCACGATCGGCATCGCTGCCAGTCGCGGACATTAGCCATGGGTGTCTGCTACAAGAACCATGCGGACACCCGCGGCTAAGGCGCCCGCAGGAAGCAGGAGCGGGCGCCATCTTTAGAGACAGGACACAGGACGTACGGGTACGTCCTGTGTCCTTAAGAGGTTAAGAAGACAGACATCAGGAGTGCTGAAGGGTTCTCTTTAAATATAAAATGAGAGACATGAAAAAAAAAATGGAAAAAAGAAAACTAGAGCACTTGCAGATACCATCTAATCATAATAAAGACTCAGGCCCAGATTTACTAATACGTCTGCATCACAAATCTGTCTAAAAAGGGGTGCAAATTGGTGCAATTCGGCGCATATAGGGGGAGATTTATCAAAACTGGTGTAAACAAAAACTGGCTTAGTTACCATATCAACTAATCAGATTCCACCTTTCATTTTTCAGAGCTCCTCTGGAAAATGAAAGCTAGAATGTGATTGGTTGTTATTGGCAACTAAGCCAGTTTCCTTTTAGTTTTGATAAATCAGGGCCATAGGTCTTTACACTTTTTTCTTATACGCTTGACATGGGGCGGAACTTAATAAAAAGCTGCTGAGCTTTGTGAAAATGGGGGTGGGCCCCCGATGCATCATTTTGTGTCAAAATTAAAGTAGATCAATCAATTAGTTGGTTTCGAGTCGGTGAAAAGTGCCTGTCCTTGCACCAGGTTTATCATCCCGCTTGAGCCACTGTGATAAATGTGGTGCAGGTCTAGACAGCCTTTCTAAGCTTAAAGTGTAACTGCCATTTTTTTCCTTTACTCTTAACCCTCAGAGGTCCCTGCGAT
Organism: Bufotes viridis; assembly: GCA_033119425.1. Taxonomy (NCBI): domain Eukaryota; kingdom Metazoa; phylum Chordata; class Amphibia; order Anura; family Bufonidae; genus Bufotes; species Bufotes viridis. Next base: position 352,109,098 of record CM065591.1, on the reverse strand, counting down.
TTTCCATTTTTGTCTTACATTCCCGCCTGCCAAGAGCCCTAACTTTTTTATTTTTCTGTTCACATAGCCATATGAGGGCTTGTTTTTTTTTGAGGGACAAGTTGTACTTTCTAATAGCACCATTTAATATTGCATCCTGCTGGGAGAAAAAAAAAAATCCCCATGGGGTGGAATCTGAAAAAACAAAAAAAGAAAAACAAAACGCAATTCCGCCACAGTTTTATGGTGTTTTTTATGCGGTAAAAATGACCTGTTATTTTAATTCTCTGGGTCAGTACGATTACCGCGATATCACATTTATATAGTTTTTCTTGCGTTTTAACACAAAAAATTTTTTTTTAAAAAAACCTTGAAAACAAATTAGTTTTTTCTTTTCGTTGCCATATGCGGATCCCCTATAACTTTTTGGTAGTTATGTGTACGGAGCTGTGGGCTCATTTTTGCAGGGTGATCTCTACTATTCAGTGATACCATTTTGAAGTGTGTGTGACTTTTAGATCACTTTTTGTTGAATTTTTTGGGGGAAGGTAAAGTGACAAAAAATGGCGAACCGGCCATTTAAAATTGTTTTCCGTTACGCTTTTCGCGTATGTGATAATTATTGTTATATTTTAATGTTACAGGCATTTTCAGATGCGGCAATGACTATGATTTTTTGTTTTAATATTTTAATTTTGGGGAAAGGGGAGTTATTTGAAATTTTTAAAAATATTTTTAAAAAAGTTTTTACTTTCAGACTGCCAATTGTATTCAGTGATGGGTATATATCCATTACCGAAGACACCATTCACTGTATTCCAATACAGATCTGCCACCTGCTAGCCTGTATTGAATGGGTATCGGAGGCTGCTTGAGGCAGCCAAGCCATCACGGACATATTACAGCTTCCCCCATCTCAGCCGGCAAGAGTGTGCGCGGCTCCAGCGTCTGAACTGCTCCGATGCCGTGGTCACAAATGTATATAAATGGCAGTTACACTTTAAGACACCTTTAGGTTTAGTAAATCTGGGTCTCAATTTTGAAAAAGGAAAGTGACCTGAATGGTTCCTCGGCGGCAGCTACTCCACTGCTCCTTCTCTGTACATTGTATCAATCAAAATGTCCTGGACAGAGTCTTATGGGTTCATATTTTGATTTATGGGTTCATATTTTGATTTATCAAAAATACATAAAGAAAACTACCGGTATTTCTACATAAATGCCTTTATATAAACTGGAAACAAATTACAGGAGAATCAATTTCAACAATTTTCTAAAAGAAAAAAAAAAAAGGTCAAAAATTGCAAAAAAAACAAACAAACCCACCTTAGCTCGGTCAATGGCGAAGGCTCATAAAAATAAGGCGCTATTGAATGGCCCCCACCTCACAGCTCGCTCTAATATCTTCCTCACCTCCAGTGTCACACAATTATGACAAGAAATTGAAGGTGGTACAGAACAATTCCGAGCCTCCATTATAAACTATAATCTGGCGCTATTACCTTCTTCCCAATAGTCGCGCCAGTCACCACTGCATGTAGAGGCATTTGGGGAGATTACGGCGGATCGGCACCACGCTGGGCGAGCTTAGCTATATGTGTACATTGATGGCGCCGCCACATTAAATCCATGTCTCCTAGTTATTTTCTAGGTTTTTTCCACCTTATTATCCTCTGCAGTCTCGTTCTATGTATAAGACTGGCTAGCTTGGTTATTTGGAAGGAGAAAAACAGAATTCAGCACCTGAAATCCAGGTATTGTTCTGTATGAAAGAAGTCCGTGAAATATTAATAGTGATGCGTTTATGTAGATCAACATATACCTAAAAAAGTGCCAACGTAAAATCCTAGACGGAAGCGTAAAAGCTTCAGCCGCTTAGCATTTCACTAAGGCCCCATTCACACGGCCGCAAATGGGTCCGCATCCGTTCCGCAGGGTGCGGACCCATTCATTCTCAATTGGACCGGACGTGAAGCAGAGAGCACATTATGTACTCTCCGTTTCCGCATTTGCAAAGTGCGGCCCCGAACTTCCGGTCCGCGGCTCCGCAAAAGACAGAACATGTCCTATTCTTTTCCGCAGCTTGCGGACAAGAATAGGCATTTCTATGGGGGGTGCCGGCCGGGTGCGTTGCGGATCCGCAACACACCACGGACGTGTGAATGGGCCCCTACTGGAATATATGATACAACTGGCAGAAATAGGGCACAAGTAATTATACCTGTAAATCCTATATAAACCAATCCTGAGCCAGGACGTACGATACAAGTTAGTCATCAATAAGTCATCAATAGTCATCAATAAGTGTAAACAATACTTAAATGGGGTTCTTTACCTTTTTCTTACTGATGATCTGTCCTCTGCATAGGTTATCAGCATCTGATCAGTGGGGGTCTGACACTCGGGACCCCCATCGATCAGCTGTTTGAGAAGGCAGGGGCGCTGGCAGTAGTGCTGCAGGCCTTTTTGCTGCTTCCCCCAGGTTAGTGATGTCACAACTATGTCACGTGGCCTGGGCGCAGCTCAGCCCCATTGAAGCGACATAGTTGTGATGTCACTGGCCTGGGGGAAGTAGTGTGAAGGACATGATGCTACTGCCGCTGATCGGCAGGGGTCCCAGGTGTTGGAACCCTGCCAGTCAGATGCTGATGACCTATCCAGAGGGTAGATCATTAGTAAGAAAAAGGAAGAGAACCCCTTTAATGTGTAATACCCCCCAGCTCTCTAGGTCTCATTATAAATCGCAGTGGTGGAATGTGGAACCCATATGTATGAACAAGTGCTACATGAAATCTCCTAAAAATACTATACACACCGACACATGTTAAAGGGGTTTTGTGGGATTATAGTATTGATGACCGATCCTCAGCATAAGTCATCAGTATGTGATCGTTGTGTGTCCGACACCCCCCCCCCCCCAATCAGCCATTTGAAGAGGCAGCGGCCCCCTCATAGCTAACCAAGCACAGCGCTGTCCATTGTGTAGTGGCTGTGAATGGGACTGAGCTGCCACCAGAAATTATGACCCCATGGCCATAATGTCACTGGCCAAGGAAGAGGCCACAGCGCTCACTGGGACACGGCAGACCCTCACCCATCAGATACTGACAACCTATTCTGAGGATAGATCATCAATATAAAAATCCTGAAAAACCGCTTTAAAAATAAAACATAGATTGTGATACATGGGATATACACAGTTGAGTCACATTATTTTGGTCACCGGCTAATATCCAGAGTCACCATCGTGTGCAGCACGGACAGCAGCTAGGTGGGCTGGTAATGAGGTCCTGGTAGGTGGTCACAGGTATCTGGAGCCATGCTGACTGCAGTGCACCCCACAGCTGATGGAGGGGGCGTTGGGAACGATTCATAGAGAAACATCAAGATGGTCCCACAATTGGGTTCAAGTTTAGAGAATTAGGTGGCCAGGGTAGTACTGGGAAGTCATGCTCTTCCAACTAATGTCAGACATATCTAGCCATGGGACATGTCGTATTGTCTTGCTGGAAGATCCCATCTACCCCAGGACAGACTATCAGCATGTATGGGATCTGCAGGGATGGATTCATACCCGAATCGGTTGAGAGTGCCTTCCACATGGATGAGTGGGCCAGAGAATGAAAACATTCCCCAGACCCCAACGCTGCCACCACCAGCTGGTGGTCTTCCAGAAATGGCTGCAGGTGTTTCTTCTCTGATGTTTCTTGCCTGACACGCCAACGTCTATCCGTTCCATGAAGCAGAAAACAAAACTCATCGGAAAAGCAACCTGTGCCAATCAGCGGAGGTCCAATACTATATGGCGGTGAAAACGGAGGCCTTTTCTGCTGATACAACTTCGTTAGCAGAGGTGCAGTGACCACCCGTCTGCTTCAGACCCCATACATAGTAGGGTTCACTGAACTGTTAGTTTAGACACACGTCTGGTAGCCTCCTGGTTCATTTTGTAGTGTACAAGTCCACCCTTGCGCACCGTCATACCCAACGTTCACCTCTCACATCAGTGGCACGTGGTGCTCCTCAGTTTCCACGGCACTTTTGTCACAATGGTGCCAATTGTCCACTCACTGTACAATTTCACCACAACAGTGCCAGAACAGTTGCTATGACACCGCGCGCTCCCTGCCGCCGCTGCACTAGAGTAATACACTGGTATAATCTATACCAGTGTATTACTATCCTGCAGTGGCGGCAGGGAGCGCACGGCGTCATAGCAACCAATGACGCCGTGCGCTTTAGTTGTAAAGAACAAATCCAGTCCCGGTTACCACGGACTGCTCACATCCGGGTTTAACGGCCTTAGACTGACAGCGCTAGACCACACTCGTGTCCAGAAAGGCACATGCGCACATCTTCATCATCATCCCAAACCAAAATGCGCCATTCTGGTGCAGTCTAAGGCTGCATTCACACGTCCGTGGAACACAGACCGTGTGATACCGGACTGGCACCCAGCTTAGTGCAGGAGTGCACGGCGTCATTCGTTCCTATGACGCCGTGCGTTTCCTGCTGCCGCCACAGTACAGTAATGCACTCGTATAGATCATAGGAGTGTATTACTGTGCAGCGCTGGCAGCAGGTAGCGCACGGCGTCATAGGAACGAATGACGCCGTGCACTCCTGCACTAAGCTGGGTGCCAGTCCGGTATCACACACGGAAGTGTGAATGCAGCCTAACTCTGTAAATCTAAAGGCGGGGGGGGCTGATTAAAAAAAAAGCAGAGAGGCATCATCATGGAGCGGTGCTTGAACTGCTGCCTCCTGGTGCTCAAAATAGTTCATTTGCATAATTTAAAGTTAGGCCCCTTTCATACCAGCGAGCATTGCGCCCGCACGGAATCCGGACCCATTCTTTTTAATGAGTCTGTGTTCATGAGCGTTGGTTTTCACCCATCACTTGTGCGTTGCGTGAAAATAGCAGCATGTTCTATATTCTGCGATTATCATGCAATGCTGGCCCCATAGAAGTGAATGGGGCTGCGTGAAAATCGCATCCGCAAGCAAGTACGGATGCAATGCGTTTTTCACGGATGGTTGCTAAGAGATGTTCTTTGTGGACATTCAGTTTTTTATCACGCGCGTGCAAAACGTATTAAACCGCATTGCACCCGCGCGATAAAAACTGAACGCGATCGCAAACAAAACTGAATGGACTTGCTTGCGTAATCGCGCAGTTTTCACTGAACACATCCGCAACGCATCTGGACCTATTCCGCTCACGCTCGTCTGCCAGAGGCCTTACTTTTTCTCCGTAACGATACCACCGACAGACATAAGACAGGTATCGTTTTAATCAGTGTCAGGTAGGGTTGATCCCGGTGACAAAGCCGCTTTCACTAAAGATCCCAGTAGAACTCCATTTACTATACAGCGCATGCGCAGCAAAATAGTAATTGCAATCAAAGAGGACTCCACTAATTTGGACTCATGCGGTTTGGAAGGCGCGAGTAGCTGTACTACTTGGCATATTCATAATTGTAGATCATTTACAAGTAATAAATCATCACTTTTCTCAGCAATGAGGACATATGAACATCGGACAACACAGATGCCTTCAGCGGCCAAGCGCATATGTAACAGGTAGTGTTGAGCGAACTTGTGTTTTAAGTTCTGCGTCCAAAGTTCGGGTTATCGAAGAATCCCGTTATGGATTCCGCTACCACGGACCATAACGGAATTTGGAATCCAGAACGGGATTCTTCAATAACCCGAACTTTGGACTTAAAACTTAAAACACAAGTTCGCTCAACACTAGTAACAGGTCAGCCAGTGTGATGGGGACAAATCTGCTGACAGATGACCCAAGGTGGAACCTACAGGCAGCAGGAAGGGACCAGGGTTTGGATTTTAACCTCCACAGTGGCAGATCCTCCGTGTGTTCTGGTTGCTGCTAGTTATTCCACTAAGAGCCTCACATGGCTGACAGCCGCCAGCAATAGGACACATTCAGCTGTACAGCAAGTGCAGATGCGGGCGGGAGATATCTGAGCGCAGCCTCCACACATTGAATATAACATACAGGAAGCCGCCACAAGCTGTACACGCCTGTACACACACGGACCCCTGTGACGAGGCGGCCAGTGTGTCACTTCCGCTCATGGCTCTCACTTACACTGTCACCTTGCAGTTGAGCGCCAGTCTCTGCAGCAACGCCATCTTCCGCCAGTACTGAGTGAGGGAGCTGTGGGAGGGCCGCAGCCAGGTCGGAGGGAGCACCGACTGCAACTTGTAGCAAAGTATTCTGGGAGTTGTAGTGTCAGGAGCACCAGTGGTGGCAATGGTAGTTAGCAGGCTGGTTGCTATGGGAGACGGCCCACAGTGCTTTAATGGTAGATCCAGTAATAACTGTGAGATAAAAGTAATCCTCAGGCTACTATGAACCATCTCCTCTTTAATCCATGGAGTTGTCCCCTTTAGGACAGCCCTGCAGCCCCTACACCCTGACTGGTCCCCCGTTCAGGACCCCTGCTAACAAACAGCAGCTCCCACTTTTAAGGACTTGGCCATGTATTACATAATCCCAGATTAAGAGATCTGAGCCATTAGCTTCAGCTAACACAGAACTAGGGTTTTTGCAGCAAAAAAAAAATACAATTAAAGCAAAAAAGTGCAGAAAACTGCCACTAAACGACTGTGTGAAAGTGCAGAACCCAAAAGAAGTTGTCCAGATTAAACCACCGCTCTATCTGGAATGTATTTTCTGACAGCTCCAAAAATGGGGGGAAAAAAACCTTTCACAATCAAATAATAAAACAATTTGTCATCTTTCTTCATTTCTATAGCGAACACTGACATGTGAATAAGGCCTCGTCCAGATTTCCGTTTTTCACTGACGTCTGCTGTCCGCATTTTCTGAGAACAGCACATTGATTTCAATGTGTCTGTTCACATTTCAGTATTTTTTGATTGACCGTGGGTCAGTAAAAAAAAAAAAATCACAGGGACATGCACTACTTTGATCCGTGATGCGGACCAAGCACGCCCATTGAAGTCTATGGGTCCGTGAAAATCACTGACACACATCTGTGTTGGGTCCATTTTTCACCAAAGGCTACTTTCACACTGGCGTCTTGTGCGGATCCGTCATGTATCTGCACAGACGGATCCGCACTGATAATACAACAGCATGCATCCGTTCAGAACGGATCCGTTTGTATTATCATGAACATAGACAAAACGGATCCGTCTTGAACACCATTGAAAGTCAATGGGGGACGGATCCGTTTTTTGTTGTGTCACTGAAAACGGATCCGTCCCCATTGACTTACATTGTATGTCAGGACGGATCCGTTTGGCTCAGTTCCATCAGACGGACACCAAAACGCTGCAAACAGGAATATGGTGTCCGCCTCCAGAGCGGAATGGAGACTGAACGGAGCCAAACTGATGCTTTCTGAACGGATCCTTATCCATTCAGAATGCTTTGGGGCTTAACTGATCCGTTTTGGACCGCTTGTGAGAGCCCTGAGACGGATCTCACAAGCGGACCCAAAAACGCCAGTGTGAAAGTAGCTAAAGACTAATAGCAGATTCTTTGGAAATTAATTTTAAGTTGAGCAATGACAGTGAAATAGGCCCCTTTCACATGGGCGAGTTTTCCGCACGGGTGCAATGTGTGACGTGAATGCATAGCACCCTCACTGAGATTAAATGAATGGTTCCGCAAGCGGAAAAAAAAAACGTTCGTGTGCAAGAGGCCTAACACAGAGGACATTTCACCAGGATATGCAGATTAGTCATTTGTTATGTCTCCAGAGATGCCGTCTGGTGTTCCCCCCCACGACCACGTCTGGTCAACTCAAGCCACTTGTTTTCTGATTTCTTGCACCAGGAGGAAAGGTAAAAGTAAGGCCCCTTTCACATGAGCGAGTTTTTTGCGCTGGTGCAATGCATGACGTGAACGCGCATAGCACCCGCACCGAATCTGGACCCATTCATTTCAATGGGTCTGTGTACATGAGCGTTTTATTTCACGCATCACTTGTGCGTTGCGTAAGAATCGCAGCATGTTCACGCAGCCCTGTCCCCACAGACATGACTGGGTCTTCAGTAAAAAACGCATTGCTTCCGCAAGCAGGTGCGAATGCAATGCGTTTTTCACTGATGGTTGCTAAGGCCCCTATAACACAAGCGTGACGGATTTGGCCCGGATGCGTTCAGTGAAACTCGCACCATTTTGCAAGCAAGTTGAGTCAGTTTTGTCTGTGATTGCATTCAGTTTTTTCCACGCATATGCAATGCGTTTTGATGCGTTTTTCACACGTGTAACAAACTGAAGGTTTAGGCCCCTTGCAGACGAGCGTCATGGACTAGGTCCGGATGCGTTCAGTTAAAAATGCGCAATTTTGCAAGCAAGTTTATTTAGTTTTGTCTGCTATTGCGTTCAATTTTTTTTTCCACGCGGGTGCAATGCGCATTGATGCGTTTTTCACACGCGTGATTAAAAAACGGTTTACAGTTTGAAGGTTTACAAACAACATCTCTCAGCAAACATCTCTGAGCCCCATTCACTTCTATGGGGCCAGCGTTGCGTCAAAAACGCAGAATATAGAACATGCTGCGACTTTCACGCAACGCAGAAGTGATGCGTGAAAAACCGCTCATGTACACAGACCCATTGAAATGAATGGGTCAGAATTAAGTGTGGGTGCTATGCGTTCACGTCACGCATTGCACCCGCGCGGAAAACTCGCTCATGTGACAGGGGCCTTACTTTTACCTTTCCTCCTGGTGCAAGAAATCAGAAGACAAGTGGCTTGAGTTGACCAGATGTGGGAGGGAGGGAACGGAAGGAACACCAGACGGCATCTCTGGAGACATAACAAATGACTAATCTGTATATCCTGGTGAAATGTCCTCTGTGTTAGGCCTTTTGCACACTAACGGTTTTTTTTCCGTTTCCGCTTTTGCGGGTTTCATTTGTGGAACCATTCATTGCAATGGTTCTGCAAAAAAAACAGAATGTACTCCATATGCATTCCGTTTCCGTATATCCGTTCCAGTAATGGATAGAACTTGTCCTATTATTGCCCGCACTTAATGGGTCCGCAAAAAATACAGAATGCATACGGAACACATCCGTATGCCATCCGTTTTTTGCAGTTTCATGCCCACTTTGCCCATGTGTTTACAGTTTACAAACATTACAGAAATGATTCCAAATTTTATGTTTCCGTTTGCAATCTGCAAAAAACGGATCGCATACGGAAACCATACAGAGATTTTTTGCGGAACTACAGAACGGAAATAAAAAAAATAAAACAACGGATCCGTGAAAAACAGACCGCAAAATACTTATGATCGTGTGCAAGAGGCCTTAAACACCCTTAATGACCAGGCCACTTTTTACAATTCCGCACTACACTACTTTCACCGTTTATTGCTCCGTCATGCAACTTACCACCCAAATGAATTTTACCTCCTTTTCTTCTCACTAATAGAGCTTTCATTTGGTGGTATTTCATTGCTGTTGACATTTTTACTTTTTTTGCTATTAATCAAAAATGACCGAAATTTGTGCAAACAAATGACATTTTTCACTTTCTGTTGTAAAATTGTTTTAAAAAAACTACATTTCTATATAAAATTTTCTATAAATTTATTGTTCTACATGTCTTTGATAAAAAAAAAATACAATAAGTGTATATTTATTGGTTTGGGTAAAAGTTATAGCGTTTACAAACTATGGTGCAAAAAAGTGAATTTCGGCATTTTGAAGCAGCTCTGACTTTCTGAGCACCTGTCATGTTTCTTCAGGTGCTAGAATGCCAGGATAGTATAAATACCCCCTAAATAACACCATTTTAGAAAGAAGACACCCCAAAGTATTCGCGGAGGGGCATGGTGAGTTCATGTATCATTTCATTTTTTTTCACAAGTTAGCGGAAAATGACACTTTCTGAGGAAAAAAATAAATAATAAAGTTTCCATTTCTGCTAACTTCTGGCAAAAAATAAATAAAAAATCTCCCACGGTCTCACTATGCCCCTCAGTGAATACCTTGGGGTGTCTACTTTCCGAAATGGGGTCATTTGTGGGGTGTGTTTACTGTTCTGGCATTTTGGGCGGGCTAAATTGTGAGCAGCCCTGGAAAGCCTAAAGGTACTCATTGGAATTTGGGCCCCTTTGTGCACCCGGGCTGCAAAAAAGTGTCACACATGTGGTATCGCCGTACTCAGGAGAAGTAGGGCAATGTGTTTTGAGGTGTATTTTTACATATACCCATGCTGGGTGAGAGAAATATCTCTGTAAATTGTGAACTTTGTATAAAAAAAATTAAAAAGTTGTCATTTACAGAGATATTGCTCACACACAGTATGGGTATATGTAAAAATACACCCCAAAACACATTTCCCTACTTCTCCTGAGTACGGCGATACCACATGAGTGACACTTTTTTGCAGCCAAGATGCGCAAAGGGGCCCTAATTCCAATGAGTACCTTTAGGATTTCACAGGGCATTTTATAAATTTGGATTCCAGACTTCTTCTCACGCTTTAGGGGCCCCTAAAATGCCAGGGCAGTATGAATACCCCACAAGTGACCCCATTTTCGAAAGAAGACACCCCAAGGTATTCCGTGAGGGGTATGGTGAGTTCATGTAAAATTTTATTTTTTGTCACAAGTTAGTGGAATATGAGACTTTGTAAAAAAAATAAAAAAAATCAATTTTCACTAACTTATGCAAAAATAAAAATTCTGTGAACTCGCCATGCCACTCACGGAATACCTTGGGGTGTCTTCTTTCCAAAATGGGGTCACTTGTGGGGTCACTTTATACTGCCCTGGCATTTTAGGGGCCCTAAAGCGTGAGAATCCAAATGTGTAAAAATGCCCTGTGAAATCCTAAAGGTACTCATTGGAATTAGGGACCCCCAAAATGCCAGGGCAGTATAAATACCCCACATGTGACCCCATTTTGGAAAGAAGACACCCCAAGGTATTCCGTGAGGGGCATGGCGAAAAAAAAATTTTTGGCACAAGTTAGCGGAAATTGAAATTTTTTATTCTTTTACAAAGTCTCATATTCCACTAACTTGTGACAAAAAATAAAATTTTGCATGAACTCACCATACCCCTCACGGAATACCTTGGGGTGTCTACTTTCTAAAATGGGGTCACATGTGGGGTTTTTGTACTGCCCTGGCATTTGAGGGTCTCTGCAGTCATTATGGCCAGCATTAGGGGTTTCTGCTATTCTCCTTATATTGAGCATACGGGTAATGAGATTTTTTTTTTCCGTTCAGCCTCTGCGCTGAAAAAAATAAATAAATGAACGGCACAGATTTCTTCATTCGCATCGATCAATGTGGATGAAAAAATCTCTGCCAAAATCAGTGACTGCGGTGCGGTGGGCTGGGCGCTAACTACCTAACAAGTAGCTAACTAACTGGCGGTGATAAGGGACCCTTATGCCCCATTCACACGTCCGCAATTCTGTTTGCGAAACGGAATTGCGGACCCATTCATTTCTACGGGGACAGACTTTGTCCCGCTCCGATCCGGAATTGCGGATCCGCACTTCCGGGTCTGCACTTCCGTTCCGCAAAAATATAGAACATTTCCTAGGACAAGAAATGGTATTTTCTATATAGTTCTGGCAATGTGCGGATCCGCAAAACACATATGGACGTCTGAATGGAGCCTTACAGGGGGGTGATCAGGGGTTAACAAATAATTAATAAGTGAGGGGGGGGGGGTTAGTGTAGTATTTAGTGCTAATTTACAGAGCTACCTGGTCCTCTGGTGGTCGATCCCAGCAAATAGGACCACCAGAGGACCAGGTAGCAGGGATATCAGACGCGGTTAACAAAACAGCGTCTGATATACGTTTAATCGATTTTTTTTTACTTCTACAGCCTGCCAGCGATTGATCATCGCTGGCAGGCTGCAGTATAACTGCCGAGCCACGCGCCACTGTAGATCTCGTGTCTCGCGAGATGACGCACGGATGCGTCCAGCCAGAGCAACAGAACCGCCGACTGTAGCGGTTAATTAAATTAATTAGGACTGCACTGTTGAGGTGGTCCGTATTGTTATTGGCCGTGTTGCAGGTGCAACTGGGCCATTAACTGCTTCCTTACCAGGCAAGTTTTTCAGTTGTAGCAATTAGTCTCTCTAACTGCAGATAACTGATTAATTTCTGAGCCGGCCTACATGCATTTGATATTATTTTTCTCGGGACACCTTAGGCTATTTTCACATTAGCGGCAGGGGAGTCAGTCAGGCTGTTCTGGCGGGTGAACAGCTTGTCGGATCCATCCTGCCGCTAATTCACGTGTGCCCCCGGACTGCCACTCCGTCCCCATTGACTATAATGGGGCGGGGGTGGAGTTCCAGTGGCAGCGCACGGCAAGAAGCACCCGAACTAAAAGTACTGCATGTCGTACTTTTAGTCCAGCGCCCTTTTGCCGTGCTGCCCCCACCACGATTATAATAAACGGGGACGGATCAGACAGGCTGTTCACCCGTCGGAACAGCCTGACAGACTCCCCTGCCGCTAGTCTGAAAGTACCCCTAGACCAGGCATGCTCAACCTGCGGCCCTCCAGCTGTTGTAAAACTACAACTCCCACAATGCCCTGCTGTAGGCTAATAGCTGTAGGCTGTTCGAGCATGCTGGGAGTTGTAGTTTTGCAACAGCTGGAGGGCCGCAGGTTGAGCATGCCTGCCCCAGACCTTTCTTTTGTGCCATTAGATGATTGATAATATTTAAAAATAAATATTTAAGGAAAAACTGAAAATTATGAAAAACTATATTTTTCCTTTCTTATCAATTTTTTTTCTATTACAAAAGGTTTAAAGACAAAACACTTCTAAAACCATTCCCATACGCTTGTACCCAGAAAATGGACGATATTTATGTAATTTATCTACTGACAGGGCCCGCTGCAAGACTTCATAAGACTGGACCGCATTTTTTTCTATTGCTGGTTCTATAACACCGTACTGCCAGAAAACTGTGATACAGCACCAAAACCCCTTCAAAGTGACTTTTTTTTTGTTATTCGCCTAAGGCAGGCATGCTCAACCTGCGGCCCTGGAGCTATTGCAAAACTCCAACTCCCATCATTCCCTGACAGCCTACAGCTATCATTCTACAGAAGGGCATCGTGGGAGTTGTAGTTTTACAACAGCTGGAGGGCCGCAGGTTGAGCATCCCTGGCCTAAGGTATTCATCTTGGAAAAATTTGGATATTTTAAGGGTTTTTGTTTTGTTTTTTTCATTTTTGCGTGCGTTTGTTTTAGCTATATTCTGTATAGCAGGGTTTTCTTCTGTGTAAAATATACAAATACCTAGCTTTTCCTAGGCCACATGATGTCATGTTCATTGGTCAGATGGCCTAGGGGCAGCTCAGCCCCATTGAAGTGAATGGGGCCGGGCGCAAGACCAAGCATAGTCACTATACAATGTACGGCGCTGTGCTTGGAGAGCACGGAGAAGGCCGCAGTGCTCACAGGAACGCTGATGCTTTCTCAAACAGCCGATTAGTGGGGATCGCTGGTTTCAGACCCCCACCAATCAGAGGATAGGTCATCCGTATTAAAGTCTCGTAAAACCCCTTTAAGAGTACAGCCACAGAGTTTTTTGGATGAGGTTTTGAGACAGATCTGCCTGCAGGATTTTTAGCCAAAGCCAGAGGTGGATCCACCAGGAAAGAGTAAAATTTCCTTCCTTTATACTTCAGATTCTTTTTAAATCCACTTCTGACTTTGGTAAAAAAAAAAAAAATCCTGCGGTCAGATCTGCCTCAAAACCTTGTCCAAAAAAAACTGTGTGGCGGTACCCTAACAATACAGACTGACTAAACAGTGCGGTCCTAATTACTTCAATAAGAGCTCGCTGTGGCTGGTATGGTCATGTTGTGATTGACCACAGCATGGCTGAGTTGCAACCGTGACACAACGGCGCTGTGTAGTCGTACCAGAATAGGATTCCTAAATCTCATTATAACCACCAGTAAAGATGTCAGTCCTTCATCAATTAGGTACCTGTGCAGCCTACCAGTCCTGAGAGCAGAAATAAAAGGTCACCTCCTTGCTTGTACCTCACTTCCATCTACAAGTATCTACAGTAGGTCCATGTGAGTCTGTAAAATGCCGCCAAGGAAAGATCCACACCACGAGTCCATACAAACAGTAAAGCCATGTGCACAGACCATGTCGTGCGTGACACAAGGTTCCTGCATCTTCAAATTACAGAGCCATGGGCACTTTGTGCTACTTCACGGAGCTCCACGAGGCCCTGTATTCTCCCCGAGGAGACTTCTAGGAGGCAGCAAATCCCCCAGATTACTTAATGAGTTGAAACACTATATTATCTTCAGTCATGGCAACCTCCAGCACCCCAGCTGGTCTGATACTACAACTACCAGCATGTACTGTTCTCTGAACTTTTATAGATGTTAATGGAGGTTGCTGACCCCTGTTTTCAGCGCTAGAGTATAGTAACCGTAATACAATGGAAAAGAAAGGACGGTGCCACTGTCATGCCAGCGAGACAACGTCAGGTACTTGTCCCCAGTCAGCCGGCAGATCTACCACAAAAGTAAAAAACACTTCCATCTTAAACGGTTTATTAAGATTATAAATTTAAAAATCCAGAGACTTGGAGGCACAGAGTTCTTAAGTCTTCAAATCACTAAAGGGAATATAAACATCAAGAGAATGTGATGTAAGGACGTTTCACCCGGTATAAAAAATAAAATCCAACCAGCATTAAGAGGAATACATTCTAGAAAACAAATCTCACATGTTCTTGCTTGTGCTCCAGAATAACACATCCCATCCCAGAGTCTAAAAGCAAAACTGTATTTACAGCCATAGTTTATTAATCATTGATATCTGTGTATTACATACAGCTCCCCTCGGCAGACATTAGAACAGCATAGTTATTATATTTACAGAAGCGTACACCGTCAAGCTGATCCTTCAGTTGGAACATTGCAATGGAAATGGTCAATAAGATAAAAACAGAAGCTGCGATGGTCTGATCTGCCTTCCCACAAATAGGTGACAATACTGTAAAGTAAAGAAGTCTTCATTTCATTCAAAGAGTCACTTTTCCCATCACATTCTTCAACAGGGCTTTTTTAGTCCACTTTAACAACGCTGTAAATCTTCGTCACAAACCAGAAGCAGGCAAAGAAGCCAATTGTTCCTAAAGTAAAAGGTAAAAATTAATTTTTAACCAAAAAAAGGACATAAAACTCTGAATGGCAATCTTCATTTTTATTCCTAAACCAGTAATGCCACGTATGCCGACTCTGTCCACGGATGTTCACCAGCTTGGTCTATGAGCACCTGAGGACTTAAAGCGTACCTAAACTTTCAGCAAACTCTGCATTAATCAATAGCGCAGTGTGTGTACATGAGGAATAACACTATTTCTGGCCATTATATCACTTCTATCTCGCATTTTGTAGCCGATCTGGTGGGTGGAGACTAGTGTTGGGCAAACTTGTGTTTTGCTCAACACTGCGTCCAAAGTTTGAGACATGAAACATCCAAAGTCGATCTGCATAATACTTTGTTTAAATAGTGTACGGAGCGAGTGCTCCGTACAGTATTAGAATGTATTGGCTCCGATTAGACGAAGTTATTACTTTGCGAAGTCTTGCGAGACTTCGCATAATAACTTCATAAATCAATTTCTACTTTAAAAAAACATTTCACAAACTCGGGTTCGGTTCTAAGGTACCACTTGGAACCGAACCAGAGTTTGGGAAATGTTTTTTTACAGTAGAAATTGATTTATGAATTATTATGCAAATTATCGCGAGACTTCGCAAAGTAATAACTTCGGCTCATAGGAACAAATACATTCTAATACTGTGCGGAGCGCATGGTCCGTACAGTATTCAAACGAAGTATTCTGAAAATCGACTTTGGATGTTTCAAACTTACACCTGGATCTTAAAGGGTAACTGTCATATTTTTCTTCATTTGCTAGTTTATTAGAGCTAGGCATGTATACCTGAGTTAGTCTGTCAATGATTGTCAAAAGATCTGTAATTACCTTATAATAAGAGCTTTTATTAATGCCCCCTGTCCCTTTCCACTGCTCCCTTAAAAGACCATTACTATGGCTTGTCTGTCTTCCTTTCAGTATAAACAGAAGACAGAGGGGCGGTCCTTCACACTGACATGGCTGCATTAGGCTTCAGAGTGAGGAGGCGTGTCTCTCAGTAATCCAACCTGATTGGCTGGCAGGGAGCTGCTGGCTACAGCAAGTCCGTATGTGAAGTGAGGGAAAGCAGTTTTGGCCTCAGAGAACTGGCAGAGGAGAGATCTTGAGAAGGTCTTCATATTGTAAATGTTTAAACAGCCGTAACTAAGGGAAAACCTCAAGGAAAACCGTGGTATGTGAAGAAACTAAAGATTGCTTTATGCATAATGCTGCTGTAGCAGTAACAAATGCTAAAATTGATTTTTAGATGAAAATATGACAGTTACCCTTTAATACTCTTGTAATTGCGTGTAGATAAAAATTTAGTATAGCCAGTGAGCTAATCATTAAAATCTGTACAGCGCCAACTGCGGTTTGTTCTTTTCCTTATTTTTTTGTCCGTTTCGCTGAGCTGGTTGAACGTGCTCAGTTTAAATCTTCATCTGCCACCATCCATATCCGACAGAGAGCTGCAGCAGAACGGACAATCTAGCAGAGCAATTGGAGCAGTGAATGGGGAGATCTCTGGACCCATCTGAGATACACGGCTGGTTCTAGCTTTGTTAGAAAGGTATTGTCATGTACTATATGATGCCTGATTTTCAAAATTTTTTATTTTTTTTTACATCATCAACCATGGAATACCCCTTTAATGCTCAATTCACATCGGTGTTCAATTTACCATTAGGGCTCATGCACATGAACGTATTTTCTTTCCGTGTCCATTCTGGGGGGTTTTTGCGGACTGTATGCGGAACCATTCATTTCAACGGGTCCGCAAAAAAGGCGTAAGTTACTACCTGTGAATTCCGTTTCCATATGTCCGTTCTGCACAAGAATAGAACATGTCCTATTATTGTCTGCATTACGGACAAGGATAGTACTGTTCTATTAGAGGCCGGCCCTTCTGTTCTGCAAAATACGGAATGCAGACGGACGTCATCCGTATTTTTTTGCGGACTGCAAAATACATACGATCGTGTGCACGAGCCCTCATTCTGATCCCTCAGAGGAAGAGAGAAAAAAGTGGATCAGTTTAATGGACTGAATGACGGATACAAATGGAACATCTTCCATTTGTGTCCGTCATCCATTGCCTAGACCGTTAAAAACAAACAGCTCCATTCAGTTATGTATCGGTTCATTTTGGCAGAAAGAAAAGACTTTTCGTTCCACCAAACACACAATTCAACATGCTGGGAAGGTATCGTTCAGTGACTGGAATCAGGAAGATCTGTATGCTTCATAACTGTACAAAACAAGAACTTACCAGTGAAAAGGAAGAAGATCAAAACCATAATCATAGTGTAGCCAAAATACAAAATGGTACTAGCCGTCCCCGTAATTTGCAATTTGGAATAAAAGTAATGAATTGCATAAATAAGAAAATAAACTGCAGTAAAGCCACTGGTGAGAAATGAACGCCACTGCCAATGGTAGTCCTAGGGGAGAAAAAAGTAAAAAAAGACTTGCATTAGGTCACCATCATACATAAATAACCCTCGGGGTTGGTTTCTCAGACAGATAGTATGCAACCTTAAAAGGGTGGGCCCACAGAAAGCACCCATCACCATAGATCAGGGATGCCTAACCTGCAGCCCTGCAAAACTACAACTCTTAGCATGCCCGACAGCCCGCAGCAGGGCATGGTGGGAGTTGTAGTTTTACAACAGCTGGAGGACCACAGGTTGGACATCCCTGGCATAGATGACAAATATATGACCACTGGGGGCAGTCCGATGGCCTCCTTGATAATGAGAACCATGGTCCCTGATTTCACTGTGCGATAGGGTGACTGCTAGTGCCCATACGTGACCAATGTTAGATTCACCCTTCACGAGACTGCTGTGTAAAGCGCTTTGCTATCTCAATAGCTACATAGTACAACAAACTGACAGGTACGGTGCGTTATAGGAACAAGTGTATATTTATTTTCTACACATTGTAGGCAGCATCACTATTTGAAATCCTGTTTGAGAAGTTGCCACGTTCTAACAAAACTCCTCCATAGTGCCCCAAAAATGACATAATAGAATAACACATACTTACCACTTAAAGGTTGTCCAGGATTAGAAAAACATGGTTGTTTTTTCCCCAAAAAAACACCACCACACTTGTCCACAGGTAGAGTGAGGTATTGCAGCTCTGCTCCATTGGCTCCAATGTAGCTAAACTGCAATACCAAGCACAAACCATGAACAGGAGTCGTGCTATTTTTTAGAGGAAATCAGCCATGTTTTTCTAATCCTGGACAATCCCTTTAATTCC
Organism: Bufotes viridis; assembly: GCA_033119425.1. NCBI lineage: Eukaryota > Metazoa > Chordata > Amphibia > Anura > Bufonidae > Bufotes > Bufotes viridis. The sequence continues at coordinate 352,090,681 of CM065591.1, read as the reverse complement.
CCTGTCATTTTCAGCGCTGCAGCTCCAGTTCTGTTTATAGGCCTCAGCGGTATAGATTGGCTGCAGCGATCACATGCCATATACAGCTCCATCACCCCTCTAGACTCTTAACGGAAACCAGAAGTGAAGACCAGAGCTTAAGAACCAGAAACAGCAGGGGATTAAAGCGTTGGGTATACAATCTATTATTATTTTGTTAGATCGGGGGAAGTTTTCTCTTTTAAGATCAGAAACTGTTTTTAAATACAGTCCCTTGCATGAATGTGTTAAATGGGGCTGTGTCACTGAGAAAAGCCCTCTTCATATGTCCTGTTTCGGGAATTTGGACATCATGGGGGAGGGACTCAGGCCCCCTTCTATAAGTCTATGAGAGCGACTCACTATAGCAGACTTAGCTAGCCATGAATTCTATTACTATTTCCCCTTGCATGGAAGGTTAGCAGCTTCACAGCTTCCCCGCAATTATAGAATGCTTGTCATTTCTGGAGATGGACCAACCTGGCCTACAAATATGGTTGTCTTCAAGAGAAAACCCCTTTAAGAGTCGATTAATGGTATAACTAAACCCCAAACAGTCAAGCACGAGTCAACTAACAACATTCAGCACTGATGTGAACTGTAAGCTCCTACCTCTGCACACAGATGAAAATAGCACAGTAATATTGTTGCTTCTGAGCACGTAATAACTAAAATAATGAATACAAGGAACAGGAACCCAAACATGTAATACATCTGATGGGACCTAGAAGAAAAGGAGAGAGACATATAGCAAAGTCAATCAATAAGCATAAGATCAGACACTATATAGACTATGTATATAATTTGTGCAAAGTCTTACAAACAAGTCATTTTATTTTTAACATTAATTTTATCAGTTTTTCTTTTTTTTGCTCGTCAAATATAGATCTAGTGCCCTCCAATACCCTATAAGGGCCAGATTACAGAGAGTTTTTGGCGCTGATTTTGGTGCATTTCCACCTCAAAAATCACACATCAAAACGGCTTCCTATTTATTTCAATGCAAAAAGATTGTGGAGCCCCAGTTATGGGTCTACAACACAGTGAAAGCCAGATATCCCTCAAAGGAAGGAAAAACAAGCAAAGGGGTGTCTCCATTACAGAGATCACCAAAACCACCATATTAAGTGGCCCCTATGTCAAAATCCCGCTCTTTTACAAGCTTTAAGGATGTGACGGGGAAGACCTAAGCAAGTTATCCATCCACAGACAGCTGTTTCGGGGTGTTGCCCCTCATCAGTGTGGAGTAGGATTCTGGCTAACCGGGAGCGATGCTTTGGTGACTACTCAAACAAAGCAATAATATGGTGGTTTTGGTGATCTCTGTAATGGAGACACCCCTTTGCTTGTTTTTCCTTTCTTTGAGGGATATCTGGCTTTCACTGTGTTGTAGACCCATAACTGGAGCTCCACAATCTTTTTGCATTTTATGTTTCCCAGGGAGCTTTGCACTTTGGATTGCTGTGTTTGAGACTCTTAAGTGAGGCTCCACGGTATTTTTGTAGCTGGTCTCCCTAAGATCAGCTATTGCTTTATTTATTTCAATGGGAAGAGCCATGTGGAAAAACAGCAGCATGCCCCATCTTACGGCGGGATCCGCACGGAATCTCCTATTGTATCAATGGGAGGCGCCAAAAGATGGTAAGTGTCTGAGGTTTTTGGTGCAGATCTGCTGAAAATGCACTTTTGTACTGAAGTAAATAACCAATGTTTGAAAAAAAAAAAAAGCGTAGAAAAACAGTTTCAAAAACTGCGTTAAAAATGTGCGTATTCCACACTGAGTTCTGTGGGTGCATTTTTAAAATCTGTTGTGTGAACACACCGTAACGAGTCACAATGCAGGGTTGGATGAATCCGCTGATTTCGGTGCAAATGGCAGACTATCTTTAGGAGAGCATCTTGATGATCCCCCTACAAATGATGTTGGGGCACAGAAAGGTTGGGCATGTTGAATGTTAACATGCCAAAGACAGCAGCTCACTGCCCTCTCCCTGCTGAAAACACACGCACACTTGGCCCGAACAGAGCATACATTACATGTGTAGAGGAGAGCTGGGATGATTGGCGATAGAAGAATTTGCCCAGTCGTTAATGAAGGTGTATGACAGAAAGATGCAGTAAGAGGTAAAGAGAACCGGTCTATTCTGCTAGATGTGCTTCCTGTGCATTAGTCTACGAAGCTCTATTTAGTTGTACTTATCACCCTCATTACACTAATAGGGAGAATACTACATTTATAGCTGTTCCACGTCTCGCGTGTTAATCGCTTGGGCAATCTAAATACGTAAAGAAGCTACAGGCTTTTTATACGGATTATAAAAATTGGAACGCCAGTAACTGCCATCAACCTGAAAAGAAAATTACAGCTTAAACCAATTTCACTGCGGGTGGCTGGGAGTTAAATGACCTTGCAGTCCTTAATTCATGGTTCCCAAGTCATGTCTCTCCTTCCTCTATCTAGAAGACTTGTCTCCCATCTTAACTGGATCACAGCTCACTGAAATCCCTCACGTGTCCTCTCCTCAGTGATATCCGAGTGAAAGAGAAATGTGCACAGTGTACGAAAAGAGAGAGGCCCTGTGATGACTTGCCGGTCACACAAAGAAAATCAGCTCACCAAATACTGTTCAGAATGAAGAAAAGTTGTATGAAGATGCACCCGAAGGGCAAAATTCCACCCATAATGATACCAGGTAATGGCTTCGTGTAAAACGACTGCTCAGGAATCTGACGAGGGATCTGATTGGTGCGGACTGGGTGTTCGATAGCCTTAAAGGAAAGAAGAGAAAGCAAATGCATTATTACAGAGCTATTTAAAATCTCAGTTTTTCACTGCCATCCTATTTGCAAGCTTTTTCCTCTGGCGTTCCTGCTGACTCTAATGGTGGCAAATAACTACTGTAGACATCAAATAGCAAGCCCAAACTGAAAAGGCACAAAAAAAGCTGAACCCATCAAAGCCTGTAGTTAAAAATCTATCTGCACTAAGGTGGCAGACCTTACTCACCTGCTGGTTACAAATGATTGCGTTAAAATTAACATTTCCCTACCATCTGCCAGTTAGGGGTTAAATCCGAATCCATAGCAGACACAGCACAAAGTCACCCATTGCAGAGCAAGTTCATCAGAGGGGGAAATGTTTAGCAGTGCACATTAACAGCCGCAAATAGGTTACTGCTATACATGAAATATCCTTTGGTTATGAAGTCTATTCAAACACTTCTCTACATAAATGGCTGTAAACCAACACGAGCGTCCTCCATTCATGATTAGATGCGATAAAATCTGTTGGTCCTGCTAGAGGAAAAGGAACAATTTTGCAGTAATTTGCTCCTCAATCATGTAGACCACACAATCAGAGGCATCCTGCTGTCAGCAAGGGCAGAAAATCTAATCCTTCTTGATTATGGAAAATAGATTGGCTGCGGCGCGCGTTTTGTTACTGGAGATCTCAACTGCCTTGTCCTACTCAGAGGTTTGTGGCTTTATTTCCAAGTCCCCTGAAAATATGTATTTGCAGTTGAGATGACTCTACAGTAAGGGCTCATGCACACGACCGTATGGATTTTACGGTCCGCAAAGACAGATCCACAAAAAATACGGATGACGTCCGTGTGCATTCCGTATTTTGCGGAACGGAACAGCTGGCCCCTAATAGAACAGTCCTATCCTTGTCCGTTGCGGAATGGACACAGAATGCACAGGGAGTGACTTTTTTATTGCGGACCCATTGAAATGAATGGTTCAGCATACAGTCCGCAAAAAAAACCCCCAAAAATCGGAATGGACACAGAAAGAAAATACATTTGTGTGCATGAACCCTTAAAGGGACACCCCGAGGAAATGTTTTATCACACGTATTAAACAGCCTATATGTGAATATTCAATGTCATTTATCTGGATATCGTTTTTTTGAAATCTATGTATTCTACCCCGGTCCTGGCTCTTTAACGTGCTCTTCTTTTTTTTTTTTTAGCACAGCAAAAACAACTTTTTCAGTCAGGCCATCCCTGTGACTAGAGAGACCCCCCCTGTAGTAACTCATAGCATCAAACATTATACTGATCAGTACAGTGCTTTTTTATGGACATCCGTATCTAGGCCTATAACGTGAACAACAGATGTCATACTGCCTATATGTAATTCGACGCCTATTATAAAAAGAGGATTACCCTGCAGATAACATTCCCTCATAGCAACAGCAAGCTGACAATAAACTACCTATTTATATAGGAGGTCTTATAAATTAGGCTGACTGCTACAGAAGAACAATATTTTACCTTTAATTTTCAATGGCATAGTGCCGAAAAAGAAAAACAGCCAAAAATGCTAAAAAATAAATAAAATAAAAATATTTTCTAGGAATATTTTGTTTCCTTTTATAAAATGTTCCTTTCTGATGGAAGTGTCCTTTTAATATATTTGTAGAGTTATCACCTGTGCCACACATCTGGATTTGTCTTTCTGGTTTCAGAATATTGATGGCCTGTCCATGGCATAAGTTATCGGTATAAGATTGGTGGAGGTCTCACGCTCAGCTGTTTGAGTGGGACGTGGCGCTCATGCCAGTGCTGGAGACCTGATTCACAGGTGATATCGAAGCTCATCTACTCGCTCTCTGATTTGTGCAGAGGACAGGAGGATGTCTAGAAAACTCTCTAATAAAAGTCAATGAGGTCCTCTCTAGAGTTGAGCGAACTTCTATTTTTAGTTCGGCGTCCAAAGTTTGGGTTCGGATTATCGTAGCATCCCGTTATGGATTCCATAACGGCATTTGGAATCCATAAGGGGCTGCTTCATTGAACCCGAACCTTGGACAACCCTAAGGACCTGGGGTGACGTCACCGTCATGTGATCAGTGCAGGGGGCGTGGCTCAGCACTGGATTGGATAAGAGGCGATCCCGTGCTGAGCCATGCCCCCTGCACTGATTACACGACGGTGACCTCACCCCAGGTCCTTAGGGTTGTCCAAGGTTCGGGTTCAATGAAGCAGCCCCTTATGGATTCCAAATGCCGTTATGGAATCCATAACGGGATGCTACGATAACCCGAACTTTGGACGCTGAACTAAAAACAGAAGTTCGCTCATCTCTAGTCCTCTCCCATCTGTGCAGCTGAACTCAAAGAACAGGAAGCCCATGTACTTTAGGCACAGAAAACGCTTTAAAAGTAACCTGTCACTATGAAAACGGGAAGTAACCTGCAGGCAGCACATTAGAGAGCAGGAGAAGCTGAGCAGACTGATATATAGTTTTATAGGTAAAAAAAAATTCTGTGTAACTTGTATTTCATTCATTTCAATTCCTGCTCATTCTGGGCTTTGACATCAAGGAGGCGGTTCTATGTGATTGACCGCTATCTGTATACACAGTGATAGAGGGAGGGATGTCAATCACCGATAGGACCGCCTGCTTGATGTCAAAGCCCAGAATGAGCACGGAAATAAAATGAATCAATTACAAGTAATACTGATTTTTGTTCCCTATAAAACTATATTTCTGCTCAGCTCCTGCTGCTCTCTAACATGCTGCCTTCAGACACCACATACAATGTAACTGGTTCCCTTTAAACAGTGTATTCCTAATAAACTGTACCGCTAAAGCGTGTAGACGTCTAATAGACGACAGACATCAATAGAAGGACATCGTACTTACATTCTTTTTAAATCCAAAGTAAGCGCCAATAAACGTGAGAGGAACAGAAATGCAAAACCACAATGCCAGGATGGCTACAAGGGTGCCAAATGGAATGGCTGCAGAGGATCCTTCTCCCCAGAGAATGAGGTTCATCAAAAAGAAATCGGCAAACACAATCCTAAAGGGTAAAAAAAAGACAACACAAATTGTCGGATCATATGTATGTTTTGGAGAAAGCGTTTTCTTATCTCAACGTTTAGATCAGTTTAACAGCAAAATGGCACAAATTACAACAGCGGGTAGGCAATGACGAGCCCCATCTGTCTGTATCCATTAGATAGGCTACAGCGGGAGCGGTCCTAAGTGCTCCTCGTCACTTACATGTGTAATTTATTCACTTTGCTCCTGCTAAAGGTTGGGCATGTTCTTCACACACAGAGACAGGAATACATACATCTACAAGTCACTTTACAGCATCTAAATTACGGTTGCTTTATAAAATACTTTACCCAGGACAGAGAAAGGAGGTCAGCAAGACGTTGGTTTTCCATTTCTCCCCACCAAATGCTAAATGAGATAGAGATAAACTTGTAATCACGATGCATAATAAGTCCACTTACTATAAATGCCGAGCACGGGGTACATAAGAGGGGCTACTTTACAGAAGACACTTCTGCAATTTAAAGGGAATGCTTCACCCAAAAAAATTCTGCCAGTAAAAACTAGATAGCAACACACAGTTTTTTTTTCTATTCTGATTTTATTTTCTGAACACAGATTTTTTTTTTTTATTCTACTTCCTGAACAGGATTAGGGGGCGGCCATCTTGCCTGAGCTGTTCTTAATAGCATTTCGAAAATTGCTTTATGGCAGCCCCATAGGCGCGGACCCTATTGACTTCTATGGGAGAGTTTTCTGGTCATGCTCTGTGACGAGGTCATTGAGGAAAGAATAGATAAGCTTTGCCAATCATCTACTGTAAATGGTGGATCCTGTCTTATCTGTCATTCTAATCCTGCCTGTAATGATATCACCTATGTGTATAGATAAACAGGTAACTGCAGTAAAGTGATCTGTACTGCCCAAGAAGTGGCGACTATTATTAGGCTTTGTGACCAGTGTAAAAACTGTTAATATAAATATATATTAACAAACATTATTTAAAAATATGTTTACCATACAAATGAGATTTAAACAATAGGTCATTTTTTGACCTATGGGGTCATTTTTTTTCCTCACATTCCCTTTAAGGCCCTCTACATGGTCCAATGGAGCAGATGATTGTCAGGAAGGAAGTGTTTCCTCCTGACAATCACCTGCTTGTCAGTAAAGAAGACTTCTACGTTTGCATGCAATGATCCCCTCCACAGTATGAGGGGGAACGATCCCTAATGCCATCGCTCGTCCCCACACAGAATCATTGTTTGTCGGCAGCACCATCTGCTAGCAGCAAACAATGATTTCGGTGTCCGTACAAAATGATTCTATTTCCTGTTGGCTAACACAGTTTCCTGGTGGAAAAGACTGAAATCTACTCCAGCCAGGGGTTGGCGTACATTTCCAGTCAGGAGCATAAACTGCCGCATGCTACACCTCGTCATAAATCAGCCGCAGCATCCAGCAGCGTGCCTAGTGCACACCGCCAGGATGAATCTGCCCCAATGAATACAGGGAGATCTACCTTTACCCTGGGTTCACACCTGAGCGTTTTACAGCGCGTTCAAACGCGCTGTAAAACGCTCAACAGATTAAAACCAATGCATCCCTATGGGAGTGGTTCACACTTGAGCGTTTTACAGCGCGTTTGAACGCGCTGTAAAACGCCCAACGCATAAACAAGTACTTGAGCTTCTTTTGGGGCGTTTGACGCGCGTTTTGTGATTGACACCACAGTAGTCAATCACAAGAACGCGCGTTTTACGCGCGTTTACTATTTGCAAAAACGCGCTGTAATACGCGCGACTAAAACGCGCGTTTCAAGAACGGTCAAGTGTGAACCCAGGGTAATGGATGTGGTGAATATAGCAAGTCGTTATGGCAGTTTTGTCTACTTACATTTGTAGAATCTGGAAGCTACATAACCAGCTGGAGTACCAAGCAGCACCCACAGGACAACGGCACACGTCATTAGCGCACCTCTATTAGCAGGAGACAAAAATCCCAGGCAAGCAAAAACTGAAAGACAAAAAAATATTTTTTTTTACTTACACGCACTGCAGGCTTATAAAGATACTTAAAACACATTTACCAAACCCCCAACTGGTAACACCCAGATAAACCTTTATTGCAGACTGCTGCCAATTCATTTGTACACTTCTAGTAGGAATAATAGAGGAGTGGCACAGAATTGTAAGAAAAGATAAGAAGAGACTGTGGCACTTGTGCAATGTTTACCTGCACGTTATCTAGCTTGTAGTGGTGGTTCAGACCTCCATATTAATCAGACCTCAGATTAAAAAATTGAGTATCTGATCTAAGGCTTGATTGGTGGTCTGATCCGAGGTCTGAATAGGAACCTTATTAACATTGGGGGGGTCTAACAGGCTCTACCTGAGGGCTGATTAACATTGGGGGTCTGAGCTGAGCTCTGATCAAATATATTTTTTCTTTCTTTTCCTCCTCTAAAACCTAGGTGCGTCTTATAGGGCGAAAAGCTATGATATTACTAGCCCTCAGCATAACAGCCTCCTGACAATGCATACTTACACAACGTGATGAATGTCATTATTAAGATCTGAGTGCCAGAACCAAGAAAAACGGAAAGCAGCATGCCCTTTCTGGGAGGCCTGAAAATATCACCATGCACCAGCTTCCAACCAAACTCTTCCTGAGCATCCTCCTGTATAGGAAACATACACAATTTGTATAATAATTCATATCTACCACATACATCATACAATGTTCTGATACAGTTGGGAAGATTTATGAAACTGTCTAATCTAGGGGTGCACAACCGTTGTTGGTCTGAGGGCCGCATTATCACAGCGCTCTATTTCAAGGGGCCGCAAATAAAAAAAAATGTTGATCGGCACTCCTTTGCATAAGCCTATTACACAGGCCAATGTAAAGTGACTGGGGAGGAATGATCACTACCACAGTCATTCCTCCTTCATTTAGTTATATTATCAGTAGCACATTCCTGATTACACAGAGAGATGTGCGTCGCAATTATACAAGCCAGTTATCATGAACATTTTGCAGTGTATTATGGGCTTAAAGGGATTTCCCAGTAAAAGTGAAATTTCTAACCCGTTCCAGCAGCATGGCTTCTGAAACCGAAGAGTTATACTTACCTGTCGGCAGAGCATGGCCACGGTCACATGCAGCTCTCCAGCCAATCACTGGCTTCAGCGGTCATGTGGCTACAAGCAGCGTGTCACTGCTAAAGCCAGTCATTGACTGGAGAGATGTATGTGACCATGGCCGTGCACTGACAGGTGTCAAAGTGCAGGAACCTGAAGATGGAGGCAGAGGGGGCCAGGGCGGCATGAAGCAGGCAAGTATGAATCTTCTGTTTCAGGGGCCATGCTGCAGGAACTTGTTAAAAGTCATTATTACTGAAAACCGTAGTTTCAGGTGAATGGGGCAATAATGGCGACAGTTTTTTCTTTTATGTATTTTATAAATTTTTATCTTTTTTAACTTAATTTTTAATAAGTTTGTTACAAATGCACTGACACTTAATTTTTTACCTTTTCCTTTTTTTTATTAATATTTTATTGTATTTTTTTTATAATTGATTTATTACTTATTTAAATATATTTTTGCCACATAATTTGTCCCCCAATATGTTGGGGGACAATGAACACTGTACTATTTTTTTTCTTTTATTTGTATATTTTTTTTTTCTATTTTCTATTATTTTTTTAACTATATTTTTGTCCCATAATGTGTCCCCCAAGGGATCATAAAAAGACTGTTAGGGGATAGTAAACATTCTTATTTTGCAATTTTTCCTTTTATTTGTATTTTATTTTAATTTTCAATTTTTTTGCCACATCATACTTTTTTCTTTTATTTGCGTTTATTTCCCAATTTTTCTCAATAATTTTTTTAACTTATTTTTTAATATCTTTTTCCCACATAGTTTGTCCCCGGGGTCACTGAAGGAACAGTGGGGACACGATCAGCTGGAGGACAGGGGCCGTAAACCTTGGCTCTGGTCTGAAGGAATAAAATGTCTACTGCCCAAAGCAACCAATTACAGCACAGCTTTTCATAAAGGTTAGATAGTTTTCATAAACCTGCCCCAGGGTCTTTTCATGACATATATACATGTTAGGCTAGTTTCACACTAGCGTTCTGAGATCCGGCAGGCTATTCCGACAGGGAACAGCCTGCCAGTTCTCTGGATTCGGCATTGCCAGAAGCAACAGCGTTGTCGGACGGCCCCATTAAGTATAATGGGGAACGGCAGAGATTCGCAACCCGACATTGAGAATCGGGCAGACAAACAGGTTTTTATCCGGCCAATTCTTGGCATGTGTGTCCATAGTTTTTAGAGATTCTCCAGAGACTGGTACATTGCCAATGGATTGACGCAAGGCAGCTGTGGTGGCCATTTTTAATAGGGGTACTGGGCTAATGGGCTTTATGTTATGAAGAAAAATATAAAGAATTATTTTTTTCTACCTTAAGAAGAAAAATCTGGGGGTGCATGATTAAAGGGGTTTTCTGGTACTTAGATATCCATGGTCTATCCTTAGGATAGGGCATCAATATCAGATTGCACCCCCACTGAGCAGCCGCCAGCACTGGGAACAGACAGACGCCACTACAGGTCAAGGTCTAGCTCCATTCAATGGCAAAATCCACTGTGTTAACATAGCAGTAGAATCTGGGATTAGTCACTGCAAAAGCTTTCTTACAATACCATTAACGTTTATGTAAAGAATTCTTCTGAATATTGATCCGATCTGGTCACCTCTTTTGAAAGGAAATTTTCCCTTTTTGGGGCAGATCGGTTCATTGGTTTCCTATTCGTTCTTTGGATTAATGGAGTAAACAAATAAGCCTTACCCCTTCCCTTCATCCACATCCTCTCCCATACATTGGTTGAACTTGATGCACATCATGTAACTATAGTAAAACATTTTCACCTCTGCTGACAGTTTTGGCCTTAATGACCAAGCCCTATTTGTCAAATCTGACACGTCTCACTTTATGTGGTAATAACTTTGGAACACTTTTACTTATCTAAGCCATTGTGAGATTGTTTTCTCGTTGTACTTCAAGTTAGTGGTAAATTCGAGTTGATATGTTTTAGATTTATTTATAAAAAAAAAAAATCCAAACTTACAGAAAATTTGATAAAAATTATCAATTTTCCAAATTTTAATTTCTATGCTTTCAAGACAGAGAGTGATACCTCATAAAAGAGGTAAATACAGTTATGCATTTTTCCTGAATACGGCAACACCCCATATGAACTTCTGTTTGGGGACATGGCAGCATTCAGAAGGGAAGGAGCCGTACCTGGATTTTCTAACTGAATCTGCTGTAATCATTTTAAAGGCCATAACTTTTTTACTTTTTTGTTGACTATGTGAGGGCTTTTTGTGAGACAAGATATAGTTTTTATACCATTTTGATCTCTTTTTATGCCATTTTTTGGGAGGCGAGGTGTGCAAAAATAAAATTCTGTTTTTTTCTTTTTAATGAGGCTCTCCATGCGTTATATATGATATGATAACTTTGTTCAGTGGGTTGATACGGTTATGGCCATAGCAAACTTGTATAGCTTCTTTAGGTTTTACTACATTTGCAGCATAAAAATCACTTTTTCATTAAAAATAAGTTATATTTTGCATCATTTTTTCACAATTTTTTTTTTGAGAGAGGCGTTGTCGTATTGTATTGGTACCATTTTGGGATGCATATCACTTTATTTAATTTTTTTGGAAGGTGAGGTGACAAAAACAGCAAATCTTTCATTGGTTTTTATTTTTTTTACGTCATTCAACACGTGGGATTAGTAACATGATCCTTTTATATATCAGGTTGTTACGGCGATACAAATTCTGTATAGTTTATCATTTACAAATAAGCGGATGTGGGAAAAGGCAAATTTTTTTTTATTTACATTTTTTATTTAATTTTTTTACATTATTTTTACACTTTTTTTTTTTTTAAGTCCCACTTGGGGCTGATTGATGGCTGTACTATACTCAGAAATACTCTTCTATAGCAGAGTATAGTACTGTCAGTTTTACACTGACACTAGACCTGATTAGACCGTCAGCCTTTGCAAGGTGTTCGGTTGCCATGGCATGCAATGGCAGCGGCCCGATGGCGGAGAGAGGGCGCTCCCTTCCTCTATTAACTCCATGTATGCCACGAGTGGCTACTGACCTCGGCATCTAAGAGGTTACATGCCGGGGATTGGTGCCAGCGCTGATCTCGGTCGTGGCAGCAAAGTGTCAGCTATACGGAGGGTGGTGGACCGCACGGAGGGTAGCAGGGGGACAGGGAGCCATGTGTGATTTTAGGCTCTGATCTCCAGGGGATAACGTTTTTTTTGTTTTTATTTTTAAATATAAGAAAAAAAAATTAAGGAGCTATAGATATATATATATATTTTTTTTATTAGGTTTGTTCCCCCTCAGGCTGTACAGAATTACCTATATAATGGCTCTGATTTGCACACACTTACCATAGAATCTATCTGGTTGTATCTTGCAATATCTTTGTGCAGTGTTCTCAACATAATCATGGCAACCATACCAGACAGGAAGAGAACAATCACTAAAGAATTCATTATGCTAAAGAAAACATAAAAGAAACGTGTTATCAATACACACATTAGTGCAACATCGTAACCTGCTATTTGTTTTTGCCTTAAAAGGGGGTGTCTTACTTTAGCATATTACATTCATCATGTAGAGAAAGTTAATACAAGGCACTTACTAATGTATTGTGATTGTCCATATTGCCTCCTTTGATGGCTAGATTCAGTTATCCATCACATTATACACTGCTCGTTTACATGGTTACGACCACCCCGCAATCCAGGCCGGCACTTTTTCCTATAGTGTGCAAGCACAGCCACCACTGATGGATTGCAGGGTGGTCATAACCATGGATACGATCAGTGTAAAATGTGATGGAGAAAGGAATCCAGCCAGCAAATGAAGCAATATGCATAATAACTATACATTAGTAAGTGGCTTGTAGTAACTTTCTCTACATGATAAATGCCACTTGCTGAAGTGAGCCGTCACCTTTAAGCCTGTATTACAACCAGGAGGTTGTTGGGCCAATCATTTGCTAAGGAGCATTCTCAGTAATACTCGTAAGCGATGCCCTGGCTGTATAATACTTTTTCATCAGACAATCCAAATCTTTTGACAGGTTTAAAAATGATCATTTGCTGGTGGCAGATCGTGGTGTCCAATCACGATCTGCTGCCGGCCAACAACTGGACAGCACAGAGACGAGTGATGGTATAACGATCACTCCTCTCCATGCTGTGGAGGTCGTCTCCTCCGCTAGAGAGCAGGCGATTGCCAGGAAGGAAAATCACTGGCAGAATCGCCCTTTGTAATACAGCCTTAAGGAATACAAACCAGTCCCTGCCCTCACTGATAAATGTGCTACATTAATTGCTGTGTACCTCCAGCTATGACTGCAGCTCTACCAGCAGTTAACTAGCTGTATCTCTCAGTGTTAGGGCTCATTCAGACAACAGTAGGCTGTCTGCAAAAATGCAGATCCGAAAACGGATTTCATTCCACATTTTTGTGGCCCCATAGACTTCAATGGGGCCACATCCTGATTTTCCACGACAAGTATAGGACATGTTTTATTTGTTTTGCAGAGCCGTAGAACAGAAGAAGAGGGACCCATAGAAGTGAATAGGTCTGCATTTTTGCGGAAAGCATACGGCCATCTGAATGAGCCCTTATATTGGTGATCCATCAGTTCCAGAAAGCACTGATAACTACAGCCAGAGATTTACATTTGCTACTTAATGATTATTTATTTGCAGGTTATTTATCCTAGTGGCAACTTTTGTGGAGCTTCCCATCAGAAGTAGCATGAATATGAACTTTTATCCTGCCAGATTCTGTTCCTTAAGCACACCGGAGGAGGAACTTCACTGTGAAGTGCCCTCTGCACTGAGCCACTCTACAACCCCTCCCCTATGAGTGACAGCTGTATCATCCAACCAGGAGACCACTACAGCCATCATGCAGAGTACAGGGGATGGGCTATTAAGCAGTTCAATGCAGAAAGCGCTTCACAGTGAAGCTCTACCTTGTGCAGTTGTCCAGTCCCATAATGAAACTTTTTTTTGCCCAGAGTTCCCCAAACACTGTATATATTTTGCCCCATATGACTATTTTTTATGTCAAAACTTTTCTTCCCCTGTTCTCGGAATCGCTGCATCATGGCAGGATGTTTACTGGCTTACTTCCGGATTTCCTCAGCTTCCTGCTGGTCGTGCCAACCACTCAGCATACTTTTCTCTGTAATGTTTCTCGGGGCTTGTTCTACTTGCTACACTGTTCCTTCCCTCTCCATCTCTATAATACACCTTCAAAAAGAGTCAGCACAATAAGCTGTGGTAATAGAAATATCACTTTCACAATAAAATAAATGCCATGGGACGGAAAGTGCCCACATGAAAAAACAGGTATATGTGGCAAAAATATGCAGTGTTTTAGGTACTCTGGGCAGATTAAAAAATAAAAAAAAAGTTTCGCTACGGGACTTAAGAACCCCTTAAGCAGAATCATTTGCGCTACTCCTGAGAAAAGCTCCACAAAAGGTATGTTTGTATGTATACGAGTACCACTGATTAAAGTGTAACTGTTTTATGTTTAGGGGCAGTGATACTAACCATTTTTTTTTTATATACTTTAATTACTGAAATAGTACATTTCTATTAGAAAATAGATGTATATGAATAGAAGCAACGCTCCGTCTTCTGTTAACTGTGGAGACTGGCTCAACACTGACAGTGTTAAGTAAACAGAAGAAAGCATTGCTCTAGAGCTATTATTCTAATAGAAAGGTACAATTTCAGCAATTTAGTAATAAAGTATATTACAAAAATGGTCAGTATCACCGCCTGTACACATAATATATACAATATATATATACACACACACACACACACACACACACACACACACACACACACAGTACAGACCAAAAGTTTGGACACACCTTCTCATTCAAAGAGTTTTCTTTATTTTTATGACTGAGAATTGTAGATTCACACTGAAGGCATCAAAACTATGAATTAACACATGTGGAATTATATGCATAACAAAAAAGTGTGAAACTGAAAATATGTCATATTCTAGGTTCTTCAAAGTAGCCATCTTTTGCTTTGATTAATGCTTTGCACACTCTTGGCATTCTCTTGATGAGCTTCAAGAGGTAGTCACCTGAAATGGTCTTCCAACAGTCTTGAAGGAGTTCCCAGAGATGCTTAGCACTTGTTGGCCCTTTTGCCTTCACTCTGCGGTCCAGCTCACCCCAAACCATCTCGATTGGGTTCAGGTCTGGTGACTGTGGAGACCAGGTCATCTGGCGCAGCACCCCATCACTCTCCTTTATGGTCAAATAGCCCTTACACAGCCTGGAGGTGTTTTTGGGGTCATTGTCCTGTTGAAAAATAAATGATGGTCCAACTAAACGCAACCCGGATGGAATAGCATGCCGCTGCAAGATGCTGTGGTAGCCATGCTGGTTCAGTATGCCTTCACTTTTGAATAAATCCCCAACAGTGTCACCAGCAAAGCACCCCCACACCATCACACCTCCTCCCCCATGCTTCACGGTGGAAACCAGGCATGTAGAGTCCATCCGTTCACCTTTTCTGCATTGCACAAAGACATGGTGGTTGGAACCAAAGATCTCAAATTTGGACTCATCAGACCAAAGCACAGATTTCCACTGGTCTAATGTCCATTCCTTGTGTTCTCTTCTGCTTGTTGCCTGTCCTAGCAGATATTCTACCATGAAGGCCTGATTCACACAGTCTCCTCTTCACAGTTGTTCTAGAGATGTGTCTGCTGCTAGAACTCTGTGTGGCATTGACCTGGTCTCTAATCTGAGCTGCTGTTAACCTGCGATTTCTGAGGCTGGTGACTCGGATGAACTTATCCTCCGCAGCAGAGGCGACTCTTGGTCTTCCTTTCCTGGGGCGGTCCGCATGTGAGCCAGTTTCTTTGTAGCGCTTGATGGTTTTTGTGACTGCACTTGGGGACACTTTCAATGTTTTCCCAATTTTTCGGACTGACTGACCTTCATTTCTTAAAGTAATGATGGCAACTCGTTTTTCTTTACTTAGCTGCTTTTTTTTGCCATAATACAAATTCTAACAGTCTATTCAGTAGGACTATCAGCTGTGTATCCACCTGACTTCTCCACAACGCAACTGATGGTCCCAACCCCATTTATAAGGCAAGAAATCCCACTTATTAAACCTGACAGGACACACCTGTGAAGTAAAAACCATTTCAGGTGACTACCTCATCAAGAGAATGCCAAGAGTGTGCAAAGCAGTAATCAAAGTAAAAGGTGGCTTAGAAGAACCTAGAATATGACATATTTTCAGTTGTTTCACACTTTTTTGTTATGTATTATAATTCCACATGTGTTAACTCATAGTTTTGATGCCTTCAGTGTGAATCTACAATTTTCATAGTCATGAAAATAAAGAAAACTCTTTGAATGAGAAGGTGTGTCCAAACTTTTGGTCTGTACTGTATATAATTTCAGTTACACTACAAGGACCGGCATCATTACAAGAGAGGCTGTCAGAGGAAGGCTTTTGGAGCAAGTGTGGCCATCCTGCTCATTTGCATATGGATTAAATGTACAATTGCAACAAACCAAAAGGGATCAGGACATTCAGCAGAGCGCGTCCTTCAAAGCAGTGTGCCTGCTTTAACAGTGAACTTCTTGGTGACAGACCCCCTTTTATATCTTATATTTCCATATGATGGACACACAAATGTACTTACCTAAACCACTGAATGTGTGTGTGGGGCATCGATTCTAGGATGTAATCCCACCTGGAGGCCCATCTGATCTCCTTTTGTTCCTGAACAGTAGCAAACAGTAAGAAAGTCACATCCAGCCCAGAAAAAATTAAATAGAATAAAATGATATCAACCAAAATACATGGTGGTGGTATTATTTTACTTCTTCTGTAAATTATGTCCACAAGAACTCAAAAATGAGAAGATTGCAGCCCGCAGTGTGACAACATGGCCTTAAAGAAGCATTCCCACTAAATGTATATTCTCTGACCTGTTAGAAAGCTACATGATGTAAACTGTGATAAAAGTTGTCTTCTTACCAGAGACTGTATTTGTGAGTTATCCCCTCCCATCTGATCCTCAGCTGTGTCATGTAACTGACACTAACTCTCCCAATACCAGCATCTTATGTGTGGACAGGAAGCCTCAATGTCAATCTCATAGGAATGTACAGAGAAGTAACAGACTGTACTGTGTCAGTTGGAGAGCTGACTTACTGGTCACATGACAGCTGAGGCTCAGAAGGGAGGTTATTACAGTCACTGGTGAAACGATTACCTTCACTACAGTTTACATCATTTCAGTAGCGTGCCTAAAGGTGTTTGGCACCTGGGATAGGTACTTTCTCTGGCAAACCCCCCCCCCCATACTTTAAAACATTGTGCCCCTTCACAGTAGTAAGGCTTTCCCTGTGCCCCTCAGTGTTTATAAAAACAAAAAACAGTAACTACTCACCTTGTCCCCTTCCTGATGATCACATCGCCTCCAGCTCTCCCCTGCAGACACAGATCGCACTGCAGCACTGTGTAGGAGGAGTGCATCTGCACAGGCAGATTCTTAGGCTCCTCCTAGACTTGCCAGCAGAGTGATCTATGTCTGCAGGGCTGAATGGTGAAGCAGGGAACAGACAGGAAAGGAGTGTGGGGAACCAAGCGCTCAGTAAGTAAAGGGACTGCCGTCTCCCCAGCACTCTAGAAATGAGTGCTTCCATCCGTACTGATGGAAGCACTTATTGCATTTGGCATCCCACTGAGAGGTGGCACCTAGAGTGGAATGCAATCGCCCCGGCACACCACTGCATCATGTACCTTTCTAACAGGTCAGAGAATAACATTTTTGTGGGAGTGCTACTTTAGAGTGGTTTTCTTGTCTACGAGCCAACCTAACCCAACTTAAGAAAAAAAAAAAAAACACACAACACTAATGTCCACAGAGAAGATCTCTGAAACGTATCAGTTGCATTCAGTCATGCAAGTGCTCACCCCAGCCATGTGGCTCTATGTACTATCAATGAATATGGACGAAGACAGTTTAGTAAACATATGCAGATTTACACTATCGCTCAAATATTCTTCCACATGCACTTTATATTGTGTTTTGTATTGCTATTTAAAATGTATATAAAGAAACAGCAGAGACTGAATGAGACGCCTGCCGTGCTATTTGTACACCATGTTGCCCGTGAAGATTGAGATAAACTTTGTGGCACGTGATTAATAGGTACAGTATCAATACTGTAATACTTAGTAGCATTCATATTGATATAATTCATTATACTGACCTCAAATGAAACAGAATATGTGTATTTGATTTTAATTTCTCCAATGTATGTATTCTTTATTTCCATTGGAGGTCCAGAACAATCGGGTTTGTCAGGGTGAGTATGCTTGAAGCTATAGAAAGTAGAATAAGGAGACAATTTATAAATGAAAAATAATAAAAAAAAAAAAAAACACTAACAACAAAACAAAACACACACAAGACTACTTTCACACTAGCGGCAGCCTTCTCCAGCAGGCTGTTCCGGTGGGGGAACAGCCTGCCGCAGATGTGCTGCCGCTAGTGCACCATGCGCTGAAGTCTGCTCCGGCCCCATTGCCTATAATGGGGACGGGCCAGAGGTCCGGCCGCAGCACGGCAAACATGCCAATAGTCGGCCGGAGTAAAACTGACATTTTTTATGGGCATGTTTTTTTGGGCCCTGTTTGGGGAACAATCTTGTAGGTCTTACATTTAATTTACCACGTCAGTTATTGGAAAATATGAAAATAAAATTATCTTAGTGGGGTTAAATAAAAAAAAATAAAAAAAAATTTCACCAAGGTTTTGGGGGTTTTGACATCACAGCGTTCACTACAAACATTACATCCTTATTCTGCATCTCAATACATATAGGGCGATACTAAACTTTTATAGGTTTTTTTGTTTTACGACAAAAATAAAAATTACATAATATATATAGCCATTTTCTGACAGCCATAACTTTTGTATACTGTCATTCACGGAGCTGCAGGAGGGCTTTTTTTTTGCGGGGCGAACTGTAGTTTTTATTGTTACCACTGTGTGGCCCGTCTGTACAATAGGCTTTAGTGTAACTGTAACTTGATCCATACTCAAAGCCAAAAAAGCATATAGTGTTTTTTACTTTTATACTAACTTAATTCCCTTAGGGGGCTACAACCTGGCATCTTTTGATCCCTTTTCCCATTCACCCTAATAGAGATGTAATAGACTGAATATGATTATACCACACTCCCTGCTGAGTTGTGCCTCGTGCACAGCTTAGCAGGGAGCCCACCATGGCAGGTGTGGGAAGCTTCAGAAGCGTCCAGGCTGCCACGGTAACCGATCAGAGACCAGCAATTTTACTGGTCACATGTCCCTGTTGACAGGGACCAAAAAGTACATAGTCATGGGATCTGTCAGAATAAGAGAGGTAGAGGATCAGTAAGGTGGGTATTACGTCTTTCACGATTTTGAAGCATTCT
The DNA here is from genome assembly GCA_033119425.1 of Bufotes viridis. Taxonomy (NCBI): domain Eukaryota; kingdom Metazoa; phylum Chordata; class Amphibia; order Anura; family Bufonidae; genus Bufotes; species Bufotes viridis. The sequence goes on along the minus strand of CM065591.1, from coordinate 352,071,261 downwards.
AAAAATATATATTTTTTATTTTATGAAAATGCCGGAACACCTCTTTAATGTACAGTAGAAACAGTAGAAACAGAGACGATTCTGTACTTTTTACTTTTAAACTAGCATTGGCTGGTACATTAACTTGTTTGTGTACTTGTAATCCTTCAGATTCCCAAAAACATGATTATGTAATAACTAAGGCAGCAATTATTATTGTACTGTCGAGAAGAAGAATGTAACATATGTGAACACAGTTAGAAGAAACCTCCAATAAATTCAATTATTACAGGGCACTGAGAAAACGGGAGATACTGAATCACCAGAGGATTCTCTACAAACCAAGCATTTCTCTTACCTTCTGGGTTCTAGCTTAGCAGCTACTAATCTTGAACCTTGCCCTTCGTTCTCTACAACATGGTAATATATAGTTATGTCCACATGATTGAAGATGTAGAATGTATCCTTCTCGTGAAATTCTGACTGTGAATAAAATAGTACTTTTATTGCAAACAATTAACTATATACGAGCATAAACATGTGTAAATATTACAGTGCTAGTATTTTACAATACTCAACATACAATAGGCTTTAGTGTAACTGTAACTTGATCCATACGCAAAGCCAAAAGTTCAAATCTGCAGTGAATGTGATCCAGCAAACAAACATGTGCCATTTCATTTTTATGGTACGCAGAGAGACTGCTGTCCTCACTATGGAAAGTGGTTTACAGCTTGCAGCAGCTAGTACTTAGATGATTACGTTGAAGTCGGATTTCTTCCCTTACTTCTTTCAGCATGATCAACTCTATTAAACCCGGCACACTGCCTGGTAGGATTGATCATGCTGATTAAAATGATACATTTCCTGTTTTAATTTATATGCAAAAGAGCAAGTTTGAGCACCAATGGGCTGTCCTGAGCCATTGGAGCATCACTTTTGTAACACCTCTGTGCTCTGCACACTCCCAACTCCCCTTTTGACAGGGCTAAACCCCTCAACTAGCCCTGTATTCTTGCACCTGTGCCGCAACAGCTCAGCAACTTGGCGCTTGCGCACAGGACCCGATGCTGCTTCGTGGAGCCCGGGAAGCAGCAGTAGGTGCATTGAGCAACAGCAAGTTGCCCCAAGGCCTCGGCACATCTGCAGTAGATCTGATGTGCTCGGGATGCAGCAGCAGATCCATTGTGCAAGCACAAAATTGCCTCTAGGCCTCAACACTTGCAAAGAAGGTCTGGTGAGCTTAGGAAGGAGAAGTAGATCCATTGCACAAGTACACAGTCCCTGTGCTGACTCGGCACAGACATGAGAATTCGTGTCAATAAAAGGGGGGTGGAAGTAGGCAGTGCTCAGGGGTGTTACAGAAGTGTTGGCCAAGGGCTCCGGCCTGCCCCTTGGTGCTTGAACTAGCTCATTTGCACATTTAAAAAAAAACGGGGATCTCTGCTGCAATTCAACATACAGACAAAAGAAAGGTAATAGTTTAAACAGCATGATCAACCCTACCAAGCTGTATGTCTGGTTTAATAGGGTTGATCTTGCTGACAGTGGCACTTTAAAGCTATGAAAGCAATAACTAGTTTTCCATAGAGTGGTGATCAAAAGTTACTTGGTCACCTTAGAACAAATGAATATGGTTAGGACCACTGTACTGAAAATACATACGTTGATCACACACGCATCCTTAGGATGCCCCTCTTCTGTCATGTAGCAGCCAATAGGAAATCCAGGATTGCAAAATTTCTTTTTGTCTTCTACCTCGTAACACCATGTAACCGGCATGTTGTCAACGATCCTGAAATTATAAAGGATTAAAAGAAATGTAAGGCTAGTTTCACACTAGCGGCAGTCTTCTCCGGAACAGCCTGCCGGATCCGTGCTGCCGCTAGTGCACGCGTGCTGTCGGATGTCCGCTCCGGCCCCATTGACTATGATGGGGGCGGGCCGGAGTTCCGGCGGCAGCACGGCAAACATGTTAAGAGGCGGCCAGAAAAAAACTACGACATGTGCGACATTACTAAGACATTATAGTCAATGGGGCCAGAGAAGACCTCCGGCGGCACACGTGCACTAGCGGCAGCACGGACACGGCAGGCTGTTCCGGCAGGAGACGTCTGCCGCTAGTGTGAAAGTGGCCTAAAACAAAGCTTGAGGGGACGAATAAAATATGAATAAATGTGCCACAAAAATCCAAGGCTTTTCACCCTTTATCAACAGCGTAGGAGTCCAATAGTTCATAGAGTTTTATTTAGCAATGTATACAAATACCACTGCCACTGGCGTTTATTCTAAGCCTATTCACAATGTGGCAACCATGACTATACAGGGACACTAAACCATAAGATTTTAATGCTGGACCTGCAGCTGCTTGAGGGTGCGCTTGATAGTCCATCAATATCTGATCGTTGGGGTCCGCTTCCCGCTGATTAGTCAGCACCGCAACTACTCAGATCTATCCATTGTGCAGTACAGCACTGCTTTCACTTTAATATGAGAAGCGGTACAGTAACCAGCTCTGTCCACTACGCAGCCGATCCTCCCCGCCAATTAAATACTGATAGGTAGGCCATCAGTAGTAAAATCCTGGACAACCCTATGAAATCATTACTCAAATGTCAGACACCTATGGCCGCCAGGGTTATGGAATCAGCAAAGTGGATTGTACTATAAAGTTTCTGTAAATCCCATTCACTTCTATGAGAGCTATGAAAAGCAGTCCGCTCTGCCACCTCTGGCCGCCACAAACCCTTAAAGAGGGCAGTGCCAGCTCTCATGACAACATCCTTTTACTAAATAATTCTACGCCTTAAGAAAGAAAAAATCTGGACACTCTTTTCTTAGAATTCTGCTTTGTGCAGTTCCTCTGTTACTCCTCCTAGAAGTTTTGTGATTCCATTGAAAACTGGGTGTTACCATCAGACTGGTCAGGGGGACAGTCCTTTGACAAGGGAAATATTAGCACAGTCAATTATTACTAAGTTTCTAGAAGAAATAACAGAGGAATGGCACATTGCACCAAATGAGTCCTGTGAAAAGATGGTCCAGAAAGGGGAAATACTATTATTTACTAAAACAGACATGTCAGGAGAGGAGACTGATCATGTTTAAAGGTGTTGCTGGGAAAAGGCTTCGCACCGAGTAGTAATATAGCATTACATTCCACCATTCAAATGTCTTGGGGGTAGATTAGCGCACTTCCAAGAGGCAGTAAGCAATCTCTATAGTGCCCCCTAGTGGAGGGTAGCTACCTAATCGTTAATGCCTCGCCTTTTTACAGGCCTTTCAAGATAACTAAGGATATCAGCCAAACAAAGAGCAATCTCCAAATGGAAAAGGAGACCCACCTGCAGACAGCCGTTTCAGTGCGTTTGCCTCTTCTCGGTACAGGGCAGGGTGTGAGGTTTGTCATAGGTCTAGGGGTGTTTACTCTAAGGGCTCTTTGACACAAGCGGATCCCGTGCGGGTAATCCGCTGCGTGAAAGAGGGCCAAGCCCCGTTCCGGACAGCAGAGACACGGAGCATTAACATGATTGATAATGCTCTGTGCCTCTCTGTGACCTTTTTACTACAAAATCTCGGTGACAACTTTATCTCACTGTGATTTTGTAGTAAGAGAGTCACAGAGACAACGGAAAATGGAAGGAAAACAAATTATCACCAGTCCACAAGCTAAAACGCTGCGAGTCCGAGAAGTGTTGTGGGTACGGTCACACTTTTGGAATTTTTCAAACAAGGTTCAGGCCGCGCGCTAGAATAGATGATCCCAAAGCAGTTTTTTTCCTCCCTTCAGAATATACCGGGGTCTGCAGATATCCTATCCTCAGGTATCCTGCAACTTATTAAAAGACAACCAATAGTGAAATTCCATAAGAAGAACCTCTTGAGGTAAAAGAAGTTCCCCTCGGTGTTGATGTGAAAAAGTCCGTGGCTGACCCCACTTTGCCAGTGTGGTATTGAGAACTTGGACTTCAGAAAAAACAGTGAATGACAGCTAGATACACCTGCAACCAATGAGTTTTCTGTGAGTACAATCTGTGCAAAAACGGTTACACAGCCTTATGGAATTTCACTATTGGTTGTCTTTTAATAAGTTGCAGGATACCTGAGGATAGGATATCTGCAGACCCCGGTATATTCTGAAGGGAGGAAAAAAAACGCTTTGGGATCATCTATTCTAGCGCGCGGCCCGAACCTTGTTTGCAAAACAGAGACAACGCGGAGCAGTATCAATCACGTTAATGCTCCATGTCTCTGCTGTCCGCAAAGGGGCTTGGCTCTCTTTCCCGCAGCGGATTACTCGCACGGGATCTGCTTGTGTGAAAGAGGCCTTAGGCGAACAATATGGATTGGCTCAGAGTGCGTTCAGTGAAACTCGCACCATTTTGCAAGCAAGTTCAGTCAGTTTTGTCTGCGATTGCGTTAATTTTTTTCCACGTGGGTGCAATCAGTTTTGAAACGGTTTTCACACGCGTGGAAAAAAATATTTAAAAAAAAAAATGAAGACTTACAAACATCTCCTAGCAACCATCAGTGAATAACATATTACATCCGGATGCAATGTGTTTTTCACTGAAGCCCCATTCACTTCTATGGGGTCAGGGCTGCGTGAAAAACGCAGATTAAAGAACATGCTGTGATGCTCACGCAACGCAGAAATGATGCGTGGAAAAAAAAAAAAAACAGCCCCGTTGAAATGAATGAGTCAGGATTCAGTGCGGGTGCTGAGCATTCACTTCATGCATCACACCCGCACAGGAAAACTCGCTCGCGTAAATGAGGCCTTAAAATAGTAGTCTGAGATTTTTAGATTGATGGCCTATACTCAGGATCGGTAGGGTGTCCTACATCCCGCACTCACACAGTTGTTACCATGTAGCTGTGAAACTACACAGCTTCGTCCAATGGGTTGTTGAAGGGACTGAATGGGAACGGCTCTGCATTTACCAGCTCCATCCACAACACACAATGGACGCTGCTACGTAGTTCCGGTATCGGATTTATTCGGAGGAGTGCAAGATGTGAAAACCCAGCCAATCTGAAATTGATGGCCTATCCCTGGATTCTGAACAACCCCTTTAAAGCTCTTGGTTTGGCTGATAGACTTGTTTTGTTGCTAGGCCTGGGAAAAGGTCAGGACCACAGGGTAACTACCTCCAGTACTCCAGTAGGTGGCACTTCAAAGACGGGTTTCAATTCAAAGTAACATGCATAACCATTTTTTGGAGACAACCCCTTCCCCAGAAATCAGCAGGACATCCGCTGTAATGAGAAGTGTATTCACTACCCGACAAACTAACAGAAAGGGACAGAGGAGACCACTTTATTTTTTAGGCCTAAATTAACTCACCTCCCGTTTATAGCTCACAAACCCCAATGAATAAAGAAAAGCCATCAGAAAACATGACAAAGCACTCACCAGTGGTGCTGATAGTTGAGAAGCATGCTCTTCTTTAAGAATTCCAGCTTCTGCTTACTCTGAGTATCTGTGGTCGTGTAGGTTTTGGTACATACTTCCTCACATTTTTTGCTTTCCTTAAATTTAAACTGCAAATAAACAGAATAATATTTTAAGTTTTAAAAGTAGCAATCCGACTTCTGTAATAGCATAGCCAACTAAAGAAAAATGTTGCGCCTCTTAAGCCAAATATAGTCCGTCTACCATCGTGTCTTCTAGTTTCTCTCTGTGACTCTGTGAATAAATAGCTGCCCATTTCTTGTATGGGGTCCTCCGGTGTCTCCCAAATGGCAGATGTCAGGGGAGATGAGGTTTCGCATCTAAATTTCAACAGCCCAATCCCTTTTCTGGGAGATAAACCTCTGCCAGGGGAGCCTGGCAGCTGCTTTCTTCCCACTCGGGGCACGTGCATGGTCAGCCGAGCATTTCTGTATATGGAGGGGGTCAGGGCGGCCGAACCTATGTGTACAGCAAGCTCACATACAAACTTGAAGCCTTCTCATTATGCCTCTGGCTTTTCAGAGGAAAACAGAGAGGAGGTGCACTTTCCTTCAGTGGTGTAGCGTGAATAGAGCCAGAGGGGTGGTTTTTTTTACATGATAAGTATCAGCGGGGCTGGCAGGGCGCCAACAAAGGACTTGTGACTGGGTTATTAATGGAGGATAATTATTGTGGGGGCTTAAAGAGGACCTTTCATGTTTTTTTTTTTTTTTCGCTTGAGTACTGATGCTGCAGAAACGTTTCTTTTTTTGAAACACCCCTAGGTTGCCCTGCTGTGATCCCCCAAAGTTTTGGCGCTATATATGTTCATTCAGAGCATCGGTACAGGGAGGAGGCGATATCCGCTTTCCTCAGTGGGTGTCTCCTTCTCCCTGGCTGTGACGCTGCCCAATTGCAGCAGACCACTCCACAGCGAGGGAGAAGGGGAGTTGTTCTCATGAGATTTTGTAGGGACCATTTGTATAATACACTCAAGGAACACGCTGCCCGGGATAAACATTATTGAAGATTAGTGCATGCTCTTATCTCCCATCTGGACAACGGCAACATCGTCCTCGGTAGCCTCCCATTGAGCACTATTGCAGTCTTCCAATCTATCCTCAATTCTGCTGCCCGGCTCATCCACCTCTACCCTCTTTTACCTTCTGCCGATCCTAACACCCGATGAACGAGTGTAATCGGCGGCATCTTTACACCTGTAGATCATCGCCAATGAGCATTCCTACAAACGCTTGTGAGAGATGATCTGCCCGATGTTTGGGCAGAGTAAAGGGGCCTTAAGACTAAAAACGTCACTGGGAAGTACATTTACATTATAAAACCACAGCCTCTATGAAGAACATACTGCATATTTAACTAGAAAACAAAAATGTATCTTTTATTTTAGCACAAGTTTACATTTAAAAGAAATCTGGTAAAACATACTGAAATATATACCAACCCTGTACGGAGATTGTTCAATTCTTTCACCAAACAACACTTGACCCAGATTTTCAGATGGCCTTTTTTCTTTTTCTACTTGACAAAAATCAAACCTTAAAAATAAAAAAAATAGAATAAATTGTTACTGAGAAACAATTACATTTTTATGAAAAAACTGTAAATAAAAAAAATCCAAAATGTGGCAGGTTGCCTGCTTTAAACATTTCTTTTCCATCCCTGCTGTACTTTGTGTTTATTTTATCGTGCAGTGCCTCCAAAAGGTGATAGGAAGTACTGCACAATCCAGATGAAATCAATTGGCTTAAGGAGACGGTTAACGGAGCAGCAGATCCGAAAAAAAATTAGGACAGGGACGTCTACTGAACATGCCCTACACTGCCAGGTACTAATATTATGTCACGACTAGTGAAAGGTCCTCTTTAAGGAATATAAATGGTGAATTCCTGTAAATGAGAAAGGTTCCTTGTAGCTGCTGTCCCCTCCAGCTGAGAGATGAGGATCCTAAAAGGGAAACTCTTTATATTAGGGTCAATTCACATGTCCGCATTTCGTTTTTTTTGCGGAACGGGTGCGGACCCATTCATTTTCAATGGGGCCGACTTACAGGCCGTGTTTCCCACACCAAGCAGAGTAGTGTGAATCAGGCCTAGCCTACTGCAAGACACTCCTAGAAACCGCTAATCTCCCCTAAGAGCAATGGGATCAGGCACTTTAAAGTCCAGCATGCCCTACCATTCTTTTGCTGACATTTACCTTTAGCTAAGAGTTGGAAGCCCCCCCCCCCATACACAATAAATCAGGGCTGCACAACTGGCACTCGTTTACATTGGCCTATTCTACAGGGAGATGCAAAGTGAATGGGGAGGAATGATCGCTACTGCAGTAATTCTTTCCTCATTCAGATCTATATTATCGGCTGCACATCCCTAATAATCATATATGTTTCATTCTGATCAAATATGCAAAACGAGTGATCAGCAGCACAATTATACAGGGATGACGTTCCCGCTTCCCTCCATCCTGTTCATAACGGAGCGCTCTCCTTCACTGCAGAGGACAGAGCTCATTGGTTATTACCACCTCCTGTCCCCTCGGTATAAGTTATATCTGTGCGACCGGCGATAACCAGTAAGCCACTCATTGGTTGACCCTTGAAGGACCAAGCCTGAAAAGTCTTTAATGACCAGACTCATTTTTTGAGAATTGGCGCACATTGGGATTTAACGGTCGTAATTGTTTTAATAGTTAAAATACCCCAAAAATTTGTGACTTTTCATGAGAGCCATATGGCTTTTTTTACATTTTATTTACGAACACCAAAGTAAATTACAAAAATGAGTTCCCCATTTTGTGTCAGTTGTTTTGATATATAATGTGTATAGTTTGATATGAATGGAGCGATAATGGCGATATTTTGATTGGCGTGGGATTTTTTTTTCCCCCTTCTGTTTGTAATACATATAAGTATTTTTTATTTATTTTTAATATATTTTTGCCACATATTATGACACTATCTTTGCAGTATCTTTCTGTACTATTTCCACTTTAGCTGCAGCATCCAAAGGAGCCCCCTGTAGGCTTTGTACAAAGCAAGGCCGATTAGGGTCTACTAAGATCCTGCAGCTCAGCTCTGCACCTGAGACAACTGGCAATCGGGTGATCGCTGGTCCAATAGTGGAAGCGGAATGCACCTATCTCAGGAGAAGGCAGAAGCGGTAATAAACCACTTCTGTCTTCCTTGGGCCCCTGGCTGTCACTGGCAGTGGGAAACCAAACCTGCTCCTGCTAGAGTAAACAGGATCTTTAATCCAGTACTGTGTGGCGCTCCAGTCAGAAACACAGCTAAATAGCACAATCAGCTGTGTTTCTATCCAGCAGGACGTGGGTCGCAAACTGTGGCTCTGCAGGCTGCATCCAGCTCATAGGCCAGGGGTTGTGCACCCCTGCATTAGAAGGTTGGCCGATCAAAGCCAGCGACTTTGAGATATCATAAACATTAGTGATTAGCATAAAGTGCAATTCTCTAATGGATGTCTAATAGCAAAAACATTCGAGAGGGAAGAAAAGTATAAAGAAATTCCCACTGTGGTACTGTAGACCAACATCAAGATATAGATTATGGGGGAAGACTTTTTTTTTCTTACAAAGTCTCATATTCCACTAACTTGTGACAAAAAATAAAATTTTACATGAACTCACCATACCCCTCACGGAATACCTTGGGGTGACTTCTTTCTAAAATGGGGTCACATGTGAGGTGTTTGCACTGCTCTGGCATTTGAGGGTCTCCGCAATCATTACACGTATGGCCAGCATTAGGAGTTTCTGCGATTCTCCTTATATTGAGCATACGGGTAATGAGTTTTTTTTTTTTTCTGTTCAGCCTCTGGGCTGAAAAAAAAATAAAAAAAAATGAACGGCACAGATTTCTTCATTCGCATCAATCAATGTGGATGAAAAAATCTGTGCCAAAAATGTGCAAACAAAAAAAAAAAAAAAAAAAAAAAGTGGGGAAAGGACATAGGAGTGCTTGCGAAGTAAGGCCCCATTCACACGTCTGTATTCTGCGGAATAGATGCGGATCCATTCAGTGTGAATGGGGCCAGCGGTGATGCGGGGAGCACACTATGTGCTCTCCGCATCAGCATTTGCGGAGCTGCGGCCGCAAACTTCCGGGTTTCGGCCCCGAGACATCAGGCCGCAGCTCCGCAAAAGATAGAGCATGTCCTATTCTTGTCCACAATTACGGACAAAAAAAGGCATTTTCTATATAGTTCTGGCAATGTGTGGATCCGCAAAACACATACGGACGTCTGAATGAACCTTACAGGGGGGTGATTAGTTACAGAGGGGGGTGATCAGGGGTTAATCAGTGATGGGGGGGGGGGTTGTGGTGATTGGTGCACTTACTTTAGCTGCCTGTGTCTTCTGGTGGTCCCAAGCAAAAGGGACACCAGAGGAGCAGGCATATCAGACGCTGTTTACAAAACAGCGTCTATTATGCGATTTTTTTCTGACATCTACAGCCTGCCAGCACATGATCAGCGCTGGCAGGCTGTAGTAAAACTTCCTCCAGATGCGATCCTGTGAACGCCCGTGCACGCTCACAGGAAATCTCGCCTCTCGCAAGATGATGCACCAGCACATCAAGGAGGAATAACCCAGGACGCATCCTTGCGTTAGGCGGTTGGGTAGTGGTTACAGGGGCTCCAACACCCAGCAGTTACCTGCAGCCACAGTTCCAGTAAACAGGGTATGGAGTCAGAACACCACAGCGCTGCACAATACGTAATGGCCGTTCTCAGTACTGCAGCTCTGCTCCCACTGACTTCATGATTATTACTATTTTTTTTATGTTATTATCACATTGACTAATGACTGAAAGCCAGACGTAAATTAGAAAGACACATTAACCAAGAAGCGGGAAATAAAGGATTTTATAAATTCTAGCTAAATAATAATGCAACTTATAATCATTTAGGACAATTCAGCGATACTTACGCAGCATATTCATAAGGAAGCACAGATTCTACGGAGTCAAGTCTGTTCACAAACAGCTCAATATCAGACTGCAAGAAATAAGAAATTACAATTAGTATGCAATTTATACAAGAAAATGGTGTTGAAAGAATGTACAACTAAGAAAACACTTGAACTAGACTTTAAAGAGAACCGGTCATCACCTTTCTGCTGTCCATACCAACGGCAGTATAAAGTAGAGACAGGCGAGTTGATTTCAGTGGTCTGGCATTTCTAAGTTAAAAGTAAGTGGTTGCCGAGAACCAACATCACAATCATTGCAGACTGGGCCTGGAAAAGAGTTCCGGCCACCTGAGAAGAGTCCTGGTTATTCATGAATTCCTGCTCTCCCGCCCACCTGCTGATGACTGACAGGCTTCCACCTAGTTATCTCCCTTTCCCTCTAGGAGAGAACTGCCAATCATCAGCAGATGGGTGAGAGAGCAGGAGATTATGTAAACCATGACTCTTCTCAGGTAGATTTGACTCTTTTCACGGCCTGGGCTGCAATGATTATGACGCTGGTTCTCAGCAACCACTTACTTTTAGCTCATGAGTGACACACTGCTGAAATCAGCACACCTATTAGTTTATACTGTCCTCGGCGAGTTCAGCATAAAGTTATTGACAGGTTCCCTTTAAGTCTGCCATCGTGTAATAGCACCCTAAGGGCGGTGTCACAAATGGCTTTTTGTGGAAGTTTTTGATGCATTTTTTGAGCCAAAGCCAGAAGAGGAACCAGCAGGAAGAAGTTTAAGTCCCTTCCCTATATTTCTCTCTCTTCCACACCACTTCTGGCTTTGGCTCAAAAGGCTGCATCAAAAACGGTCACAAAAAGCTGTGGGACACCAGACCAAAGAAACTTATTTTCAATATGCCAAATTGTCACACATGCATGGAACAACATTTCCCAACATCCTTCAACATGTCTAAGATTGCCATTCAGTGCAGGAAAAACCATTTCGGGGCACATTTACAAAGACTGGCATTTCCATGCTGGTCTTTGGCTCCCCTTGCGCTGCTGGAGGATTAGCCAAATTTGATCATGGGTGTGCGTCTCATCATAAATTAGGCTCATCTTAGGCAGCCATGCGCCTGGCAGAAAGACATGTACACCTGTGTATGATTTGCTGGGGCCAGGTACGGCCCCTCAACATGCCCGTGCCGCCCAAGTGCCAAGAACTTTTTCGACACAGGCGGTTCGACTTAAGGGTACTTTCACACTAGCGTTTTGGATTCCGTTTGTGAGATCCGTTTCAGGGCTCTGACAAACGGTCCAAAACGGATCAGTTTAGCCCCAATGCATTCTGAATGGATAAGGAACCGCTCAGAATGCATCAGTTAGGCTCCGTTCCGCTTCTATTCTGTTTTGGAGGCGGACACCAAAACGCAACATTGTGGTGTCCGTCTGAAGAGGCGGAGCCTAATGGATCCAGTTTTTATTACAATGTAAGTCAATGGGGACGGATCCGTTTTCAATTACACAATATGGTACATTTGAAAACTGATCCGTTCACCGTTGACTTTCAATGTAATTCAAAACGGATCCGTTTTGGACTTTGTCATTTTTCTTTAAACCTAATGCAAACGGATCCGTTCTGAACGGATACAAACGTTTGCATTATAGGTGCGGATCCGTCTGTGCAATTAAACAGACGGATCCGAACCAACGCAAGTCTGAAAGTACCCTAATAGTGTTTCACTAAAACAGTTGCAAGTCCCTTGATAAACGAACCCCTCTGAGTGACATCAGCGTTTCCGAGGCTGCACTGTTCCTGTGACAAGAACTCACAGCATCATAATGATTTATAACTTTGTGAGTTCCTGTCCGACCTCGTATCTACTGAACTTTACCCATATAATGCAACAAGTACAATTCAGTATAGATGCAGTCAGGCTGGAATTCACAGCATTATAAATCATCATAATGTCGTGTGTTTGTCAAAAAGTTCAATCTTTGTTTCATCAGACCACGGAATCTCTCTCACAGTCCTTTAGGCATTTTGTTTTGCAAACTTTCGTGCGTCTTTTACCGAGGAGAGGCTTCTTTCTGGCCAAAATGGTGGAATGTGGCAGTGATGGATGACTTTCTGGAAGTTTGTCCCACCTGCACACAGGATCTTTGGGGCTCAGCCAGAGTGACCACTGGGTTCTTGGTCACCTCTCTTTCCGACACCCCCCCCCCCCACCAAACCAATTAATTTCATTAGGTAGGGCAATCAGAGTTGCTGGTTGTTCCAAACTTCTTCCATTTAAGAATTATGGACGTCACTGCGCTCTTGGGAACCTTCTGTGCCTCCATAAAATCCTGTCTCTGGGCTCTACCAACAGTTTTCTACCTCCTCATGCCATGGTCTTTGCTCAGATATAGATTGTCAGCTGTGACACCTTATACAGACAGGGCTGTGTCTGTCCAAATCAGGCCCAATCAACTGAATTTACCACAGGTGGACTCCAATCAAGAGAGGCCCCCAGACCTAAATTCCAAGTGTCACAGCAAAGGGTCTGAATACTTATGGCCGCGTAAAATTTTAGGTTTTCAATAAGTTTGCAAACATTTCTAAAATGCTGTTTTCATTTATTAAGGAAGAAAAAAAGTGCAGATTAATAGGAGAAAAAACTTATTTTTATTTTAGCACAAGGCTGCAACATAAAACGCGAAAAAAGTGAAAGGGAATTCAGATTTTCCGAATACACTTTAAATTTCCAAATCCTATTTTTTTTTTTTTTTTTTAGGGACCAATTAAGTTTCGAAGAGGCTTTGAGATGCCTATATATTAGAACCCTCAGAAAAACTGCATCTCTCTGCATTTTAAAAACTGCATCTCTCAACGTATTAAGGAAGTGTGTTAACACTTGAGGCGTTTCACAGGAATTAATGCAAAATTAAAGTTTAACTTTATTTTTTTTTATTTTTTTTTTAAACACAGCAGGTTGAAGTCAGCAGTGGGTACTACAGGGATCTGTGTTGGGCCCAGTTCACGTTAATCTCTTTATCAATGATCTTGTGAATGGGATTGAGTGTAAAGTGTCAGTTCTTACTGATGACACAAACAATGTAGGATACTTAAGAGAGTTTATCGAGATATTTTCACTGATGACCTTTCCTCCGGAAAAGTCATCCGTTTCTGGTCAATGGGGGAACCAACACCCGGGATTCCTGACGATCAGCTGTTTGAGAAGGCACTGGCGTCACAACCTTTTCTCCACTCACCTTGAATGCTTGGTATTGCAGCTGAGCTCCATTCATGTCAATGGGACTGAGCTGCACCTAGGCCGCGTGACTGATGAATGTGACGTCACACGTCATAGGGAAAGCTGTAAGGCTGCGGCGCTACTAGGAGTGCTGGTGCCTTCAAACGGCTGATCGGCAGGGGTCCCGGGTGACGGACCCCCACCAATCAGATACTGTTCCTTCAGAGTTATGATTTGTACAAAGAAGCTCAGCCATTACGCACACCTTTTTGAAAACTCTAGTACGTTTTATGGACATGCAGGACTTTTTTTTTTTTTTTACTAATGTAGGACTTTTTTCCCCATAAAAAACAACAGATCTCAGATGAAAATGGCTAAAACGGACGCAAAATGCGCACATCTGAGCATAATGGATGCTTAAAATACAGTATCCATTTTGTTCTTTATTTTGTGTTCTGCTGACAGATCAGAAGAACGGAAAAATAAACATTCATGTGAACCCAGTCTTAAATGTCTTTAGGGTGACCAATAGAAGACTAGCTTGGTAAATATGGAACATTTGCGTCGTTTAGTAATTGTAGGAGCTCTCAGAAGCTCTGGAGAGCTTTACTACCCATAATTTTATTTAAAAAAATAATATTATACTTAATTAAACAGTAAGAACCAGACAAAAGACCTGCCAAGACTCCTTGGCCTTTCTTTGCCCCCAGTTCACTGCCAGCCTTGCGCAGCAGACCAGGGTCATCTGAGACATAATTCGGAGTCCGCTGAATTGTTTGATAGCTGCCGTTAGCCAAAAGGTACTTTTTTTTATTTTTGTCTAGATAAAAGCAGATCTGTCCCCATACTATGCTGTAGGGCTGGGCGATTCATGAAATTTATTTGATTAAATAGCACTTTTTCTATCTGATGATTTTTCTTTTTGAAAATTGAAAATAGTGATATCAAAATCAATTTTTTTCTTCCATTAAGTATCAGTCTTTTCAGTTCCTGCTGCCCCTGCCATTACGCCTGGCACAGGCAGCAGGGACTAAGGAAGCCCCGCACAGACTGTGCTGGTACAGTACCGCTGTGATGACATCACCGTCATGTGACCAGTGCAGGAGGGAGCGGAGCTCAGCAGTGTAGAGGTGGTGGGGAAGGATCTGCGATGACATCATGTGACATGAGGGTGGGAGCTTCGTGCGGAGGAGAATAAACTGGAGAATGATAAATTCTGTGAGAGAGCCAGGGAAGTGCTGGGAGTTGTAGTTCTCTCCTCATATCTCCTTACTGTAACGCCCAATAGCAAACCCTTGGCAGCAGTGAGGAAAGGAATTCAATATCGCAAGCAAGCACCAAGTCTGGTAAGATAATTAGTGTGGAGCGAATCGAGCTTCGGATCATAGATCCAAAGTCGATTCGTTCAAACACTGTACAGAGACCTGTCTCCATATAGCATTAAAACGAATTGGCTCCGTGGAGGCAAAATTCGTTTCACCCGAAGTCGCGCAAGACTTCATTGAATGAATCTGGTATTCAGTTGTACATCTTTAAAAACATTTCAAACTCGGAATCCGAAGTCGGGTTTGGGACTGGCTGGTACCTCGGTACAGAACCCAACTTCGGATTCTGAATTTGAAATGTTTTTAAAGATATAGAACTGAATACGGAATTCATTCGTCATGAAACTCATTTTGCCTCCATGGAGGCGATACCTTTTAACAGTGTACAGAGAATTAAAACAAAGTGTTTGAACGAATCGGCTTCAGATCTATGATATGAAGTTCGATTCGCTCAACACTAAAAATATTCATTAATGGTGTCATTTAGCGGACACTGTTATAGTGTCATCACCTACTGTGCCGGGTAAGAGGTCCTCCTTTATGGGGTATGAAAGTGGCCACCCTGACTGCAGCCAGACTACTTAGACGTTTTTTTTTTAGTTTATTTAGCAAGAAAACAAAGCAAAAAAATTAATAAAAATTATATATATATATATTATACACACACACATCTCAATGCTATAATCAACAATCGCCCATAAAGTTGAAATAATCTAGATTTTTTTTGGGCCAAATTTGCCCAGTCCTACTATGCAGTTGTCCAGGGGATAAAGTGACACAATAATTACTGGAAGCCATCCACACCTTCACCTCCCCCATTGCACGTTTCACCGCCGGCCTCTGCTTCTTGGTCCCATCTTGACATGCTGGAAATACCTAGAGATGTCTACTCAGTCTTCAAGGCATATCCTGTATGTCGGGACGCCACTAGGAAGCAGAGACCAGCGGGGTACCTATAGGTTTAGAAAGGAAATGGGGGGAGAGGGGGCAGATAGGCGAGGCCCGTATAGCGTAGATTAGAGACATAGATAAAGCAAGCATCAAGAGAATGCAGCAAAAATACATTGCAAAGAAAAAAAAACTGTTTGGTGCTGGTCAAACCAGTAGAGGAATGTACGCAACAGGTTTGTCAGGTCCTAATAGCCGGGATGGGTCTCTCCACACAATGATGCATTACAATAAAGAAACGGGCTGGGCGCGATTAGTACTTTGATCCCTTCAGAGACAGGGCGACAGCTCTTCAAGGAAATATATATATATATATATATATATATATATATATATATATATATTAGGGCTGCACGATATGGGAATTTTGTGCGATTGCGATTAGGGCCCTAAAAATTGCGATAACCGTAGATATGCGATGCGATATTTTAAGGGAATTGTGCTAGAGGTCTATCTGCTTGGATTTTCAAGGTAAAAGCACACAAAGATGACTGATAATGAGAAATGTAGTTATGCTGAACTCAAGGACTGAAATGCGCAGTGTTTTTCAAAATAAAATACATATTTGCATTACTGCAAAAGTACAAAATACAAAACTTGCCATTTTCTTAATATCCCTGCACAGAACAGATAAATAGAATAGATATAAGAACAAGTGTTCATTAAAATAGCGACTTTCCTCCAGCCCCTCCTCCCTCTCCGCACTGTAACTGATGTATCGCCGGCCGCGCTGTGCAGCATAGCGGCCGGAGATACAGTGTCAGTGTCACGTAGAAAGTCAACCATCGCTTTATAAGATGCACTACCATTTCCCCCCCCCCCCCACACTTTTGGGGGGGAAAAAGTGTGTCTTATAAAGCGAAAAATATGGTAATATAATTGCAGCATTTTTGGGTCAGCAAATTGCGATTGCGATATGGCGATTAATTGCGATAACGATTGCTTTTGCGATATATTGTGCAGGCCTAATTATATATATATATATATATATATATATATATATATATATATATATATCCGTGTACATCACAGCCCCTTACATCTCTACCTACAGATAACTCTGCATGACAGTACAGCCTGTATTAGGCCTCCATTCACATGAACTGTACTGTTATTAGGCTACATTAGCGTTTTTTGCGGATCCTTCATGGATCTGCAAAAACGCTTCCGTTACAATAATACAACCGCATGCATCCGTCATGAATGGATCCGGTTGTATTATGTCTTTTATAGTCATGACGGATCCGTCTTGAACATCATTGAAAGTCAATGGGGGACTGATCCGTTTTCTATTGTGTCAGAGAAAACGGCTCTGTCCCCATTGAATTGCATTGTGTGTCAGGACGTATCTGTTTGGCTCCGCTTCGTCAGGCGGACAGCAAACGCTGCAGGCAGGATTATGGTGTCCGCCTCCAGAGCGGAATGGTGACTGAACAGGGGCAAACTGATGCATTCTGAGCGGATCCTTTTCCATTCAGAATGCATTAGGGCAAAACTGATCAGTGAGCCCTGAACGGATCTCACAAACGGAAAGCCAAAACGCTAGTGTGAAAGTAGCCTTGGTCGCAGATATTCATTGCTCTGCATGGCCTAAATGTCCGAACTACTTCTTCTTGCGATTTAGAGCTCATGCACAAGCGCGTTGTAGTTTTGTGGTCTGTTTTTCACAGTTCCGTTGTTCCGTACTTGAGGGCGGGGGTTCTTTTCTGTGTCTGCATGTCTGTATGGTTTCCATATGAGATCCGTTTTTTGCAGGTAGCAAACGGAAAATTTGTAATCTTTACTGTAATGTACTGTAAACACATGGGCAAAGTGGGCATGGATCCGCAAAATACGGATGTGTTCAGTATGCATTCCGTATTTTTTACGGACCTATTGACCTGAATGGAGTCATGGACCGTGATTTGCGGACAATGATAGGACATGCACTACTTTTTTGCACAACGGCCAAGCGGACATACGGAAACGGAATACACATGAAGTCATTTGCGTTGTTTTTGCAGACCCATTGAAGTGAATGGTTCCGCATTCGGTGCGCAAAAAAACAAACGGAAATGGAAAGAAAATACATTCGTGTGCATGAGCCCTCAGAAAAAAAAAAAAAAAAACGCTAACATTTTTTCTGTGTGAATGAGAATATACAATACAGGCTCTACCGCAACCATCCAGTCGAACATAAAAATGCATTGTGTGACCTGCGCTGAGACCTCTGTACTGGCGAGGGTCACAAGTTACCCAAGTAGAGAGGGCATCGGGTAGTCCCAGCGCGCAGCAGCCATGACTGGGTAAAGCAGAGAGGCCAGGACTTGGAGGACTGGCGACACAGTGAGGGAAAAGGAGGCCAGCAGGTCCTTTTACAAGGCCTCACCTAGATAGTTTACATTTTTATACCAAGTCACTTTAAGGCTGTATTACACCTGCCGATTTTTCGACAGATGATTGCTAATGAGCGCTCGTATGAATGCTCGTTAGCGATCATCTTGCGGTGTAATACTGAAGCTCGTTCATCGGGCAATTGTGATTTTTAAGGACACTTAAATAATAATCATAGTTTGCAGTCAACAGATCGTGGTGTCTAATTACAATCTGCCGCCAGCAACACTAGCCAACATGGGGGCGAGCGATGGCACTAGCGATACCGCTTCCCCATGCTGCGGAGGGGATCGCTGCATGTAATATCAGCGGTCTCCTCCGCTAGCGAGCAGGCGATTGCCGAGAGAGAACGCTTCCCCACTGACAATCGCTTGCTATATCGGCCGGTGTACTACAGGCTTAAATCAGGACTAGAGATGAGCGAACTTCTATTTTTAGTTTGTCGTCCAAAGTTCGGGTTATTGGAGCATCCCGTTATGGATTCCGCTGCCGCGGACCATAACGGCATTTGGAATCCATAAGGGGCTGCTTCATTGAACCCGAACCGTGGACAACCCTAAGGACCTGGGGTGACGTCACCGTCATGTGATCAGTGCAGGGGGCGTGGCTTAGCACTGGATTGGATAAGAGGTGATCCAGTACTGAGCCACGCCCCCTGCACTGATCACATGACGGTGACGTCACCCCAGGTCCTTAGGGTTGTCCAAGGTTCGGGTTCAATGAAGCAGCCCCTTATGGATTCCAAATGCCGTTATGGTCCGCGGCAGCGGAATCCATAACGGGATGCTACGATAACCCAAACTTTGGAGGCCGAACTAAAAATAGAAGTTCGCTCATCTCTAATCAGGACCATCTCAACATAAAAAACGGCAATAAATTTACAAAGCAGGGGCACGGCCACACGTTCAGGTTTTTTTATACAGTTTTGAAGCCAAAACCAGGAGTGGATTTAAAAAAAAAAAAAAAGGTGTAGTATTTGTCCTTCATACTTTCTCTCCTTTTCATGATCCACTCCTAATTTTGGCTTAAAAGGCCTGACCATGTGGCAGCACCCGTATGCCTCATTCACACATCAGTGTTCGGTCAGTGAGTTCCATCAGTGATTTTGAGCCAAACCCGGGTGCGGCTCTAAGCACAGAAGCAGATCTTTCCCTTATCCCTTATGTCTGTGGAGGTGCCAGTCCTGGGTTTGGCTCACAATCACTGAATGAGGCTGATTCTGTAGATAGCACAGGACATTCATGAAAGAATTATTTTGCCTTCTTCTGGATCAACGTTGCAGGATAACAGGCTGAACTGGATGGGCAGGTCTTTTTTTAGTCTATGTTACTATGAAGCCATCCTAATGAGAAACTGTTCCCCCTACCAACCAATCACAGCGACACTCCATTTCTTATGGTGCTCTTAAAGGGGGTGTCCCATGACATAAAATTATCCACAGGATAGGAGACAAATCCCAGCGCGGGGATCTGACAGGTGGGACCCCCAGTGATCACCACTCCACTCAGCACTTGGCCATCCCTGGCAGCCCCATACAGTTGTATGCAGCAGTGGTCTGACGCTCCATTCAAAAGGGGTACCCGGGCCCCTAC
Source organism: Bufotes viridis (assembly GCA_033119425.1). Taxonomy (NCBI): domain Eukaryota; kingdom Metazoa; phylum Chordata; class Amphibia; order Anura; family Bufonidae; genus Bufotes; species Bufotes viridis. The sequence goes on along the minus strand of CM065591.1, from coordinate 352,051,432 downwards.
TGTAATGATCAGCGGAGGCATCAGTGGTCAGACCCCTGATCAAACACTGTGGATAGGGGGCAGGTTGTCACGGGACAAGCTGCACTGGGATGGGTTGCTATGGGCAACAAAGTAAGTTTTTCTTTCAGACAGTTTTCACGGAAGGGGTGTAGTATTACGGTATGTTCCCATGGGGCAGTTTTATTGCAGACACTTCTGGACCTGTCCTACCGAATTAATAGGTTTTACAGAAATCCTTATTCAGATCAATGGAACTGATTTTCCGTTGCAGAAGTTTCTGCCAAGTGTGAATAGCCCCTTACATGGCTGGCAATCAGATAACTGGCCATTGGACTCAATCTACCAGAGCAGCTCAGGGGGGTCCCCCATAATGGGTACTCCCTAGTAGAGCACATATATGGGCGCCCCCTCTAACACTGACAAGAACATTGCCTTCCACATGTGGTCCTGGGGAAGCCATACGGCCATTGGGTTCTATGTCCCACCAGGCACATGAATGAGCCAGCAGAGGCCATGGCTGCCAGTGGTAAGCAGCACCAGTAAGATGCCAGCCCTCTGCACTGCTCCCAGCTACGATCAGGGGCCCTGCTGTCAGCGCTCACCTTACACTCCGGGGTCTCTTTGCCTTGCTCACAGAAGCTGACAGGGGCCAGGCCCGGCAGGTAGAAGGCGGCACCGGGCCGCAGAATGGCCGCCAGCAGGAGAACGAGCAGGGCTGAGCTCGCCATCACAGATCCGGGATCCAGGACATACACGGCGGCGGAGGCTCAGTATGCAATCGCTTCCTGCTCCTCAGACACGTCACCCGCTCTGACGTCTCACGGAGGACTGTGAACCCTGCGGCTGACCTATCACCAATCCCCGCCTTCACTTCCGGGTCCGGCTGTCATGTGACTGCCTGAGGGATGACACGCTATGCAATAGGCTGGTTTCTATGGAAATGCGACCCTGACTCCTAGGCGTGCTCATAACTGCCCCAGAGGGACACTCACAGGGTGGCCAGTGCCTATACTACAGCACCCATGTGTCATCTTATGTAGTGAGGTCTCCTCAAGTACCCCACAAAATGTCAAAAGATGACAACTGCAGCATCACATCTGATAGGGAAAAACACAGGGGGTAATTTACTATTCTGAAATAAGCTTACATAAGGCACATTTCAGACGTGGATGGCGCAGCCATCTGTGACTTTTCCCCGCTCACACCAGGTCTAAAATTGTGGAAGGGGACAGCCCACCAGGTCCGTCTCATTCATCATTTTTTACACTTGTTTTATGAGTAGAAAATGGTCTCAATGTAAGACAGCTAGGAAAAAGTCGTACAGGATGCGCCGAAGTTGTGGAGAGTCCTGCGCCTCTTCATAACTTCGGCAGAACCACCGCCAGCTATGGACCTGTATTAAGACCGGCGTCTAAAGCGCTGGTCTTAACCCCTTCAGGACACATGATGTACCGGTACGGCATGTTTCCCGAGTTCTTAAGGACTCATGACGTACTGGTACAAATCATTCAGCAGGTACCTTGTTACAATGCCCCCCACCTCCATATCGGCAATCGCTGCAAACCGCAGGTCAATTCAGACCTGCGGTTTGCAGCTCTTTTCGCGATCTCTGATCACAGACCGCGGGGATCAGAGTCTAAATGCCCCCAAAGTTGTCAATTTGAACCCCCTTGCAGGCCCCAATAATATTGTGGGTGCAGGGGGGGTGGTTGCGGGAGGCGCAGCAGGAGAGATCGCAATAGCGATCCCCCTCCCGCCTCCTCTGTAATATTCCCTGGTGTCTAGTGGATCTATCAGAGTGTCAGCACATCGCTGACACTCTAGTAGAAACGGCTGGCATCTGTGCTTGTTCAGATGCCAGCCGTTTAACCCCTTCCATACCGTGGTCCGTATGGACCGCGGTATGGAAGGGGTTAACAGGGAGCTCCCTCTCTTATCGGGGGGCTGCTCCTATCGCCTGCTGCTCTGTTATGGCAGCGGGTGATGGTTGCCATGGAAGCAGGACGCTTTCAGAAGCGTCCTGCTCTCCATGATACTGAAAGTCTGAATAGACCTGCTAAAGGTCTATTCAGACTTTGTAAAGTAAAAAATACAGCACAGTGCACTATATAGTGCTGATAGCTGTAAGCTGTTCAGACATGCTGGGAGTTGTAGTTTTCCAACAGCTGGAGGGCCACAGGTTGAGCATGCCTGCTTTAGGTGTTCCACAAGAGTTATTGGCAAATGGAGATGAAATTTAAGAATTTCAATTTCTTGGCAAATTTTCCATTTTAATCCATTTTTTCCAGTAACAAAGTAAGGGTTCACAGCCAAACAAAACTCTATATTTATTGCCCTGATTCTGTAGTTTACAGAAACACCCCATATGTGGTCGTAAACTACTGTACGGGCACATGGCAGGGCGTAAAGGCAAAGGAGTGCCGTGTGGTTTTTGGAAGGCGGATTTTGCTGGACTGGTTTATTTACACCATGTCCCATTTGAAGCCCCCCTGATGCACCCCTAGAGTAGAAACTCCATAAAAGTGACCCCATTTCGGAAACTATGGGATAAGGTGGCAGTTTTGTTGGGACTACTTTTAGGGTACCTATGATTTTTGGTTGCTCTATATTACATTTTTGTGAGGCAAGGTTACCAAAAATAGAAATTCTGAAAATTAATCTGAAAAAGTACAAATCACGTTCCGACGTGTCAACCGTCAGTAAGTAGGATGATAAGTGATAGTAGAGGACTAGTGGGGTCTGGTAGAGGACGTCCCCACTCCAGTACAGCCTGACACTGGGTTTTTTGACTAGGCCCATGTGCAGCACGAGGCCCCAAAACGTCCTCATCTCGGCTGCACTGACCGGAGTCCAGCCACTGGCCCTAGCCAAAAAGGAGCCCGGGTGTTGAGCAGTGAACTGTTGGGCGTACAAGTTCATTTGCTCCACCATCAGATTCACAAAGTGGTCACTGAAAAAAAGACTAAAATAGTCGTATTCAGTGAAGCCCACTGTGGGAATTTGGATTCCTGGTTGGCCAACAAAATCAGGAATCACGGGCTCAAAATCATACACCATACAAGTTCACTGGTAGGGGGCTCAGGTGAACTTATCTGGTGGGCCGAAAAACTAGTACGAGCCCCAGAGCCACTCGTACTAGTGTGGGTCACAGGGTCCCTGGCATGGCGGTCCCCTACTCTGCCTAGCGGCGACTCCGCCGCCTTGGGGGTTCATCATCATCGCTAGATGATGAGAAGGACTCGGATGACAAGAGGAAAGTGGGGTCATCCTCGTCCTCACTGGGGCTCTCGGAGTCGGAGGCAAGCTGGGCGTATGCCTCCTTGGCCGAGAACTTCCGTCTGGGCCGTAGGAGAGTGTGTGTGTGCGTGCATGGAAAACTTTATTTAGTGTGCATGTGTGTGGGGGCACGGGTGTTCACGGACTTTGCCCTAAACCTAACAGAAAAAAAAAGTAACAAAAAAAAATGACAGCCCAAAAAAATTTGAATAAAATAAAAATTCAAAGCGGTCCGAAGCTGATTCAGCGGTGCGAAGCTGATTCAGCGGTGCGAAGCTGATCAGCAGTGGGGTGGGCGATGCGTTAACAGTGGCCTGACCCTATGTCGGGCACAGTCAGCGTACGCAAAAAAAGAAATGCTTGCGCCCAAAAAAATTTGTGTGTTGGGGGGGGGGGGGCAAGCTGCAGCACCCCTGGTGGGTCTAGGGTCACACAGCTATGCTGTGGACCCCAGACACCCGATCAGGGTGATGCAAAAGTGAACCTTTTTTTTTTTTTACCCTAAAATGGCCCTGAATATCCCTGCCTAACCTAACCTGTCCCTAACCTGTGCCTAACGTACCTGTTAGTGCCAGATGGCACTGTGGAGGAACAAAAGAGGGGTGCTGGGCACAGATTGGGGTGCTGGACTCTGCAGATCTGACGCAGGCTGCTTCTCTCCTTGCTCCCGGACGCCGAATGGAGGAGGAGAGCAGGGGGAGTGTTAACCCCCGCCCGCCCGTGCAGCCAATCGGATTCGATCCTGTGAGGTGATGTCACTATCACCTCACAGGATCTAAGGATGGTGATTGGTGGTCTATTATCACACCACCGATCACCATCCTATTCCGGGTTATCAGGTCACCAGAGACCAGAATAACCCGGAAACGCAGCAAACCGCAGGTCTGAATTGACCTGCGGTTTGCTGTGATCGCCGATACAAGGGGGTCACAGGACCCCCCTCGGCATTGTCACAGAGTGCCTGCCGAATGATTTCTGCATGCACTCTGTTCCGATCACCCCGCGCCGCGTGGCGGTGATCGTAAATACACATGACGTACCTGTACTTCATGTGTCGAAGTACCAGGGCATCATGACTTACCGGTACGTCATGTGTCCCTAAGAGGTTAATAAGTCTCCACCACAGCTTCTTTTTCCCCACGCCCTGTGAGTGTGATTTATTAGGGCATATGGGAGTCATTGAGGGCTTTTTCCTGATCCAGTAGCCATAGCTATAACGAATCTGCTCAGGCATGCCAGATTGTATGCACTAATGTTGGGGAAGTTGGCTAACCCTTGTCGTCTGCTGAGCATCAACTTTGCCATAGATATACTAGCACGCTTGCCCATCCAGAGAAAAGTTGTGAAGGCTGTAATAAGTTTGTGCACATTAACGTTCAGCAGCAGAACATGGATGGTCTGAAACAGGGGCGTAGCTAATGACTTATGGGCCCTGGTGCAAGAGTTCAGCTTGGGCCCCCCTTCCCTCAGTGCTTTGTATGTCTTCTTATGCGGCACAAGGGTCTTTGGGCCCCTTCAGGCTCCTGGGCCCGGTAGCGACTGCTACCTCTGCACCCCCTATAGCTACGGGGGTAGAGTAACTTTGGAAAACTCATCATTTTAATAAAGTGAACCCTACCTAGAAGGTTTATAGTTACATTTTCCCAGCGTTTGAGCTCGCATTCTGTTTTGGTGATCAGGGAAGCATAGTTGAGCTTATATAGGGAGTCAGTTGTTTTGCCAATTTCGATTCCCAGATATTTTATAAAAGAAGCTATTTTGATCCCTATGGCCCTTCTCTTGAGAGGAAAGTTTGTCAAGGCTTAAGAGTTCACATTTTGCGGGGTTAGGGCTCATTCAGTCGGCTACAATTTGTGGTCCCCAATGCACGGGCAACCTCCGTATGGCTGCCAGGATGAATCCAAACCCATTCAACTTGAATGGCTGTGCATTCTTCCGTTCCGCAAAAAGATAGAGCAAGTTCTATCTTTTCGAGGAACGGAATTATAGAACAGAACCCCGCAGAAGCACTCTGTAGTGCTTCCGTAGTGTTCCGCGTTCCATGATTCCGTTCTGCACCATTCCGCATCTACGCATTTGTGGACCCATTGAAGTGAATGGGTCCGCATCCCTGATGTAGAATTCACACGGAACGGTGCCCGTGTATTGCGGATCCGCAAATGCGGTCCGCAATAAGGCAACGGGCAGCACATGTTCATGTGCATGAGCCCTTAATCCGAAAGCCTGACAGTTCCCCAAAGTAGGTGAGATAATGGTCAACCTTGCCTGATCCCCTTATGCAAGGAGAAGGGAGCCGATTGACAGCTGAGAAGGGACATGGCCGCTTGCGGGTTAGCAAAGAAGGCTTTAAGAAGATTTCTGAAGTTACCAGTGATTCCAATGTTAAAAAGAACTAGATCGAGACATTTAAATGTTACGTTATCGAATGCCTTTTTGGCATCTAGGGCAGCCAGTGCCCCTTTGCTAGAAGCCCTGAAGTGGCACGCCTGCGCATCTAGCACAAGTATCTCACGAATATTGGATACCGCGGACCTCAGTTTGACAAAGCCTACTTGAGAGGAAACCAATAGTCCCGGGAGTAATTCTGCCAGTCATTCAGCTAAAATTTTAGCTATGAGTTTTAGGTCCTGGTTGATAAGGGAAATAGGATGATAGGATTCTGGTTTTAAAAAGCCCCTGTCGGGCTTAATATGGATAATGTTAGCTGCCTCTGGCACTTTTTGGTCACGCAGTAGGAGATTAAAGTAAGAGAGAATAGATGGGTTTTTGGGCAAACTGCAGAGTTTAGAAGAGAAAAAGCACGATGTGCTTTTGAGGCCTCATTTGGTGATTTATACAGAAATGGCAGACAACTGTAGAGGCTCCGTGGTGAAGTAAAATAAATAAATAAATCCTTAAGAAGTGACCCCATTTAAGAAACTACAAACATCACACAATTTACCAAGGGGTGTAGGGAGCATTTTGACCCCACATGTGTTTTGCAAAAATTACTTCACAGTGCAAAGTGAAAAGTGCAATTTTTCTACTGATATGCCATTTCAGTACCCAATATGTTGTGTCCATTGTGCATACCTCCCAACTTTTTGGACGTTCAGTGAGGGACACTTATGGTTCATTGTGGACAAGATCCATTTTCCCTGCATATTTGTACTCTGTGATTATAGAAATTTCTAAAATTCAAATTGCATCAAATAATGAAATAATATACAAAGTGCATATCTAATATGCACATAGGAACCGGCCAAACACTTTCTGGATCAATATTGTAAGGTTAATAATGCAAATCTATACCTCAGATCAAAAAGAGGGACAATTATGGAACAAAGGGACAGAGGGACTTGGGTCCAAAAGAGGGACACTTGGGACGTCTGATTCTGTGCCAGCGTGTAAAGTTAGCCCTCTTATTATTATGCTGTGTTTCCTGTTTTTATAAACACTGCACATTTGGCCCTCATCTTATACCTGGGGATACCATAGGGCTCAAGAGTAAAAGAGCACCATGTGCATTTGAGGCCCAATGTGTCAATTTATGCAGCTTTTGCTCACAACTGTAGCGGCTCTGGGGTTAAATAATACATGGAACTCCTGAGAAGTGACCCCGTTTTCAAAAGGGCACCGCTCAAGGGGTGGAGTGTGCATTTTGACCCCACAGATACTTTGGAGAAATTAATGAGCAGCAGACTGTGCAATAATTGCTAGTTTTCGACAGATATGGCATTTCAGTGCTCTATATGTTGTGCCCAGCTAGTGGTATCTGGGACTCACGCCACCTTTCTTAAATTGTTAGGTGGATTCTACTGGGTACGGAAATGCCATAAACGTGGACGTAAGCTACTATCTGAGCACATGGCAGGGTTCAGAAGGGAAGGAGCGCCATTTGGTCTTTGGAGCATAGATCTTGCTGGAATGGTTATTGGGTGCTACATCACATTTGCAGAGACCCTGAGGTACCCGCACAGTGGAAACCCCTTAACCCCTTAAGGACGCATGACGTACCGTTACGTCATGATTCCCGAGTCCTTTAGGACCCATGACGTACCGGTACGTCATATCTTTAAAAGTAAATTGCGGTGCTGGAGGGGTTAATCGGAACAGGATCTGAAATCGTTCAGCAGGCATCCTGTCACAACGCTGTAACGGCGATCGCAGGAAACCACAGCTCAATTCAGACCTGCGGTTTGCTGCGCTTTCTGCGATCTATGATCTCCGCGGGGATCAGAGACTTAAAATGTGCCCCAAATCTATCATTTTTAACCCCCCCTGAACCCCACAATATTACTGTCCCAGCGGGTGGTGCAGGGGGGGAATTGCGGGCGGGCAGTGCGGGTGGCGGGCGGTGCGGCAGGCGGGATTGCTATCCCCCGCCCGCCTCCTCTGTATTCTTCCCTGGTGTCTAGTGGTAATAGCAGAGGGTTAGCACTGTGGGCAGTTAGGGATTCAGGAGGAAGGCGTGCTTTAGTGAGTAAGGAGACCGTTTTGGGCACTGCAGGGGGGCGTTACTGGGCACACAAAGTGGAAGATATCGCCTCTCTGGGCACCTTCAGGATTAATTAGCATATTTATAAAAGTCGTTTTTCAGCAAAACTACTGGACGGATTACATTACAGAAAAGCAAAGCTGATTCAAGGTAATCTGTGGAGCATGACTGGTTTAAAAGCTGAACTTGTGTTATCAGAGGTGACAGAATCCCTTAAAGGGACAAAATAGAAACCCTTGTGGGTAAAATGAAGGAGAATATGGCGGAAGAACAGTGTACCGAAAAGCAGTGGTATGACCGACATGCTAGAGAACTCTCTTACCAAGTGCCACAAAAAGTGTACATCTTACTGCCTATCAGACAACATAAGTTGCAAGCAGCATGGGTGTGCTTTTCTACATTTGTCTGCCCTTGTACTGACTTTTGGACGCTTCCCAAATTTGCCATTTTACTGCCTGACCTGACTTCTGCGTAATCTCTGTTCTGACCCTGAGCTGCCCAACCTGACCTCAGACTGTTTCATCTCTCAGTTCTCACAAACTCTGTATGCCATGACTTTGGCCTGTCTCTGACCACAATTTTGCCTGGTACCTTGGTGCTCTGGTGTATTACTAAAAAGTGTTACTGTGCAATTTTATGTATGCAGGGCAAGAGAAGTGAGTGGTACGGTGCAGTTTTATATTCAGGACAAAAACAGCTATACTGTGCTGTGTCATATATACAAGAATACAGAAGTGTTACTATATATTGTCATGTATACAGGACATGAGAATGTACTATGCAGTGTCATGTATGCAGGGCAAGAAACGTACAATGTAGTGTCATACAATACACAGGACAATAGAAGTGGTACTGTGCAGTTATATCAACCCTAACTGTAATAAGCCACAGTCAATGGCACAGTATATTTTACAAAATTACCAATATGGTAGAGGAAGCTCCCCAGTTGCCCTGGAGCCCAACCCAACTGACCACCCCTCTGAATTGCTATAACTAAGATATTAATAATAATAATTGCTGACTTACAGTAATTTTGCACACAATTGCACTATTTAGCATATAACACAATGCGTTAAAAACGATCCCTACATTTACATATACATATATATCTAAAAAACACAATTTTTGTCGTTCATTTCATGAACAAGGTCCCTTTAAATGCGGAGCTCAGGCATGTTTTAAAAAATTATAGAAATAAAAACACGGTTTTCTTATTTGTCTCTTCACTTTGGATGTGTGGTTAGTAAGGCCTCTTTCACACTTGCGTTGTTAGGATCCGGCGTGCACTTCCGTCGCCGGAAGTGCCCGCCGGATCCGTAACAACGCAAGTGACCTGAAGACTGATCAGTCTTCAAAATGCTTTCAGTGTTACTATGGCAGCCAGGACGCTATTAAAGTCCTGGTAGCCATAGTAGTAGTGGGGAGCGGGGGTAGCAGTATACTTACTAGGGATCGACTGATATTGATTTTTTAGTGCCAATACCGATCCCGATATTATGTGAACTTTCAGGCCGATAGCCGATATTTTCTGCCGATATTCTTAGCATTTTCATATTTGAGAAAAAAAAAAATTCTACACAAATCCGCTAAAGTAAACACGTTTATGGTTAATGTTTTTCTTTTTTTGTTAATCTTTTCTATTTAGACTTAATATTTTGTTATATGTGTTTTTTTTTTTAAACTGCACAATCCCTTTAATGTATTTGTATGTGATACAATAAGGTCGGGTGTGCACACTTGAAGAATATGACTTTAGGAGTAATTACCATATAGTGACTGCCCAGCCTGAGTGAATGGTGGGTAGTGGTATGGGCCGGCTCACTCAAATTCCTGCAGCAGGATAGCAAGGCACTCTTGTAGGCCTGCAGGCAGTGCAGTGCACGCACACGTTCCTGCCACCAGCCGGAGCACTGCAGTAAGCCAGTAACGTCCACAGCGTAGTCTGCGTACGTAGTCCCGTTCGGGGGCGTTCCGGGCAGGCCCACACCACTTCTGCTGTACTCCCGCGATCCTTGCTTGGCACTGGCAGCGCAAAGGCATGGCGGTGACTCATCTCTGACACTGACAGGTGCACTGGCGTAGTGGACGCAATATCGGCGGTATCGGCAGTTTACATGCCGATACCGATACTTTACAAAATCCGGAATATCGGCCGATAATATCGGCCATACCGATAATCGGTCGACCCCTAATACTTACCATCCGTGCGGCTTCCGGAACGCTCCTGAATGACGTCAGGACGCCCCATGCGCATGGATCACGTGATCCATGCGATCACGTGATCCATGCGCATGGGGCGCCCTGACGTCACTCTGGAGTGCCCCGGGAGCCGCACGGGCGGTAAGTATACTGCTCCTCCGCTCCCCACTACACTTTACCATGGTAGCCGGGACTTTAGCGTCCTGGCTGCCATGGTAACCATTCAGAAAAAGCTAAACGTCGGATCCGGCGATGCGCCGAAACGACGTTTAGCTTAATGACGGATCCGGATTAATGCTCTTCAATGGGCATTAATTCCGGATCCGGTGTTACGGCATGTCTTCCGGATTTTTGGGCGGAGACAAATCCGCAGCATGCTGCGGTTTTGTCAACGTCCAAAAAACGTTCACGTATTGAACGGAAGACATCCTGATGCATCCTGAACGGAATGCTCTCCATTCAGAATGCATTAGGAAAATCCTGATCAGTATCTTTCTGTCCTAGAGCCCCGAGGACGGAACTCTAGGACAGAAAGGAAAAACGCATATGTGAAAGGGGCCTAATATTAGTTTTTATTTGATTGCATTCATACAGTTCTCCTATCTAATTATAAATAGTGATGAGCGGCAGGGGCAATTTTTGAATTCGCGATATTTCACAAATATTTGGGCGAATATTCATCATAAATTTGCAAATTCGAGAATTCGCGATTATTTTCTTGATTGCGAAAAATGGCAATGTAATATGTGTGTATTGCGCGCACAATACAGGTGTGGGTCACTATTGCTACATTTTTCATGCTCAGCATGCATGTTGGTACCTGCATCCCTGGATTTAATGGAGGCTGTTATGGCACTAAAAAGGTTAAAAAGCAGGGTTGATCCAGCGTGCATGCTGGGCCTGCACTCCCTGGATTTTATGTGGCTGTCGTGGCCCACAACAGGTAGGATTTAGCGTTACAGGCGGCCTTGGCGCGGCGAGTGACTTATTACTTTTTGATCAAAATGTACACTAACTCCTCTGATAACTTCTAGTATAGAGGCAGGGCAGAGTGCTGGTTGCAGACTGCTGTTGCATTTCTGTGTTTGTATGCCTGCAGCATGTATGTATGGACAGAAGAACCTATCACACTACCTAACACCCTGCACTGAATCAGCTACACTATATCACAATCTATGCAAAATAGGGAAGGACTGCGCTGCTCAGATGTACTTAAGTGTTCGTTCACACTGAAGGCGGTATTAGGGTGTTTCCAGGTCTCGCATGTATCTCTCCTTGTACAATGGTGCAACCTGTGAATAAAATCACTGATAGAGTAGCACCGTCAACCTCTTAAAAGAAAAAGGTGAAATTCTACTCACAGACAGACTCGTCAAAACAGCATGTCACATGTAACTCCCATCGAATGTATCTTCCACGTGGGACGCCGAGTCTCTGTAATTGTAGACCAAGGACCAGAGATAGTGAAGCACCGCTGATGTTCTTATATAAATAAAGGTTTATTATACTCACAATTCAGTGGTATAAAACAGCATAAGACAATTAAAAATGACGGTCCAGAAAACGCCCGACCCGGGTTTCGCTCCAATGGCTTCCTCAGGGGCGAACTACAGTGACCCTACAGTAATTTTGGACTTACTATCCTTTGATTATATCACAATCTAACCTACACTGAGTATCTCACACTATCTGTATTATATATATGAGCTAACTAACTAACTAACTAAATATCTAATGTAATTGCAAAGCACAGAGCACAGCAATGACACTGCTGTCCCTCTCAGAACTGGAAAAAATAAACTGCAGAAAATGGCTGCTGGGGAGGTTGTTATATAGTAAGGGGTAGGCAACTTTCCTATTGGTTGCTAGGGATGTTGCTAAGCTCAGACAAAGACATTGCTGCCTTCTTATTGGCCCACAAGCAAGAAGCAGGGAGGGATCATGGGTTCAGAGGGGAAAAAAATCTAGAATATTCGCGAATACGAATATATAGCACTATATTCTAAATCTTAACGAATAGCTTGTCACCAAATTGTTACGCAGAGTATCTGCTCTGCGTGTTGTAATTGAGGTATAAGTCGGTTCACAGATAAGGGTACAAGGGGTTACGTTTCAGAATTAGATACTAATCACAGAAAAGAAAAGACGCTCTAAAAACTGTCAAAAAGAACTTTATTAGGTGAATCCTAAAAACTGGAATGCCCACGGGGAGGACCCCAGCGTATATCAAAGTGAATGCGACGGGGCCGCTAGTGTATGGTGGCTGACCGAATGGATACCTGTGGTGTCAGGAGTTAGTATAGTCCTATAACACTCACGGATTAATCCACCAAAACCCCCTGGGCAAGCATACCTAGGACACGGTTGTACCTGCAGCCGGGTTACAAGAAATGGTGGGCTATGATGAAAATCCGGGGGTTAACCTGCAAACGGTAAACGGGTCAACACAAGTCCTAAGGATCAGGTATACAGGTGTATTCATGCAAATGTCCGAAGAACACAATGGTCCCCAGCTTAGGTGAAGATACGGTCATACATACACAATAGTATGCCAAAACCCCAAAGGCATGCATAAAATGTGCGCTCTCTGGCGAGCAGTCAAGGTACAGGAATCAGCCGACTATATGACATGCACACTAGGTACAGACACACGAATGAAAGAAGGCAATAGTCAGCCCGATCCCCCAAGGCATGCATACATTAAGCGCACTCGGGCACGCAGCCAAGTGAACACACGCGGCTCAAACGTAAAGTTTACGTTGAGCTCACACTCTTGAACATCTATAAAGCTATTGCAGGGATGTGCCCATAGAGATCATCCCATAGTCCGGGATACATTTGCGCCCCTGCCACTGTTAGCTCTACGCGTTTCGAAAATCTAAATTCTTATCAGGAGCAAACAGATGTACATGCGATGCATATGGTAGCAGCGCGTGGTGTCACGCTCGGCATAGTGTGGCTGTAAGCGCATGCCATACGTATGAATCTAATAAAGGTAAGAGTCCGCCCACAGGGACAGTATGGAGGATACTCACACCAATCAGAAGCTGAAGAGGGGCAGGAACCTATCCCTTGCATAGCCTCATACAGGTAAATCATTGGTATGACAACATCCCCGTATTCCAAGCAAATGGGAAGGTCTGGCGATATGCGCCAGCACAATATGTAAGGGACCAAAAAGCGGCTAGAAATACCAGTCTGACCGAGGATATTAACAAACAATGGGAGATAGAGGCCAAAAAGGAAACAAAAAGGAATAGTCACGCTAGAAGCGTGCATAGCATATACAGAGGTCCAGATACATGTACTTTAGATAAAGCAGGTAAAGCTGATCTGTTCATTCAGTCCCGCTGTTTGTACGGTATGTAGCCGGAAAATCCAGTGAACTTCTTTTTGGAGCAACAGTTTGTTCAAAAACCCCCTTCTCTGGGGGAGGGACATATTTTTTCAATACCTTGGAACCGTAGCATATTGGCATCATTGGCATGGCAATGATTGATGTGCCGTGCCTCGGAGGTGTCTCTATGGTTACGAATGTCCCCAAAATGTTCACAGATATGTTGTTTAAATTCACGGCTTCTTTTACCTACATATTTTTTCCCACATATACAAGAAATGAGGTACACCAATCCGGAGGTCCGACAATTAATAAACAAACGTATATGGTAGGTCCTGGGGTCATCAGTGCCAGTGAAGGTGCCAGTAAGTGCCAGTCAGACCATGAGCTAGCCATGTCTTGGGGATGGTGGACTGGTATAAACTATGTACCAGATGATCCTTCAGATTCCTGCCACGTCTATATGTAATAGACGGGGTGGGTCCTACCAAATGACCAACATCGGAGTCAGAACGGAGTATACCCCAAAATTGCTGTAGAGTATTGCGTATCTCACTATGAGCAGAATCAAAAGTCGCAATAATGCGGATTGGACAGTCATCATTGGAGCTAGCCTTGGAGGTTAATAGGGATTCCCTGCCCCTATGTAACAGCGTGTTGATATGCTGATTTGAGGGTCCCCTAGGGGTAGCCTCTGCGTTGAAAACGCTTAGTGAGATGACCAGCAGCTCTATGGAAATCAGAAAATCTAGAGCAATTGTGTCGAAGTCGCAAAAATTGGCTCTTGAGAATCCCCTGTTTCAATGGTAGGGGATGCCAACTATCCCACTGTAGTAAGCTGTTGGTGGCTGTGGGCTTGCGAAACAAGTCGGTAGTTAATCGGCCATCAGCTTCTTTGGTAATCCTCAGGTCCAGGAAAGTGATAGTGGACTCGTGTATTTCGGAAGTGAAAAAGAGCCCCAGAGAGTTCTGATTAAGGGCCCCCACGAATCCACCAAATTCTTCCCTGGAACCTTTCCACAGAATCAGTATATTATCGATATACCTAGCCCATAGTTCTATGTATACCGACCAACTGTTGAATTCCTCGCCAAACACGACCTCCCTCTCCCACCAGCCCAGGTATAGGTTGGCGAAAGTGGGGACACAAGGGCTCCCCATCGCCACACCCCTGAGCTGGTGGAAGAGGCGACGATCGAACAGGAACACATAATGTTCCAAAATAAAATGAAGTGCAGACACGACAAACCGATTGTGGGCAGAATAATGTGTACCCCTTTCTCTGAGAAAAACTTCAACTTTCTCACAGCCAGTAGAGTGTGGAATACTGCTGTATTGAGGTATAAGTCGGTAACATTTACCCAAGATTGGGTCAGTATGCAGGACCTGCCAATGTTGAACAACAATGTCACGCATCTCATCCCAACGAGAATGATATGTTGTTATATACCTGTTTTTTTCATCCATAACCTTCTCTTTCTTCGGTTGTAGGAGATCCACCTGTTTCTGGGATTTTGCTCTATAAAATGCCTTCTTGATCGATCTACAGCTGTATCCTCTTCTAAGGAATCGATTTGTGAGATCTCTGGCCTGTTCTTCAAAAGTGTTGTCATCGGAACAAATTCATCGCATCTGTAGAAATTGTCCAATAGGAATTGCATTGATGGTGCTTGTGGGGTGTGAAGAGGAAGCAAGTAAATATGCATTGACTGAGGTATCTTTACGGTATACATTAGTTGTAATGTGGCCACGACTATCTTTAGATAACGTGACATCCAAAAAATGTATGGTATTCTTATGGCACGTGTAAGTGAGTCTGATGTTCCTGGAATTCCTGTTCAGGGCCACAAAAAAATCGTGGAGTTGCGACTCGTGCCCTGCCAGATGAGGAAGATGTCATCAATGTACCATGCCCCAAAAAATGGCGCGGTCCATGATGACGTGTCCCTCTGGCCCGGCACCGGGCGCATCATACATAAACAGGTCTCTCTCCCACAGCCCCAGGAACAAATTTGCATAAGAGGGCACACAACCCGCCCCCATTGCAGTACCCTAGAGCTGCAAGAAAAAAGATTCCTGGTTAACACAAACCATAAGAGTTGAAGTAAGAAATTGACAAAATTACTCTCCATGTTGTTGGCCCTGAGGAAGAACTCCACTGCCTCCAATCCATCAGAGTGTTTGATACTCGTGTACAGGGACTCTACATCACATGAAACCAGCCACGTGTCTTCCTCTAAACCTATACCCTGAAGCTTTTGTAGGAGATCAGAGGTATCACGAATATAAGAAGGTAACATTTCAACAATCGATTTCAGATGAAAGTCTATAAATTTACAAATATTTTCTACCATGCTGCCTTGGCCATTGAATAACGTGCATCCAATCCAAGGCTCTTAAAAGTAAGGGGAATTGACTGCTTGAGAGTTGATTTAAGGGGTGGTAACAATTCTAAAAGGTTGGCCCAAAAGGAGAGTCGGTGGATTTGGACCTTGGGGACTCTCCGCCCCCTGGGCCTCAATGAAAACTTGGGCTTCTCTGCGTTTCTTTAGTTTCCAGACCACCACTGTGGACCATTATGTTTTTTTTGTTTTAAAATTATTAATTTTAATCTGTCCTCTTTAGGTTTAAAATTTCTGATGTTCTGGCTGTTTATCATTAGAAGACCCGACTTTTCTGCACCATGCTCCGTGCTATATTTCTGGACTCATATAATCTTTTTACCGCTTTTTTTCTATTTTCAGTTTGTTTTTGGTCCCTCTTGGAAGTGTGTATGTTCCACATGTCACTCGTTTTGTTATGTTCTTTAAATAATTTCCCTTCACCAACATACATCTATTCATATATATATATATATATTATTATCTCATATATTTTTTCTTCCTTTCACTAACATATATATATATATATATATATATATATATATATATATATAGATATATAGATAGATAGATAGATAGATAGATATACATAATATTTTTTCTCTGATTCTTTTCTTCCTTTTTTTCACATATTTATTCATCCCCTGCACCATGTGCTATTAGCCTGTTATCTTGTCCACCTCTAGTTTCACATCACCATACTATACATTTTTTAGGATTTCTCATAAAAAATTATTATTATTTTTTTAATTTTTACAAAAAATGTTTTATTATTTTTTATCATCTTTTTTTGTGTTATGGTTTTCACCATACACTTTTTCACTTTACTTTTTTATTATTTTTTATATCATCTTGATTTGCTAGGGTGTTATGTCACTCAACTTTTTTGTCCATCCCTTTTTTCCTTTTATCCATCACTCACCACTAATTTTTCGTATAATTTCTCATATTTTTTCTCTGTCACGTATCACATTTTTTACCATTGTACACTGTGTGACATGAACTGTTATCTTACACTACGAGACATGAATTGGCTATACAGCCTTTTAACATCCACTGTTATTATTTATTCATTTTTGTCTCTTTTCATGATACTAGGATATATAGTTTCACTATACCCTTTGAGACTGTGATTTATTTTTAATTCATTTCTATTTATTTATTTTTTATTATTACTATTTTTTCATATTATAATATGTTATAATAGTTTCATTGTGTGTCAATTTTTTTTATTTGGTTAGATATAGACGGCTCCACTAGTTCAGTCGGATGACTGAGGTGCAGAACACCCTTCATCAGTAAGCAGAGGAGTGTGGCAGTCTAGGTGGTTTATATAGTATTTAACTGGATAGTTTGATTGAGTGATTAATTATTCAAATGGCATCAGTAAAGTGGAGGCTGTGTGCTCAAAGTGACGGTGACTTGGGAGTATATCGTATTACATATATTGTGTGAGCACCACATATCACATATCACAATGAAGGGTTATTACCCAAAATGCGTTTAAGCTTAACAGAGGATCGTCACTACATCTTAAACTCAATCAGAGGAACAATCTCTACAGGAGCGCTCCTAAAGAAAGATACTGAATACAGAGCAAATTTGGAGAGAACCGCTACCATCCGCGGTTCCAAACAGCTAGCGCGCACGAAACCAGCGCCCAAGCCACGAGGGACGCCGTCCATCCACTATCAGACCATGGAGATTGCAGGAGGAAAAGCTGGTTCAAACCGAAGCCCCGGGCGGTGGGTAAGTGATCTCTGAGCCTAAGACAGCTCGGGGCGCCGTGCTCAGGCTGCAGAGCTCCTTCCTTTCCCACAGTTTCTTTATCAACCTGCCATATAAAAACTAAGAACAATTCGCAGTTACAATCGCAAATAGACATATGTCTGTGGATCACCGGAATAAGTAAATATTGTGCGGCTGAAATAGCCAATCGCAACATTGACATATCTATAGATCACAGAAATACAGTTGTGTTTAAAATTATTCAACCCCCACTGAAATTGAGTGTTTTGGCCAGTTTGACATTGATTTTGATCATTTCAGTCATCTTGTTTACAATTAAATCAAAGAGGCACTTCTAAGTCAGACAAATATAACATAACATTTATAATGAAATAACCACAAATGTCTTTTCTGTGCTCACATCATTATCAGTTTTATTCAACCCCCAAGTGACATTCAATCTTAGTACTTAGTACAACATCCTTTTCCAGCTATAACAGCTTTTAAACGTGAAGCATAGCTTGACACAAGTGTCTTGCAGCGATCTACGGGTATCTTCGCCAATTCTTCATGGGCAAAAGCCTCCAGTTCAGTCACATTCTTAGGCTTGCGTGCTGCAACTGCTTTCTTTAAGTCCCACCAGAGGTTCTCAATCGGATTTAAGTCTGGTGACTGCGATGGCCACTTCAAAATGTTCCAGCCTTTAATCTGCAACCATGCTCTAGTGGACTTGGAGGTATGCTTAGGATCATTGTCCTGTTGAAAGGTCCAACGTCTCCCAAGCCTCAGGTTTGTGACGGACTGCATCACATTTTCATCCAATATCTCCTGGTACTGAAGAGAATTCATGGTACCTTGCACACGCTGAAGCAAAACAGCCCCAAAGCATGATTGACCCCCGCCATGCTTCACAGTAGGCAAGGTGTTCTTTTCTTCATAGGCCTTGTTCTTCCTCCTCCAAACATAGCGTTGATCCATGGGCCCAAACAGTTCTAATCAGTCCACAGAACACTATCCCAAAACTTTTGTGGTTTGTCCACATGACTTTTGGCATACTGCAGTCGACTCTTCTTATTCTTTGGAGACAGCAAGGGGGTGCGCCTGGGAGTTCTGGCATGGAGGCCTTCATTACGCAGTGTGCGCCTTATTGTCTAAGCTGAAACTTCAGTACCCGCATCTGACAAATCTTTTTTCAGTTCCTCAGCAGTCACACGGGGACTTTTCTCCAGTTTGCGCTTCAGGTAGCGCACAGCAGTCGAAGTCAGCATCTTCTTTCTGCCACGACCAGGTAGCGTTTCGACAGTGCCCTTTGCCTTGAATTTGCGAATGATGCTTCTTATGGTGTCTCTTGGTATGTTTAACATCTTTGCAATTTTCTTATAGCCATTGCCCTTCCTGTGGAGAGGAATCACCTCTTCTCTTGTCTTCCTGGACCATTCTCTTGACTTCACCATGTCTGTAAACACACCAGTAAATGTCTAGAAGGAGCTGAGTATCACAGTCATTTTAAATCTGCCTAATTGGGGCTTATTATGCTTGATTGCTGCTCCTTGACATTCACAGGTTTTTTCAATATCTGATCGAAAACACTTGAATGAACCTCTGTTCTTAAGAGTGGTAGTCTTTAAGGGGTTGAATAATTGTGTCAATGAAGAAATCACAAAAAAAACATTTAATACTGTATTACAAAAACAATTAATGTCATTTTAGTTGCATTTGGTTCTTTAAAAAGTCCTTGTAAGATTTCATTCTGAACACAATTATAAATGTACACTAAATTCCCTAAAACCCTTTACAGCATTGAGGGTTGAATAATTTTGAACACAATTGTATATCTATGAATCACCGCAATAAGAAACACTGTGAGATTAGAACGGTCAGCTCAATCATTGATCAAAGAGAGATTGTAATTTACTATACCGACGCAATCACAGGAGACTATTACTGTCACTTATCAAGGAATACTCTGCACCTATTAACGAATACTCCGCTTATTTTATCCTGCGCTTGATGAACTATATATGAAATTTTTGTTCTTGTTTTTGTTTTTATGGACATTGCTTTTATCTATCTATTTTTTCATACATTTTTTATTATATAATTTGTTTTTATATATTTTTGTAATATGGACTATTAAGCTCCTACGCCTAACACCATCATCTATCTGAATTTATTTCTTTCATTTTTTATTATCAGTTTTATCCACATTATACCACCTCCTCCACTTAAACACCTCCCAACACTACCATTTGCAACTTTTTTCATTATTTCACCATTATTTAATAAAGCCATCCACTTGACCCCAAATAAGAGTGTGCCTGCTACTTTTGTTTTGTTTTGAAACTCTTTTTATTATTTATCACCAATAAACGATGCTGTGACTGTTAACACGGTGAAAACGGGACTGTCCGCAGGATAGACAAGTGCAGAGAAGATATTGCAATGTACATAGTTACACACATTTAAATAGTGTATACAGCTTGTCTACATGACAGGGTGTTACAGACTGAATACAGATTGACATATGGCATATTTCATCAAATGCTGATTTCAGACCCGCGGATGGATAAGAACAGGTCAAAACATACAAGAAGATATAAAAAGGTATAACAAAAAAAAAGGGGGGGGGAAGGGGGGGGTGTCAGATGGAGAGAAAGGGGGGGGGGTGGTTACCTAGTACTTAGTTTTAAATAATCAGATTACCCATTACCGATTATTTAAGGACGATGGATACCTTGTAGATATATCCTATGCTTTTAGTCTCATCAGATTATTTCCAGAACTGCTCATCAATATTCACATAAGAGGATCATATTCCCAAAGTAAAATACTATCTCAGGTTATATCGTTATAAAGCGTCTATAGGTTCTCCACGGGTTCCATATGGCTTCAAATTTTAATGGAGACTTGGAGTCCCAATGCACTATCTGCTCAAGTCGACACAGTTGGTCACATTTATTTAACCAGTGCTGTATTGCGGGAGTTGCTTGTTGTTTCCAGTTGTGGCTATAGTGAGTCTAGCTGCTGCTAGTAAAATGGAGCATAATTTACGCATATTTTTGGTACCTCGAAAACCATTGCTCAACCCAAAGAGGCATAATTTTAGGTTTGTTTGTATACACAAGCCACTCACTTTCGTCAAGGCTTGACAAACTGCTTGCCAGAAAGGAGTAATTTTGTCACAGTACCACCAAATATGTGCATGGGTACCCAATTCTTTATTACATCTCCAGCACCAAGGGCTAGTGGTCGGAAACATACGATGAAGCTTCTGAGGTGTGACGTACCATCGTGTTAGTATTTTGTAACTGTTCTCTTGTAATTTTACACACCTGGACACCCTATTCGGAGAGATCAGTGCATATCTTTTTTCCGCTGGAGAGAACTTGATCTGCAGATCCTCTTCCCATTGTTGTAGGAAGGATGGATTGGATGTGTTAGTGAGAGTTAGTAACGTTTCATATAGCTTGGATATTTTCCCTTTGGGCTCTTTGATTTGTAAGGCTAATTTTTCGAATGAAGAGTGTGTAATTGGGAAAGGAAGAGGGATCAGGGTCTTCCTCAGTTGTTGAACGCAAAATTTAATTTGTAATGGTGAGCATGGTGCCATCAGTGGGTGATTGTGCAGATCTGAGAACGATGGTATGTCAGTGTCAGCGCATATAGCAGATATTGGAGAAGTACACGTTTTCATCTCTTCTGGGAGGGTTTGGAGGAAATCTTGAGATGCTTGGAAGAAAATGTCTCTGATTTGCATCAGAATGGGGTAATTCGGTGCTAAAATGGACCTCCACTTAGAATCTACCCATGTACGTATCGTGTACTTTGTAATTGAGCTGAATGTATTAATATTTTTGGGGTTTTGGGCATTGCTCATAAATAGGAAAGTGCGTAATGGTATATTCGCCATCTCTTGCTCTACAGTGGGGTCTAGGCGGGTGGTGTATGATCTCAACCATTCCAAACATCTGAGACTAATCACTGCTTTATGGTATAATTGAAGATCTGGTATTCCCAGGCCCCCCTTAGTAGGATGTTGAATTGCCTGGTGGAAAGACAAACGTGCCTTCTTCCCTCCCCACAGAAATCGTTGAAAGACATCTTGTAGTTTTTCAAAAAATGCCTTGGGAATAGGTATAGGCAGTATTTGTATATAATACAGTGTCGTAGGAAGATGAATGGTCTTTATTAAAGTCTGGCGTTCGAACCAGGAGACATAGGGAACATCCCAAGAACTAATGATGTCTGCTAGGCGTTTCGGAAGTGGTGCAATGTTTTCATGAAATAGGCGGGAGAAAACAGGTGTGAGTTTGATCCCCAGAAACGTGATAGATTGTGTCGTCCAATGAAAAGGCGTGCTCGCTTTTAGCGCCTCCAGGTCGTGCGTCGTTAGGGACATATGTAACACTACTGATTTGGATAAGTTTACTGAAAAATTGGACATGTCAGAAAAAATGGCAAGAAGTGACATGATCGCTGGGAAAGCCTCGACAGGGTTAGATATCAATAGCAAAACATCGTCCGCAAAGGCTGCCGTCTGATGGGTCGAGGTTCCTACTGACAATCCCATTATCTCCTCATGTTGACGAAAAGATTGAAGAAGAGTTTCAATTACTAACACAAACAACAATGGAGAGAGAGGGCAACCCTGTCTCGTACCATTGGAGATCGAAAACATGGGGGACAATGTACCATTCACCAGAATCCTAGCTGTTGGCTGTTTATACATAGCCATGACTGAATCAATAAAGGAATCAGGGATTCCATATTTATTCAGCGCTCTGGTCATAAATAGCCAATCTACCCTATCGAACGCTTTTTCTGCGTCCATGCTTAAGATCGCTAGGGGGATATTCTTTTTCTTGGCCCATTGCATAAGGTGTATGATCCGTATTATGTTGTTTTTACCTACTCTAGTAGGGATAAATCCTACTTGTTCTGGTGTGCCTGCTACTTTTAACTATCAATAATATTTATTTATTGATCTTTTTTAAATATTTTTGCTTGGGAGTGTATAAGATACTATTTACATCACTGCATATGCGCCTTTTCCACTCCCTCCTGGATAGGAGCGCACTGTGTGCGTCTCTGCGGTCGGCACCTCACGCCAAGCCTCTTGATGTCCGCTCTTCTCGGTCATATGACGTCACGTGACGGGTCATGTGGGCATGAGGCCGCTGAGGGAAGGGGAAAACGCGGAGCTTCGCTCAGGGTGCTGCCGCTTTACACCAGGTGAGATTGGGAAATGGTGTAATTGTAGCTGGCGTCTGATTGGTGCACGGGGGCTTTATAATCTTAGGTTCCACAGTGATGGCGTCACCCCCTGACGAAGGTATGCCGAAACGCGCGTTGGGGTGGCTTCATCCTGGTGGTTGCTTCACTGTAGCTGCATCTGGTAGGTTTATCCATTGGCTTATCTAGTTTTGCTTTTGTCTCTTTGTCCTTTTGTGAGACCGCTCCTGTTACTCTATCTTCATTGACATTAGCCGACTGTGGTCCTACCATGTATTTCAGCCTTTATATATATTTAGCTTTGCCCTTTGTGCCTGTTTACTGTTGCACTTTATATTGCCTTATGTGCCGTTTGTGTCCCACCAGGGTGGCACTCGTTTCTCTCTGCCCACCTTGTTTTTAATAGCGGTTATTTATTATGCTATAAACAAATGAATTTGATATCTCAATAAAATATATACTTTCCTAATATACTGAGTGTGCTCCAGTTCTCTTATAGGTTATGTTTCAGAACTAGAAGTTCCTTCCTTAGTGGTAAAAAGATGATAAAAAATTAATATATTTTGTTTGGCTACATGTTCTATGTAGACTGTGCTCCTGAAAAATGTGCCACAGCATGAATAGGTTAGCATAGGAACCTGTCTGAACTGAGACCACCTTGTCGCTGGTAGGTGGGCTTAGATGTCTTTTGATCAAAATGTATTGACCAAGTGTCTCAGATTTTATCTAGAGTGAGGGCTTAGTCCATATGTTATGCTTGCATCTATTTGTATAGTGCATTATTTTCTGTGATTTTGTATTAAAGGAGTGGCACCTTCATGTGTGAATACGCTCCTACACTGGGAGTGATATTCAAGTGCACTTTTGCCCCACCTACCTAACAGGTGAACTAGATTAAGGTGGTACATATAGGTGTGTGTGTGTCTCTCCTCCCACCGGTTGCTGATGCACATGGAGGTAACAAGGGGCAGCACACCATATGTGCGGGGACTGTGCTCCTGAAAAATGCGCCACAGCTTGAATAGGTTAGCATAGGAACCCGCCTAAACTGAGACCACCTTGTCGCCGATAGGTGGGCTTAGATGTATTTTGATCAAAATGTATTGACCAAGTGTCTCAGATTTTATCTAGAGTGAGGGCTTAGTCCATATGTTATGCTTGCATCTATTTGTATAGTGAATTATTTTCAGTGATTTTGTATTATGTAGCCATATACATCCGCACATTTAATACTATATCGTGCAGGATGGTTTATATATAGTTTTTTCTGTGATTTACATGCTCTATGTAGCCAAACAAAACACATAACTAGAAGCATGCCACTACTGGAAGGACAATATGCAATTAAAACGTAAATTTAAAAGATATATATATATATATATATATATATATATACATACACACACAACATGATCAAACCCAAAGTGGTGTGTGTTCAACCAGTGCACAAGAGTAAAAAAAAATTGAACGATCTTACCATGTCCAGTAGGTTCTGGTGGCTGTATTCATCATTTAATCCAGAAAAGTCAGGGTGGGACCATGTGGCTGCTCCTAGTTATCCTTAAGGGCTCATGCATATGACCGTATGTGTTTTGTGGTCCGCAAAAAATACAGATGATGTCCGTGTGCATTCTGTATTTTGGGGAACAGAACATCTGGCCCCTAATAGAACAGTCCTATTCTTATTTCAAAAATCGGACATGTTCTATTTTTTTGCAAAATGGACATACGAAACGGAATGCACACGGAGTAACTTCGTTTTTTTTTGTGGACCATTGAAATGAATGATTTCGCATATGGTCTGCCAAAAAAACAGAACGGACACGGAAATAAAGTATGTTCCTGTGTATGAGCCCTAAATGTCCTGATCTGTTCTGGTTGTCCCGAACCACCCTGTATCCCCCTGGAGTGTCTCTACCAGCTGACTAAAGAAATGCCCTAAATCTGGTCCTAGAGCTGATTGGTGATCCCATATATTCACTTATAGTTCAGTGGGCCATCAGAGTAGTTGGATTGGGTGTCCCCCAGCTGGGACCACCTCCTTGACTTCAAAGCCCAGAATGAGCAGGGACTTAAATGTACAAACTACAGGTTTTACTGAATCATTTCCCACAATACCATATATCAATCTGCTCAGCTCCTCCTGCTCTATAACATGCTGCCTGCAGTTCAAACACCATGCTTTATGTGACAGGTTTGCTTTAAGTGAAAAATCACAGATACAGCCATATGGATGAAGGGGATGTAGAAATCACAGGATTGTCATGGCCCTTTCAGATATTTATGGCCTAATTTCAGCTGAAATTGATATGCTGCACGGCCATCAAGTTGATAATCTGAGGGACACACAGGTGAGATTCAAATTTTTAACAACAGGTTCCCTACTCAACGGTGGACATGCGGCGTCACGACACATATTTACAAATACATACACCATATATATGTAAAACACATAAATACACCATATACATGGTACACATACATAAATACAACATATATACACTACACACACATACCATCCAACTTTTTAAAAAGCCTAAATTGTGGTTTAACAGAATAATTTATAAAATAATTTATAAAATAAACTAATGAAACTGGCTTGGTACCTCTAGAAAAGTAATTTGACCACAGGAACATGTTAATCTAAGGTGTGTTCTGTAATTAGCATCACATGTTAGTCTGCCTATTCAAAGAGTGAAAAGTAGAAACTGTGCTGTTTGGTATCATGGTGTGTACCACATTGAAAATGGACCAAAGAAAGCTAAGCAGGGAGTTGTCTAAGGAGATTAAAAAGAAAATGATCGACAATGCGCAAAAAAAACGTAAACGTAAATGCTATAAGACCATCTGCAAACAGCTTGATGTTCCTGTTACTACAGCTGCACATATTATTCAGAAGTTTAAAGAGGACCTTTCATGACTTCTAAAGATATCAACTAAGGATGCTCACATGGAGAGCGGCGCCCAGGGATCTCCCTGCACTTACTATTATCCCTGGGCGCCGCTCTATTCTCCCGGTATAGGCTCCGGTATCGACGCTCACCAAGTTATAGTAGGCAGGGACTTGGTGGAATTGGTTTTAGTAGGCGGAGCCTGCCCTTCATCTCCTTCTCCCCGGCTGTAGCGCTGGCCAGTCGCAGCGCAGAGCTCATAGCCTGGGAGTTTTTTTTCTCCCAGGCTATGAGCTCTGCGCTGCGATTGGCCAGCGCTGCAGCCTGGGAGAAGGAGATGAAGGGCAGGCTCCGCCCACTATAACTTAGTGAGCACAGATACCGGAGCCTATACCGGGAGAACGGAGCGGCGCCCAGGGATAATAGTAAGTGCAGGGAGATCCCTGGGCGCCGCTCTACATGTGAGCATACTTGGTTTATATCTTTAGAAGTCATGAAAGGTCCTCTTTAAGGTCTACTGGACTATAGTCATCCTCCCTGGAAGTGGCCACAAGATGAAAATTGATGACAAATTGAAGAGACAGAAAATACGAATGGTAACCAAAGAGGCCAGAACAGCTTCCAAAGAAATTAGAGGTGAACTCCAAGGTCAAGGTACATCAGTGTCAGATTTGACCATCCATCGTTGTCTTCGTCAAAGTGGACTTAATCAAAGATGAATGAGGAGGAAACCACTGCTGAAAGCAAATGATAAAAGAGCAAGACTGGAATTTTGCCAAAATATATAGCCACAAAGCTTCTAGGAGAATGTCCTTAGGACAGATGAGACAATACTGGAGCTTTTTGGCAAGTCACATTAGCTTTACGTTCACAGACACAAAATTGAAGCATACAAGAAAAAGAACATTTATTAAGACTGGCGTTATACCTGGAGTTATGAAGAGGCGCCGGCGTTGCTAGGGTCCAAAAACATCTGGGGCACAAGCCCACTGTGTTGAAATTTGCATAATAAGAATTAACATCAGCCCCCAGTGCCTCTTTTCAGCCCCCATATGCCTCCATATGCCTCCATCAGCCCCCATATGTCTCTCATCAGCCCCCATATGCCTCTCATCAGCCCCCAGTGCCTCAATCAGCCCCCATATGCCTCCATCAGCCCCCATATGCCTCCATCAGCCCTTAGTGCCTCTCTTCAGCCCCCATATACCTCTTTTCATCCCCCATATGCCTCTCTTCAGCCCCATATACCTCTATTTAGCCCCCAGTGCCTCCCTCAGCCCCATATGCCTCTCTTCAGCCCCCATATGTCTCTCTTCAGCCCCCAATGCCTTTATCAGCCCCCATATGCCTCTCTTCATCTCCCAGTGCCTCCATCAGCCCCCATATGCCTCTCTTCATCCCCCAGTGCCTCCATCAGTCTCCAGTGCCTCCATCAGCCTCATAAGTAAAATAAAAAAAGCCACTTACCTTTCCTGCTCCGACACCGCCACTCCGCACCGCCCGCGTTTGGTCTTCCTCCTCTCTTCAGTCTGTGCTGTGAACTGGCACGCACAGTGCGAGGTCACAGTGCGACCTCACATGTGCGCAGACTTTACAGCGGAGAGCCGAGGACCAGGAAGCGGCGAGTATAGAGCTTTCAGCGCTTCCGGGTCATCATTGAATTTGTGGGCAGTGGCCAGCGGGGCTCAAGAGGCAGCTTCCTTGGGCCCCCCAGGAGCAACTGGGCCCAGGGCAGCTGCCCCTTTTGCCCCATGTTAAAGACGGCCCTGGCGAGGTTCGGGGCAGTGGTAGTTTGATTTGGGGCCCCTGCCACCAGTTCTAAATGTAAGACTGCTTCCGGACTGCTTCCGTGGGGAGAAGTAGTAGGTCCCCATTGTACCTACCGTAAAACTTGGAGGAGGCTCGGTTATATTTTGTGGCTGCTTTGCTGCACCTGGCACAGGGTGTCTTGAATCTGCGCAAGGTACAATTAAATCTCAACACCATGAAGACATTCTGCAGCACAATGTGCTGCCTGTTGTCAGAAAGCTTGGTCTCAGTCGCAGGTCATGGGTCCTCTAACAGGATAATGACGCAAAACAAACAGCTTCAAACATCCAAGAATGGCTAAGAGCAAAGCATTGGACTACTCTGAAGTGGCCTTATATGAGCTCCTGTTCTAAATCCCATTAAATATCTATAGAATGAGCTGAAATATGCAGTCTGGAGAAGGCACCCTTCAAACCGGAGACAGTTGGAGCAGTTTGTTCACGAGGAGTAGGCCAAAATACCAGTGGACAGGTGCAGAAATGTCATTGAGTTACAGAAATCACTTGATGGCACTGATTGCTTCAAAAGGTTGTTCAACAAAATATTGAGATAAGGGTATTGTGGAGACAGGGGACACTATGCTTGTACTTGCCACCTTAAGGCAAGAAAATCTCGAGCCTAGGGTCCATAGGAGAGATGGCGAAGGCTTACTCTCTCCAAAATTGACTTTTCTTGTTAAATTATCCAGCAAAGGTATGTGGTTCACCATAGTGGTCCTCATGGATTCTGGCTTGGCAGAAAACTTCCTGCATCAGGCCTTGAAGAACTATTATTGTATACCAGGAACCCTTGGTCGTGACATCCGTTGATGGGAGAGCTCTAATGGAGACCATAAACTATGTCACAGAGTCTTTGGAGCTTCGTGTAGGGGCACTCCACTTGGAGAAAATGACATTGTATATCCTGCCTGTCTGTATGTCACTACCAGAGCTTTGAGACGCTCTCACAACTCTGTTTCTCCACCCCTGTGATGATGTCACTACTAGAGCTCGGAGGAGTTCTCTCTGCTCTGTTTCTCCGCCCCTGTGATGAGGTCTTTACTTTCAGTTTCCCTCCTCCCAGCTGTCCCTCCTGTGATTGATTCCTCTTCTTATAAAATACCCCTCTTCCTGTTTAATCGTGTGGATTATACTTTTCATTTGAGTTGTATCTCTCGCTTGAGTATCTTCACTTGTGTGATATCTTTTCACTGGACCTGTGTTCTGCTGAAGCAAGTACTTCGGATATTGTCTGCTAACTTTGGATCTGTTTTCACTCCTGCTGCAGCTCCTTCAGTTAAGTCTGCAGACATTGTGTGTTTCTGTTTGTTTGCTGACTGGATCCGAGGCGACCCCGGTTCCGTCCATATACTGAGCAGGGCACCGGTGGCTGTGCCCCTTCCACTATTGTAGGGGTTACAGTGGTCATCAGCCTTAGGTACGCGGGCATGTCTCGATCCACCATCTGGATCTGGACATGGGCTTAGCAGCATAGGGAGAGCTTTTAGGGTCTGACAGAGGTCACCCTTTATGTTCCCTAGTTTGGGTCCGGTCAGTAGCTAATTCACTGTGTATGCTCTTGTTGCTCACATTCAGCCGTGACATTATAATCCGCCAAAACCGTCCTTTTTGACATGGATCCGCTTTCTAACCTGGTTGACCGCATGCAGGGTCTTTCTTTGGAGGTAGCGGATCTCCGTCAATCTATGACTCATCTTCAAGCATTGGGCTCGGCTCCGGCCCATGGAGTCTGCTGCGAGCCAAAGGTCTCACTTCCGGAAACGTTCTCCGGGGGCAGTGAGAATTTTGTTCGCTTCAGAGAGGCATGCATTCCTCTGGTAATGAGGAGCAGAGGGTGAGGATTGTCATCCCCCTGCTCAGGGGTAATGCTCAGACTTGGGCTTTTTCGCTGCCATCGGGGGATCCCTCCCTTCGATCCGTGGAATGATTTTTTGTGGCCCTGGGGCAGATATATGATGACCTGGATCGTGTTGCTCTGGCTGAATCTAACTTACGTTTTTTATGCCAGAACAAACTGTCTGCGGAGCTTTATTGTTCTGAATTTCGGAGATGGGCAGCTGATTCAGGTTGAAATGATGCTGCACTCCGGAGTCAGTTCTGTCATGGTCTCTCTGAGAGATTGAAAGATGCGTTTGCTTTCCATGAGAGACCAACGTCCTTAGAGTCTGCCATGTCATTGGCAGTACGCCTTGACAGGCGTCTAAGAGAAAGAAACGAGACCTCTCTGTCCAGCCATTGTCAGTCTAGGGGCAGTGGTGCGGACTCATTCAGTGTGCAGGGGCCTCATCCTGTCTCGGTCCCCTCTGAGGAGGAGCCTATGCAGCTAGGTCGACTTGCCCCTGATAAAGGAGGATTTAGTCCTCAGAGAATGGTTTGTTTTTGTTGTGGGGGCATTGGTCATTTGGCAAATGTTTGTCCGTCTAGGAAATTCATGAACTGTACTAAGAGTGATAATAAGAGAAAAACCTCAAAAGGTAAATCATCAAACTCTGCTTCATCTGCTACCTTGGGCAAAGTTGATGTAGGAATTGATGCTTTTCCTCTGACCTGCAGTTTCCGTTTTCTCCTTTCGGCCAGGGTGGCGCTATAGAGTAAAGTCATTTCTTGTGAAATTTTTGTCGATAGTGGAGCGGCCGTCAATCTTATTGACACTCAATTTGTAGCCATGCATGGTTTTCAGGTTTGCACATTAGATAAGGATATACCTGTTTTTGCTATTGACTCTGCTCCACTCTCACAGAGATCCCTGAAGGGCATTGTTCATAATATCCGGTTAGCTGTAGGTGACACTCATGTGGAGGATATATCTTGTTTTGTTCTTAACGGATTGCCTTCTCCTCTAGTTTTGGGGTTACCCTGGCTCACTAGACATAACCCCACTATTGATTGGCAAGGAAGGCAAATAAATGAGTGGAGTGAGTTTTGTAGAGAGAATTGTCTCGCAGCGACTTTGGCAGAGGTATCTACTAAAACTGTGCCATCATTTCTCTCTGATTTCTCGGACGTGTTTTCCGAGAGCGGTGTTCAGGAGCTACCTCCTCACCGGGAGTTTGACTGTCCCATTAATCTCATTCCCGGCGCCAAGCTGCCAAAAGCACGCCTGTACAATCTCTCACAACCGGAAAGAATCGCAATGCGAACCTATATCTCTGAGAGTCTCGATAAGGGGCATATTCGTCCCTCAAAATCACCTGTTGCCGTGGGTTTTTTTTTGTTAAAAAAAGATGGCTCTCTGAGACCTTGCCTAGATTTTAGGGAGCTGAACCGTATCACGATTCGCGATCCCTATCCCCTTCCTCTGATCCCGGACCTCTTCAACCAAATTGTTGGGGCCAAGGTTTTTCCAAATTGGATTTGAGAGGCGCGTACAACCTGGTCAGGGTCAGAGAGGGGATGAATGGAAACGGCCTTTAATACCCCTGAGGGGCATTTCGAGAATCTCGTTATGCCTTTTGGCTTGATGAATGCTCCGGCCGTCTTTCAGCATTTTGTTAACAGTATTTTCTACCATTTAATGGGGAAATTTGTTTTGGTGTATCTTGATGATATTTTTATTTTTTCCCCTAATGTTCAGACCCATCAGGATCATCTTTTTCAGGTTCTGCAGATTCTGCGGGAAAATAAATTGTACGCCAAGCTGGAGAAATGTGTTTTTATGGTATCGGAGATTCAATTTCTGGGTTTTCTCCTCTCTGCTTCTGGTTTTCGCATGGATCCGGAGAGGGTCCGTGCTGTGCTTGAGTGGGAGCTCCCTGAGAATCAGAAGGCATTGATGCGCTTTCTGGGTTTTGCGAACTATTACAGAAAGTTCATTTTGAAATATTCCTCTGTTGTCAAACCCCTCACTGACATGACAAAAAAGGGGGCGGATTTTTCCTCTTGGTCGGAGGAGGCGCTTGCAGCTTTTTCTAAGATTAATGAGAGTTTTGCGTCTGCTCCCATCTTGGTGCATCCCGATGTTTCCTTACCTTTTATTGTTGAGGTGGATGCTTCCGAGGTGGGTGTGGGTGCGGTTTTGTCCCAGGGCCCTTCTCCTGCCAAATGGCGACCCTGTGCCTTTTTCTCTAAAAAACTCTCCCCGGCAGAGAAGAACTATGATGTGGGAGATAGGGAGTTGTTGGCCATCAAGTTGGCTTTCGAGGAATGGCGCCATTGGTTGGAGGGGGCCAGGCACCCTATCACCGTTTTTAATTTCAATAGTTTTTATTAAGATTTTTATCATAACACAGAAAGTCAAAAATCTTATGAATGTCAAACATCACAATCGTGGGCGCAGCCACAGTAATGAGCAAGAATTAACGTCAGTGAACACCAGTACATAGAAACAGATATGGCTCTTGAGTAGTCTCATGGTGTCTTGTAAGAGTAGGAGAAATGACTTTGGGTGTGCACTCTCTGCGTCAGGAACAAGGAGGGCAGGTACAAGCCATATATACGTGAGGCTGTACAGCTTGTGCAGCAACAATAAATGAGAGAGCAACAACAGATATCTTAATCAACAAGGCAGTATTAATAGGACTGGACAAACAGAACAAGGACAATGACAATACAAGAGACACAGGAGGGAGAGAGAAAAGGGACGAGGAACAAGTTCCAATTGTGCAAGAGCGCGAACAACCGGTGCGTCTTAGATAGAATAATGAGAACTTTGAGTCCACCCACTCCAGGTAAGCTGCTTAAGTTTATGTGAAACAATCGACTCTGGCAGAGATAATTCGTATCTACATGTCTGGTTGGTTTCCTGTACCACTTCAGAAAAGGAGGGAGAATTTGGTTCCTTCCAATGTCTAGTAATAACTAGTTTAGCGTGCAGCAAAATGCGGCCCACAATATTGCGGTGAAGGGGAGGAATGTCCCAAATGCCCAGAAACAGGAGTGCTAGCTCCGGACGAGGTTCCAGGGTGTGCTCCATCAACGTGGAAATCAGGGAAAAGGTGTCTCTCCAAAAATTAGTGATAACAGGACACTTCCAGAGGATATGGAATAGCGTACCAAGACATCCACAGCCTCGCCAACAATACGGAGAGGTAGTTGGGTAGTTGCGCAATCGTATTAAGAGCCACCTGAAGGGAGTGTCTGGGGTTAGTCAGCGTGAGTATAATATCGTCCGCGTATAAAGAGATAGTATGTGTGTCATCTCCCACACCAACCCCTGTTATAGTGGGTAATTGTCTGATATGTTGCGCCAACGGCTCCAGGGCAAGAATAAAAAGGAGGGGTGAAAGGGGGCAACCTTGTCTGGAGCCGTTGGTAATAGCAAAGGGTTCAGAGAGGACGCCATTAACCCATACTCGCGCGGAGGGTGAGGAGTACAGTCCTTTAATGGCCTGCAAGATCTGCCCTGAAAAGCCCATTTTGTCGAGGGCAGAAAAGGCATAGTCCCAATGTAGGCGATCAAACGCCTTTTCTGCGTCTAGTGTCACCGCGAGTATTGGGAGATTACGCCTTTCAGCAAAATCCACCAGATTCACAATACGTCTTGTATTGTCAGACGCCTGTCTACCCGCCACAAAACCGGCTTGATCCGGATGGATCAGGGAGGGGAGAAGGGGGGAAAGCCTATTCGCCACTATCTTAGCAAAAATTTTTATATCCGAATTTAATAGAGAGATGGGCCTGAAGTTTTCGGGTATGTCTATCGGTTTACCTGGTTTCGGAATGGTAACAATCAGTGCTTCCAGCATTTCCGAGGGGAACGGTGTCCCGTTCAGGACTTGATTAAACACATCCTGAAGATAAGGCACGAGGGTGGATTGAAAGTGGCGAAAATACTCATTGGACAGGCCATCAGGGCCAGGAGATTTACCTAGTGGTGATGTGGAGATAACCTTCGCTATTTCTGTCGTTGTGATGGGGGCATTCAGGGATTGAAGATGTTGGGGGGTGAGGGTAGGAAGAGAGGCGGTAGAAAGGAAGTTTTTTACCAGAGAAGGATAGTCACAGGGCAGGGGAACAGTGTCTTTCAAATTGTACAGGGATTGATAGTACAGTTTAAATTGGTCAGCAATATCCCTCGGGTCTTGGAGTCTCGTGTTTGTTTCGGAATGTAGAAGATACGGGATTTTGGCTTTGGTTTGCTGTTTTTTCAGCTGCTGAGCCAGTAGCCGACCAGCTCTGTTACTTTGAGAATAGTACCTAGCTTTCATTCTATTAAAGACTTTATGGTAGTTTTGAAATAGAAGGGCACTGAGTTTGTGTCTAGCTATACGAAGGGAGGCAGAAATATGTATAGAAGGATGTCTCTTATTAATTGTTTCCAATTTATCTATCTCTGCTATAGTCTGTGTAATATCCCGATCTCTAAGTTTCCTCACAGTGGCATTAAGTTTAATCAGGGCTCCTCTCATAAAAGCCTTATGGGCTTGCCACAACGTAAAAGTATTAGAAACGGACCCGGCGTTGAAGCTAAAATATTCCTTCAGGTGCGCTGAAAGCTTATCCACATTTTTAGGGTTATTAAAAAGATAAGTGTTGTTTCTCCATATGGGAGCCCTCTGAGCTTGGTATTGTTCCTCCAAGGTCATCGTAATAGGGGCATGGTCAGACCATTTTATAAGGCCGATATGTGTAGAAATAGTGTGGAGTAGGGTAGTATGGTCGACCATAAAAAGGTCAATTCGGGAGTAGGAGAGGTGTGAGGGGGAAAAGTATGTGTAGTCTCTTTCTGTGCTGTGTTGAGCTCTCCAGACGTCTAGTAAACCCTCCTCTCTCAGAAGACCCGCCACCCCTAAATCATTCCTCCGTGTAGGCGAGGAAGAATCTAAAGGGGGAAATAGTGTTGCGTTAAAGTCCCCGCAGATGCACACAGGAGGTAGGCCTCATCAGCAATGAGAAGCCGGGCGCCATCTTGGGCCGCCGAGGCACCGGGTGTAGCGCTCCGATCCTCAGGTGTAGGTGGTAGGGAGAGCTGGGGGGAGCGGAGAAGAGAGGGGGACACAGAGCAGTCCGGAGGTGAAGGCGTGCGGG
Source organism: Bufotes viridis (assembly GCA_033119425.1). Classification (NCBI taxonomy): domain Eukaryota; kingdom Metazoa; phylum Chordata; class Amphibia; order Anura; family Bufonidae; genus Bufotes; species Bufotes viridis. The sequence goes on along the minus strand of CM065591.1, from coordinate 352,017,137 downwards.
GCCGCGGTGCAGGCGACAGGACTCCTAGTGGCGATGCAGGCTGGAGGTTCAGTGAGGGATCGGCGCCATCTTTGTCCTTTTGCTTGATGAAGTAAGTCTCCACCGATCCGTCCTGGAGCCTGGGCAGATGTTTCTTCGACTTTCCCATGACGGCAGTAAGTTGTGAGGGCACCATAGATAACAGCTACCACTGTATACAGGTCGGTGAGAGGGGGAAAGCTGTGGAATAGTCGCTGTGGTGCAGGAGCTCCTCTTTCATGCGGCCATCTAGATCGGCAGCCTAGCCACGCCCCCCCTATCACCGTTTTTACTGACCATAAGAATCTGGCGTACTTGGAGTCGGCCAAGCGTATGAATCCGAGACAGGCCAGATGGTCTCTGTTCTTCTCCAGATTCAATTTTGTCGTTACATTCCGCCCCGCAATCAAAAATGTGAAGGCTGATGCTCTCTCTCGCTGTTTTCCGGGAGGAGGAAACTCTGAGTACCCGGGTCCTATTTTGGCGGAGGGGGTAGTTGTTTCTGCTCTGTATTCTGACTTGGAGGCCGAGGTCCAGGCTGCCCAGACTGAGGCACCTGCCCGTTGTCCTTCTGGGAAGTTGTTTGTGCCTCCTGAGTTACGTCACAAACTCTTCAAGGAGCATCATGATACTGTTCTTGCTGGTCACCCCGGGAGTAGAGCCACGGTAGATCTCATTGCTCGGAGATTTTGGTGGCCGGCTCTTCGTAAGTCGGTGGAGGGTTTTGTGGCTGCTTGTGAGACGTGCGCTCGCGCTAAGGTCCCTCGTTCACAGCCTTCAGGTCCCCTTCTCCCGTTACCCATACCTTCCCGTCCTTGGACACACCTGTCCATGGACTTTATCACGGATTTTGCTCGTTCCTCAGGGAAGTCGGTGATCCTGGTGGTGGTGGACCGTTTTAGCAAGATGGCTCATTTTGTACCCTTCCCTGGTTTACCCAATGCTAAAACGTTGGTGCAAGCTTTTGTCGACCATATTGTTAAATTGCATGGCATTCCCTCTGATATTGTTTCCGATAGAGGCACGCAGTTTGTGTCCAGATTCTGGAAGGCTTTCTGTTCTCGCCTGGGGGTTCGGCTGTCCTTCTCTTCTGCTTTTCACCCGCAGTCGAATGGTCAGACTGAACGCGTCAATCAGAATCTGGAGACATATTTGCGCTGTTTTGTGGCAGAGAACCAGGAGGATTGGTGTTCGTTTCTCCCTCTTGCTGAGTTTGCTCTGAACAGCCGTCGTCAGGGATCTTCTGATAAGTCACCATTTGGTGCATATGGGTTCCATCCGCAGTTTGGGACATTCTCGGGAGGGGCTCCTTCTGGTTTGCCTGAGGAGGAGAGATTTTCCTCGTCTTTGTCTACCATTTGGCAAAAGATTCAGAGTAATCTAAGAAAGATGAGTGAGAAATATAAGCGTGTGGCTGATAAGAGACGTGTGCCTGGTCCGGACCTGAATGTGGGTGATCTGGTGTGGTTGTCTACAAGAAATATTAAACTGAAGGTTCCCTCCTAGAAATTGGGTCCCAAGTTTATTGGGCCTTATAAGATCCTGTCCATCATCAATCCTGTTGCCTTCCATCTTGATCTTCCACGGGTTTGGAAGATACATAATGTATTTCACAGATCTCTCTTAAAACCATATGTCCAGCCCACGGTACCCTCCTCTTTGCCTCCTCCTCCGATTTTGGATGATGGCAATCTGGAGTTTGAGGTTTCCAGAATTGTGGACTCTCGTATTGTCCGCGGTTCTCTTCAGTACCTCGTTCATTGGAAGGGTTATGGTCCTGAGGAGAGGATGTGGGTTCCAGTGTCGGACATTAAAGCCTCTCGCCTCATCAGGGCTTTTCATAGGGCTCATACTGAGAAGGTGGGTCCTGGGTGTCCGGAGTCCACCCGTAGAAGGGGGGGGGGGGTACTGTCACTACCAGAGCTTTGAGACGTTCTCACAGCTCTGTTTCTCCACCCCTGTGATGATGTCACTACTAGAGCTTGGAGGAGTTCTCTCTGCTCTGTTTCTTCGCCCCTGTGATGAGGTCTTTACTTTCAGTTTCCCTCCTCCCAGCTGTCCCTCCTGTGATTGATTCCTCTTCCTATAAAATACCCCTCTTCCTGTTTAATCGTGCGGATTATACTTTTCATTTGAGTTGTATTTCTCGCTTGAGTATCTTCACTTGTGTGATATCTTTTCACTGGACCTGTGTTCTGCTGAAGCAAGTACTTCGGATATTGTCTGCTGACTTTGGATCTGTTTTCACTCCTGCTGCAGCTCCTTCAGTTAAGTGTGCAGACATTGTGTGTTTCTGTTTGTTTGCTGACTGGATCCGAGGCGACCCCAGTTCCGTCCATATACTGAGCAGGGCACCGGTGGCCGTGCCCCTTCCACTATTGTAGGGGTTACAGTGGTCATCAGCCTTAGGTACGCGGGCATGTCTTGATCCACCATCTGGATCTGGACATGGGCTTAGCAGCATAGGGAGAGCTTTTAGGGTCTGACAGGGGTCACCCTTTATGTTCCCTAGTTTGGGTCCGGTCAGTAGCTAATTCACTGTGTATGCTCTTGTTGCTCACATACAGCCGTGACACTCTACTAGTCTTCCTGGGTCCTTCTTGGCTCCGTCTGCATAGTCCAGGCCTGGACCAGAACTCTGGACAGATACTTGATTGGTGTTCTGCCTGCCACTTCCGTTGCCTGATGACTGTTCTACCTGTTAAAATTCCACCAATCCCACAAAACCTGCTTAAGCTACCACCCACTTATTCCAGTTATACTGATATCTTTGATCAGGAGGAGGCTGAGACCCTGCCCCCACCCCCTCCACTTCATCTCTATGATTGTGTTATTGACCTTGGTCCCTGAAACTACTCCTTGACATTGTGAGTATCTGGTTGATGTACTATCCAATGTTTACTGGGCATTGTTAACTACTACAGGCAATTCATACCACATTTTTACATGTTAACTGCTTCAATCAAAGCTTTAACCTGTAAGGGAGTGGATGTCAAGGAGTGGACTGCTTAGGCAGAGTCCACCTTTCAGACCATCAAACAAGCATTTTCTTCTGCAACAGCTCTCTATCGACCAGACATCTCCAAGCTCTTTTTTTTAGGAGATGGAAGGGTAGCTGGAGTTGTTCTGACCCAAAAGGCTACTTCTGGCAAGATGGTTTCTTGTGGATTCTTTTCCAAAGCCTTCACTGAAGCAAAATAAAACTACTCCATTGTGGATAGGGAGTTAGAAGCGATCAAGCCGGCAATAGAGAAGTGGTGTAATCACTAAGTCACTATCTACACTGACAATAAAAACTTAACCTACCTTCAGTCCGCCCAGCATCACAATCTAGAGACATTAAACAGAATGTCACCTCTATTAAGCCCTAATAAGTACATGTATAGATCAACTGCCGCTTATCCCAGATCAGTAATATGTCAATAAGCACCCCCATTCCCCCACTGTGCACACGTGAACTGGCCTTGAAATATATTAAGAGGCCTTCTGTGGATCTGTACATAAAGGAGAGGACTCCAGAAGTCCTTTCTTTGCATTCCACAGCCGGTTTGAAGGCACATGGTGGGGGAATGGAAGTATTAACATACAATTTACTGACCTAGAGTCAGCAGCAGGTGTGCTATACATGTATTATTTTACTTTATAGGGTTTAACCGGAGGTGACAGATTCCCTTTAAGGAATATGTTGTTTGTTCCACCTGTGACCAAAATGAGGTTCTTGCACACTGGTCTTCTCCTAGCATTACCTGTGCCTATGGTGCCATGGCAACACATTGCCATGGACTTTATTACAGACTAAACTTCTTCCTGGAGATGTACTGTTCTCTGAGTGGTAGCAGACAGATTTTCAAAGATGGCCCACTTTATGTCTTGTCTCTCGTCCGCCAATCAACTTGCTAAACTGTTTATTGATCATATCTTTTGTTTGCATGGTTTGCCCACACACATCCTTTCTGATCAGGGGGTGCAGTTTACTTCAAAGTTTTGAAGGGCTATCTGTAATTTGGACTTCTCCTCGGCTTTTCACTCACAAACCAATGGGTAAGTGGAGTGGGTCAACCAGGTCTTGGTCAATTACTTTTGTCACTTCACATCTACATGCCATGACGATTGAGTCTCCTTGCGTCCTTGGGCAGAGCTCTCATACAATAATGATATCAGGAGACTTCCGGTTCCGGCACTGCCATGTGAAGAAGCAAGGAGAAGAAGCTACTCCGCTACCACTACTTATACTGTGCAAATTTGCCCGAATCAACTCGACCAACAAGACTAATTGACCTCTCGGAGTCCTGCCATTGTGCATGGAGCGGTTTCTGATCAATATGGGCAAAAAAAACAGAGGCAAGTCTACTCTCACCGAGACGCAGGAGGACACGCTGTCTGTAGATATGGCGCCCAGCCCACGTGAAGTAGAAGAACAGAAGTGTGCCACCCAAAAGGAGATGACTGTGGAGGTACAGGTCCTCCCGGTGTCGTAAGCTGACCAACAGACACAAGCCATCGATTATAAAGCTCTGGCTGTGGAAGTCACCAACCAACTTGCACCGGACCTCCGGGACACGTTAGCTCGTTCGGTACAGAATGTCATGCAACAACTGCAAGAGGCCGTACATCAACATGATGCACGTTTGGAGACAGTGGAACAGAGAATACAAGTAGTGGAAGATACGACTGAGTCAATACTACAAAAACTGCAGACCACCCTGGTGGAGAATAAACGGCTATGGGACCGAATGGAAGATCTAGAAAATAGATCCCGCCGTAATAACCTCAGGTTGGTGGGGTTACAGGAAAATATACCTGCTAAGGACTTGATAAATATATATGAAAATAAGCTTCCCCAGGCGCTCTTGCAAAATAGAACGGGCGCACAGAATAGGCCCGGACCTGCGTGACAGTAACTGAGCGCCTACCAGGGCCCGACAAGTGATCATGAGATATCTTGATTACACCGATAAAGAAACGCTCCTACGAGCATATAAAAAGCGAAGGGAACCTGTTCTACTGAGAGGCTCTAAAGTTTTATTGTTTGGAGACTTTTCTGCGGATGTAGCAAAGGGGCAGAAGAGCCTTTTCCACCATTTGTACCCAGCTCCACAGACGGAACGTTAAGTTCGCACTACTGTTTCCCGCCATTCTTAGGATCTTTCAGCCGGATGGCTCGGCGATTACTTATACCTCGCCAGAAGATGTGCAGAAGGACTAATAGATGATGACAAGACACGGCCACGGCTAACGTCGCAATGGTCACCAGAACACAATGTGTAAAACTCCAGTCCCTCAAAGGGGAACAATTGGAAATACTGAATGCTCCAGTCACAGAACAAGAAACATTAGAGGCCATACACAAGTTGCGACTACATAAAGCCCCGGGACCCGACGGGTATACTGGGGAATTTTACAAATTGTTAGGGGAAGACGTTAAACCAATACTAACCGCAGTTTACAATGGCTTATTGACAGGGAATCCCTTGTCCCCGTCGGAAAATATGGCTTACATAAAAGTCATACCTAAACCTGGGAAACAACCAGAGCTGCCCGCTTCATATCGACTGATATCATTGATAAATGTGGATGTTAAGCTGGTAGCTAAAAGTATGGCTGAAAGGCTTGCAGTTTTTATGCCTGATTTAACCTCACCATCACAATCGGGTTTTATAAAAGGCAGATCGGCAGTCTCGAACATAGGAAAGGTACTAACAGTACTGGACGCTGTGCAGTGGGGTGGGGGCAGGCACCCAACACCAGCCCTACTGGCCATAGATGCGGAAAAGGCATTTGACAATGTCAGATGGGATTGGTTGGGAAAAGTACTGGATGAGATGCAGATCTCTGGTCCCTTCAGGGCGCTTTTATCCACATTGTATTATAACCCAAAAGCTAGAGTGTCTATACCGGGTTTGTTATCAGCCCCCATACAATTGCACAAGGGTACCAGACAAGGTTGTCCCCTTTCGCCATAATTATTTAACTTAGCATTAGAACCCCTGATACGGATGTTAGAAGAGGGTGAAATACTACAGGGAATTAAAATAGGCCAGAAAGAGGTACACACATCCTTATTTGCGGATGACTTATTGATTTTCCTAGCAGACCCAGCTGAATATCTGGAACGGGTTATGGACCTCTTAAACGCTTTCGGCCCAGTTTCGGGTTTCCAAATAAATGTGGAGAAATGTGAACTTTTGCCCCTTGGACCGAATGGCTCACGCTTTGACTGGCCATATGAAAGATGTCCAATTAAAGTGGCAACAGACCATATTACTTATCTAGGTATAAAAATTGGGAGAACACCCCATACCCTTTACAAACTAAACTATCCACCATTGTTTAAAACAATAATCACAGACCTGAATAGATGGCAAGGTCTTCCACTATCCCTGACGGGAAGATGTCACTTGATTAAAATGATCTGCTTCCCGAAACTATTGTACCCACTTCAAACATTACCACTATTACTGAAACACTCGGATATTAATTCTCTAAATTCAGCATTTATAAAGTTCTTATGGGCGGGAAAATGGCCGAGAATAGCGTTATCCAAATTAATGTTACCTCGAACTAGGGGAGGACTGAATCTACCAAATATAAGAATGTACAACCTTGCATGCCTATTTCAACATTGTGTGGATTGGGTATTCAAATCCCATCACCACTCAAACTATACTCTGGAACAAAATCTAGACATCAGGTGGCCATTGGGGAACCTACTACACACTAGGAGACATTTTTTACCGGTCCTTCTGAAACACTCCATAACCATTAGAGACACAGTAGTGGCCTGGAAGGAAACCCGAAAACTCTCTAAGAAATCTTTCCTTCTTTCTAGAGGGGTACATTTGTGGTGACATCCGGAATTTCCTCAGGGTACCCAGAACAAAATGTTCAAAATATGGGAAGATCGGGGTATCGCCACTCTCCTCGATATCCTACATGTTCCTGAGAACAGGTATATGACATTCCCCGAAATATGTTCAAAATATGATCTAGATAAAAGCCATTATCTGGCCTATCAACAGGTTATGCACTTTTGCAAAAGTCGATTGCAAGATGTTACACAGGAATGCAATAATCCATCATTGATTTTCTCCATGAGACAGGGAAGGACGAAATACTCACTCTCTGATATACGAGATACTTAGAGACACCAGTGACAAGAGAATGACAAACACGTTGTTTAAAAAGTGGGAACAACACTTAGATGTGTCCCTATTAGCAGAAGATATCTTGCAGGGGTGGATTAGGATTTGTAGGGTGGTGCCTTGTGAGAGATGGAGGGAGACGCACTATCATCTGATACATAGGGCGATATATGCATTTAATCTAACAAAGAAAAATCCAGAACAAAAATATATAAAAGAGTGCCCAAAATGTAATCTACCGGACGCAGACTTATCTCATTGCGTATGGTTCTGTTCTGCAGTACAAATTTTTTGGACACATGTCATAGAATGGATTAACAAGGCGTGGGGGGTCTCACTCCCTTTCTCACCGATTGTTATCCTCTTCCATATATTTGAGGAAACACAGAGACCTACTTTAATTATTGATGTAGCGCTCCTAGTAGCCTTACGGTGTCTACTGAGATGCTGGCTGGATAAACAGACTCCAACGGTGCAGGAGGTCATATCACAAATCACCCACTTCATGTATATGGACAAACTTGATACCGAAACCCAGAAAGAAAAGAAGACAAAAAACTTTTTTCTGAAAAGGAAACGCTTTAATATAGATCATCTTAATCAAACAGACATTGTTTCCATTGTTAAGACCTTTCAATACACAGAATGGTATGCGACAGAAGCTTTGAAGGGTACCCTAGGGAAACTGAAATTGGGTGACTAGATAGTACATGACAGGCCTTGAGGGATAGGATAGGACGCGATACAGTATAATTACCAGTCATCGGTAGGTGAAAATGGTCAATTTACTTGTTACTAGCATGACAGACATCCTGGGGAGAGAGGGTTAGGGGGAGGGGGAATGAGACAGAACTTGTTCCTATGTTCTGTATGTTCTGTACATGCTGTTATCAGATTGTTCTGGTTTAATATATGAAAATATTTGTTAATTTCTTGCAAAATGTATCTTACTCTGTATACTAATGATGTACTGATGCACACAATAAAAATATTAAAAAAATAAAATTAAAATATTGATATCTGTGAATCCTCTAGAAAGTCTCCATTCTTCATTGTCTATGGCCGACAAGATTTACATTTTGAAGTCTTGAAACAATTGAACCCAGTTTGTTATAAACTAAGCATTCCAGCCTCTTTAAGGATACCTAATGCATCTCAAGCTGCTCATTCTTAACCAGTTCTCCAAACATTCTCCTGCAGTCGCATCACCAGTCTGCTCTGAGGGTCTATATGAAGTAAGGACTATTCTGGATATGAAGAAGGTTAGAGGCAAGACTTTGTTTTTGATTGATTGAAAGGGTTTCATTCCTGAGAAAAGATCCTTTGGAGAACATTCATGCCCCATCCCTCCTTAATACGTTTTTGAAAAATGCTGGTTCAAAGACAAGAGGGCATAATGGGGGGCGGAGGAATACTGTTGTCCTGCTATCTGGAGCAGGTACGAATATCGTATCACTCACCCTTCTATTGCTGCCTAGCGGTCTATCCCAACCAGCCCTCCTCGGACCTCCTGTAGCAGGGCTGGTCACAGGAATCATTGGACCGCAGTCAGAGGACATGAATTGCACTCGGCTGCTAGGCCTCTTTCTCTTGTTTCATAGTGCATGCACACACTCCCCAGCTCTTAAAGAGCCAGAGCACTATGACACCAATCTTCTTGAGCTAATGTCTGGACATCTAGAGGTACTTAGAGAACCTTCCCCTAGGGAATAGTGCCTGAGCTTTAGGTTTTTAGCTTTTTACTGTTCCAGTGAAGGTGTGCATATCTGATTGTCTGCCTGTGTATCGTACCACTGCCTGTTCAACAACTTTAATCATCCTCAGGCTGACCTGACTATAGCCTGACTACGGTATTGAACCATTGCTGCCTGCCCTCACCTCAGACCAGTTTCATGGATACGCAAAAAAAGTCTGCCCCTGACCTTGGCCTGTTTCTTACTATGCATATTGCCTGTTCCCTCAGCGCTACGCACGGGTTTCTCTGACCCTGGTGGTCAGCTGCTAAGTACACCAGGACCATTCCAAGAGGTAGAGGCCTGATGGGTCCCCTGCAGCGAAGGCCATATCCCTGTGTAGAGGTTAGAGGAAAACCATGGAATCACCAGGATAACGTCCTTACGACTCACCCAAAGTCAAACCGGTTAGTTTGTGGGTCCACACCCACTGTTTGTTACGTGTGTGTGTGTGTGGGGGGGGGGGGATGGGGGTTGTGCTATGTATATTTCTGGTACACAACAAAAAAGGTTTAGAAAAGTCACAAATTCTTGTTTCAGGAAGCATTGAAAACAATATATGCTTTGGAACAGTTGGAGGGCGAGCCCAATCGTGTATCCCAATATGACACTGGGGGCCCCTATCAGGACAAAAACATAATGCATGGACAGCAGATGGGCCTGTGTACTTTAAAATGCTAAGCCTGATCTTAACTTTTGCGCTCTAAAATGGATATACCTGTCATGTCATATGTGTGAGGGATATGTATGGAGTGGGTTCAAGGGCTGAGCACCTCATGTATAATACTTCTGACACCCTCTGGTGATGACATGTTTCATGTCACAGTAGTCTGTGAAGTGTACAGTGATGTGCGTGGATACGACACCTCACTGCTGCAGCCAATAACTGTACTCAGCTGTAGACATGTCAATGCTGCTGCTTGAAAAACAAACAACCATGTGTACAAATTTTTTTAAATTTAAAGGCATTGTAGAGTTGTTTTTGAGATTTTGAATCATCTTGGATAACGCCTATTGAAAAGCTGGACTCTTCCTGTCATGTGACCATAACTCCAAACGGGGAGTCGTAGCATATTTATTAAATTACTTGTTTTATTAGAACAATTTTGTTTTAAAGCTTTATTTTATTGACTGCAAAACCCCTATAATCTGAAAGGTGTCATAGTGCTGAAAAATACTGTATATCTATATACTTTATACCTGCAGATATACCTATAATAGATATACTATATGCATATGTTTTTCTTCCGAAATGCAAATGTTACAGTGCAGCGCTCCTCAAGAGACATAGTTCTTTTGGGGGTTGTATTGCTTTCCTATTTTGGAGATGGCTTTTGAAGGTGATGGAGACAGATCTGGCTGATAAATATGCAGTCATTATAACTGATCTACATCTGAAGAAAAAAAAAAACATTTTCTTTTCAGACACACAGTTCAGTTCAGTCTTGGAGCTTTGCCCAACATGTTCATCATTGTTCGGCTATGACGTGGCTTGGTGATTACAGAATATAGGACTTAATTACCTGTATGGTTCTGAATACTGGGTAATTATGCCACCAGTACACCATCCAATGACAGGCAGCTATCCCCATGACTGTGAGTGCTTACAACAGCAGGGAATGAGCTTCAGATCAGTGAATTAGAAGCACATAACAAAGTTGTAACTTAAATTACTTCCAGTAATGTGAGCTTCCTGGCTTTCGAGAATGTCCCACCGAGAAGATGGAACAGAGGCAAAGACGATTGGCTGCATGGAAATGCTCAAACAACAGGGTGTTCATTAACTGTTACCAGAGCTGTGAGGATGCTGCTTATTCCAACGATCATCAAACATCTAACACGTTAACAGGCACCTTTTCCTAATGAGACATAAAATTAATATCTTGATTTTCAATTACGTTAATAGTAAAAAGCAGGCAGATAGGTCTGAAGTCTTTTCTTTCAGATAATTTAACCAGTGTGTCCTGCTTATGTCTTTCAATATATATATATATCCACCAGGTACCACTTTTTGTAGTCAAGGTATTCTCAAAGGTAAATATTAAATGGTAATGTAACTATAACTTATAAATAGTCCTTAATACACACTCATCTAGGATGCATGCATTAAACTTGTGGAACAGGTTATGCAGCTGGAAGGGATTAATTTTTATTTTTTTTCACAAGGATCTCTTTGCAGTAAATGGCAAGGTAATGGTGTATGAGCATATTATGTGAACGTCATGAGTATTATGTTTTATTAAAGGGAATGCCATCTATCACTTTTCTGCCAGTTAAAACCAGATAGAAACACATATCCTTTTTTCTAATCTGTTTTCATTTTCTGATTGTAGATTTTAAATTCTATTTTCATCTTGCCTGCGCTGTTGTTAACAGTATTGGCAAGAGATATGCTTTACAGCAGCCAAATGGGCTATAGACAGAGTGGACAGTAGGGGACCGCATTGTCTTCTATGGAAGAGTTTTGTAGGCATGTTCTGTGACCAGAGAGGTCAGGAGGGAGTAGAGAAGCTTTGCCAATCACCTATAATGAATGGTGAATCTTGTGTCGTGTATAGGAAATATATGTCATTCATATCCTGTCTGTGATAATGAGATGATTGCTTTAAAGGGAGTCTGTCACCTCCATATGGCCATATACTGTACAGTGCTTACATTGTCCTATAGCACACCTTTACATGAATGTAATAGTACCTTTTGTCTTTTTCTTTACACTTGCCGGCGAATGCCCCCTGCCGCTGGTTTAGTGCCATTCGCCGGCTCATGCACAGTAGTTAAAGCGATGCCGTGCCCACAATGGGCATTGCAGTGCGCATGCCCGGCCCGGCGAGGCAGTACGCAGGTGCGTGATCTCGCCAGGACCGAAGGATAACGCAAGGGAATAGGAGGGCGGGCAGAGGCTGGGGCAGGGGAAACAATGAAAAAAAACAGAGCAGCCTGGGCTCCAACACAGTGAACGCCGCCCCTGGGCACTTGCGAGGGCTCCTTTGCAAATGAATTAAACTTTGATTTCCAGCTTCTGCAAGTGTAAGGAAAAAGATAACGGTACTATTACATTCATGTATAGGTGTGCTATTGGACAATGTAAGCACTGTATATGGTTGTATGAAGATGACAGACTCTCTTTAACCCCTTAAGGACTCAGCCCAATTTCACCTTAACCACTTAAGCCCCCCTAGCTTAAACACCCTTAATGACCAGGCCACTTTTTACAATTCTGCACTACACTACTTTCACCGTTTATTGCTCCGTCATGCAACTTACCACCCAAATGAATTTTACCTCCTTTTCTTCTCACTAATAGAGCTTTCATTTGGTGGTATTTCATTGTTGCTGACGTTTTTACTTTTTTTGCTATTAATCAAAAATTACCGAAATGTTTGCAAAAAAATGACATTTTTCACTTTCTGTTGTAATTTTTTTTTTTTAAAACTACATTTCTATATAAATTTTTCGCAAAATTTATTGTTCTACATGTCTTTGATAAAAAAAATACAATAAGTGTATATTTATTGGTTTGGGTAAAAGTTATAGCGTTTACAAACTATAGTGCAAAAAGTGAATTTCGGCATTTTGAAGCAGCTCTGACTTTCTGAGCACCTGTCATGTTTCTTCAGGTGCTAGAATGTCAGGATAGTATAAATACCCCCCAAATTACACCATTTTAGAAAGAAGACACCCCAAAGTATTCATGGAGGGGCATGGTGAGTTCATGTATCATTTCATTTTTTTCACAAGTTAGCGGAAAATGACACTTTCTGAGGAAAAATAAAAATAATAAAGTTTCCATTTCTGCTAACTTCTGGCAAAAAAATGAAATCTCCCACGGACTCACTATGCCCCTCAGTGAATACCTTGGGGTGTCTACTTTCCGAAATGGGGTCACTTGTGGGGTGTGTTTACTGTTCTGGCATTTTGGGCGGGGCTAAATTGTGAGCAGCCATGTAAAGCTAAAGGTACTGTTGGATTTGGGCCTTTGCGCACTCAGGCTGCAAAAGTGTCACTCATGTGGTATCGCCGCACTCAGGAGAAGTAGGGCAATGTGTTTTGGGGTGTATTTTTACATATACCCATGTTGAGTGAGAGAAATATCTCTGTAAACTGACAACTTTGTTTAAAAAAATTTAAAAAGTTGTCGATTACAGCGATATTTCTCACACAAAGTATGGGTATATATAAAAATACACCCCAAAACACATTGCCCTACTTCTCCTGAGTACGGCGATACCACATGAGTGACACTTTTTGCAGCCTGGGTGCGCAAAGGGGCCCAAATTCCAATGAGTACCTTTAGGATTTCACAGGGCATTTTTACGCATTTGGATTCCAGACTTCTTCTCACGCTTTAGGGGCCCCTAAAATGCCAGGACAGTATAAATACCCCACATGTGACCCCATTTTAGAAAGAAGACACCCCAAGGTATTCTGTGAGGGGTATGGTGAGTTTATGTAAAATTTTATTTTTTGTCACAAGTTAGTGAAATATAAGACTTTGTAAAAAAAAAAAAAAAAAATATCAATTTCCGCTAACTTGTGCCAAAAAAAAAAAAATTTCTGTGAACTTGCCATGCCCCTCACAGAATACCTTGGGGTGTCTTCTTTCCAAAATGGGCTCATATGTGGGGTATTTATACTGCCCTGGCATTTTAGGGGCCCTAAAGCGTGAGAATCTAAAATGAGTAAAAATGCCTCTATGAAATCTTAGAAGTACTCATTGGTTTAGGGCCTTTGCACATTTGCTGCAAAGTGTCACCATGTGGTATCGCCAGATTAGGAGAAGTAGGGCACGTGTTGGGTGTATTTTTACATACTTCCATACTGGGTGTGAGAAATATCTCTGTAAATGACAACTTTAAAAAAATTTATACAAAGTTGTCAATTTATAGAGATATTTCTCTCACCCAGTATGGGTATATGTAAAAATACACCCTAAAACACATTGCCCTACTTCTCCTGAGTACGGCGATACCACATGTGTGACACTTTTTGCAGCCAAGATGTGCAAAGGGGCCCTAAAACCAATGAGTACCTTTTAGGAGGGCATTTTTATGCATTTTTCTTCTCACGCTTTAGGTCCCCTAAATTGCCAGGGCAGTATAAATACCCCACATGTGACCCCATTTTGGAAAGAAGACACCCCAAGGTATTCAATGAGGGGCATGGCGAGTTCACAGAAGATTTTTTTTTGGCACAAGTTAGCGGAAATTGATTTTTTATTGTTTTTCTCAAAAGTCTCCCTTTCTGCTAACTTTTGACAAAAAGTTAAATTTTTCATGGACTCACTATGCCCTCAGCGAATACCTTGGGGTGTCTTCTTTCCAAAATGGGGTCACATGTGGGGTGTTTGTACTGTTCTGGCATTTTGGGCGGGCTAATTGTGAGCAGCCATGTAAAGCTAAAGGTACTCGTTGGAATTTGGGCCCCTTTGCGCACTCAGGTTGCGAAAAGTAACACCATGTGGATCGCCGCACTCAGGAGAGTAGGGCAGTGTTTGGGTGTATTTTACATATACTACATGCTGGTGAGAGAAATATCGTTGTAAATTGACAACTTTGTATAAAAAATTTAAAAAGTTGTCATTTACAGAGATATTTCTCTCACCCAGCATGGGTATATGTAAAAATACACCCCAAAACACATTGCCCTACTTCTCCTGAGCACGGCGATACCACATGTGTGCCACTTTTTGCAGCCAAGATGCGCAAAGGGGCCCTAAAACCAATGAGTACCTTTAGGATTTCACAGGGCATTTTTACGCATTTGGATTCTCACGCTTTAGCACTCCTAAAATGCCAGGGCAGTATAAATACCCCACATGTGACCCCATTGTGGAAAGAAGACACCCCAAGGTATTCCGTGAGGGGCATGGTGAGTTCACAGAAAAAAATTTTTGGCACAAGTTAGCGGAAATTGATTTTTTTTTTTTTTTTTACAGTCTCATATTCCACTAACTTGTGACAAAAATAAAATTTTACATGAACTCCCCATACCCCTCACGGAATACCTTGGGGTGTCTTCTTTCCAAAATGGGGTCACATGTGGGGTTTTTGTACTGCCCTGGCATTTGAGGGTCTCCGCAATCATTACACGTATGGCCAGCATTAGGAGTTTCTGCGATTCTCCTTATATTGAGCATACGGGTAATGAGATTTTTTTTCCGTTCAGCCTCTGGGCTGAAAAAAAAATAAATGAACGGCACAGATTTTTTCATTCGCATCAATCAATGTGGATGAAAAATCTCTGCCAAAATCAGTGACTGCGGTGCGGTGGGCTGGGCGCTAGCTACCTAACAAGTAGCTAACTAACTGGCGGTGATAAGGGACCCTTATGCCCCATTCACACGTCCGAAATTCTGTTTGCGGAACGGAATTGCGGACCCATTCATTTCTATGGGGACAGACTTTGTCCCGCTCGGATCCGGAATTACGGATCCGCACTTACGGGTCTGCATTTCCGCTCGCAAAAATATAGAACATGCTCCTTTTCTTGTCCGCAACTGCGACAAGAAAAAGCATTTTCTATATAGTTCTGGCAATGTGCGGATCTGCAAAATGCGGAAAGCACATTGACGGTGTCCGTGTTTTATGGATCCGCGCCGCGGATCCGTGGCACGGATCTGTGGATCCGCTGAACCGCAAAACACATATGGACATGTGAATAGAGCCTTACAGGGGGGTGATCAGTGACAGGGGGTGATCAGGAGTCTATATGGGGTGATCAGGGGTTAACAAGGGGTTAATAGTGGTTATAAAGTGAGGGGGGTGGGGGTGGGGTTAGTGTAGTGTTTGGTGCAACTTTACATTAGTTACCTGGTCCTCTGGTGGTCGATCCCAGTAAATGGGACCACCAGAGGACCAGGTATTAGGTATATCAGACGCTGTTAGCAACACAGCGTCTGATATACTACTTTGATCTCATTTATTTTACATTTACAGCCTGCCAGCGATTGATCATCGCTGGCAGGCTGTAGTACAACTGCAGAGCCGCGCTCTGCTGTGAACGCGCGCGTGCGCGTGCTCGCGTTCACAGCAGATCTCGGCTCTCGCGAGATGACGCACGGATGCGTCCAGGAGGAACAAACTTGCCGCCGCCTGGACGCATCCGTGCGTTCGGCGGTCGGCAAGCGGTTAAGGACCCGGCCATTTTTTACAAATCTGACCAGTGTCACTTTATGTGGTGATAACTTTTTCGTCACATATTGTACTTCATGACACTGCTAAAATGGGGTCAAAAAAGTAAATTTTTTTGCATTAAAAAATACCAAATTTACAAATAATTTGGAAAAGTTAGCAAATTTCAAAGTTTCAGTTTCTCTACTTCTATAATACATAGTAATACCCACAAAAATTGTGATGACTTTAAATTCCCCATATGTCTACCCCATGTTTGGATCATTTTTGGCGCTGTTACATAGCTTAGAAGTTTAGAAGCAAATTTTGAAATTTTTCAGAAATTTGCCAAATCCTACTTTTTATGGAACAGTCCAGGTCTGAAGTCACTTTGTGAGGCTTACATAATAGAAACAACCCAAAAATGACCCCATTCTAGAAACGACACCCCTCAAGGTATTCAAAATTTTGTTAACCCTTTAGGTGTTCCACAAGAGTTAAGGGAAAATGGAGATAAAATTTCAGAATTTCGATTTTTTGGAAAAATGTCCATTATAATCCATTTTTTCCAGGAACAAAGCAAGGGTTAACTGCCAAACAAAACTCAATATGAGTTGCCCTGATTCTCTTGTTTGCAGAAACACCCTATATGTGGTCCTAAACTACTGTTAGGCAAAACGGCAGGGCGCAGAAGGAGGGGAACGCCATATGGGTTTTGGAAGGCAGATTTTGCTGGACTGGTTTATTTACACCATGTACCCTTTCAAGTCCTCTGATGCACCCCTAGAGTAGAAACTCCATAAAAGTGACCCCATCTTGGAAACTACAGGATGAGGTGGTAGTGTTTTTGGTACTATTTTAGGGTAAATATGATTTTTGGTTGCTCTATATTACACATTTTTAAGGCAAGGTAACAAAAAATTTAAATTCTAAAATTGTTTCTACATTCGCCATTAAGTTTTGTGGAACACCTAAAGGGTTAACAAAGTTTGTAAAGTAATTTTTGAATACCTTAAGGGGTGTAGTTTCTTAGATGGGGGTCACTTTTTTGGAGTTTCTACTACAACTCTGGGTGCATCAGGGGGGCTTCTAATGGGACATGGTATAAAGAAACCAGTCCATCAAAATCTGCCTTCCAGAAACCATATGTCGTTTCCTTCGTTCTATGCCCTGCGTTTATCTGAGGGGTTAGGTCAAATGTTATTTTTATAGAGCACATTGTTACGGACATGGCAATACCTAATATGACTACTTTTATTAATATGTTAGTTTCAGCTTGACATCATAAACCAACTTTGAAAAAAAAAAAAGGTTTTGTGCCTCCACATTCTGGAAGCCATAGTTTTTTTTTTTTTTGGGGGGCAATTGTCTTATCTAGGGGCTCATTTTTTGCAGGATGAGATGGTGGTTTGATTGCCACTATTTTGGGGGGCATTTGATTTTTTGATTAAATGCTATTACAATTTTTGCGATCTAAGGTGACAAAAAAAAAAATTTTTAAACTTTCGTTTTAATTTTTTTTTTAAAGGACTTTTTTTAAAGGGCTTTTATCCAAGGGGTTAGGTAATATTTTATTTTTATAGATCAAGTTATTACGGACGCAACAATGCCCAATATGTATGGCTCTCAGACTTTGGAGACACTAAAACAACATTTTTAAAAAACTTAAATACAATAAAATCATTTTTGGAAAAAAAAAGTTCTTTCCGTGTTTCCAAAGTCTGAGAGCCATAATGTTATGTATTTTCTAGGGGATTGTCTGAGATTATAATAATTTAGTACCCAATGGAAGCGTGGTACTCCCTGAAGCAACCGTCAATGCAGAGGCCCGGATGATTGGGGCACGTGTCACACTGAGTGGTGGTGTATTTCTGGATCCCCCTCTTGTGATACACTCTGCACTTTTTTGGGGATCGTCCCTTCTTTCCAGTTTGGGGGACCACACCTGGAAAGTGTTGGCCAGGGACGATCCAGGTGCCTCCAGTTCCTGAGGTACTCCGACCTGCTCTTTCCCGGTCAGAAAAGATCAGGTCCTTGAGGACTGCCTCATAGAATTGGAGGAAAGTCTCTGTGCTGCCAGCGCATCAGCATAGTACAAAAGCGTTGTAGAAGGCAACCTGTACCAAGTAGACCGCAACTTTTTTGTACCATGCCCGGGTTTTGCGCATGGCATTATATGGTGTGAGGACTTGATCAGTTAGGTAAACTCCACTCATATACCGATTGTAGTCAACGATACAATTGGGCTTGAGGACCGTTGCGGTGGTACCTCGCACAGAGACAGGAGTGATGCCGTTACCATGGATTGTGGTCAGCATAAAGACATCCCTCTTGTCCTTATATCTGACCAGCAACAAGTTGTCACTGGTAAGGGCACGTGTCTGACCCCTGGGGATAGGTACCTGGAAGGGGTGGGCAGGGAGGCCACATTGATTTTTGAAGTTATCCACGTACAGGTGGTAACCCTTATCCAGTAGTGGGTGCAAAAGGTCCCACACGAGTTTCCCGCTAACACCCAGAGTGGAGGGACATTCTGGGGGTTCAATACGGGAATCTCATCCCTCGTACACACGAAATTTGTAAGTATACCCTGAGGTACTTTCACAAATTTTGTACAGCTTCACGCCATACCTCGTCTGCTAGAGGGAATGTACTGGCGGAAAATGAGTCTCCCCTTGAAAGCAACGAGAGACTCATCAACCGCGATCTCCCTTCCAGGTACGTAGGGCACCACAAATTTGGCCCCAAAGTGATCAATGACCGGCCGTATCTTATACAGCCTGTCATAGGCAGGATTATCTGCATAATGCAGGCATTTCCGGATGGCCTCAAATCTGGGACATATCATGGCAGTACTGTACAGTTCAATATGGAGGGTCACAGCACTCAGTTGGCTTCAGAGTTTTAGTAGGGTGCACGTCAAAAGCTTCTTCCCGACTCCACCTCAGGAATACTAGTATAAATACAAATTCCGTATGACAGCACACCAAGGTTCTTTTCAATGCACTTTTATTTTGCCGGAAGTTACAGATAATTATGCAACGTTTCGGGCCAATTTGTGTTGCCCTTCATCAGGCTTAAGAAAAATAAACAAAAGACGAATAATATATAATGAGAAACAGACTTACAAACTGGGGATCATGTGCAAATCAAAGACCAATATATAGAGATAAAGTGGTTATATTACCATGATTTTGGTAGTACTTAATCATAAGGGCAGTTATAAATGCTGCCCCTAGAGTAAGGATGCAATATTATTGTGACCCACTCCATACAGCATATATCATATAAGACATATAAGTGTCAGGCATTAAGTCAAGGGATGACTAGGTATAGGTAAGCTGCATCGTCAACATAGTCATCCTGTGCTTAAGCGATCGCTATTTTGCTCCCTGCGATTGACAGACAAATCGCATATCTAGCACATACACATAGTACTGTACAGTGGGGTCTGGTAGAGGACGTCCCCACTCCAGTAATGCCTGACACTTTTTTGACCAGGCCATGTGCAGCACGAGGCCCCAAAACGTCCTCATCTCGGCTGCACTGACCGGGGTCCAGCCACCGGGCCTGGCCAAAAAAGAGCCTGGGTGCTGAGCAACGAACTGTTGGGCGTACAAATTCGTCTGCTCCACCATCAGATTCACAAGTGGGTTACTAAAAAAAAAAAAACTAAAAAAAGTCAATTTCAGTAAATCCCACTGTGGGAATCTGCATTCCTGGATTGCCAACAAATTCAGGAATCACAAGCTCGTATTCCCCTGGGGTGCACCAGACTCGTTCACCTGTAGGGGGCTCAGGTGCACTTGGCTGGTGGGCCGGAAAACTGGCCACAGGGTCCCTAGCATGGGGCTCCTCTGGCTCCGCCTGGCGGCGCCTCCGCCGCCTTGGGGGCTCATCATCATCAGATGATGGGGAGGATGCGGATGACAGGAGGAACGTGGGGTCATCCTCATCCTCACTTCCGGTCTCGGTGTCGGAGAGCATCTGGGCGTATGCCTCCTCCACTGAGAACATCCTGCGGGCCATGGGAGTGTGTGTTGTGCGAGTGTGTGTGCGTGCGTGCGTGTAAAATAAACTTTATTGAAGTGTGCATGTGTGTGTGGGGCCGGGTGTTCGCACACTAAAATACCTAAAATAAAAAATAAAAAACTAATAAAAAAAAAGGAAAAAAAAACCCTTGCTGACTAGCAGTACTGGGGTGAGCAATGCGCTAACCGTGGCCGGACGCTAAGAGCGCCGACCACAGTCAGCACGCGCAAAAAAAAAACTTGCCCCTAAAAAAGATGTGTGGGATGGGGGGGGGGGGGGTCTAGGGTCACACAACTGAGTGCTGTGGACCCCAGACACCCAGGTGCAAAAAAAAAAAGAAAAGTGCTTACCACTGGGGTGCTAAGCTCCTGCTCCTTCTCCGACGCTGCAGGCTGTGGATGGGGAGGGAGAAGCTCCGGTGGTTTTCTGCGATCGCCGACATGGGGGGTCACAAGACCCCCCTGGGCATTGTGCCAAGGTGCCTGCTGATTGATTTCAGCAGGCATCTTGTTCCGATGTGCAGCGGTGATCGGAAATTCGCAGGGTGTACATGTACTCCCTGCGTCCTTAAGTACCAGGACACAAGGGCGTACATGTACACCCTCCGTCCTAAAGAGGTTAAAGTGGCCTCAACAGACCAAGGAGTGGCATCTATTATTAGGCTTAGTGGTCAGTGCAAAAACTGCAACATTTTAGGAGTTTTTTAAATATAGAAAACATCACCAACATTTCTTTAAAAATATGTTTAAAGAGGAGGTATGAATGTACTGTAGCCAACATTCATAAATGGAATCAAAAGGTAAGCAGCATTGCGAGAGGGCTTAACTGTGTATACAGAGATAACTGTCAGTCACTGATAGCTGTACACAGGGGAGGTGTTATCAGTGATAGATAGCATTTTCTGTGTAAGCATGTATACAGAGATAGCTGTCAGTCACTGATATTTGTACATGGGGAGGTGTTATCAGTGATTGATAGTATTCTCTGTGTAAGTGTGTGTACATATATAGCTGTCAGTCACTGACAGCTGTACACAGGGGAGGTGTTATCAGTGATAGATAGCATTTTCTGTGTAAGCATGTATACAGAGATAGCTGTCAGTCACTGATATTTGTACATGGGGAGGTGTTATCAGTGATTGATAGAATTCTCTGTGTAAGTGTATATACAGAGATAACTGTCAGTCACTGATATCTGTAATCAGAGGAGGTGTTATCAGTGATAGATAGCATTCCCTGTGTAAGTGTGTATACAGAGGTAGCTGCCAGTCATTGATAGTTGTACACAGGGGAGGTGTTATCAATGATTGATAGAATTCTCTGTGTAAGTGTGTATACAGAGATAACTGTCAGTCACTGATATCTGTAATCAGGGGAGGTGTTATCAGTGATAGATAGCATTCCCTGTGTAAGTGTGTATACATAGATAGCTGTCAGTCACTGATAGTTGTACACGGGGGAGGTGTTATCAGTAATAGCATTCTCTTTGTAAGTGTGTATACAGAGATAACTGTCAGTCACTGATATCTGTAATCAGGGGAGGTGTTATCAGTGATAGATAGCATTCCCTGTGTAAGTGTGTATACAGAGGTAGCTGCCAGTCATTGATAGTTGTACACAGGGGAGGTGTTATCAGTGATTGATAGAATTCTCTGTGTAAGTGTGTATACAGAGATAGCTGTCAGTCACTGATATCTGTAATCAGGGGAGGTGTTATCAGTGATAGATAGCATTCCCTGTGTAAGTGTGTATACATAGATAGCTGTCAGTCACTGATAGTTGTACACGGGGGAGGTGTTATCAGTAATAGCATTTTCTTTGTAAGTGTGAATACAGAGATAGCTGTTCGTCACTGATATCTGTACACGGGGAAGTGTTCTCAGTGATGGTAACATTCCCTGTGTAAGTGTGTGTCACAAACCAGCGGGTGTGAACTCACTGTGCCACGCGTCCTACCTTCTCTAAGGGCGTTGTCTAAGTGAACCCCTCGTTCTTCACAGTACCCCTGATGGTGGGGATAGACTTTCCCGAAGGGAAAGGTTGCTACCTCTTGAGGAGGATGGGCACATGAAACAGCTGGTCCAGATGCACCAGGAGCAAGGTACCAGAGGTACAGACGTAGTCAGCAGGCCAAGTCATAACCAGGAGCAACAGTGCAGGACCGAAGGATGAGGCAGAGGCGAAGTCAAACAAGCAATAGGTCAGGGCAGGCGGCACAGGTACAGGTCAGGCAATCCGGATCAGCAACAGGAGAGTCAAGGCAAGCAGGCAGGGATCAAACAGGTAGTGGAGTCCAGAAACACAAGCACAGGTCAGGTACACAGGAACACAAGCAGAGATAAAGCAACCTTAGCAGGACACAAGGACCTTGACACTCAGGCATCTGGGAAGGGGGCTGAGCCACTTATATATGTGCTGGAGGGCTAGGATTGGTCAGTGAGGTCACATGATCTAACCCATAAAGCAGAGGAAATGATGCGCGCTGGCCCTAAAGGAAGTGCTGCAGGAAACAAGCAGCAAGCATGCTGTGTCCAGGGCTGAAATTAAACTGTGGAGCGGATGTCAGAACAAACAGTACCTACACAAACAAAGCCCTGCAGCGGTGGATTGGGAAGCACTGGCAGCGGATCATCGCTGAACACGGCACCCGGGAACGCGGCGGTAAGCAGGGGAACAGCAGCGCACAGAAGCCGCTGTTACAGTGTGTATACAGAGAAAGACAAAGCTGATAAAAGGCAAAGATATAAATGTATAAATTACAAGTTGTACTAAATCTTTTCCCACAAAAACTATACATATCAATCTGTTGAGCTCCTTCAGCTCTGTAACATGCCACCTGCAGATTACATTGCATTTTCTCACATTGTATGTACCATAGTCTGCTGGACCTGTTTCACAAAACAACTACTAAACAGCGAGTTTCATAAGAGCAAGGGTCCATATACACGTCTGTAGTGTATTGCGGATCCGCAGCACACCAGGCCGGCACCCCCATAGAACTGCCAATTCTTGTCCGCAATTGATGACAAGAATAAGACATGTTCTATTTTTTATCGGAGCCGTGGACCGGAAGTTTGGGGCCGCACTCCGGAAATGCGGATGTGGCAAGCACACTGTGTGCTGTCCGCATCCATTCCTGCCCCATAGAGAATTAATGGGTCTGGATCTGTTCCACAACGTTGCGGAACAGATCCCGACCCATTCTACGGACGTGTGAATGGACCCTAATAGCTGTCAATAGTAAAAATGTCTCCCATTGTGCCACAGAAGTAATGATGCCTCCATAGTGTCCATAATGCCCCCAGTAGTAATAATTCACCCTTATAATGAGTGCAAGTAGAAAAAAATGCCCCCTTATAACTTGTGCTATATTGGCCCAACAGCATGCTAAAAAGGAGCAACAATAAACACAAATACTTTCCTCCATATGATTGTCAGGATATGGTGCAGGACACAGGCTCTTCAGGTCTGTGCCATAAGCTGTATGCAGCCCGGCTCAGACAGTGCCAGGATGCTGATGTCATTGCGCCGGCCTCTGATAGGCTTCAGGCACTAGGCCTGAAGCCTATCAGAGAGACTGGTGGAGCAGAAAGACATCACTCCCGTGCCTTACTGCAGCATTCAACTGTATTGCAATCCTGAGGGTGGGGATACAGTTGAATATAGAGAAATGAGCACTTCCACTCCTGCAGGGTCCCACTAGTACATGTGGGTACTGAAAAAAGTGTTTTATTGCATTTTTGTGCCATTTCTTATCTCATGCCATACTTTGTCATACAGTTATGTGATTTATCCTGTAAGATCCTCATTCACAGGCTAATTAGCTGCACTATGCTAGTTTCACCACTAGATGGGGGAATAGTGCCATAGTTTATATATAGACCAGCTCAGGTCAGGGGAGTCTTTGAGTTTTTGAGCCTTTAACCTAGAGTACAAGAAGTACAACCATGTTGTAGCTGGAAAGAGGAGAGGGGCAGGAGAGAGCCCCTCTCTCTCAGCTTTCTTGGGCCCCATTGTCCATAGAAACCAAGGAGGCATCCAAATCATAAAAGCCAAAGAAGTAGGCAAAGCAAGGAAAGGTGAGATCCACGTCTACAGTTCATTCCTCGGGAGTGACCAGTGACAAGCTTTACAAGTAACAAGAGAAAGGACTATTTTATATATGAAAGACAAAGGAGTATATCAGCCGTTTTATAGGGCTTTCCAGGCACCTTTGCCATCTGCTAGAAAGCACTAAAGTAAAAGTTAAGGAATCTGCAAATCACCTTGATTGGGATCAGTGCCAGGCCGGAGCTGCAGACCTGAAATACTGACTTATTTACTATATGCCTGATACGCAGCTGTACACATAAAAAGCCTGTGAACTGTGGACTTACTATATTTTTCCTCCATTGATATGATTGATACCTTGGGATCAGGGGCGTAGCTAACAGCTCATGGGCCCTGATGCGAGAGTTCAGCTTGGGCCCCCCTTCCCCCAGTGCTTTGTGTGTCTTCTTATGCGGCACAAGGGTCTTTGGGCCCTCAGGCTCCTGGGCCCGGTAGCGACTGCTACCTCTGCCCCCCCTATAGCTACGCCCATGCTTGGGATGTAACTGTTACCAAGGAGCCATCATTCAGTAAAAGTTGTGAGTTGGATTTAACTTGTGTTCTGCTCCTCAATTACTACTACTATTACTACTTGTCACGAGGGTGTCGGGAGCCACGTCTGACTCCATAATACCCAGGGTCAGGAAGTCGCAGCAGGTGGCTGCGCGCTCTATGTCTAAGGATCATGCTGTTACTTAATGGTAGCTTTCTGTGTTTGCCTTGCAATCCTTTTTGTCTCACTCAGGGATCCGTAGCTTCTTCTCCTCAGCTGTTTCTTTTCTGCCTCTCCCAACCTCCTTATATTCCCCCTTCCCACTTCTCTGGTTGCCAGATATAGAGCTTCCTGCCTGGACTTCTATACTGACCCACTGGAGCTGTGTAGCTGTTGTTCCTGGTTGTCGTACCAGAGCGTTACCCTCCGGATCCCTGTTGTCTGCTGTTGTAGCCCACCTGGGCTTATATGTTTTGTCTGTATTGTCTGTCCTCTCCCTGGTGTTTTCCTTTAGTGTTAGTGGTGAGGACTAGTGCTCCCACCGCTCTATTCACTACTTAGGGCTCAGCTTAAGGAAAGCCAGGGTTTAGGCACGTGATCGGCATACGGGTGAAGAACCCATCAAGGGACGTCAGGGCAGTCAGGTGCCAGCTTCAAGGTGAGTTAGGGGTCACCACCTTTCCCTCTCTCTTGGACAGGGCTTTCCCTTTTCCCTCCCTTCGCGTCACACGTCTATGATCGGTACGCCAGTCGTGATACTACCATTGTTGTACCACAGCAGTACTGGTGTCACGACTAAAGGGACCTAGCCATGGGCACGTGAGGCCAGGTTGCCACCAGGGGCTCCTCAGCCACCATCTGGCCTGTGTTCCTTACATCCGAGTGCCCCGAAGAATCCAGTGCTGTTCTCCTCCATCAACTGTGCAGGCCTCCCCAGGGACGACTAAACTGAGATAAACCAAAAACTGTGTTTTCACCCTCGGTCTACCTATACCTCACAGAGACTTTGTATATGAATAAGGAAAACATTTAATAAATGGGGTGACAATAACTTTTACTGTTGGTAGCAGATGAGAGCTGGGGCCTTACCCCGCTAATATCTCCTATGTGACAGAGTTTAACTCCTACCAGACTGCGGGAGTGAAGATGCCATACATAAAAGTTGAAAAACATTACACTGCCAGTATCTGGCTATGGGCAAAGCAAACAACACACCCCAAAACTCCTCTTCTAAAAATAAGACAAAGTAATGGATTATAACTGCCTGGTAAGTTGTGGCCCAACTGCTCAGTGGATGTTAACAAAGGAATTGTATGGAAGGGACTTGTTATAGCGCCTCAATATAGAACCTCCCTACAGCAACTCCATTCTAGTCAGTTCAGTAGTCACCAGCTAGAACGGAGGTGCTGTAAGGAAGACCTTCCTATAATAACTACCATGTGCCCAGGAATGATGGACCTCCCTGTAGCAACTACCACATGGCCAGAAATTATGAACCTCTCCACACCAACTCTGTTCTAGTCATTTCACTACTGTACCAGCTAGAATGGATTTGCTGTATGGAGGACCTCCCTGTAGCAACTGGCACTTGCATAGAATTCACAAACTTGCCTGCAGCAACTCCATTCTAATCATTTCAGTAGTGAACAATTTAGAATGGAGCTGCTGTATGGAGCACCTCCTAGGCTTAGGGCTCATACACATCAATGTATTTTTGGCCGACATTGGATCCGCAATTTCTGTGGGTCGGATGCGGACCAGTTCAGGGTTGCAAAAGATGCGGACAGCACATCCGTGTACTATCTACAGTTGTGTTCAAAATTATTCAACCCCCAATGCTGTAAAGGGTTTTAGGGAATTTAGTGTACATTTGTAATTGTGTTCAGAATGAAATCTTACAAGGACTTTTTAAAGAACCAAATGCAACTAAAATGACATCAATTGTTTTTGTAATACAGTATTAAATGTTTTTTTTTGTGATTTCTTCATTGACACAATTATTCAACCCCTTAAAGACGACCACTCTTAAGAACAGAGGTTCATTCAAGTGTTTTCGATCAGGTATTAAAAGCGCCTGTGGATGTCAAGGAGCAGCAATCAAGCATAATAAGCACCAATTAGGCAGATGTAAAATGACTGTGATACTCGGCTCCTTCTAGACATTTACTGGTGTGTTTACAAACATGGTGAAGTCAAGAGAATGGTCCAGGAAGACAAGAGAAGAGGTGATTTCTCTTCACAGGAAGGGCAATGGCTATAAGGAGATTGCAAAGATGTTAAACATACCAAGAGACACCATAGGAAGTATCATTCGCAAATTCAAGGCAAAGGGCACTGTTGAAACGCTACCTGGTCGTGGCAGAAAGAAGATGCTGACTTTGACTGCTGTGCGCTACCTGAAGCGCAAAGTGGAGAAAAGTCCCCGTGTGACTGCTGAGGAACTAAAAAAAGATTTGTCACATGCGGGTACTGAAGTTTCAGCTCAGACAATAAGGCGCACACTGCGTAATGAAGGCCTCCATGCCAGAACTCCCAGGCCAACCCCCTTGCTGTCTCCAAAGAATAAGAAGAGTCGACTGCAGTATGCCAAAAGTCATGTGGACAAACCACAAACGTTTTGGGATAGTGTTCTGTGGACTGATGAAACAAAATTAGAACTGTTTGGGCCCATGGATCAACGCTATGTTTGGAGGAGGAAGAACAAGGCCTATGAAGAAAAGAACACCTTGCCTACTGTGAAGCATGGCGGGGGTCAATCATGCTTTGGGGCTGTTTTGCTTCTACAGGTACAGGGAAGCTTCAGCGTGTGCAAGGTACCATGAATTCTCTTCAGTACCAGGAGATATTGGATGAAAATGTGATGCAGTCCGTCACAAACCTGAGGCTTGGGAGACGTTGGACCTTTCAACAGGACAATGATCCCAAGCATACCTCCAAGTCCACTAGAGCATGGTTGCAGATTAAAGGCTGGAACATTTTGAAGTGGCCATCTCAGTCACCAGACTTAAATCCGATTGAGAACCTCTGGTGGGACTTAAAGAAAGCAGTTGCAGCATGCAAGCCTAAGAATGTGACTGAACTGGAGGCTTTTGCCCATGAAGAATGGGCGAAGATACCCGTAGATCTCTGCAAGACACTTGTGTCAAGCTATGCTTCACGTTTAAAAGCTGTTATAACTGGAAAAGGATGTTGTACTAAGTACTAAGATTGAATGTAACTTGGGGGTTGAATAAAACTGATAATGATGTGAGCACAGAAAAGACATTTGTGGTTATTTCATTATAAATGTTATGTTATATTTGTCTGACTTACAAGTGCCTCTTTGATTTAATTGTAAACAAGATGACTGAAATGATCAAAATCAATGTCAAACTGGCCAAAACACTCAATTTCAGTGGGGGTTGAATAATTTTGAACACAACTGTACATCTGTATGTCTGTTCCGTGGCCTCTTAACAAACTAAAAGAATTCCTAATAACCCCTCCTCTGGCGGTGGATCTAACGCCGGTCTAATTCTACGCCAGCTCCCTTGCCTGTACCCTTCCCCACGCACGCCATGGCCCCCTTTGATGATATGGAGATGGAGGCTTTTGCAGCAGCGCACATGATCTTCAGATGGTGGCGCTCGGCTGGGTAAACAGCTTAGCTGGGCAATGTACATAGGTGTGGGACCCAGGTGGGCAGAAGGCTTTAGCAGATGTCCCGGCTCTGAGACCCCCGCTGATTTCTATAACCCACAGTCTGAATTGGTCAGCCCAGCGCTACTTCTCATTACTACTGAGAGCTTTACTGAAGACGGCCTCAATAGAAAGAGGGCCTGCCTCCAATCTGATAGTTATTCAATTATACCAAGCAGAACACCCCTTTAATAAGCCCCTGGGGAGTCTGGAGTGAATGCAGACATGTTATTATAGGCAAGTGATAATGTATAGGGAAGATGCCTTATATTGTACTGTACTTCATCACTGGCTATAATAGCTTGCCATGCATTTACTTCAGAAATCCCCAGGGGCTTATTAACCCTATGCTGAAGGGACGGAAGCAAGATCATTTACATGGGACTGTATATTGAAGAAGCTGACATGATGACATATTCGCACCACCGCTGTTTGTTGCTGTTGTTCTGCTCCATTGGATAAGCACAACCATGAAAATAATGGAAATTCTGGACTGGGCACATAACTGGGATGAACAGAGCTAAGCAGAATCTGATGACTATAATGGATCTGTTTATCTTCTGTTTAGGATCTTGTCTCTTTACCAGACTAAAAAAAACCTGCACGCAAGTATTTTTATTTTATTTTTTTGTGCGGTCTTTTTGGCAGAATCTCTGACATACTCCCTGAACTGAGCCTCAAACATGTATGTGAACAAGTGTAGGGCTACATTTTACATATTAGTATTTCTGTAACCTTCGTATTCTTCCTCTGGTAAAACTACTCTTCAAAAATTGTAAGAGGAAGAGGGATATTTTTACTTTTCTGGACAAAATATAGTGTGACCTCTGGTTGTGTGAATGAACTATATATATATATATATATATATATATATATATATATACCTGGTGACAGAGCCTCTTTTAAAGGTTTTTGTCACTATGGGATTGCTTCTATTATTCAGAACAGAGACCTTTTTAATCAAATTTCAATGCTGCCACCTACAGGTTGTAACTGGAATAGACAAACAAGTTGAACCGAACATTAGCTATGTGACAAACTCAGATGAACGCTGATCCCCACCTCATTAGGAGATCTGACCCTTCAGAAAAAAAACAAGATGGCTGTCCATGATTCTATGGGTTAGGAGGCTGTGCTTTCGCTACAGCAAGTAAAGTGTGAGCTGAAATCTATCTGCTCTGAGAGATAAACAGTCAATGGACATGTGTCTCTCCAGAGCAAGTTTGCAAAGAACATAAATAAATGAGCAACATTGATCAGCTTTGCTGAAAAAATAAATTTGACTATGATAAGGATATAGGCGTTCAGTAATGGTTAAATGTGGAATAAATGAAAAGGTGTCTGAAGAAAAAAATATCCTTGACCTTTTGAGGATTTGATCCCAAATCCTTCTCTTACAAGGCAAAAGTGATACCAATCAGCCATTGCAGCAACACATAGGTCAGTGTGTGCTTTTCTATCCTTATGACTAAGTGTCATTCTCTATTGAAATAGTTATTCTTTTACCATTGCTCCATGGAGACATTGCTATATCACAGTTCAGTGCTGCCACCTGCTGCACTTAACTGGGATAGCAACAGAGGCCTTTTGTTTTACCATTATTCTATGCAGAAATTATTCTATGCAGATCATTCTTCTTCTTCTTCTTTATTATTATTATTATTATAATAAATATGTGTTTTATTATATCAATATTATATATATTATTATATATATAATATTCTTAAATGATATTATTAGTAATTTATTATATTATTATTATTCTACCATTATACTATGCTGACTATATCGCAGTTCATTACTGCCACCTATTGCAGTGAACTGGGATAGCAATTGGGATATTTTTTACCATTTTTCCATGCAGACATTGCTATATCGCAGTTCAGTGCTGACACCTACAGGATGCAACTGAAATAGACTAACAAGTTGAACCAAACATTGGTTCCCTTAAGTCCTACCAGCAGCGCAGATGGGGTTAACCCCCCGTGGACTGGCAGGACCGGCGGAATGTTTAATGAGCCCAAGACTAATAACTCAACTTAACAATTAAGTATCTCCTTAAAAGGAGGAAGTCAACCCCCAGCCCACTGTGTTTTTTTCTGTCCTCCCGGACAGGTGGACTAGGCGGTTTAGCCCCCCCTTTCTTATGGAAAGTGCGGGGAGCCTTCTTTTCGTACCTTGTCAGTTTGGCCGGCAGCTTATCTGCTGCCGGCCCTGCGCAGTCGCGTCTGGCTAGGGTATTTTGAGGGCGTCCTCGGTCCAGGATTCTCGGTCCCTGGGCGCCGCCATCTTCCGAAGGTAACGCGGGGATTCTCCTTTTGCGTCACTTTCGGATGCGATTTTTTCATGGGCACTATTTTTTTTATAGATGCGATTTTTTTTTATCGCGGATGCGATTTTTTTTTGGGAGTTTTCATGCGAAAATTTTAAGTATTTTTTTTTTTATTATGCTTCTTCCTGTGGAGGATTTACTGGGGGAAGGGTGGATTGGCTATCCCTCCCCTTCCCCTATTTTAGGAAGCTGTGTGCTCCAGTTCAGTCTCTGGCTGCATATGCTAGCTCCCAGAGTCCTAAAATTGATGTTGTTCCACTTGTGGTGTTTTTTTCCTCCGGTCCTCAGCTGCCTCCGGTCTGTTTTTCTACCTTTCCTTTGTAGATACGTGGTTTACAAATGTTTTACTTGTCCCTTTTTTCCCGCAGTGATGTCTTCTTCACGGGATTTGAAAGGCAGGAATGTGGATTCCAGGAGGAAGCATCTATCCTTCTACCATTGCAGCGGTCAATGGTTATTGTAAGCTGATCATATCTGCACCTGTGAGATTGCAAAAGGTAAACAGCTTAAGGCTGGGCAAATACCAGCTTGGAAGACCTCTGTCCTGGTAGAGAGACCTTTTTGGTCTCCTTAGTTTCTTCCTCCTCGGATGAGGAGGAGCTGAAGTCGTGTTTTTTTCCCCCCTGAAAAAAAACAGAAATTGCTCAAGTCCATCAGGTCGGGGGACCATGATGTTGACCATGGGGAGCCTTCGGATCCCGCTAGTCGGGCACCTCGTGTCTTCAAAGCGGATGAGACCCTCCTCTCTGTCATGTTTACAGAGTGGAAAGAACCTGGAGGCTCCGGTTTTAACAAATAAGTAACATATACATAGTAACATAGTATATAAGGCCGAAAAAAGACATTTGTCCATCCAGTTCGACCTGTTTCCTGCAAGTTGATCCAGAGGAAGGCAAAAAACCCCTGTGAGGTAGAGCCAATTTTCCCCACTTAAGGGGAAAAAATTCCTTCCCGACTCCAATCAGGCAGTCAGAATAACTCCCTGGATCAACGACCCATCTTTAGTAGCTATAGCCTGAAATATTATTACGCTCCAGAAATACATCCAGGCCCCTTTATTGTACTCACCATCACCACCTCCTCAGGCAGAGAGTTCCATAGTCTTACTGCTCTTACCGTGAAGAACCCTTTTCTATGTTTGTGTACAAACCTTCTTTCCTCCAGACGCAGAGGATGTCCCCTCGTCACAGTCACAGTCCTGGGGATAAATAGATGATGGGAGAGATCTTTGTACTGACCCCTGATATATTTATACATAGTTATTAGATCTCTCCTCAGTCGTCTTTTTTCTAGAGTGAATAACCCTAATTTTGATACCCTTTCAGGGTACTGTAGTTGCCCCATTCCAGTTATTACTTTAGTTGCCCTCCTCTGAACCCTCTCTAGCTCTGCTATGTCTGCCTTGTTCACGGGAGCCCAGAACTGTACACAGTACTCCATGTGTGGTCTGACTAGTGATTTATAAAGTGGTAAGACTATATTTTCATCACGGGCATCTATGCCCCTTTGATGCAACCCATTATCTTATTGACCTTAGCAGCAGCTGCCTGACACTGGTTTTTACAACTTAGTTTGTTATTTATTAAAATTCCTAGATCCTTTTCCATGTCAGTGTTACTGAGTGTTTTACCATTTAGTATGTACGGGTGACTTGCATTATTCCTTCCCATGTGCATAACTTTACATTTGTCAGTGTTAAACCTCATCTGCCATTTCTCTGCCCAAGCCCCCAATCTATCCAGATCCCTCTGTAGCAGAAAACTGTCCTCTTTAGTGTTAATTACTTTACACAGTTTAGTGTCATCTGCAAAATTGATATATTACTGTGCAAGCCTTCTACAAGATCATTAATAAATATATTGAAGAGAATAGGGCCCAATACTGAACCCTGAGGTACCCCACTAGTGACCGTGACCCAATCTGAGTGTGTACCGTTAATAACCACCCTCTGTTTTCTATTACTGAGCCAGTTACTTACCCACATACAGATATTTTCTCCTAGTCCAAGTGTTCTCATTTTATATACTAACCTTTTATGTGGTACAGCGTCAAATGCTTTGGAGAAGTCCAGATATACGACATCCATTGATTCGCCGCTGTCAAGTCTAGAACTTACCTCCTCATAGAAACTGATTAAATTAGTTTGACATGACCGATCCCTCATGAAGCCATGCTGATATGGTGTAATTTGCTTATTTTCATTGAGATACTCCAAGATAGCATCTCTTACAAAACCTTCAAACAGTTTACCCACAACAGATGTTAAACTTACCGGCCTATAATTTCCAGGCTCTGTTTTTGGACCCTTTTTGAATATTGGCACCACATTTGCTATACGCCAGTCTGGTGGAACATTCCCTGTCAGTATGGAGTCCGTGAATATCAAAAATAAGGGTCTGGCTAGGACATCACTTAATTCCCTTAGGATACAGGGGGTGTATGCCATCCGGTCCTGGCGATTTGTCTATTTTAATCTTTTTAAGTCGCAGCTGTACTTCTTCCTGGGTCAGACAGGGCACTTTTAAAGGGGAATTTACTTTTACATTTTGCATTTCATCTGACAGTTTATTTTCCTCAGTGAAAACAGTGGTGAAGAAAATATTTAATAGCTTGGCTTTATCCTCATGGCTTTCTGCAACTCCCCCCTCATTGCTATGTAGAGGGCCGACTCCTTCAGGTTTATATTTTTTACCATTTATATAATTGAAAAACATTTTAGGGTTAGTTTTGCTCTCTTTGGCAATTAATCTCTCGGTCTCTAGTTTGGCAGTTTTTATTAGTTTTTACATATTCTATTTTTTTCCTTATAGTTTATCAGTGCTTCCTGGCTCCCCTCCTGTTTTAGTGATTTATATGCTTTCTTTTTGTCATTTATTGCTTTTTTTACGGTTCTATTTATCCACATTGGTTTCTTCTTATTTCTTAGCCTTTTATTTCTATAAGGTATGCATCGATCACAATTTGATGTTACAATGCTTTTAAAAATCTCCCATTTTGTGGTTGTATTTTTATTTTTGAGGACTATGTCCCAGTTAATTGGGCCTATGGCCTCTCTTAGTTGGCTAAATTTAGCTTTTTTGAAGTCCGGTATTCTTGTTCCTCCCTGTAGAAACTCTCGTTTGAAGGATAATTGGAAGTTTATTACTTTATGGTCACTATTTCCCAGGTGTCCCCCGACCTGCACGTCTGTTGTTCTATCAGGTCTATTGGTTAAATCCATGTTCCCGATGGCTAAACCCTTGGGGGATTCATGGGGATCCATTCCCAAGGTGGACATGGCTATTGCCAAGTTGTCCAAGCGCACTCTGGTTCCTGCAGACGATGGGTCTAGCCTGCAGGACCCCCTTGCAGAGTGCACACTAAGAGCAGGGTCATACGGCAGCTGCGGCTTCCGCAGCCATAGCGGCTTCTGAAGTCTCTACGTTCCTCCGGTCTCGCCTGAATCAAATTCAATTTGACGTGAACCAGAGGGTTTTTCCAGAACGACATACTGGCTGCCTTCAAGACCATCAACCTGGCTACGGACTTCTTGTGCGATACCTCACAGCTTCAGTTGAAGCTAGCGAGGGAGCCTCCCCACTAGCAAAGCAAGCCCTGGGAACGAGGCCAAACACAGATCCTTGCTCCTGAAGCTAAGCAGCAGGTTTGTGGCTGATGGGAGACCAAGTGTGCCTTTGGCACCCTGTGACAATACTATACTATCAAATGATGTCCGGGGCCTATATTTAGCATGCAAAACAATAGCTGATCTCAGGGAGACCAACCACAAAAAAAATGCAGAGTCTCAACACAGCAATCCAAAGTGCAAAGCTCCCTGGGAAACAGTAATATACAAAATAAATTTAGCATGGCCCTGGGGTCGCTGACAATTTCTCAAAATACAGCTTATGTGGCCTTCCATTCGAGCCCAACCGTTTGTTTAGTTCGGAGCTGGATAAGATCATGGAGGGACTTTCAGACAAGAAGGTGAAGAGACTTCCCCAGCAGTCCTTTCGAGGGCAGGGCAGACAAGACCGCGGTGGTAGGTCTGGCCAGCAAACAAGCTCTCGAAGTGACTGGAGAGCTCAGCGAAAGGGTTTGAGGTGCTCTTGTGGAGGAGCCAAAAATGGAAAATCCACCTCCTGACTACGGGCCTCTTCGAGGCTATTGGTTAATTCCTGTTACTCCTGCCGTCCTGCAAATAAGCTTTCCCACTCCTATGCTTCATGTACCCGTCGGGGGTCGTCTCTACCACTTCTGAGAAAAGTGGATCCGAGAGATCTCGGATCCCTGGGTCCTGAACATCATTTCCGAGGGTTATTTAGTCACCCTCATCTCTATTCCTCTGGACAGGTTTGTCAAGATCAACCTTCTACAAGCTGCCAGGCAGGCGATCCTGGAGGCCTACATTCAGGACTACATTTGCAAGGGGGCTCTGGAGGAGGTTCCGGCAGGAGAATGGGCCTAGGGATCTATTCACCAGTTTTTCTGGTTCCCAAGGCTTCAGGAGATCTCTGGATGATTATCGATCCGAGATATTTAAATCGGTTTATAAGGAAGGTGAAGTTTCGTATAGAAACCATCAGGTCAGTAGTTCATGTCCTCAATCCTGGAGACGTGATGCAAGCCTTGACCTTAAGGATGCATATCTGCATATCCCGATTCATCCTGCTACCAGGAAGTATCTCAGGATCATGGCCCAGGTGTCCGGTGTCGTAAGGCATCTTCTGTTTGTTGCCCTTCCCTTTGGCATTTCTTCTGCCCCTAACTCTTTTACCAAGGTGGTGGTTTCTGTGGTGGCGGCTTTGAGGCTTCAAGGACTGACCATCATTCCTTATCTGGACAACTGGCTTTGAAAGCCTCTGCTCTAGCGGTCCTAACCCAACTTCTTCAGGTAACAATCTCCTTTCTGTTTCGCCTAGGTTAGATCATCAGCTGGCAGAAGTCGAACGTGAGCCCGTCGACTTTAGTAAGATATCTAGGCTTCATAATCGACTGGAATGTCGCTCCAGTTGACTCCAGAAAGAAGATCCCGGGTTCAGAACACGGCAAGTTCCTTTCCATTCCCCGGCAGTTCCAATCCGGCCTCTAATAAAGATGTTGGGGCTCATGTCAGGGTCTGCGGAAGCAGTCCCGTGGGCTCTATGGAACCTCCGCCCTCTACAGTTGGAGGTCCTCTCCAAATGGAATGGCAGCCCTGCTGGGCTAAACTCCCTGTGCTCCCTGTCTTGGCGAACTCGGTATTCCCTCAGATGGTGGTGCCATCTTTTAGACGGGAAGTCTATGACCCAGCCAATCTGGGTCATATTGACTACGGATGCGTCCCAAGAAGGCTGGGACGCTCACCTAGACGACACTCCAGTTCACGGGACCTGGTTTCCTCAGGAGTGGCTTCTTTCATCCAATCTCTGCGAGATTCAAGCTATCCGGCTAGCCCTCCTTCACTTAGCCCCTCAGATCCGGGGCAAAGCGGTGAAAGTCCAGTCAGACAATATGACTGAGGTACTTTACATCAACAAGCAGGGAGACACGAGGTCACTTCCCAGAGATCGGGGTGATTCTGGATTAGGCAGAGTTGTACCTTTCCCACTTATCTGCGATCCACATCCAAGGTTCCCTCAATATGATAGTGGCTGAGCCACGGTCTTCCGTCAGTGGAGTGATCTTTACATCCGGAGATATTCAAGCAGATAGTCCTCAAGTGGGGTATGTCAGAGGTGGATCTCATGGCAACAAGGTTCAATGCCAAGGTGGAGAGGTTTTGCTCCCTTTACAGGGAGGACAACCCCCTGGCGTTAGACGCTCTGTCAATATCCTGGAGGTTCAGGCTGGCATACATCTTCCCTCCATTTTCCATGATTCCGAGGGTATTGATGAAAATCCGTCAGGATCAGGCCTCGGTGATAGCCATCATACTGTTTTGGCCGAAGAGATCCTGGTTTACCTAGCTCACCCAGTTGAGTCGAGGACAATATTGGAGGCTCCCCGCACAGCAGACCATGGTGTCGTGGGACACTCACCTCAGCTTAGATCTGCACAGATTCAACCTGACAGCCTGGAGGTTGATCAGTCCCTTCCCCAGAATAGAAGGGCTTTCAGAGTCGGTCCTGAGAACGCTGTCTCATTCTAGAGCGGACTCTACCAAGAGAGCCTACTCTCGTATTATGAGGATATTGTCATCCTGTTGTACCTCAACTGAGGTGGCGTCTGCAGATCCGCCCCTCTCCGCTATCCTTCAGTTCCTGCAAGACGGCCTTGATAGAGGCCTTGCCCTTCTACTCTGAAGGTTCAAGTTTCAGCCATCTCAGCTTGCCTTAATGGGCTTTTTTCTCAGGACCCGCTGATCAAACAGTTCCTTAAAGGAGCTGAAAGATTAAAGCCTACAGTACTGAGACCCATTTTTCAATGGGATTTATCAGTAGTTATCAGGGGGTTAGCATCTCCCCCCTTTAAACCGTTAGAGGAGGTGGACATCAAGTTCGTCACTTGGAAGTTTGTGTTTCTCCTTGCAGTGACTTTGGCCAAGAGGGTCTCTGAATCCTTTGTTCCCAATCTCTGGACCCTCCGGGATTCATGATGGCTACTTCTTTTGCCGAGAGGAGTCTTCTGCCTCTCAACATGATTTGCAAAGCTGCCTTCTGGAGCTCTGAATCGACATTTATCTCCCATTATAGACTAGATGCCAGTCTAGCTGAGTTTTCGGCCTTTGGGCAGACTATTCTTAGTTCTGCCAGGCAGGAAGGCCCTACCTAGGAGTTTCTTCTTGCTATCTCCCCATCTGTGCTGCTGGTAGGACGTAAGGGAATCATTAATTTCTAACAATAGTTTGTTTTCCCTTAGTCCTAACAGCAGCACACAAATTTCCCACCCTAGTAAGTCTAGTTTTTTTCTTACTATAAACACAGTGGCCTGGGGGTTGACTTCCTCCTTTTTAAGGAGATAGTTAATTGTTAAATTGAGTTATTAGTCTTGGGCTCATTAAACATTCTGCCGGTCCTGCCAGTCC
The DNA here is from genome assembly GCA_033119425.1 of Bufotes viridis. Lineage (NCBI taxonomy): Eukaryota > Metazoa > Chordata > Amphibia > Anura > Bufonidae > Bufotes > Bufotes viridis. The sequence continues at coordinate 351,979,527 of CM065591.1, read as the reverse complement.
ACGGGGGGTAGTTAACCCCATCTGTGCTGCTGTTAGGACTAAGGGAAAACAAATTATCGTTAGAAATTAACGATTAATTGACAAACTCAAATGAACGCTGAACCCCACCTCATTTGGAAATCTGACCCCTCAGAAAAAAAAACCAATATGGCTGTCCATGATTCTATGGGTTAGGAGGGTGTGTTTTCGCTACAGGAAGTAAAGTGTGAGCTGAAATCTATCTGCTCTAAGAGACAAACAGTCAATGGACATGTGTCTCTCCAGAGCAAGTTTGCAAAGAACATAAATAAACCAGCAACATTGATCAGCTTTACTGAAAATATAATTCTGACTATGATAAGGATATAGGCGTTCAGTAATGGTTAAATGTGGAATAAATGAAAAGGTGTCTGAAGAAAAAAATATCCTTGACCTTTTGAGGATTTGATCCCAAAGCCTTCACTTACAAGGCAAAAGTGATACCAACCAGCCATTGCAGCAACACATAGGTCTGTGTGTGCTTTTCTATCCTCATGAATAAGTCTCATTCTCTATTGAAATAGTTATTTTTCAGTTCAGTGCTGCCATCTGCTGCACTTAACTGGGATAGCAAAACAGGTTATTTTTTTCAATTATTCTATGCAGATCATTCTTCTTCTTATATTAATATTATATATATTCATATTTTATATAAATAGAGTTCAGCGAACTTTTGGGGTGTCCGGGACACGGACCCGAACATTTTCAAAAAAGTTTGGGTTCGGGTCCGTTGTTCAGCAATTTCTTCCCTCTTTCTAAAGGGCTGCACAGCAGCCAATCAGCAAGCGTTTTACTCCTTGCCCTAAGAAGCCATCACAGCCATACCTACTAATGGCATCAGGAGTGTAGCTAACGGCTCATGGGCCCTGGTGCAAGAGTTCAGCTTGGGCCCCCCTTCCCTCAGTGCTTTGTGTGTCTTCCTATAGGGCACAAGGGTCTTTGGGCCCCCTCAGGCTCCTGGGCCTGGTAGCGACTGCTATCTTTTTACCCCCTATAGCTACGCCCATGAATGGCATGGCTGTGATTGGCTGAGTGCAGCATGTGACCCAGCCTCTATTTAAGCTGGCGTTAGTGTAGGAATAGTCTGCAGCTGTGTGAGAGAGAGATCAGGGAGGAATCTTATGAAGAACTGCTTATTTACTCAGCGATCTACAGCAAATGTTTTGTGGGTGCAATGCATAATTGTTTTAAGCCTGCCCTGAGCCAGCTACTACTGAAAATGAACTTTTTTTCCTACAGTTAGTCAATACATAATCGGCAGCCATTTTATCCAACGATAGTGCACCAGCACAGGATATCTGCATGTCTGTAAGTCCAGAAATACTGCTTTGAGACATTGGGGTTTAAAAAACCCTCTGTTTCATATAGTGCACATCTGTGATTATAGGTGCATAAGTGAGTGTTACATTCAGGCCAGAAATACGGCTTTCTCATACTGGGCCATACTGGGGTGAAACCCCCCCCCCCTGTTTCATATAGTGCACATCTAGGATTATAGGTGCCTAAGTGAGTGTTACATTCAGACCAGAAATACGGCTTTCTCATACTGGGCCATACTGGGGTTAAAAAAAAACACCTCTGTTTCATATAGTGCACATCTGTGATTATAGATGCATAAGTGAGTGTTACATTCAGGCCATAAATACGGCTTTGGCTACATGCACACGACCGTTGGTGTTTTGCGGTCCGCAAATCGCGGATCCGCAAAACACGGAAGCTGTTCCGCTTTCCGGAACGCGGCCCATTATAGAAATGCCTATTCTTGTCCGCAAAACGGACAAGAATAGGACATGCTATATTTTTTTTGCGGGGGCACGGAACGGAGCAACGGATGCGGACAGCACACGGAGTGCTGTCCGCATCTTTTGCGGCCCCATTGAAATGAATGGGTCCGCAGCCGAGCCGCGAAATATGCGGCTCGGACGCGGACCCGAACAACGGTCGTGTGCATGGGGCCTTTCTTGTACTGGGCCATACTGGGGTGAAAAAAAAAACCTCTGTTTCATATACTGCACATCTTCGATTATAGGTGCATAAGTTAGGCCCCTTTCACATCAGCGTTTTTGCTTTCCGTCCTAGAGTTCCGTCCTCGGGGCTCTAGGATGGAAAGATACTGATCAGGATAATCCTAATGCATTCTGAATGGAGAGAAAGGATGCATCAGGATGTCTTCCGTTCAGTATGTGAACGTTTTTTGGACGTTGACAAAACCGCAGCATGCTGCGGATTTGTCTCCATCCAAAAATCCGGAAGACATGCCGTAACGCCGGATCCGGAATTAATGCCCATTGAAGAGCATTAATCCGGATCCGGAATGAAGCTAAACGTTGTCTCGGCGCATCGCCGGATCCGACGTTTAGCTCTGCGCATGCGCTGCAGCAGTCCCGATCGGGGCCCCAGTGTAAACTGGGGCTCCGATCTGTTACCATGGCAGCCAGGACGCTACTGAAGTCCTGACTGCCATGGTAAGTACTCTGCAGCAGTGTACTTACCTGCGCTGCGGCCTCCGGGCGCTCCTTCATGACGTCACAGGTCCGGGCGGCGCTTGGCGCATTGATCTATGCCACGCGGGGCCCTGTGATGTCATGAAGGAGCGCCCGGCGCAGGTAACAGTGCAGGTAAGTACAGCGCAGGTAAGTACAGCCACAGCGCAGGTAAGTACACTGCTGCGGACTACTTACCATGGCAGCCAGGACTTCAGTAGCATCCTGGCTGCCATGGTTACCTGAAAGCATATTGAAGACTTATCAGTCTTCAATATGCTTTCAGTTGTCTTGCATTGTGACAGATCTGGCGGGCATTTCCGGCAATGGAAGTGCACGCCGGATCCTCACAACGCAAGTGTGAAAGAGCCCTTACTGTGAAATTTAGGCCACAAATACGGCTTTTGCTTACTGGGGTTAAAAAACCCTCTGATATATTGCACATCTGGGATTATAGGTACATAAATTACTGAGAAATTTAGGCCACAATTACGGCTTTTGCTTACTGCGGTTAAAAAAACCCTCTGATATACTGCACATCTGGGATTATAGGTGCACAAATTACTGTGAAATCTAGGCCACAAATGCAGCTTTTGCTTACTGGGGTTAAAAAAAAAAACTCTGATATACTGCACATCTGGGATTATAGGTATATAAATTACTGAGAAATTTAGGCCACAAATACGGCTTTTGCTTACTGCGGTTAAAAAAAACCTATGATATACTGCACATCTGGGATTATAGGTGCATAAATTACTGTGAAACTTAGGCCACAAATATGGCTTTTGTTTACTGGGGTTAAAAAAAAACTCTGATATACTGCACATCTGGGATTATAGGTACATAAATTACTGTGAAATTTAGGCCACAAATACCGCTGTCATATAGAGTTTAAAAAAAAAAATTTAGTGCAATACCCTACATCAGGCTTTTTATTGGCAGATAATTACTTTTAACAGACTCAACCACTTTTTACTTTGCTTGGTGAACGCTAACTATGAGGCAAACATCTAATAAGGGACACGGTCATGGTTGTGGTGATGGTGGAGCCTCTGGTGCAGGGAGAGGACGTGGCCGTTCTGCCACAGCTACACGTCCTACTTACCTTCTACCTCAGGTCCCAGTACCCGCCAGAATCTACAGCGATATTTGGTCGGGCCTAATGCCGTTCTAAGGATGGTAAGGACTGACCAAGTACAGGCGCTAGTCAATTGGGTGGCCGACAGTGGATCCAGCAGGTTCACATTATCTCCCACCCAGTCTTCTGCAGAAAGCGCACAGGTGGCACCTGAAAACCAAGCCTATCAGTCTGTCACATCACCCCCGTGCATATCGGGGAACCTGTCTGAGCCTCAAGTCATGCAGCAGTCTCTTATGCTGTTTGAAGAATCTGCTCGCAGGGTTTCCCAAGGGCATCCACCTAGCCCTTCCCCAAGGGTGGAAGACATAGAATGCACTGACGCACAACCACTTATGTTTCCTGATGAGGACATGGGAATACCACCTCAGCAGAGTCAACACGTCTCTGATGATGACGAAACACAGATGCCAACTGCTGCGTCTTTCTGCAGTGTGCAGACCGAAAAGGAGGTCAAGGAGGAAGACTGCGTGGAAGACGATGCAGGGGACAATGAGGTCCTAGACCCCACATGGAATGAAGGTCGTGCCACTGACTTTCAGAATTCGGAGGAAGAGGCAGTGGTGAGACCGAGCCAACAGCTTGGCAAAAGAGGGAGCAGGGTGCAAAAGCAGAGCAGCCGTCGCCAAAACAGTTCGCCTGCTACTGGCCACCGCCACCAGGGACCGAGCACACCAAAGGCAGCTTCAAGGAGTTCCCTAGCATGGCACTTCTTCACACAATGTGCTGACGACAGGACCCGAGTGGTTTGCACGCTGTGCCATCAGGGCGTGAAGCGAGGCATTAACGTTCTGAACCTTAGCACAACCTGCATGACCAGGCATCTACGTGCGAGACACGGGCTGCAGTGGAGTAAGCACCTTCAAAACAAAGAAAGGGCTCAGGCCCCTCCTGCTCCCTCTTCTGCTGCTGCCTCGGCCTCTTCCTCCGCCTCTGGAGGAACGTTGGCACCTGCCTCCCAGCAAACAGAGGATGTGCCACCAACACCACCACCTCCGTCACCAAGCATCTCCACCATGTCACACTGAAGTGTTCAGCTCTCCATCTCACAAACCTTGGAGAGAAAACGTAAATTCCCACCTAGCCACCCTCGATCCCTGGCCCTGAATGCCGGCATTTCTAAACTACTGGCCTTTGAAATGCTGTCATTCAGGCTGGTGGAGACGGACAGTTTCAAACAGCTCATGTTGCTTGCTGTCCCACAGTACGTCGTTCCCAGCCGCCACTACTTCTCCAGGAGAGCCGTGCCCTCCCTGCACAACCAAGTATCGGATAAAATCAAGTGTGCACTGCTCCACGCCATTTATGGCAAGGTCCACCTAACCACAGATACGTGGACCAGTAAGCACGGCCAGGGACACTATATCTCCCTCACTGCATACTGGGTAAATGTAGTGGCGGCTGGGACCCAGGTGGAGAGCTGTTTGGCGCACGTCCTTCCGCCGCCAAGGATCGCAGGGCATCATTCTTTGCCTCCTGTTGCCTCCTCTTCCTACTCGGCTTCCTCCTCCTCTTCTACCACCTCCTCATCCGGTCAGCGACAGACCTTCACCACCAACTTCAGCACAGTCAGGGGTAAACGTCAGCAGGCCGTTCTGAAACTGATGTGCTTGGGGGACAAGCCCCACATCGGGCAGGAGTTGTGGCAGGGTATAGAACAACAGACCGACGAATGGTTGCTGCCAGTGAGCATCAAGCACGGCCTGGTGGTCTGCGATAATGGGCAAAATCTCATTGCAGCTCTGGGACATCCCTTGCCTGGCGCATGTGCTGAATTTGGTGGTGCAGAAATTCATTCAAAACTACCCCGACATGTCAGAGCTGCTGCATAAAGTGTGGGCCGTCTGTGCGCGCTTCCGGCGTTCTCATCCTGCCGCCGCTCGCCTGTCTGCGCTACAGCGGAACTTTGGCCTTCCCGCTCACCGCCTCATATGCGACGTGCCCACCAGGTGGAACTCCACCTTGCACATGCTGGAGAGACTGTGCGAGCAGCAGCAGGCCATAGTGGAGTTTCAGCTGCAGCACGCACGCGTCAGTCGCACTGCGGAACAGCACCACTTCACCACCAATGACTGGGCCTCCATGCGAGATCTGTGTGCCCTGTTGCGTTGTTTTGAGTACTCCACCAACATGGCCAGTGCGATGAGGCCGTTATCAGTGTTACAATACCACTTCTATGTCTCATTGAGAAAACACTTAGGGCGATGATAGGAAGAGGATGTGGCCCAGGATCAGGAGGAAGAGGGGTCATTTCTAACACTTTCAGGCTAGTCGTTTAGAAGTGGCTCAGAGGGAGGTTTTTTGCAACAGCAGGAGGAGGATGAGGATGAAGCATGTTCACAGCAGGGTGCCACCCAACGCAGCTCGGACCCATCACTGGTGCGTGGCTGGGGGGATACGGAGGACGCAGACGATACGCCTCCCACAGAGGACAGCTTGTCCTTACCTTTGGGCAGCCTGGCACACATAAGCGACTACATGCTGCAGTGCCTGCGCAACAACAGCAGAGTTGCCCACATTTTAACGTGTGCTGACTACTGGTTGGACACCCTGCTGGATCCCCGTTACAAAAACAATATGCCGTCCTTAATTCCCTCACTGAAGCGTGATCGGAAGATGCGCTACTACAGGCGCACACTGGTAGATGCGCTCCTGAGAGCATTCCCGACTAACGCTGGGGGACAAGTGGAAGCACAAGGCGAAGGCAGGGGAGGAGGAAGAGGTCGCCAACGCAGCTATGTCAGCGCCAGCACCTCAGAAGGCAGGGTTAGGATGGCCGACATGTGGAACAGCTTTGTCACTGTGTAAGCAGTAGGCAGCATTTGAACAACATGGTGGAATTTTACCTGTGCACACGCCTACACGTACGGACTGATGGTTCTGCCCTATTCAACTTCTGGGTCTCCAAATTGTCCACATGGCCAGAACTTGTAAAAATGCAAACTAAGACACATCTGTGTTGGCTACTAGAGATGAGCGAACTTTAAAAAATAGTTTGGCGTTCGGGTTGTGGTAATCGCCGCATCCCGTTATGGATTCCACTACCGCGGACTATCCCGGCATATGGAATCCATAAGGGGCGGTTTCCACGAACCCGAACGGTTAAAAAGCCGAAGGACCTGTGATCAGTGCAGGGGGCGTGGCTCAGCACGGGATCAAATCCAGTGCTGAGCCACGCCCCCTGCACTGATCACATGACACGAGGTCACTTCCCAGAGATCGGGGTGATTCTGGATTAGGCAGAGTTGTACCTTTCCCACTTATCTGCGATCCACATCCAAGGTTCCCTCAATATGATAGTGGCTGAGCCACGGTCTTCCGTCAGTGGAGTGATCTTTACATCCGGAGATATTCAAGCAGATAGTCCTCAAGTGGGGTATGTCAGAGGTGGATCTCATGGCAACAAGGTTCAATGCCAAGGTGGAGAGGTTTTGCTCCCTTTACAGGGAGGACAACCCCCTGGCGTTAGACGCTCTGTCAATATCCTGGAGGTTCAGGCTGGCATACATCTTCCCTCCATTTTCCATGATTCCGAGGGTATTGATGAAAATCCGTCAGGATCAGGCCTCGGTGATAGCCATCATACTGTTTTGGCCGAAGAGATCCTGGTTTACCTAGCTCACCCAGTTGAGTCGAGGACAATATTGGAGGCTCCCCGCACAGCAGACCATGGTGTCGTGGGACACTCACCTCAGCTTAGATCTGCACAGATTCAACCTGACAGCCTGGAGGTTGATCAGTCCCTTCCCCAGAATAGAAGGGCTTTCAGAGTCGGTCCTGAGAACGCTGTCTCATTCTAGAGCGGACTCTACCAAGAGAGCCTACTCTCGTATTATGAGGATATTGTCATCCTGTTGTACCTCAACTGAGGTGGCGTCTGCAGATCCGCCCCTCTCCGCTATCCTTCAGTTCCTGCAAGACGGCCTTGATAGAGGCCTTGCCCTTCTACTCTGAAGGTTCAAGTTTCAGCCATCTCAGCTTGCCTTAATGGGCTTTTTTCTCAGGACCCGCTGATCAAACAGTTCCTTAAAGGAGCTGAAAGATTAAAGCCTACAGTACTGAGACCCATTTTTCAATGGGATTTATCAGTAGTTATCAGGGGGTTAGCATCTCCCCCCTTTAAACCGTTAGAGGAGGTGGACATCAAGTTCGTCACTTGGAAGTTTGTGTTTCTCCTTGCAGTGACTTTGGCCAAGAGGGTCTCTGAATCCTTTGTTCCCAATCTCTGGACCCTCCGGGATTCATGATGGCTACTTCTTTTGCCGAGAGGAGTCTTCTGCCTCTCAACATGATTTGCAAAGCATGCTGCGGATTTGTCTCCATCCAAAAATCCGGAAGACATGCCGTAACGCCGGATCCGGAATTAATGCCCATTGAAGAGCATTAATCCGGATCCGGAATGAAGCTAAACGTTGTCTCGGCGCATCGCCGGATCCGACGTTTAGCTCTGCGCATGCGCTGCAGCAGTCCCGATCGGGGCCCCAGTGTAAACTGGGGCTCCGATCTGTTACCATGGCAGCCAGGACGCTACTGAAGTCCTGACTGCCATGGTAAGTACTCTGCAGCAGTGTACTTACCTGCGTTGCGGCCTCCGGGCGCTCCTTCATGACGTCACAGGTCCGGGCGGCGCTTGGCGCATTGATCTATGCCACGCGGGGCCCTGTGATGTCATGAAGGAGCGCCCGCGCAGGTAACAGTGCAGGTAAGTACAGCGCAGGTAAGTACAGCCACAGCGCAGGTAAGTACACTGCTGCGGACTACTTACCATGGCAGCCAGGACTTCAGTAGCATCCTGGCTGCCATGGTTGCCTGAAGCATATTGAAGACTTATCAGTCTTCAATATGCTTTCAGTTGTCTTACATTGTGACAGATCTGGCGGGCATTTCCGGCAATGGAAGTGCACGCCGGATCCTCATAACGCAAGTGTGAAAGAGCCCTTACTGTGAAATTTAGGCCACAAATACGGCTTTTGCTTACTGGGGTTAAAAAACCCTCTGATATATTGCACATCTGGGATTATAGGTACATAAATTACTGAGAAATTTAGGCCACAATTACGGCTTTTGCTTACTGCGGTTAAAAAAACCCTCTGATATACTGCACATCTGGGATTATAGGTGCACAAATTACTGTGAAATCTAGGCCACAAATGCAGCTTTTGCTTACTGGGGTTAAAAAAACTCTGATATACTGCACATCTGGGATTATAGGTATATAAATTACTGAGAAATTTAGGCCACAAATACGGCTTTTGCTTACTGCGGTTAAAAAAAACCTATGATATACTGCACATCTGGGATTATAGGTGCATAAATTACTGTGAAACTTAGGCCACAAATATGGCTTTTGTTTACTGGGGTTAAAAAAAACCTATGATATACTGCACATCTGGGATTATAGGTACATAAATTACTGTGAAATTTAGGCCACAAATACCGCTGTCATATAGAGTTTAAAAAAAAAAATTTAGTGCAATACCCTACATCAGGCTTTTTATTGGCGGATAATTACTTTTAACAGACTCAACCACTTTTTACTTTGCTTGGTGAACGCTAACTATGAGGCAAACATCTAATAAGGGACGCGGTCATGGTTGTGGTGATGGTGGAGCCTCTGGTGCAGGGAGAGGACGTGGCCGTTCTGCCACAGCTACACGTCCTACTTACCTTCTACCTCAGGTCCCAGTACCCGCCAGAATCTACAGCGATATTTGGTCGGGCCTAATGCCGTTCTAAGGATGGTAAGGACTGACCAAGTACAGGCGCTAGTCAATTGGGTGGCCGACAGTGGATCCAGCAGGTTCACATTATCTCCCACCCAGTCTTCTGCAGAAAGCGCACAGGTGGCACCTGAAAACCAAGCCTATCAGTCTGTCACATCACCCCCGTGCATATCGGGGAACCTGTCTGAGCCTCAAGTCATGCAGCAGTCTCTTATGCTGTTTGAAGAATCTGCTCGCAGGGTTTCCCAAGGGCATCCACCTAGCCCTTCCCCAAGGGTGGAAGACATAGAATGCACTGACGCACAACCACTTATGTTTCCTGATGAGGACATGGGAATACCACCACAGCAGAGTCAACACGTCTCTGATGATGACGAAACACAGATGCCAACTGCTGCGTCTTTCTGCAGTGTGCAGACCGAAAAGGAGGTCAAGGAGGAAGACTGCGTGGAAGACGATGCAGGGGACAATGAGGTCCTAGACCCCACATGGAATGAAGGTCGTGCCACTGACTTTCAGAATTCGGAGGAAGAGGCAGTGGTGAGACCGAGCCAACAGCTTGGCAAAAGAGGGAGCAGGGTGCAAAAGCAGAGCAGCCGTCGCCAAAACAGTTCGCCTGCTACTGGCCACCGCCACCAGGGACCGAGCACACCAAAGGCAGCTTCAAGGAGTTCCCTAGCATGGCACTTCTTCACACAATGTGCTGACGACAGGACCCGAGTGGTTTGCACGCTGTGCCATCAGGCGTGAGCGAGCATTAACGTTCTGAACCTTAGCACAACCTGCATGACCAGGCATCTACGTGCGAGACACGGGCTGCAGTGGAGTAAGCACCTTCAAAACAAAGAAAGGGCTCAGGCCCCTCCTGCTCCCTCTTCTGCTGCTGCCTCGGCCTCTTCCTCCGCCTCTGGAGGAACGTTGGCACCTGCCTCCCAGCAAACAGAGGATGTGCCACCAACACCACCACCTCCGTCACCAAGCATCTCCACCATGTCACACTGAAGTGTTCAGCTCTCCATCTCACAAACCTTGAGAGAAAACGTAAATTCCCACCTAGCCACCCTCGATCCCTGGCCCTGAATGCCGGCATTTCTAAACTACTGGCCTTTGAAATGCTGTCATTCAGGCTGGTGGAGACGGACAGTTTCAAACAGCTCATGTTGCTTGCTGTCCCACAGTACGTCGTTCCCAGCCGCCACTACTTCTCCAGGAGAGCCGTGCCCTCCCTGCACAACCAAGTATCGGATAAAATCAAGTGTGCACTGCTCCACGCCATTTATGGCAAGGTCCACCTAACCACAGATACGTGGACCAGTAAGCACGGCCAGGGACACTATATCTCCCTCACTGCATACTGGGTAAATGTAGTGGCGGCTGGGCCCCAGGTGGAGAGCTGTTTGGCGCACGTCCTTCCGCCGCCAAGGATCGCAGGGCATCATTCTTTGCCTCCTGTTGCCTCCTCTTCCTACTCGGCTTCCTCCTCCTCTTCTACCACCTCCTCATCCGGTCAGCGACAGACCTTCACCACCAACTTCAGCACAGTCAGGGGTAAGCGTCAGCAGGCCGTTCTGAAACTGATGTGCTTGGGGACAAGCCCCACATCGGGCAGGAGTTGTGGCAGGGTATAGAACAACAGACCGACGAATGGTTGCTGCCAGTGAGCATCAAGCACGGCCTGGTGGTCTGCGATAATGGGCAAAATCTCATTGCAGCTCTGGGACATCCCTTGCCTGGCGCATGTGCTGAATTTGGTGGTGCAGAAATTCATTCAAAACTACCCCGACATGTCAGAGCTGCTGCATAAAGTGTGGGCCGTCTGTGCGCGCTTCCGGCGTTCTCATCCTGCCGCCGCTGCCTGTCTGCGCTACAGCGGAACTTTGGCCTTCCCGCTCACCGCCTCATATGCGACGTGCCCACCAGGTGGAACTCCACCTTGCACATGCTGGAGAGACTGTGCGAGCAGCAGCAGGCCATAGTGGAGTTTCAGCTGCAGCACGCACGCGTCAGTCGCACTGTGGAACAGCACCACTTCACCACCAATGACTGGGCCTCCATGCGAGATCTGTGTGCCCTGTTGCGTTGTTTTGAGTACTCCACCAACATGGCCAGTGCGATGAGGCCGTTATCAGTGTTACAATACCACTTCTATGTCTCATTGAGAAAACACTTAGGGCGATGATAGGAAGAGGATGTGGCCCAGGATCAGGAGGAAGAGGGGTCATTTCTAACACTTTCAGGCTAGTCGTTTAGAAGTGGCTCAGAGGGAGGTTTTTTGCAACAGCAGGAGGAGGATGAGGATGAAGCATGTTCACAGCAGGGTGCCACCCAACGCAGCTCGGACCCATCACTGGTGCGTGGCTGGGGGGATACGGAGGACGCAGACGATACGCCTCCCACAGAGGACAGCTTGTCCTTACCTTTGGGCAGCCTGGCATACATAAGCGACTACATGCTGCAGTGCCTGCGCAACAACAGCAGAGTTGCCCACATTTTAACGTGTGCTGACTACTGGTTGGACACCCTGCTGGATCCCCGTTACAAAAACAATATGCCGTCCTTAATTCCCTCACTGAAGCGTGATCGGAAGATGCGCTACTACAGGCGCACACTGGTAGATGCGCTCCTGAGAGCATTCCCGACTAACGCTGGGGGACAAGTGGAAGCACAAGGCGAAGGCAGGGGAGGAGGAAGAGGTCGCCAACGCAGCTATGTCAGCGCCAGCACCTCAGAAGGCAGGGTTAGGATGGCCGACATGTGGAACAGCTTTGTCACTGTGTAAGCAGTAGGCAGCATTTGAACAACATGGTGGAACTTTACCTGTGCACACGCCTACACGTACGGACTGATGGTTCTGCCCTATTCAACTTCTGGGTCTCCAAATTGTCCACATGGCCAGAACTTGTAAAAATGCAAACTAAGACACATCTGTGTTGGCTACTAGAGATGAGCGAACTTTAAAAATAGTTTGGCGTTGGGTTGTGTATCGCCACATCCGTTATGGATTCCACTACCGCGGACTATCCCGGCATATGGAATCCATAAGGGCGGTTTCCACGAACCCGAACGGTTAAAAGCCGAAGGACCTGTGATCAGTGCAGGGCGTGGCTCAGCACGGGATCAAATCCAGTGCTGAGCCACGCCCCCTGCACTGATCACATGAAGGTGACGTCACCCCAGGTCCTTCGGCTTTTCAACAGTTCGGGTTCGTGGAAGCCGCCCCTTATGGATTCCATATGCCTGGATAGTCCGTGGTAGTGGAATCCATAACGGGATGCGGCGATTACCACAACTATTTTTTAAAGTTCGCTCATCTCTATTGGCTACCTATTCCTCCTTCGCCGCCGCTTCCACCTAGACTGCCACATGAGCCTACACCGCCACATCCACCCATTCACCGCCTCCTCAACCTCTTCCTCCTACATCATTCCTAATTTCTATTTTTTTTAAGGTCTTTTATGTTTTTTTTATTCAATTTCCTATCCACATTTGTTTGCAGAGCATTTGCCATGCTCTTAAACAAATTTTGCTGCCTTTTGCAGCCCTCTAGCTCTCTCCAGGGCAATTTTAGAGCAATATTAGTGGCCAAAAGTTTGGGTCCCCATTACCTTCAATGGGGTTCGGGTTCTGTTTTTCAAGTTCGGACGAACCTGCCGAACCCGAACATCCAGGTGTCTGCTCAACTCTACTGACCATAGCTAAACACAAAGAGTCAAGTTAGCAGAGTCAAGTGTGGAGCCACCGGGCTGACCATGGCTCTGATATTTCCACCCACCTCTGTGTCTGCCACCAATTTCATCCTTGGGGCTTCAGATTCTCACCTAGTGGCCTTGTTTCCCTAGTACCTGTAGATATTGCTTACAATTAGAGATGAGAAATTCAGATTCCCGAAGAATGACCATCGCTGAACACACAGAGTCAAGTTAGCAGTCAAGTCTGGAGCCACAGTGCAGCGTACTCAAGTTAGGGTTAATAGTGTTCCTGAATGTTGTAGTGCAATGATGACCACTAACCTGAGACGGCTGACTCTCTGCAAGCGCAGGTAGTGATTGGTAATGTTCATGACGCCAGTGCCAAGTAACATTGGCACGCCGTTTGCTGATAGGTGGAATAATTGAGGTGTCTCTGTATCTTTAAATAACGGGATACTTTACGTAGTTGCAGACAGTTGCAGACAGATGTACAGTAATCAGGTACAGCTCCAGAATGTTCCACACGTTATAATACAGTCACAGAAGTGGTTCAAGCAATAAATCACAGTCCCAAAGGGCCATCCTCAAGACAGGCCTCTTAAGATCGGGTTTTAACCTTACTAGTAATGCAGCAACACACTTCGGGCAACTGTCCTCTCTCTCCAGGGATACTTGTCCTGCTTGCAGCTTGACTAAGGAGGCAACTCTTCTCCACTAGTACTAGGGTCTGGACTGCTCCTCCTAGGGCACAATCTTCCTAGGGTGGACCCCCACAGGCGATAGGGCCTGGGCTGACTTCAGCGTGTACAAGGCCTGGGCCTTGCCTTCACAGGCTCAAGGCCTGAGCTGGACTTCACATACTCATGGCCTGCACTTGTCTTAGGCACAGTCTAAACTGCCTGCCCTTCCCCTGACTGGGCCTTATATAACCTAGGGCTCCCTAGCTCCCTCTAGTGTCTAGAGCTGGAATGACACCCCTAGCAGGCCTGCACATGGCACATTTCACAGTAACAGGGAAATACACAGTAATGCATTACATGAAGATATATTACACCAATCTCCTCAACTCCTGAGGGGAACAACAACACACAAGTGACCCTTCTGTAGTGACGGGTATTACAGCTCCCGTACACTACATACCCCGCTGCTTTAAGCTGAGTATGACCTCGTACTCTAACAGGGCACCGCCCGTCTGGAATTTTCACCTGAAAGAGAAAAGGAACATGCAGGCATACATACACAGTGGTACCAATTTCATCTGCATTGACAATTATTATCAGGTCCAGCTGGCTAAGGAGAAGTGCGGTGACAAGGGGCGTCGTTCTCTTCCTTCAGGATAACGAGTGGAACTGGGGCGCTGACCTGGCACAGCGGATGTTAGGGAATACCAGGATAGTCCATGACTGAATAAACGATAGGTCTATAATAAGAGCAATATCTCAGAGGATCGCACATAGGAAGTCCATCTCTGGGCACATAGGCTTGGATAAAATTTTTGAGCAATAAATACGGTCAGCAGCACATACATAAAATGACAATACAGGACTCTGACAATACCAGGGAAACACCTTCCTGGCAAGTCCTGCGTATTTTTAAAGTGCTGACCTAAAAGCCCTTTTCAACCTGAAATGGGGGTTAAAAAGGGGATAAGGTGCAAACAAAAGCACAACTTGGATTTATTACAGTTTTTTTTTTTCCAAAGGCAGGCAGAATGTCCCGGAAACAGAAAGAGGCAGGCTGGGAGCAGTGGTTCACAGTGGCTACTAATTTGTCAAACATGCCACCGGCCGTGGGGAACTGGCAGAAAGCTCCACCAGCCTGACAAACTTAAAGGGACAGTTCCTGCAACAAAGATGATGTCCCTGTGAGGATGAGCAAAAATGGCCTAGCAGGCCTGCTCACAGGTACGTGTCAAAGGAACCCTGTTCATCAGAGGTGGTGCAGCCCTGTGCTGCCGGTAGTCTGGGCCATACACCAGGGCCACTTGGAGGCGGTGCCCACCAAACAGAATGGGCTGGAAACATCACAGGTATTGGGCCTACCCACCTCACTGGCCCGCTGGGTTGCGGACATACAGGGGCTGCTGGCCTCAGGACACGGGCCGGCGCTGGGGTAGGCGCTTCCTCTGGCCGGTACATGATGCTCCCGTCAAGGCGGACTCAGCTCCTGGCATATGTCAATTTATCCGCTTTTACACGGACCTTGGGTGGCTCAGCGCTAATGGTAGGACTTTGTACTACGGGTTCGGGCGGTACAGGGGGCACAGGTAACTCACCACCGCTGGACTGCTGCGCTGTTTTCTTGGAATCTGCCACTTGCCGCAGGCCATCCAGGTAAACTTGTAAGGAAGCGATCCGCTCCTCCAGGGCGGAGATCTCGCTGCTGGATTCCGGTACACTTGCAGCAGGCTCAGAGGAGGTTTTCTCATTACGGTTTCTCCGCAGGTCATCCATAGCCTCACTAAACTGAGCCATCCGCGCCCAGTCAGCGGCTGTCTTCTCCCGTCGCGGCAGCTCTGGAGAGGGGTAAGGACTGGGAGGCTTGTCCAGAATAGTCGGCTGCCAGAAGATGTTCGGGCCGAGAAAGGAACTCTTCTCCTGGTACGTGTTTCTGATTGGTCCCGGCGGGTCCTCTGCCTCCACCGGATCTTCTGTTCCTTCCCAGTCTTCCGGTACCGGTCCTGGACGGGTCACCGCAGTGGCATATGGGCCTCGCAGGCCCTCCGCGGGAGTAAACTCCACTCTCTCTCCGACCGCTAGATTATGCAGTCGCTCTGGGAGATAGCTACGCTTGACGGACCGGCGGTTCACATAGTAGTCCCGGTTGGTGCCGGTCTCCTGGATGAATCCGAATCCCCGGACTTTATCAAATTCCAGGACAACTCCGGTGCGGCGCTTAAGTTGGGGCTTGCTTTCCTTGGAATCTTCGTAGATTCTTTTAGTCACCTCTTCAAAGTATTTCTTCTGGGTGGTGGTTTTTAAAGTTGCCGCCACCCGGATCTCGGCCATCAGGGCCGACCACGCGGGGTTCCGCGGGAGGAAGCCTTCTCGCGGCTGGTGGAAACGGCAGGGCTCGGCTTGTGGCCATGGACAGGTCTGAGCCGCTTAGCGCTCTTTAGTCGCTCCTGAAGTCGCCTCCATTACTCTCGCTACGGCTCCGAATTCCTCCGACTCAGGTAGGAAGTCCCGTAGCAGAGTGAGCCACTGTTCCTGCAGGCTCCACCCCGTCGTTTCTTGCACGCCCCCTAGGTATCCTAGTATAGGGTAGGCGTTTTCCATAAGATAATCCTCAGAGGGAGGCGGTACCTCCAGGCAGTCTTCTCCTCCCCCTTGGAGGGTTTTGGCGCCAAATTTTCGCGCCACTGCAGACAGTGATGGCGCAAGAAGAAGTCCAAAGGCGCCGGCGGCCATCTTGGGCGCCATGATGCAGCTATTCAGTGACAGCAAGCAGGACGATGAAAAGTCCGTAAAAACACACTTTGATGTGGCGATTCTCTTCCTCTCGATAGCGCAACACAGCACAGCGCTTTGTAGAGGTTTTAGGGACACTTTTTGTATGTTTTTCAGTCCACAAAGTTCACTTCAAATAAACAGGCAATTTGTCACATTGGTCACAGGGCAAACTGGATAAGGCACAAAGTTCACGCTTCTTGCACTAGAAAGCGTGCGCATCCTGTTCGTGACGCCAAAAGAGAGGTGCAGCGTACTCAAGTTAGGGTTAATAGTGTTCCTGAATGTTGTAGTGCAATGATGACCACTAACCTGAGACGGCTGACTCTCTGCAAGCGCAGGTAGTGATTGGTAATGTTCGTGACGCCAGTGCCAAGTAACGGTGGCACGCCGTTTGCTGATAGGTGGAATAATTGAGGAGTCTCTGTATCTTTAAATAACGGGATACTTTACTTAACGTAGTTGCAGACAGATGTACAGTAATCAGGTACAGCTCCAGAATGTTCCACACGTTATAATACAGTCACAGAAGTGGTTCAAGCAATAAATCACAGTCCCAAAGGGCCATCCTCAAGACAGGCCTCTTAAGATCGGGTTTTAACCTTACTAGTAATGCAGCAACACGCTTCGGGCAACTGTCCTCTCTCTCCAGGGATACTTGTCCTGCTTGAAGCTTGACTAAGGAGGCAACTCTTCTCCACTAGTACTAGGGTCTGGACTGCTCCTCCTAGGGCACAATCTTCCTAGGGTGGACCCCCACAGGCGATAGGGCCTGGGCTGACTTCAGCGGGTACAAGGCCTGGGCCTTGCCTTCACAGGCTCAAGGCCTGAGCTGGACTTCACATACTCATGGCCTGCACTTGTCTTAGGCACAGTCTAAACTGCCTGTCCTTCCCCTGACTGGGCCTTATATAACCTAGGGCTCCCTAGCTCCCTCTAGTGTCTAGAGCTGGAATGACACCCCTAGCAGGCCTGCACATGGCACATTTCACAGTAACAGGGAAATACACAGCATTGCATTACATGAAGATATATTACACCAATCTCCTCAACTCCTGAGGGGAACAACAACACACAAGTGACCCTTCTGTAGTGACGGGTATTACAGCTCCCGTACACTACAACAGGGCTGACAATGGCTATGATACTTCCATCCACCTCTGTTTCTGCCACCTATTCCATCCTTGGGGCTTCAGATTCCCACCTAGTGGCCTTGATTTCCTATTATCTGTAGATATTGCTTATATTATGGATAAGAGTCATTGTGCATGTCAGATTCTTGAGGGCTGACCATAGCTGAACTCAGAGTCAAGTTAGCAAAGTCAAGTGTGGAGCCACAGGGCTGACAATGGCTGAAATCACATACAATCCAGTCTGAATCCCGAAAGCTGACAATGACACACTATGGATTGCATCCACTTCCATGTCTGCTAGAGTACATATTAGGATTGAATACACCTTTGATAGGTACCTTGACTGACTGATCACCATTTCAGTGAGGTGACTGGTAATGAGAGTTGGGGTACCATTCCCACCCACTTGCTTTTGTACCTTAGTGTCAGTGGAAATGCTGTTAACAGTGCCATCTAGGGTTTATAGATGAGAGTGCATGGTGCTATTAATCCCAGTGGCTTCCATGGACCTCTGTGCCTGCTACGTTGTGGGAGCAGGGTAACCATACCCAGTCACCAGAGGCCTTGTTTCCCTAGTCCCTGAAGATATTGCTTATAATTATAGATAAGAGATTCAGATTCCAGAGGGCTGACCATAGCTGAACACATAGAGTCAAGTTAGCAGAAGCATGTGTGGAGCCACCGGGCTGACAATGGCTCTGATATTTCCACCCACCTCTGTGTTTGCCCCCAATTCCATCCTTGGGGCTTCAGATTCTCACCTAGTGGCCTTGATTTCCTAGTATCTGTAGATATTGCTTATATTATGGATAAGAGTCCTTGTGCATGTCAGATTCCAAAGGGCTGACCATAGCTGAACTAACAGAGTCAAGTTAGCAGAGTCAAGTGTGGAGCCACAGGGCTGACAATGGCTGAAATCACATACAGTCCAGTCTGAATCCCGAAGGCTGACAATGACCCACTATGGATTGCATCCACTTTTATGTTTGCTAGAGTACATATTAGGATTGAATACACCTTTGATAGGTACATTGACTGACTGATCACCATTTCAGTGAGGTGACTGGTAATTAGAGTTGGGGTACTATTCCCACCCACTTTCCTTGCTACCCTAGTGTCATTAGAAAAGAAAAAATGCTGACAACAGTGTTATCTAGGGTTTATATATGAGAGAGGCATGGTGCTATTAATCCAAGTGGCTTCCATGGACCTCTGTGCCTGCTACATTACAGGTAATTGGGAGCAGGGTAACTGCAGTGTCCCAGGGGGTCAGTAGTGTAGCTTTAGGTATGCTGGGCTTTGTAGTGCAGGGCAACCCACTAACCTGGGACCGTCTGTCGTCTTCAATCGGGTCAGCACTGAAACAGGCAGGTGATGAATGTCGTGACGCCAGTGCCAATTGAACGGTGGCACACCGTGTAGTGACAGGTGGAATAATTGAGGAATCCTTATATTTGAAAAACAGGATAACTTTACTGAACGTATTTGAAGATAGATGAACAGTCAGTAAGTACAGCTCCAGAATATTCCACACGTTACAATACAGTCACAGCAGGGGTTCAGGCTATTAATCACAGTCCCAAAAGCTATCTTCAAGACAGGCCTCCTAGGATCAGGGCTTTCCTCTTACTCTCAATGCAGCAATACACTTCAGGCAACTATCCTCTCTGCAGGGGTACACTTACTTTCCCTCCTGCCTTAGTTCCTGGCTGTAGGCAATACTCTCAAGGTCCAGACACCCGAATAACAGTGATAACCCTTGAGCAAAGGTTTTGTAGAGGTTCCCTTCTCTCCTGGTGACAGGCTCTTACTTAATATGTGGACTGGCTTGCTGGTTATACTCTCTGTCCCACTTGCTAGTGACAGGCTGTTACTTAGAGTACCTCAGGTGTACTTGACCTGGAAAACTGGGTGGGAATGATCCTCCACACCAGTGGTGCAATTTCTGCACTAGTTACCGAGTCCTGAATCTCTCAGAACTGACTCTGAACTAGAACTTCCAACAACTTCCCTAGGCTAGGCCCTGGCCTATTTATACTAAACTGGGGGCTCCCTCTGCTGGCTGGAATATGAATTGCCTGCTACAGGCCTACCTTCCTTAAAGGGAGATACACATTCAAATATAGCAGTGACGGGTAACCTACCCGTATGCTGCACACCCCCAGGCTTAAACGTGAGTAAGGCCTCGTACTCACACACATACCTTTCTGAACCGGCATAAAATGTTACATAAATTAAGCATTACAATATAAATATGGTAAATAATTATTTCTCACAGAAGATATAACATTTGTAACTGAATAAACAGGCGACGCAAGGGAAAGGGGCGTCTTCTTGCTTCTTAGACACGGCCGCTGACCTGGCACAGCGGACTTAAGGTGAACCAGGTTAGTCCATAGTAACACATGTCAAGAATGTTTTTTTTTTTTCCAAAGTCTCTTTTTTAAGTATAAAAGTTCAACATCAGTCCATTTTTCTTGGCTGAAATATAATAAGGAAACTACACAGGGGTTTCCTGCGGGTGTATAACAGGCAAGGGCTCACGTGGAGGAGTCCATTCTTGCGCACAAACGTCAAGCAAGCTATTTCCAGTAGTAACTGCCCGGGAGGAGACACCACCAGCATAATCAAAGTCCTCTAAACGGACTGGCGGACGTCCCCTGTTCATCCGGGTGGACCTTCTCAACACAGGAGTTTCCTCCTCCCTTAGCATCGAGGTAGAAGGGAGAGGAGCAACAGGAGGGTCTCCACCAGTGGGACCCTGGTCAGGAACAACAGGAGCCGGAGGATCCTCTATAAGGGGGACTGGATCCGGGACATTTTGAAACGGCTCTTCTGGAGGTGAAGGCACAGTAGGTGCTGGAGCAGGCACCAACAAATTCAACCATGGTGTCAGGAGCCAATGCATGGGTTCAGTGTCATACATTAGATTACTTACAGCCTGCATAGGATCCTCGGGCTGTATTGATGGCTCTGACACAGGTGATTCAAATCTAGAACTCTCAGCACTGGGTTCTTTCGTCAGGCAGAGCTTTAACCGGTTCCTGTGAACAATTTGGGATCCCCTGCCTTCTCGGGTAATCTCATAAGTGTGGGTCCCAGCATTTGGGATTGCAGTGACAACATAGGGAACCTGCTCCCATTTACTGTCCAGTTTACTTGTACGGTGGTTGTTTTTCAACCACACCACATCTCCTATTGTCAAGGGTTCTGCATGGGCTGCTTGATCATAGTCTCTCTGCTGTCGGTCTCTAGCATAATCCATACGTTCCTGAACAATGGTTTTGGCCGTATTCAATCGCCTTTGGTGCTCAGCAACCCAGTCGGTGTTAGGTAACGGGTTGATGCAATCAGGTACGTGTATGTCCAAGGAGTGATCGGCAGGCAATGTCCCTTGGCGCCCAAACATCAAATAAAAGGTGTATACCCAGTGGAACAATGGATGGTATTGTTGTACGTGTACATGAGCTGTGGCAACAGATTGGGCCAATCCCCTCTGGTTTCAGGAGGCACGGCCCTCAGCATCTCTATCAAGGTCTGATTCATTTTTTCACACAGTCCGTTACCTTGAGGATGGTAGGCCGTTGTCCGGATTTTCTTGCAGTTGTGTAAGCGGCACAGTTCATGGAACAGATGGGACTCAAAAGCAGGTCCTTGATCGGTGAGGATCTTTTCTGGACATCCGTAGGGCAGGAGGAAGTGTTTCCAGAACAGTTCGGCTGTAGTCTTGGCCGTCTGGTCTCTCACAGGCACTGCTACGACAAACTTGGTGAAGTAGTCAATAATAGTCATGGCATAAGCATACCCTGAGCGACTAGGCCTCAACTTCACATGATCAATGGCGACAAGTTCAAGAGGACGGGTACTTACAATGGGTCGCAGTGGTGCCCTCTGGTCGTGGTGCTCACTTCGTTTTAAGGCACAGGCTATACACTCCCGACACCATCTCTCAATGTCCTCTCTCATGCCAACCCAATGAAAAACCGCTGGCGGATATTAGCCTCAGTTTTTTGGACCCCAAAATGACCGGATTGATTGTGGTACATCTCCAACACCATACCTGCATCTTGTCGGGGTATGAGAATCTGATGCACTCTTTCATTGGATACTGGGTCTAGGCTTCTCCGTAGTAATAAGCCCTTTTGTATGAAGAGCTGATGGCGCTGTCGCCACAGTTTGGTGAGCTCTGGATCTGCAATCTTACGTCTAATTCTCTCAGGGGCTCTGCCACTGGTAATAAAATCCAACAACTCACCCAGAACTCTACTTTCAGACTGTAATTTCACCCACCTTTCCTCTTTGGGCTCAGGCTTACTAGAGGGTGAAGGGGCTGCGGCTCTGTCATTGGTAGCTTGAGCATGATCCTGTTGAGCAAATTTGTTATAGAAGGCCGGCATTTCTACATCTTCCCAAGCATCCCGTCCATCATCAGGAGCTGTCTCTGTGGGAAGTCTGGATAAAGCATCAGCATTGTCATTAGTACGTCCCGCACGGTATTTTACAGAGAAATCATAGTTGGCGAGGCGGGAGGCCCATCTCTGCTCCAAGGCCCCCAATTTAGCTGTATTTAGATGCGCCAGAGGGTTATTGTCGGTGAATGCAATGAACGGGGTGGCGGCTAGATAGTCTTTGAATTTCTCCGTCACTGCCCACACCAATGCCAGGAACTCTAGTTTGAAGGAACTATAATTCTGATCATTTTTCTCAGCCCCTTTCAGGGAGCGGCTTGCATAAGCTATCACCCTCTCTTTTCCCTCTTGGATCTGGGCTAACACAGCTCCCAGACCTCGCTTGCTAGCATCGGTATAAAGATGGAATGGTTTGTTGTAGTCTGGATAACCTAACACAGGAGGCTCGGTCAGTTTCTTTTTTAACAATTGGAACGCTATTTCTCTTTCCTCATTCCACTCAATGGGCACAGGAGTTCTAGGACTTTTCTTGGGTTGCCCCCTCAGGAGTTCCTGGATAGGATCAGCTATTTGAGCAAAATGGGGGATAAAACGTCTATAGTAGCCTGCAAAGCTAAGGAAACTCCTCACCTCTTTGACGGTGGTGGGGACCGGCCAATTACGGACAGCCGCTAGCTTATCAGGGTCAGGCTGCACGCCCTCTGCGCTTACCACATGCCCCAGGTATTTTACTGCAGGTTTGAGCAAGTGGCACTTGGATGGCTTTACTTTCAAGCCATATTTGACGAGGATTTCAAATACTTCTGCTAAATGTTTTAGATGGTCCTCATATGTTTTTGAGTATACAATGACATCATCTAGATACAGCAGCACTGTTTCAAAGTTTTTGTGGCCCAAACACCGCTCCATTAGTCTCTGGAAAGTCCCTGGGGCATTACATAGCCCGAATGGCATACAATTGAATTCAAACAGGCCCATGGGAGTGGTGAAAGCAGTCTTTTCCCTATCCTCGGGGGCCATGGGTACTTGCCAGTAGCCACTGGTCAAGTCCAAAGTGGAGAAATAAGCGGAGGAGCCCAGAGCAGTTAGTGACTCCTCAATGCGGGGCAGCGGGTATGCATCTTTGTGGGTTATTTGGTTAATTTTTCTATAATCCACACAGAAACATATACCACCATCCTTTTTCTTTACAAGGACCAGGGGTGCAGCCCACGGACTACGGCTGTCCTGGATTACATTAGAGTCTTTCATCTCTTGGATCATTTCTTTTACAGTCTGATATGAAGTCGGCGGTAAGGGTCTGTATCTCTCCTTGATAGGAGGATGAGAGCCAGTAGGTATGGTGTGTTGTATGGCACTGACCTCTCCATAATCAGTAGCATGTTTACTGAAGGCCTGGTGGTGCTCTTTGACAAGCTGTAGGATCCCTTCTCGTTGATGTTGGGGGGTAGCCTCGTCCCCGACATGGAGTTCCTCCCACCAGGGCACTTGTGAGTCGCTCACAGGAAGATGTCCTCGAGCGGCAGTTGGCGGCTTCTCGGTGACAGGCAGGCGGATGACATCCTGGAAGAATACCTGGGAAAGCTGGGCAACAGGGCAGTGCTTAGTAAGCGCAACAGGATGATCACTGAGGTTAATCAGGCGGACAGGTACTTTACCTTGGGAGGCGGTCACCAGGCACTTGGCAGCTCGAACATAAGGGTAGTGCTCCATCTGGATTGGTTCCACAGGGCTGAATAATCTTGGCCTTGGACTCCCAGGACAGCACGGCACCATAAAAGAGTTTGAGAATTAGGAGGCAAAGTCACAGGCTTATTATCACGGATCCTGGCAGTACACATTTCTCCTTTCTCATTAGCAAACCTCTGCTGAGCACTTAACACAGTAATAGTCTTTTGAATCACTTTCTTGGATGCAGAGGAAGCAATGGGCAAAGTCTGATGCAGTGCGTCAAGTATTTCAG
The DNA here is from genome assembly GCA_033119425.1 of Bufotes viridis. NCBI lineage: Eukaryota > Metazoa > Chordata > Amphibia > Anura > Bufonidae > Bufotes > Bufotes viridis. The sequence continues at coordinate 351,955,522 of CM065591.1, read as the reverse complement.
AATAACAGTTCTTGAAGACATTGGTGCCTAGAATGACAGGATGTCCCCCTCTGTTGCCGGCTTGTACTACAATCACCCCCTGTTGAGGCAAGGTTGCTTCTCCCACCTGCAGAGTGGGTTCCCAGTACCCATGAACCTTTACTGGTTTGCCATTGCTTGCGATAATCTCCACCCAGGATTCAGGCGGCTGGGTTAACTGGTTGGTGTCCCAGAATTTTTCAAATGTGGGCAGCTGAATGGTAGTGACCTGGGACCCAGTATCTAGTAGGGCTTCAAAGGGGACCCCGTTGATCTCTATATTGATTTTAGGACGGGATCCTACATACCGGGGCATCCAACTTGGATCCTTTGGACCTAATGTTCTACCTCCCGAGGGGCGGTCCTCAGCCTCGAGGGTAGCCCGTTTAACTGCCAGCACGTGGATTCAGTGTGTCCCACCTTTTTACAGTATTTACACACGGGCCGTTTGCGGTCTTTGGAACGATCTCTATAACGCCTCCCAGGATCCCTGGGGTGAGTCTCTTGGTATGGAGGTGGGAATGGCTTAGGAGGTGACAGGAACTCTTCCTCTGACATTAGGGGTTTTTCCCATTCCTCTATCTTTCTGCACACTCTCTCTAAACTTTTAGTGAGATGGTTTACCTGTTCCGTCAGCATGGCAATATTATCAGTAGCTGAAGCTTGAACAGCTTGGCCGGCCCCAGCCTGGTTAGGGATAGGCGGTTTTGGCCTGCAGGCTGGTGACTCAGGTGGGGTGCTCAACTCCGTAGACACTGTTGACCCCAGAATTCTTATAGCCAGCTCTTTAAAATCCAGAAAGGTACTGCTAGGGTGCTGGGCTGACAGCATTTTTAATTGAGTCCTTATTTGCTCACTAGACACCCCCACGATAAATTGCTCTCTCAGGGTCTGGTCCTGATTATCAGCCTCCCTGGGATCTATCTGGATTACAGCCCCCAAAGCCTCCTGAAGTGATAGGGCATAGTCACGGAGGGACTCACCGGACTTCTGTTTTTGCCAAAGAAGTGCATCTTTATCTCTGAGGCAGTCCTTGTTTCAAAAGTGGCCCTGAGGCGGGTGAATATTTGCTCTAGAGTACCCCGCTCAGCAGCAGGCCAGGATAATACCTCTCTGCGGGCAGCTCCCTCCAGTTGTGCTAGCAGGATTTCCATCTGCTGTTCGGCATTTATGGGGTACAGTTGGAATAATGCCAGCAACTTCTCTTTAAAGTCTCTTAAGGTATGGGCCTCCCCTTTATAGCGGGGAAACCATGGGGCCCCAAAATAGTACGGCATAGTAAAGGGCATCATGCTGGGGGCCGGCTGCTCGGGAACTCCCGGCTCTGACATGTTAGCTTATTAAGATGTGGCCGCTGGCGACTAAAGGGGCCGGTACAATCCCCTTCCCTCCGGTTACAAGTCCTTACCGGTATCGCCGGGGTTGCGCCGGCCAAGTCCCGCGAGATTCCGGACGTCCTGTGTGCGCGGTGACGTTGCTGATGTAGAAGAAGCAGGGCCGCGGCGGTGCGATGATGAAGAGGGGCGGGATTCTCTGCGTCTTTGAAGGGATCCGCCCACGAAGGTCCTCAGCAGCGCGGGAAACTTTACTCCATGCGGCCGGCGGCCATCTTGGTCGCCATTCCCTGACAGCAAGCAGGCGCGTTGAAAAGTTAATAAATTGTAATCCACAAACACGATTTTCTCTCTGGGGGTAGCGCAACACAGCACAGCGCCTCCGATTCCTCCCAGGATTCACTTGTAATCCACAGACTTGGAAATAAAGGGTACAGTCCTTGCAATACGGTGGTGGAATAGTTAAAGCACACAGTTCACACTTCTCTGCACTCCAGAAGCATGCGATCCTGTTCGTGGACGCCAAAAAGAGCGATGCAGTGTCCCAGGGGGTCAGTAGTGTAGCTTTAGGTATGCTGGGCTTTGTAGTGCAGGGCAACCCACTAACCTGGGACCGACTGTCGTCTTCAATCGGGTCAGCACTGAAACAGGCAGGTGATGAATGTCGTGACGCCAGTGCCAATTGAACGGTGGCACACCGTGTAGTGACAGGTGGAATAATTGAGGAATCCTTATATTTGAATAACAGGATAACTTTACTGAACGTATTTGAAGATAGATGAACAGTCAGTAAGTACAGCTCCAGAATATTCCACACGTTACAATACAGTCACAGCAGGGGTTCAGGCTATTAATCACAGTCCCAAAAGCTATCTTCAAGACAGGCCTCCTAGGATCAGGGCTTTCCTCTTACTCTCAATGCAGCAATACACTTCAGGCAACTATCCTCTCTGCAGGGGTACACTTACTTTCTCTCCTGCCTTAGTTCCTGGCTGTAGGCAATACTCTCAAGGTCCAGACACCCGAATAACAGTGATAACCCTTGAGCAAAGGTTTTGTAGAGGTTCCCTTCTCTCCTGGTGACAGGCTCTTACTTGATATGTGGACTGGCTTGCTGGTTATACTCTCTGTCCCACTTGCTAGTGACAGGCTGTTACTTAGAGTACCTCAGGTGTACTTGACCTGGAAAACTGGGTGGGGATGATCCTCCACACCAGTGGTGCAATTTCTGCACTAGTTACCGAGTCCTGAATCTCTCAGAACTGACTCTGAACTAGAACTTCCAACAACTTCCCTAGGCTAGGCCCTGGCCTATTTATACTAAACTGGGGGCTCCCTCTGCTGGCTGGAATATGAATTGCCTGCTACAGGCCTACCTTCCTTAAAGGGAGATACACATTCAAATATAGCAGTGTCGGGTAACCTACCCGTATGCTGCATAACCATACCCAGTCACCAGAGGCCTTGTTTCCCTAGTCACTGTAGATATTGCTTATAATTATAGATGAGAGATTCAGATTCCCGAGGGGTGACCATAGCTGAACACACAGAGTCAAGTTAGCAGAGTCAAGTCTGGAGTCACAGGGCTGACCATGTCTCTGATACTTCCACCCACATCTGTGTCTGCTATCTATTCCATTACTGGGGCTTCAGATTCCCACCTAGTGGTCTTGTTTCCCTAGTTTCTATAGATATTGCTTATATTATGGATAAAAGTGCTTGTGCATGTCAGAATCCCAAAGGCTGACCATAGTTGAACACATAGAGTCAAACCTATGCAACCCCACGGCTGACCACATTGAGAGTCAAGTCTGGAGACCCAGGGCTTACACTACATGACCCCCATAACTGGAATTGTGAGGATTGAGCCCTAGGGAAGATCAGCACCCTAGAAATGACAATAGAATGCATTTAAGCCCCAATACAGTGCATGTGAGCACAAGGGCTGCCCACTGTAAAGAACGAGTATCCAGACGGCTGTCTAAGAGAGAAACCGGATATCCCCAGGGCTCCAAGAAATCAAGCCGGGATCCCTTGGGCTGCCCGCGAGAACCAATAATATCAACAATATCTCCAGGGGTGTAACATGGAGCAAGATACCTTACACCCAAATTACAGTTCATCGGTTTTACTCACGGTTAGCAGAAAGCCTCCCTGGGCCGGATGCGCAGTGATGAGGAAGACAGCATGAAATCCTCCGGGGCACACTCTGTGGTAGGGGAACACCAGCCAAGATGGAGGTTGAGGTGCCCTTGATGACAGCGGTGCTTAGGGTGCTTGTGGCGGCTGGGTCTCTTGGTGATATTTGTCGTGACGCCAGTACCGTTTATGGTGGTACAACCAGTTGAAGTAGCAGTAATGAAGAATGAAGTAGACAGTAGTAGGATACAACTCACAACTTTTACTGTAGCTGGTTTTGGTTGCAGCATAAAAATACAGACAGAATACAGTCTCTGGGTATATAGAGGAATTCTGTTGATCCACTGTTAATAGGTTAGGAAAGGTCCTGACTCAGGCTGTGGTGAAGTAATACTCTTTTCGGGTATGCTTAACCCTATAATTTTCTATTTCTTCCAAGCTCTTGAACAGGTAGCTAATCTGTCTTCTATACTTTATGGTGAGGCTGCCGGTATCTAGATTGTCCTCTACAATGTGCAAAGGTGCCTAGTAAGCCTTAAGTAATGGCTGTTATCACCAATGTCTTCCTTGCTTGGATTTCTAACAGGGATGAAACTCTGTCCTCTGGTTGCAGGATGAAGGAACTAAGAGGACCACAGGAGGAAAACGCTCTCCTGCTCCTCATACCTTGGTACTACCACATTTTTGGCTTCCGACTCCACACACTACTCTGTGTTGAGAAGTCTTAACTGAACTTCATACTGACCTGACTAAGGTATTTATATAGGCTGAGTGCTATCCCCCTCTAGTGGTGGGATGTATTAAACACACCTAACCAGCCTATGAACAGGGATACAACAGGTGATGTAATGCAGAATGACATGCAACACAGTAATGTAGTTTACAGTAATTTAGCAGTTCACACATGTCCTGAGTGGGACGCTGCAGGATGACGACGAAACACAGATGCCAACTGCTGTGGCTTTCTGCAGTGTGCAGAACGACAAGGAGGGCAGGGGTAAAGACTGGGTGGAAGATGATGTGGAGGACGATGAGGTCCAGACAATGTGCTGACGACAAGACACAAGTGGTTTGGACGCTGTGCAATCAGAGCATCAGAGCCTGAAGCGAGGTATAAACGTTCTCAACCTGAGCACAACCTGCATGATCAGGCATCTAAGTGCAAAGCATGAGCTGCAGTGGAGTAGACACCTCAAAAACAAAGAAAGTTTTCTGGCTCCTCCTGCTTCCTCTTCTGCTGCAGTCTCAACCTTTTCATCCACCTCTGGAGTGACAGTAGCACCTACCACCCTGCAAACAGAGGATCTGCCAGCAACACCACCACCTGGGTCACCAACCATCTCTACAATGTCCCATGGAAGCGTTCAGCTCTCTATCTCCCAAACACTGGAGTGGAAGAGAAAGTACCCTCCTACCCACTCATGATTTCTGGCCCTGAATACCAGCATTTCAAAATTCCTGGCCCTTGAAATGCTGTCATTCTGTCTGGTGGAGACGCAGAGTTTTAAAAGTCTTATGGCGGTGGCTGTCCCACAGTATATCGAGCCCAGCCTCCACTACTTTTCCAGGCGAGCCATCCGTTCCCTGCACAAGCAAGTGGGGGACAAAATCAGGTGTGCACTGCGCAACGCCATGTGTGGCAAGTTCCACCTAACTATGGATACATGTGCAGTATACGGGCACTTTAATACCCGTTTACCACCAATCTGTTATGTTCCTTTAAGTGTTTCATATAATTGCCTGCAGCAATGTGAGGGTTGTGATGTAGGTGTTAGACCACTAGGGGAACTGGTGAGCAGGGATGTATATATAGCTAGGCCAAGGCAGGCTAGTGTTAGTGCAGACCCTGGAGTCTGTGAAGGCCACATGTCACAGGCCTAAGCAAGTCAGCAGAAGTCAAGCAGAGGCAATCCCTAGAGCAAGAGGTACTGAATGTCAAGAGGAGGTACACTGTCTACTGGAGATTCAAGGATATAAGCCAGAAGTAGGGCATTGGGGCCTTGAAGAATAATTGCCAGTCAGGACAAGTCAGGAAGAAAGTAAGGTTCACCTGCATTTCAAAGTCCTGTTATTTTACCCTCTACTTTACCTTGCTGGATGTAAGCCTGCTGTAACTGCGACTGTATAAAAGTCTATTGTCTGCAACAAGAACTGTTGTAAGAGGTTGCCTGCTGTATTTCCACTGTTCTCAGTAAAGTTGGAATTCTGTTTTCAAGCTACAAGTCTGCACCTCTATTATTCCTACTATAAATACGGTGTGCCACCGTTTACTGGCACTGGCGTCACGAAACATCAGGGACTTAGCCATAGGCACGTTAAACTACAACACCAAGGGCACCTCACATTCCACCTGGCTGTGTCCCTCAAGAACCCAGAGAGTGCCCCAGAGGAACAGCGTGCCGGCCTCTCCATCACTGGCATTCCCCAGGTTAGTCACACACATTGCCCTGACTTGGGGATGCTACATTTTGGCGTCACGAACAGGATACGCACGTTTTACGGACTGTGAGCAAAAACGTGAACTTTGTGCCTTAACCAGTTTGCCAAGTGACAAAACGCCTGTTTGTTTATTGAACTTTGCGGACTTAAAACGTACAGAAAAGTGTCCCAAAACTTCTAAAAAGCGCTGTGCAGTGTTGCGCTGTCAAGAGGAAGAAAATCGCCACTTCAAAGTGTGTTTTTGTGGACTTTTTATCATCCTGCTTGCTGTCACTGAATTGATGCATCATGGCGCCCAAGATGGCCGCCTGAACTGTGGACTTATCTACTGCGCCATCACCACTCATTGCTGGCGGGAAAACTTAGCGCCAAACTCTGCAGCGTCACCACCCTATTCAAATTTCCCAAGCTGGACTCCACCTACCTTGGACTTGGAAGAACGCAGACGCTGTTCCCCGTCGGAGCAAGTCCGAAGCTCCGCCTCCGGCCCGACGTCCCGCGGGAAGGGACGCTGCGCAAGGGATTCCCGAAGACGCCCTTCCGGATCTCGCGAGATTTGGACCGCCTGCACCGGAGTAAGTACAAACTCCTGGGGAAATAATTCCATACCGGAGAGGGGTCACCTGGTTAGTGAGGCCCAAAAGGGGGATACCGGACTCTTTCCACCGATTGCACTCACCAGCCAGTAACCCCGCCAGCGACATCGGACCTGTCGCTACCTCTTAAAGGGACCGCACAACCAATTAATCTGCATCATGTCGGACTCAGAAGTAGCAGAGCAGCCTGCCCCCAGGGAGCCAGTGGCCACCAACGGTATTGCGCCTGCCAACATGATGCCGCTGACGATGCCATACTACTTTGGGGCTCCCATGGTTTCCCGTTATGCCGGGAGGCTCATAATTTAAAAGACTTTCAAGACAAAATCCTGGCTCTGTTCCGGCTCTATCCTATCAATCCGGAGCAGCAAATGGAGATTCTGTTAGCCCAGTTGGAAGGAGCGGCCCGTCGTGAGGTCATGTCCTGGCCCAGTTCTGAGAGGAGTACCATAGAGCAGATCTTTGACCGCCTCAGCACTACCTTTGAAGTCAGGACGGTGTCTGAAATAAAGATGCGCTTCTTCAGTAAGAAACAAAAGCCTGGTGAGTCACTCCGTGATTTTGCTTTATCCCTCCAAGAGGCCTGGAGGGCCGTCATTCATATAGACCCTAGAGAGGTTGACACCCAGGATCAAACTCTGAGAGAACAATTTATTGCGGGTGTGAGTAGCGAATCTTTAAAAACACAATTGAAAATGTTGTCGGCTCAGCACCCTAACAGTATTTTCCTGGACTTTAAAGAACTGGCCATTAGTATTCTGGGACAACATCTGCCAACGGAACCGGTGGCCCATCCCGAGCCTTCTGTCCGTAATTCTAAGCTGACGGATGCCAGCCTGCCAGGGGCCAGCCAAGCCGCCCAGACTCCAGTGCCTGATACGGTAGCTGCTTTGATGGAACAGGTCAATTTCCTCACTAAGAGCCTGGAAAAAGTCTGCAGGAAACTGGAAGAGTGGGAGAAGCCCTTAATGCTGGAAGATGAACTCCTTCTGCCGCAAAAGCCTGGCCCCCTGCGTATCAAGAAGTTTATCCCAGAGATCCTGGACGACGCTCAAGTGACCGGTTTAGGAACCGCAAGCGGCCTGCCTGTAACTACTGCAAGAAGTTGGGTCATACTGAATCTACTTGCTGGCAGTTAACGGGTCACCCTCGAGGCTGAGGACCGCCCTCGGGAGGTAGAACAACAGGTCCAAGGGATCCAAACTGGATGCCCCGTTATGTGGGGTCCCGTCCCAAAATAAACGTCCGGATCAATGGAGTGCCTTTTGAAGCGTTGTTGGACACTGGATCTCAAGTCACCACTATTCAGCAGTCCACCTTTAATCAGTTCTGGAGTTCCAGCCTGCTTACCCAGCCACCTGAGTCCTGGCTGGAGATAATTGCAAGCAATGGTAAGCCCATAAAAGTCCATGGATACTGGGAACCCACTCTCCAGGTGGGAGAAGCCACTTTACCACAGCAAGGAGTGATCGTGGTACAAACCGGGATAAAGGGGGTCACCCTGTGATTGTTGGGACTAATGTTTTCAAAAATTGCTACCCTGAGGTACTTGAAGCTCTCCATCAGTCCCTGCCTGCAGCTTCCTCTGCTTCCAAGAAGGTCCTCCAAAAGACTATCAGCGTATTGTGTGCTCAGCAGAGGTTTGCAAATGAAAAGGAGAGATCTGCACCGCCAGGATCCGTGATAATAGACCAGTGACTCTACCTCCAAACTCCCAAACCCTCCTGTGGTGCCGTGCTGTCCTGGGAGTCCAGGGCCAAGACTATCCGGCCCTGGTGGAACCTGTCCAGATGGAGAACTACCCATATGTGAGAGCTGCCAAGTGCCTGGCGACCGTCTCCCAAGGTAAAGTACCTGTCCGTCTGATTAACCTCAGCGATCATCCTGCTGTGCTTACTAAGCACTGTCCTGTTGCCCAGCTTTCCCAGGTATCCTTCCAGGATGTCATCCGCCTGCCTGTCACCGAGAAGTCACCAGCTGCCACTCGAGGACCTCTTCCTGCAGACGACTCTCCAGTGCCCTGGTGGAAGGAACTCCATGTCGGGGACGAAGCTACCCCGCAATATCAACTAGAGGGACTCCTGAACCTAGTAAAGCAACACCATCAAGCCTTCAGTAAGCACGCAACGGACTATGGAGAGGTCAGTGTCATCCAACACACCATACCCACTGGCTCTCATCCTCCCATCAAAGAGAGGTATAGACCCATACCACCAACTTCATACCAAACTGTTAAAGAGATGATCCAAGAAATGAAAGACTCAAACGTAATCCGGGACAGTCGTAGTCCTTGGGCTGCCCCCTGGTTTTAGTAAAAAGAAAGATGGTGGCATCCGGTTTTGTGTAGACTATAGAAAGATAAATCAGATCACTCACAAAGATGCTTATCCATTGCCACGTATTGAGGAGTCTCTAACTGCTCTAGGCTCCTCCGCCTATTTCTCCACCTTAGATTTAACCAGCGGATATTGGCAAGTGCCCATGGCCCCTGAGGATAGGGAAAAGACTGCTTTCACCACCCCTATGGGCCTGTTTGAATTTAATTGCATGCCATTTGGACTGTGTAATGCCCCGGGACCTTTCAAAGATTAATGGAGCGGTGCTTAGGCCATAAGAATTTTGAGACGGTGCTGTTGTACCTGGATGACGTTATCATCTATTCTAAAACGTATGAGGACCATTTAAAGCATTTAGCTGAGGTGTTTGAAATCCTTATTAAATACGGCCTCAAGATTAAACCGTCCAAATGTCACCTGCTGAAACCTGCTGTAAAATACCTGGGACATGTTGTAAGCGCAGAGGGGGTCCAGCCTGATCCTGATAAGTTGGCTGCTGTCCGAAATTGGCCGGTCCCCACTACAGTGAAGGAAGTGAGGAGTTTCCTTAGCTTCGCTGGCTACTACCGGCGCTTTATCCCCCACTTCGCTCAAATAGCAGATCCAATCCAGGAACTCCTGAGGGGACAACCAAAAAAGAGCCCAAAGACTCCTGTCCCCATTGAATGGAATGAAGAGAGGGAGATTGCATTTCAGTTGTTAAAGAGAAAGCTGACTGAACCTCCTGTGCTGGGGTACCCAGATTACAGTAAGCCATTTCACCTTTACACAGATGCCAGTAAGAAAGGCCTGGGAGCAGTGCTAGCTCAAGTGCAAGAGGGAAAAGAGAGAGTGATAGCTTACGCCAGCCGGTCCTTAAAGGGAGCCGAAAAGAATGATCAGAATTATAGCTCTTTCAAATTAGAGTTTCTGGCCTTAGTGTGGGCGGTAACAGAAAAATTCAAGGACTATTTGGCTGCCACTCCATTTATTGCCTTCACTGATAATAATCCTCTGGCCCACCTGAATACCGCCAAACTGGGGGCCTTAGAGCAGAGATGGGCCTCCCGCCTTGCTAATTACGACTTCACTGTAAAATACCGGGCTGGCCGTTCAAACGATAATGCTGATGCCCTGTCAAGGCTCCCCACTGAAATAGCACCAGATGACAAACGGGATGCCTGGGAAGATGTAGAGATGCCAGCATTTTATAACAGGTTTGCTCAACAGGACCAAGCTCAAGCTGCCAACGGTGGAACCTCTGACCCTCCATCCTTTGATAAGCCTGCATCCAGAGAAGAAAAGTGGATTAAGTTGCAATCAGAGAGTAGAGTTCTCGGTGAACTGTTGGACTTCTTCATCAGTGGCAGAACCCCTGAAAGAATTCGGCGAAAGACCGCAGACCCAGAACTCATCAAATTGTGGAGGCAACGTCAACAACTGTTCCTTCGAAAAGGCCTGTTGCTGCGACGAAGCCTGGATCCAGTGTCAAATGACAGAGTGCACCAGATCCTCATCCCACGTCGTGATGCAGGTATGGTTTTAGAAATGTATCATGACAGGTCTGGACATTTTGGGGTTCAAAAGACTGAGGCCACTGTCCGTAGGCGGTTCTACTGGGTTGGAGTCAGAGAGGACATTGAGAAGTGGTGTCGGGAATGTACAGCCTGTGCCCTAAAGAGAGGTGAACATCATGATCAGAGAGCACCGCTGCACCCTATTATAAGTACCGCCCTCTTGAACTGGTTGCTATTGATCACGTAAGTTAGAGCCCAGTCACTCAGGGTATACCTATGCTATGACTATTATTGACCATTTCACTAAGTTTGCCGTAGCAGTGCCTGTGAAGGACCTGACAGCCAAGACGACCGCTGAATTGTTCTGGAAACACTTCCTCCTGCCTTACGGCTGCCCAGAAAAGATCCTCACCGACCAGGGGTCTGCGTTTGAGTCTCATCTGTTCCAGGAGCTGTGCCGACTACACAATTGCCAAAAGGTCCGGACCACGGCCTATCATCCACAAGGTAATGGACTCTGTGAAAAGATGAATCAGACCTTGATTGAAATGTTGAGAGCCGTGCCTCCTGAGACCAGAGGAGATTGGCCTAACCTGCTACCACAGCTCATGTATACGTACAATAATACTATCCATTGTTCCACTGGATACACTCCTTTCTACCTGTTGTTTGGGCGTCAGGGTAAATTGCCTGCAGACCATTCCCTGGATATACAAGTGCTGGATGACATTAATCCCCTGCCTAAAACTGACTGGGTAACGGAACATCAAAGGCGCCTGCTTAATGCCAAAGAAATTGTCCAGGAGCGCATGGAAGGTGCCCGGGAGCGACAACAAAAGACTATGATTTGGCGGCCCATGCAGAGCCCCTTGGCTGTGGGGGATACAGTGTGGTTAAAGAACAATCACCGCACCAGTAAACTGGACAGTAAATGGGAGAGGACTCCCTATCTTGTATCTGCCATCCCTAATGCTGAAACTCATACCTATGAGGTCACCAGAGAGGGTAAGGGTCCCCAAATTGTTCACAGAAACCGCCTAAAACTCTGCAGTGACAAGGAGGCTGTCGTTGGAGATTCCGGATCCGAGTCTTCTGAGTCAGATTCCATTGCTCGGCCTGCTGAACCTATGCAGGCCATAGCGGATTTGCTGAATGATCCTGAGCCGCTCCACTGGTTCCTTACACCCTGGTTAAACTTTGGGGTGCCTGCCCCGGCACCTGCTGAACCTGCAACCGTAGCAGGCCCCGCTCAGGGTGCTACTGAAAGGGGTCCCACTGACGTGGATCCTTCTTGTCCCCCTGTACCCGGGCAAGAGGAGACCTTGGCTCTAAGGAGGTCTACCCGGTCTACAAGGGGGCGCTTACCAGCACGTTTTGAAAACTATGACTGTACTGGAAGTGTTTCCCGACAGGAAACCTCTGTGTGAGCATCATCCTTTTTAAGTTTGTACCCAGAGATGGACTCCTGTGTGCGAGCCTCTGTGATATGTTCTTATTATGGACTCTGGCATTCTCTTATGGACTATCCTGGTGTTAACCATTGATTTGCTGTACCAGGTCAGCATCACAGCTCTGCATTAACAGCCTGCAAGCAGAGGACGCCGCCCTTGTCACCGCACTCCACCTTTCCAAGCTGGACCTGATATGATTACTTATGCAGATGTCATTCATTTGTGTTTATATATGCCTGCATGTGTTTTGTGTCTTTCAGGAGAAGAATCCAGCTGGGTGGGCTCTGTGGGAGTACGAGGTCGTACTCAGTTTAAAGTCGTGGGGTATGCAGTATACGGGCACTTTAATACCCGCTTACCACCAATCTGTTATGTTCCTTTAAGTGTTTCATATAATTGCCTGCAGCAATGTGAGGGTTGTGATGTAGGTGTTAGACCACTAGGGAACTGGTGAGCAGGGATGTATATATAGCTAGGCCAAGGCAGGCTAGTGTTAGTGCAGACCCTGGAGTCTGTGAAGGCCACATGTCACAGGCCTAAGCAAGTCAGCAGAAGTCAAGCAGAGGCAATCCCTAGAGCAAGAGGTACTGAATGTCAAGAGGAGGTACACTGTCTACTGGAGATTCAAGGATATAAGCCAGAAGTAGGGCATTGGGGCCTTGAAGAATAATTGCCAGTCAGGACAAGTCAGGAAGAAAGTAAGGTTCACCTGCATTTCAAAGTCCTGTTATTTTACCCTCTACTTTTCCTTGCTGGATGTAAGCCTGCTGTAACTGCGACTGTATAAAAGTCTATTGTCTGCAACAAGAACTGTTGTAAGAGGTTGCCTGCTGTGTTTCCTCTGTTCTCAGTAAAGTTGGAATTCTGTTTTCAAGCTACAAGTCTGCACCTCTATTATTCCTACTATAAATACGGTGTGCCACCGTTTACTGGCACTGGCGTCACGAAACATCAGGGACTTAGCCATAGGCACGTTAAACTACAACACCAAGGGCACCTCACATTCCACCTGGCTGTGTCCCTCAAGAACCCAGAGAGTGCCCCAGAGGAACAGCGTGCCGGCCTCTCCATCACTGGCATTCCCCAGGTTAGTCACACACATTGCCCTGACTTGGGGATGCTACACATGGACCAGTAAGTACGGTCAGGGACGTTATATCTCTCTAACAGCACACTGGGTAAATGCAGTGGTGGCTTTGCCTGAGGCAGATAAAGTTACAGATAAAACAGGGCAAAAATAGAGAGTGTACTAACGCCACAGCGTATAGCGTGGGCGTGCGGGACTGCAGACACTGCTGGGCAGTTTGGGAGTTAAATCCCTGCTGTCTCCCTACGAAGTTCATAGGGCTTTAAGAACAGCCTGGTATGGTGCTCACTCCCCCCTACCTTCCTGGGCGGGTTATAGGTAAAGACACCCCCCTATAGAGTATATAAAAAGGAGGGCCTTCCTGGGTTCTGCCTCTTTGTCACCGGCACCACTGAAGGGAGCTTTCCTGTACTAGGTATGGCCGACGACAGAGCCCTCCTAGAAGCCCTAGCTGCTAGAGTCCAAGAAAACCCTTCATTTCTAGCGTCCCTCATTGCAGGCCTGCAGGAGCCCCCTCCTGCTATGCCTGCAGGGGACTCTATAGTATCTGGCCGCCCTAAACGCCGCACTAGAGTCCCATCCAGACTCAGCCCTTCCACCTTCCCTCCCTCACGTGTAAGAGTGTCCAAGCAGGGGGATGCTGCCCCCAGCGCGTCTGCAGGTGCGATATTGGTTCAGTCCGCAGCGCGTTCTGGTCACCCGCCCCCCGCCTCCTTTACATGCCCGCGTGCGTCCTCTGGGTTAGCGCCCGCTACTATGCCTACTTTCTCCCCCTCTCCTCTTGTATCTGTCAGCAGTCCAGCGCTATCACCCAGCGCGCAGGAGTCTAATAGCACGGCTGTGCAGCGTGCTGCTGTGCTTACCTGTATTCAGTAGCGGGGCGGCGATGTATCCAGAGCGCTGGCCGGAGTGCATTCTGTGCTTCCGGCAGCGTGGTCTGTGGCTCCGCCCCCCGCCAGCGCCCTGCAGTTTCCCGCTTCCCATCAGGCTGCCTCCTCTCCCCTCGGCTCCCTGCTTCATACAGTAAGCCCAGGAATAATGGGCAACATAAACTCAAACTGCTGATGAGCCCAGGGACCTCTACCGAGGTCCAGGTTCCTGGGACTGCTGACAATTTGACTAATGCCCCTGCCAATCCGACCCCCACCCCCCCAATTCCACCCAGGCCAATCCGCCGGCATTTAATGCTGCCAACCCCACCACTTCATCTTCCCATATGGAGCAGTTGGTGACTCCTACTGGGGTCTCAGCCCCCATAGCGCATATGGAGGTTCAGCCCACTCTGTGCAGGCGCTCATCTTCAAACTCGCCTGATGTCTCTGACCGCCGTCACCGGCGCAGGTCGGCAGTTTGTCATTCCCGTTGTTCACGTCATCGTTCACGGTCTGCATGGCGGTCCCATAGAAGTGCCCGCTCCAGATCGTCTCGCTGGCAGTCACCTTCCTCATCGGAGGTCAGCTCCTGCAGTGACGCCACTGGCAGATCTCGTTCACGACGCCGAAGGGGTGCCCATTCATCGGCCGTACGGTCGTCTCGCGGGTCAAGCCGGCCAGCGCAGTTCAGAATCCGAATCCTCCAATCGCTCCAGTGGAACCTCCATGTCCTCCTACTTCCGGTGAGTTAAATTTTACTGGGGCTTGGGGGGCCTCTTTGGGTCCTCAATTGGTCCCGGTACTTAAGTCGTTATTGTCCCACTTGGATGCAGGTCATGCAGCCACAGGTAAGCCCCCTCCTGCAGCCCTGCCTAGGGCAGGTGATCATAAAGATTCTCTATTCTGTGGCCTATCTCCTTTGGGGGCGCATCTGGATAGGGACACTAAAGAAAAAATTTGGACTAACCAATACATAGACATCTGGTCATTAGTTACAGCAGACCAGCATACTGTAGATAAAGAGCCCCGCCCCAATTCATACAGGTTATTATCTATTATTTAGATGACTTCTTATTCATTGCCCCAGGTAATTCCCCCCAGTGTAAGTTCCTGTTAGACACTTTCTGTTTCCTAATGGCTAGATTCGGTGTCCCCCTGTCCCCCGATAAAACGTTAGGCCCTTCCACCATAAAGTGTTCTTGGGCATTGAAATAGATTCCCTGGCTATGGTTTTCAGACTCCCCAGTGATAAGCTTGCCAAGCTGTAAGCACTGATTGAATCGGTCACGCTTAAGCAGTTGCAGTCCCTACTGGGACTCCTTGTTTATGCTTGCCGCGTTATGCCGATGAGTAGGGTCTTTTCCCGGCGTTTGTCCTTGGCTACACGGGGAATTTCTAGCCCGCGTCACCACGTACGCTTAACGCTCCAGCTAAAACGGGACCTTCAGGTATGGCGTAGTTTTCTGCTTTGTTAAAACGGCCATACGTGCTGGCAGCTCCCGGATATTTCAAGCCCCGACCTGTCCCTGTTCACCGACGCGGCGGGTTCTTTAGGTTTTGGGGCCATCCTCGGTACACAGTGGTGCACAGCCCCCTGGCCTGAGGAGTGGCGTGTGGCGGGCCTTTGTTCCAATATTACTTTGTTGGAACTTTTTCCCATCATTGTGGCCATTGAATTATGGGGTCCCTCTCTACAGAATAGGCGGGTATGTTTTTGGACAGATAATATGGCAGTGGTTCATTGCATCAACCGGATGTCTTCCTCACCCCCCCCTGTTTTGGCGTTGTTGCGGCACCTGGTGTTAAGATGTTTGCAGTCTAATATTTATTTTCGTGCTTGTCATGTTCCAGGTGTCATTAACAGCGCTGCTGATGCACTTTCTCGCTTTCATTGTCAGGAGTTCCGAAATCTAGTGCCAGCGGCTTTACCAGAGGGTTCCATGTGCCTTGCCCATCTCTGGGAAATTCCGCTGAGTGGTTGATGCCTCTGGTCAGAGCCTCAGTGGCTCCCAGGACCTGGAGGGGTTATGATTCCCCTCGACCCACGGTCTGTTTTCTGGGGAATTCGTACTTGTTCTGGGCCGGTCAGAGAGCTGAATCCAGACCTGGCGGTCGGAGCCTGCGTTTCCGGAATGTGGAAGTTATTTGGCGTGGCATCCGTGGCCTTCGCTGGTCACAGATTTTGCCGGAGACAGTTCACATTAGCACGGTGGCACGCCTCCCCTGTGATTCTGGTGATCTATGCAGGGGGTAATTACCTTTGCTTGCTTAAAGTAGCGGAGCTCATTACCCTCATTAGGGCGGACCTGGAGAGAATTCCTACTTTCTTTCCTGAACTGGTTCTTGTATGGTCCGAGATGATTCCCAGGGTCACTTGGCGGGGTGCGAGGGATTTAGGTTCGATTGAGAGGGCCAATGCTCCATTAATGCCAGAATATCCCGTTTTGTTTGATCCCGGGGTGGGGTGGTTATTCGCCACCACCAGCTGGAGGGTGACAACCAGCGCTTGATGCGGCTCGACGGTGTGCACCTCAATGATATAGGTTTAGATATTTTCCTCTCTAGCCTGCAAGATGGGGTAGAGCAGGCCTTGTTTTTGCTGGGTGGGGGTCGGAGCGCCGTGTAGAGGTACACGGGCTCCTCCGTGGAGGTCGGTGGATTACATGAGTTACAACGGAGGGGGAAGGCGGACTTGCGCACCAATGTTTAGTGTGGCATAGCGCTTCTAGCACTTTGGGGACCGGGTTAGGGCCGGGCAGTTGATAGTTGATTGATATTCTAAAAGATTTCATTGTGAAAATAATGGAGAGAATAAAGCTGTAACCCACCTTTCACCCACAAAAATACGGCTTCTAGTGTCTTTTTCCCAGGCAGAGAGACAGGAGTTTGTGTGAGGTGTGTCAGTTGTCTGCAGTCTTAATCAAAGAAGTCTCTGGGTAATATAGTCCCAGAGGATCTAAGATAAAAACACTGCAGGGCTCCAAACGGCGGACAAAGACTGAGAAATATGGTGAATGAAAAGGAACGGGTGGCTGCCAGTGATTGGTTACATATGTGCGGTGAACCCTCACATAGGCAACTGGGTAACTTTAAAAATATTGAAAAATGTAACCAAAAACCACCTACTGGTGGTCGGCTCCAGAAACCAACTTAGAATTGTTTGGGAATTGTTTGAAATTTAAAAAATGTATATACACAATTGTTTATAAAAAGCTAATAGCAGGCAATAAAATTATTATGAAGTGGTTGAGAGCATGACCCGATTATGGGGGAAATAAAACCGGTTCTTCAGTATTAGCACAGAGACAAATATTATAATAGACCCAGAAGAAGCGAACTTACTTCACTAGGGATCCCGTGGGATAAAGCTCAAGAGACCCACCGGATTTACCTCCCTCGCCTTTGTCGCATGTAGAATCGCAGGATGAAACAGCAGGTCCACACAGGGAGCTTCTTGTAACTACCTTTATTAGAGCTCAATGCGTTTCGGGGTCTTTCAAGTCTCCATCAAAAAATGTGGTGATAAGAAAGCAGGATGCGCTCATACCCATATGCAGTTGTGCATTTCTATAGGGGAGCACATCCTGCACTTGTAGTCCGTTGCTAATAGCAATCACCAGCAAAAAATGCATACAATGGATGATGCCAGCAACGGACTACAAGTACCACAATGGACATCCTACATAAGATGAAATTTATGTGGATGTGGCAAGAATTCAGAACAAACACAGAACCAGAGATAGGTGCACACTGCCGTCATACCAAACCCTCACACTGATGTTAAAAATTGAGAGTTAGTTCGACATATCCTACTAGGAGGACGTGTCTTAAGCCTCGGGCACCAGCGTCAAGGTCTCTCAAGTAGCCCGTGGGCCCTAACACTCACCTACCTGCGCCATATGGGCGATATCAGGGGCCAGTGGGCAATTACAGGAGCATTAGGACGACTCACAAACATCTCCTCTGTTACCTCCAGCATGTGGCCATGCTTGCAATGGGAGGTGGGAGGTGTCTATGAGCCCTACCCAAGACTGACTGATATAGCCCAAGGCCAAACAGGTGCACCCAAATGTGACCTGAAGATGAAAAACAGGCACATTTGAATTGGAGTTTATACACCTCCATACATATATATAAACCATCAAAAATGTGGTGATAAGAAAGCAGGATGCGCTCATACCCATATGCAGTTGTGCATTTCTATAGGGAGCACATCCTGCACTTGTAGTCCGTTGCTAATGGCAATCACCAGCAAAAATGCATACAATGGATGATGCCAGCAACGGACTACAAGTACCACAATGGACATCCTACATAAGATGAAATTTATGTGGATGTGGCAAGAATTCAGAACAAACACAGAACCAGAGATAGGTGCACACTGCCGTCATACCAAACCCTCACACTGATGTTAAAAATTGAGAGTTAGTTCGACATATCCTACTAGGAGGACGTGTCTTAAGCCTCGGGCACCAGCGTCAAGGTCTCTCAAGTAGCCCGTGGGCCCTAACACTCACCTACCTGCGCCATATGGGCGATATCAGTGTGAGGGTTTGGTATGACGGCAGTGTGCACCTATCTCTGGTTCTGTGTTTGTTCTGTCTTTCAAGTCTCCCCTCATCAGGAGCAGTATATACAAACAGCACAAACATGGCGCCAAAAAAGGGCATCACCAACGTCACTTCTGGTTCCGCCGTGACCCGAAGTGTATGCGTTCCACGGTGGAACGCATCCCAAATGATAATCTGAAGCATTGGGTCATGCTCTCTGCACCAGTAGGTGGTTTTTGGTTACATTTTTCAATATTTTTATAATTACCCTGAGGCGGATAGCAGTTTGGCGCATCTCCTTCCACCACCGAGGATTGCAGGGCGCTTCAGTTTGCCTCCTGTTGCTAACTCCTCCTACTCGGCTTCCTCATCCTCTACCGCCTCCTCATCTGGTCAGCGTAACACCTTCACCACAAACTTCAGCACAGCCAGGGGTAAACGACAGCAGGCAGTTTTAAACCTTATCTGTTTGGGGGACATACCCCACACCACGTAGGAGCTGTGGACGGGCATGGAACAACAGACCGATGAGTGGTTGGTGCCAGTGAGCCTCAAGCCCGGCCTGGTGGTGTGCAATAATGGGCGAAATCTCATAGCAGCTCCTAGCCGGTTTGACGCACATCCCTTGCCTGGCTCATGTGCTAAATTTGGTGGTGCAGAGGTTCCTTAAAAATTACCCTGCAGCACCGTAGGTTGCAGCGGCATGACGTAACACGTAGACATGCCGCGGTATCCCGCTCCTCCCTCCTCCTACCTTCTCCCTCCTTCTGCCTGCATGCGCGGCAGAGGGCACGCTGGGATCAGCGTACAAGCCGGGCTTCTTAGCGCAAGACACGGGGAACAAGTAGGCCCTCATCGCGTCTGAATGTTTTTGAGTGCCGGACACCCGCTGGCTGCATGAAAAGTTCACCAAGAGTCCCCTTCCTGTTCGGGACGAACTGAGACTCGGACGCCTTGGAGTTGGAGATCGGAGGACGCCTGAAAAAAGGTAGCAGAGTGGAAATCTGGGCGGTTTGGGCGGTTCACACTAACGCAGCTGAGGAGCACAGACTGCTGAATGCACTTTGGGCTGGAGCCCGCCCGTTGTGTTGGCTGCTGGACTGGGGGAGTTTGACTGTTGTGAGTAGAAGATTATTTGCGGTACATATACTTGGATAATATTCTGCCCCCACCCCCCCAAAGTCCCGTTCAGCCGCATGCACATTTGCCTCACCCTAACCCAGCATCTGGGGATGCTTAGCGCGGGCATGTTCATGAGATTTGGGCACTTCAGGCGTCTCGGGACCAGAGGCTTTTTTTTTTTTCCCTCTCTCTTGCTGTGCTTTTAGACCATGACGGGTAATGCACATAGGATATATGTATGGAATGTACGTGGGATGGGGGAGAAAATTAAAAGGACAATGGTTTTTGATCGAATTGATAAATATCTTCCTGCCATAGTATGCTTATTGGAGACTCATGCATCCACAGAGACAAAGGCACTATTAAGGAAGAAATGGGCTCAGAGCGAGTTCCACTCATATGGCTCTTCATACTCTAGGGGAATTAGTGTATATGTTCACGCCAAAGTTATGTTTGAGTTAATTAAAGCAAAGATTAACAAGGACGGGCGATATATCTTTTTATACGGCCGATGGAGTAGCTTATTGTGTATTCTCGCCTTTGTATATATCCCCCCTCCTTTCTCGATGGCAGTGCTATTGTGTCTGCTGGATTTCATAAATAAGAGATCAAAATGTCCGATATTAATAACGGGGGATTTTAATAATGTGCTGGACTTGGAAAGGGACAGAATCTCCGCTGATAGGGGCATTAGGGTGTCGGGCCGGTCCCCTACTGCACTTAGCAAATTCTGTGAGAATTTAACTTTATAGATGTATGGCGGCAGTTATATGGTATACTCCTGCTATAGTCGATCATGTAGAGTAATGTCGAGGATAGATATGACACTCGTCTCATCGGATTTTATGTGTAACATTACAAAAATGAAATACGAGTGCCATACTGTTTCCGACCACTCGCCAATGTTACTAATAGTTAGGAGTTCAATGACGGTCCCTACTAGAGGCTATTTCAGATTTAACCCATATTGGCTTGAGCTTATGAAAGACTCAGATCAAATTGGTATAGAAATTCAAAATTTTTATCGCCGATATGGTGAAATATTGTCACCAATGCTTCTTAAAGTGCTCCAGGACTCGGAGGGGTCAGGGTTTCTTCCCCCCTCGCTCCCAGACGCAATTATTTCTCTAATTCTAAAAAAAGATAAAGATGAGAAGGAGATGGGATCATATCGTCCCATCTCCCTGCCTAATACTGATTATAAAATATATGCTAAGGTTTGAGCTAATAGATTGAAGGGAGTAATAAGTAAAGTTATACATAGGGATCAATCAGGTTTTGTCCCCAAAAGACAGGCGCAATATAATATCAGAAGAACTTTAAAGAATATCCACCTGGGCAGGGGAGAGGACCGCTCCATCCTGTCGTTGGATGCCGCTAAGGCCTTCGACAGGGTTGAACGGGACTTCCTCTGGGAGACGATGGGTAACATGAATTTAGGTGAGGGGTTTATCAAAAAGGTGCAGCTTCTATATAGTCGGCCAACTGCAAGGGTAAACGTTAATGGCGCTCTCTCCGAATCGTTTCAATTATCGAGGGGAACAAGACAGGGTTGTCCCCTGTATCCCCTCCTGTTTGCAATATTTAGGGAACCCTTAGCAGTGAAGATAAGGACAGACAAGCAGATGAGGGGTTTTGGTACTCTCAGTCGGGAAGATAAAATCAGTCTATATGCGGATGACATTCTTCTGTACTTAGGAGATGGACATCCATCACTCCCCCGGATCAAGAGTATTATAAGTGATTTCGGAGCAGAATCCGGATTTGAGGTAAACTGGACTAAGTCTGTGCTTCTCCCATTGGTCAGACCAATTCAAAGACCTGATACAATGGTGAAGGTTCTGACCCCGAAGGTTTCAATATTGTATCTGGGCATCAAAATCAGTCCGTTAATCCAGGACTATGTAGCGCTTAATGTTAAACCCATGATAGAGCAAATTAAGAGCAAAATTAATATTTGGCAAAAACTCATTTTGAGTAAGAGTGACAGGATAGCATTGATTAAAATGGTTCTCCTCCCCCAGCTGCTGCACCGATTCATCCCCTGCCCAGTATGGATTAAGGAGGGTATATTTCATCAAATTGATGCCTTATGTAATAGATTTATCTGGGGCAGGAAACGGGTCCGATTGAAATTAAGGTTTTTATTGCCCCCAATGGATAGTGGAGGCCTAGCGTTGCCATTTATTCAGGGACTTATGAAATATGTATGCGATTATGTAATGTAATAACTTGCACTCGATATGAAAATGATGTAACATGATTACTTATTGATATATTTTTTTTATATATTGAATTAACCACATCAGCCCCCCTAGCTTAAACACCCTTAATGACTAGGCCACTTTTTACAATTCTGCACTACACTACTTTCACCGTTTATTGCTCCGTCATACAACTTACCACCCAAATGAATTTTACCTCCTTTTCTTCTCACTAATAGAGCTTTCATTTCGTGGTATTTCATTGCTGCTGACATTTTTACTTTTTTTTGCTATTAATCAAAAATGACCGAAATGTTTGCAAAAAAATGACATTTTTCACTTTCTGTTGTAAATTTTAACATATAAATACCCCCCAAATGACACCATTTTAGAAAGAGGACACCACAAAGTATTCGCGGAGGGGCATGGTGAGTTTATGTATCATTTAATTTTTTTTCACAAATTAGCGGAAAATGACACTTTCTGAGGAAAAAAAAAATATAAAGTTTCCATTTCTGCTAACTTCTGGCAAAAAAAAATAAAAATCTCCCACGGACTCACTATGCCCCTCAGTGAATACCTTGGGGTGACTACTTTCCGAAATGGGGTCATTTGTGGGGTGTGTTTACTGTTCTGGCATTTTGGGCGGGGCTAAATTGTGAGCAGCCAAGTAAAACCTTAAGGTACTCGTTGGAATTTGTGCCCCTTTGCACACCCAGGCTGCAAAAAAGTAGGGCAATGTGTTTTGGGGTGTATTTTTACATATACCCATGGTGGGTGAGAGAAATATTGTATAAAAAAAATTAAAAAGTTGTCATTTACAGAGATGTTTCCCTCACCCAGCATGGGTATATGTAAAAATACACCCCAAAACACATTGCCCTACTTCTCCTGAGTACGGTGATACCACATGTGTGACACTTTTTTGCAGCCTGGGTGCGCAAAGGGGCCCAAATTCCAATGAGTACCTTTAGGATTTCACAGGGCATTTTTTCGCATTTGGATTCCAGACTTCTTCTCACGCTTTAGAGACCCCTAAAATGCCAGGGCAGTATAAATACCCCACAAGTGACCCTATTTTAGAAAGAAGACACCCCAAGGTATTCCGTGACGGGTATGGTGAGTTCATGTAAAATTTTATTTTTTGTCACAAGTTAGTGGAATATGAGACTTTGTAAGAAAAAAAAAAAGCCAATTTCCGCTAACTTGTGCCAAAAAAAAAAATCTTCTATGAACTCACCATGCCCCTCACGCAATACCTTGGGGTGTCTTCTTTCCAAAATGGGGTCACATGTGGGGTATTTATACTGCCCTGGCATTTTAGGGGCCCTAAAGCGTGAGAAGAAGTCTGGAATCCAAATGCGTAAAAATGCCCTCCTAAAAGGTACTCATTGGAATTTGGGCCCCTTTGCGCATCTTGGCTGCAAAAAAGTGTCACACATGTGATATCGCCGTACTCAGGAGAAGTAGGGAAATGTGTTTTGGGGTGTATTTTTACACATACCCATGCTATGTGTGAGAAATATCTCTGTAAATGACAACTTTTTAAAAGTTTTTATACAAAGTTGTCAAATCCTGTGAGCGTCTCGCGAGATGACGTGCGGATGTGTCCAGGAGGAATAAACCTGCCGCCTGGACGCATTCGTGCGTGCAGCGGTCCAGAGGCGGTTAATAAAAATAAACAAAAATAAAATAAAAAATTACCCCGATATGTCAGAGCTGCTGCAGAAAGTGCTCGCCTGTCAGCGCTGCAGCGTAACTTCGGCCTTCCCGCTCACCGCCTTATAAGCGACGTGCCCACAAGGAGAAACCGTGTTCACAGCAGGGTGGCACCCAAACTAGCTCATGGCCATCACTGGTGTGTGGCTGGGGAGATACAGAGGACACAGACGATACACCTCCCACAGAGGACAGCTTGTCGTTGCCTCTGGGCAGCCTGGCACACATGAGAGATTACATGCTGCAGTGTCTCCGAAACGACCGCCGAGTTGTCCACATTCTAACTTGTACTGATTACTGGGTGGCCACGCTGCTTGATCCCCATTACAAGGACAATGTACCATCCTTAATTCCGTCACTGGAGCGTGGTCGTAAGATGCGAGAGTACAAGCGCACGCTGGTAGACGCGCTGCTGGTGGCATTCCCACCTGACAGCGAGGGCACAGTGGAAGCACAAGGCACAGGAGGAAGATGTCGCCAACGCAGCTGGGACACCACCAGCACCTCAGAAGGCAGTGTTAGCATGGCCGAAATGTGGAAAAGCTTTGTCAGCACGCCACAACAACCAGCACCACCAGCTGATATGGAACGTCTCAGCAGGAGGCAGCATTTCAGCAACATGGTGGAATAGTAAGTGTGCACTCGCCTACACGTACTGAATGACGCATCTGCCCACTTCAACTTCTGGGTCTCCAAATTGGGCACATGGCCTAAGCTTGCCCTTTACGCCTTGGAGGTGCTGGCCTGCCCTGCAGCCAGTGTATTGTCTGATCTTTTGTTTAGCACGGCTGGTGGGGGTTATCACAGGTTATATTTCCCAATGTTTTGGGGTGTACCCTAATTTAAACAAAAAACAAAACAAAAATTAAAACCAAAAACCAGTGTTGGTTACGTCCTCCTCCTCCACCGCCGCTTCCAGCTATATCGCCACATCCACCGCCTCCTCAACCACCTACTCCATATGGACCTCGTCCTCCTAGATCAAGATTATTATTTTTAATTTTTATGTATTTTATGTTATTTTAAGTCATCTCCCTATCTACATTTGCCATGCTCTTATCTAGATTTTGCTGCCATTTGCAGCCCTCTAGCCCTTTCCATGACATTTTTAGAGCTATTTTAGTGCTCAAAATTTCCACAGACTTCCACAGTGGATGCCCCTTTAACAGTGATATCCACAGTGCCCACCTCTTTAACAGTGACTGCCCCTTTAACAATGACCACTCCTTTAACAGCGTCCTTCATAGCGGCTGTCCCTTTAACAGTGACCTTCATAATGGCTGCCCCATTAACAGTGACCTTCACAGTGCCCATCCCTTTAACAGTGATCTTCACAATGCCCTTCCCTTTAACAGTGACTTCTACAGTGGCTAATATATAGAACAAAAGGTGGGGCACTCATATATATAAGGAATCACTGGGTACTATTTAATAAATCCAAAACAATTCACAATAATATTTAACACTAAAAAAAGGTATAATGTAAAATCTCCCATTCACATCACATCGAATATGTGTCCAATTGATACTTATGAATACATGTGGTAGAAAATCGGTATAATCAGATGTGAGACAATGTCCTTAATCTGGTGCGGCACTGCTGCAAAACGTCTCCTCTAATCATGAGGAGATATACTTGAGACTTCGATACAAGTGTATACTTGTATCCTTTATAAAAAAAGGAGAGCTCTATCTCCAATAATTTGCATCTGCCGGCAGAAAAATTACAGATGGTAGCAGTCAGAGCTCTTAAACATTTATAATAGCGCTTTCCTTGAAAGATCCAGTGTGCGATTCTTGCGTAAAATATATGCGAACCCAAGTTTTTATATAAAGTCCCAAATGAAAGTCATTACATTATTCGTACTCACGTATCAAGCTGCTTGTGGTTCCCGGTTATACGGAGCCTAGAGAGCCAGACGGCGTCCCGCGTGTGCTCCCTTGTTGGAAACTTACGTGAAGTTAGCGAGTCGGGACTGGTGTACACTCCTTTCCGGAGTTGGGCATGAACGTTATGGTGCTGCCGATATGTTCTCAGTGTTCTTGTTGTCCACGTGTCTTCCTCGTCTCCCGAGGTGGTTGTGCACGTCTCCTGATGGATATATTGTGCTTCTTTCTTTCATAAATTTTTATTATTATCTCGGTCTTGGTCCACATGTGGTTTTACTTTTAATGAGGATCATCTACTAAACGCGTTTCGGGATTTACATATTCCTTCCTCAGTGGTTTCGAACCACTTTATATAAAAACTTGGGTTCGCATATATTTTATGCAAGAATCGCATCTTTCAAGGAAAGCGCAATTATAAATGTTTAAGAGCTCTGACTGCTACCATCTGTAATTTTTCTGCCGGCAGATACAAATTATTGGAGATAGAGACTGCATCCGGTGCAAGGTGTGAACGGCGCTGAATAAGTGAGATAGGGAATACCTAAGTTTAGTGAGAGCCCAGCCGGGCAGGCGTTTGTTTTGTATTGTGTTACTTTTTGTCTGATGTGCCCAGGACTGGTGCAAGGATTTTTGCCACCCTAAGCAAAAGCTAATTTTGCCGCCCCCTTGACTCTGCCTATTGACCACGCCCTTTGACCAGCCCCTTTTTTGTCGGCCACCTATTTATACAGACTGTATCCTTCATTGTGGTAAGGCCACGTTTTCTCCCTCCAGCTACATACCATGTCATCCACAGAACCCCACAAGTGTCATCCAGAGATCCCTGCAAGTGTCATCCACAGATCCCCACAAGTGTCATCCACCACAGATCCCCCTCAATGTCATCCACAGATCCCCACAAGTGTCATCCCCCACAGATCCCCCTAAATGTCATCCACAGATCCCCCTAAATGTCATCCACAGATCCCCTCCCCGCCCAACGCCGCCTCTTAGCTAATTTATTCACTTCACTTGCCTCTGTGTAATTGCAGAGAAGCGCCTTAAACTCCCACAGGCGACAGCGCATGTGCACTTTGCTTGACGATGCCTCTGCCGGTGCACCTGTGCGAGATTAAGGCGCTTCTCTGCAATTACACAGAGGCAAGTGAAGTGAATAAATTAGCTACGAGGCGCGGCCGCGGGCCGGGGGCCGTATAAGGAGGGGCACTGGCGCCTCCACCAAGAGTGCGCTCTACACGGTGGCGTACCTTGCTTATGGGTGGCGCTGGCCCTGGATGTGCAACTAATAAATGCACCATTGGGACATTAAAACTGTTGTCTGGAAAGAAGTCTGTGAGAATGACCACCAAAAGTCAAGCGATCCCTTACAATATATATACACTGAAAAGTGAAGAGGCCTCTGGTTTTATAGGGGCGACACAAAGAGAGAAGGGCCATTTTGATATTTCTGTGTGTCAACCATAGCGTGACCCTAGAGTTAAGAGGACATTTCTGATTTTCCTGTTCAGAAAATGTCCAAAGATGATGGTTCTCATGTAACAAAACAGAAAAACTGGCCTTGTTGCCCATAGCAACTAATCACAGCACAGCCTTCTTTAGAATCAATAAAGCTGCGCTGTGATTGGTTGGCTCGGTGATGATGTCACAGAGGGCATTGTGATGTCACTGCTGACTGAGGTTATATAAGGGGGCTCTGCCCCCCGGCTGCCTGTATTTCATTGGCCATTCTATGGTGCTGAAAGACTCCCGTGGAGACAATGCGGTTTACCCTATTGTTTCTGTGCTTCAGCGTGCTCTATCCAATTTCATTTTAATATACTGCTGGTGAGTATCCATGTGGCGGTCATATATATATATATAATCTATAGGGAAGGGACATAGAATATACAATATCCATTTCTCACTTCGAATGCTCTGTGAATTACAATACGGTCTCACTTTTCCTCTAGGATAATGCACAAGCAGCGCCCCCGGGTGCAGAGCCGTCCAAATTACTGGACTTCTACAGATGGATGAAGAAATCTGTATTTGGGGTGAGTCAGATATGACATCATTATCCCACATCTATCAGTTCTATTATATATCAGCGCTCTCTTCTGTAGATAGGTCCATGTTATATCCACAGTGGAGCCTCATCTAAGTACATACCAAGGGGGGGTCCAGAACCGCTGGACCACAACTGTCGGTGCGCCACTGTAGCTGCCAATTGTCCTGTGTTAAAGACCGCCTAGGGGCCTTTTTTAACATGCTTTAGGGCGGCCTGGGGGGCAATTGCCTCCCTGCCCCCGTACCAGCCCGCCCCTGCCCATCACACTGCTAACACAATGATCTCTTACCTTCTCCCCACACAGTATAATGCCCCCTACGTACCCCTCACACTGCATCATGTCTTCTTATGTGCCCCCAACCCAGAATAATGCCCCCTTTATGTGCCCCCAGCTAAATATTCTGCCTGTGGGTGAACACTCACCTAAAGAGGACCTTTCACTGCTTCTGACATGCCTGGTTTAATAGCTTCATGAATTCCCCATGTGATAACAACTCTGGAACAGCTATTCTAATGTATGTACGTTGCGCCATTCATCTATTCTTTCTACCAGAAGTTATAATTCAATTGCTATTAGTCTTCAGTAAGGGTACAGAGGGGAGATACCTGTACAGGGGGATGTACCTGCACAGACTCACTCTATACAATCAGTGCTGCCATGTTCAGACTGTGTAGGTTCACCCCCCCCCCCCCAAACTGGTTACCCCCCCCACTGTACCCTTACTGAAGGCTAATGGCAATTCATTCTTAACTTCTAGTAGAAATAATAAAGGAATGGCACAACATAGAGCCATAAGAATAGATGCTCCAGAATTGTTTTTACATGGGGAATGCATGAAGCTATTAAACTGGGAATGTCAGGAGTGGTGAAAGGTCCTCTTTAACCGCTTCAGCCCCCCTAGCTTAAACACCCTTAATGACCAGGCCACTTTTTAAATTTCCGCACTACACTACTTTCACCGTTTATTGCTCCGTCATGCAACTTACCACCCAAATGAATTTTACCTCCTTTTCTTCTCACTAATAGAGCTTTCATTTGGTGGTATTTGATTGTTGCTGACATTTTTACTTTTTTTGCCATTAATACAAATTTAACAACATTTTTGCAAAAAAATGACATTTTTCACTTTCTGTTGTAAAATTTTTCAAAAAAAACTACATTTCTATATAAATTTTTCTCTAAATTTATTGTTCTACATGTCTTTGATAAAAAAAAAAGTCCAATAAGTGTATATTTATTGGTTTGGGTAAAAGTTATAGAGTTTACAAACTATGGTGCAAAAAAGTGAATTTCGGCATTTTGAAGCAGCTCTGACTTTCTGAGCACCTGTCATGTTTCTTCAGGTGCTAGAATGCCAGGAAAGTATAATACCCCAAATGACACCATTTTAGAAAGAAGACACCCCAAAGTATTCGCGGAGGGGCATGGTGAGTTCATGTATCATTTCATTTT
Source organism: Bufotes viridis (assembly GCA_033119425.1). Lineage (NCBI taxonomy): Eukaryota > Metazoa > Chordata > Amphibia > Anura > Bufonidae > Bufotes > Bufotes viridis. Next base: position 351,926,769 of record CM065591.1, on the reverse strand, counting down.
TTTCACAAGTTAGCGGAAAATGACACTTTCTGAGAAAAAAAAAAAAAGTTTCAATTTCTGATAACTTCTGGCAAAAAAAATAAAAAATCTCAGACGGACTCACTATGCCCTTCAGTGAATACCTTGGGGTGTCTACTTTCCAAAATGGGGTCATTTGTGGGGTGTGTTTACTGTTCTGGCATTTTGGGCGGGCTAAATTGTGAGCCGCCATGTAAAACCTAAAGGTACTCGTTGGAATTTGGGCTCTTTGCACCCAGGCTGCAAAAAGTGTCACTTATGTGGTATCGCCGTACTCAGGAGAAGTAGGGCAATGTGTTTTGGGGTGTATTTTTACATATTCCCATGTTGGGTGAGAGAAATATCTCTGTAAATTGTCAACTTTGTATAAAAATTTTAAAAGTTGTCGTTTACAGAGATATTTTTCACACAAAGTATGGGTATATATAAAAATACACCCCAAAACACATTGCCCTACTTCTCCTGAGTACGGCGATACTACATGTGTGCCACTTTTTTGCAGCCTGGGTGCGCAAAGGGGCCCTAAAACCAATGAGTACCTTTAGGATTTCACAGGGCATTTTTGCGCATTTGGATTCCAGACTTCTTCTCACGCATTAGGGGCCCCTAAAATGCCAGGACAGTATAAATACCCCACAAGTGACCCCATTTTGGAAAGAAGACACCCCAAGGTATTCTGTGAGGGGCATGGCGAGTTCATAGAAGATTTTTTTTTTGGCACAAGTTAGTGGAAATTGATTTTTTATTGTTTTTTCTCACAAAGTCTCCCTTTCCGCTAACTTTTGACAAAAAGTTTAATTTTTCATGGACTCATTATGCCCCTCAGCGAATACCTTGGGGTGTCTTCTTTCCAAAATGGGGTCACATGTGGGGTATTTATACTGCCCTGGCATTTTAGGGGTCCTAAAAGGTACTCGTTGGAATTTGGGCGCCTTTGCGCATCTTGGCTGCAAAAAAATGTCACTCATGTGGTATCGCCGTACTCAGGAGAAGTAGGGCGATGTGTTTAAAAAGTTGTCGTTTACAGCGATATTTCTCACACCCAGCATGGGTATATGTAAAAATACACCCCAAAACACATTGCTCTACTTCTCCTGAGTACGGCGATACCACATGAGTGACACTTTTTTGCAGCCAAGATGCGCAAAGGGGCCCTAAAACCAATGAGTACCTTTAGGATTTCACAGGCCATTTTTACGCATTTGGATTCTCACGCTTTAGGACCCCTAAAATGCCAGGGCAGTATAAATACCCCACAAGTGACCCCATTGTGGAAAGAAGACACCCCAAGGTATTCTGTGAGGGGTATGGCGAGTTCACCGAAAAAAAAAAATTTGGCACAAGTTAGCGGAAATTAATTTTTTTTTTTTTTTTTTTTTTACAGTCTCATATTCCACTAACTTGGGACAAAAAATAAAATTTTGCATGAACTCACCATACCCCTCACGGAATACCTTGGGGTGTCTTCTTTCTAAAATGGGGTCACATGTGGGGTGTTTGTACTGTCCTGGCATTTTAGGGTCTCCGCAATCATTACACGTATGGCCAGAATTAGGAGTTTCTGCGATTCTCCGTATATTGAGCATACGGGTAATGAGATTTTTTTTTTCCGTTCAGCCTCTGCGCTGAACAAAAAAAAAAAAAATGAACGGCACAGATTTTTTCATTCGCATCGGTCAATGTAGCAAGTAGCTAACTAACTGGCGGTGATAACGGACCCTTATGCCCCATTCACACGTCCGAAATTCTGTTTGCGGAACGGAATTGCGGACCCATTCATTTCTATGGGGACAGACTTTGTCCCGCTCGGATCCGGACTTACGGATCCGCGCTTCCGGGTCTGCACTGCCGTTCCGCAAAAATATAGAACATGTCCTATTCTTGTCCGCAATTGCGGACAAGAAAAAGCATTTTCTATATAGTTCTGGCAATGTGCGGATCTGCAAAATGCGGAAAGCACATTGCCGGTGTTCGTGTTTTGCGGATCTGCGGATCGGATCTGCGAATCGGATCCGCGGATCCGATTCGCAGATCCGATCCGCAGATCCGCAAACATGAACACCGGCAATGTGCTTCCGCATTTTGCAGATCCGCTACTGCCAGAACTATATAGAAATGCTTTTGAATCCACGGATCCGCAAACACATATGGACGTCTGAATGGAGCCTTACAAGGGTGTGATCAATGACAGGGGGTGATCAGGGGTCTAGATGGGGTGATCAAGGAGTTAATAGGTGAGGGGGGTGGGGGCGGTTAGTGTAGGGTTTGGTGCAACTTTACAGTGTTACCTGGTCCTCTGGTGGTCGATCCCAGCAAATGGGACCACCAGAGGACCAGGTAGCAGCTATATCAGACGCTGTTCACAAAACAGCGTCTGGTATACATGTTTGATGCGATTTATATCGCATCTACAGCCTGCCAGCGATTGATCATCGCTGGCAGGCTGTAGCCTGACTGCCGTGCCGCGCTTCTCTGTGAACGCGCGCACGCGCGTGCGTTCACAGGAAATCTCGGCTCTCACGAGATGACGCGCCGACGCGTCATCTCAGAGCTACAGGACCGCCCGCAGGAGGCATCCCTGCGTTAGGCGGTCCTGTACTGGTTAACCCAGTTCTCCAGGACAAATGGAACAGATCAGTCACGGGCGATATGCTCTGGTCTGTCTGGTGGCCAGACGTAGAAGTTGAGAAGAAGTCACTTTATTTTACCTGCCAGCACTAGACTGTCATTCGCAGGGTGAATGGTGGAAATCACAGCGTCCTGTTTCACCGCTGTATTCAACTGAATCCATGGCCTAAGGACATAGATGTAGTTATAATAGATGGCGGTGCCAGCTGCCAGGGGGAGGCACCCCCACCTCCCCATCTCTGGGGCCCCATACAATTGTGTTATCTGCATAATGGTCAAATCCATCACTACTTTAGGAAAGCAGTGACCACTGACACCCATTACTGCCCCCATGATAAGTCACTTCTTACTTTGAAATCTGCTTTTCTTTTAATTGATTCACTTTTTATTGTAGGTCATTCCACCGGCTGTTCCGCCCCCCAAAGAAGGCTTTGCCCTGTTTTGGGACTGCTGTGCAGACATACAGGAGACGGTGATTGGGGTGAGTAACTATTTACTACCAATATTACACATACATGTTACCTAAGTTCTGTAACTTCTCTCCATAAATCTCCCATTTCCCCGGTGATCACATCTGTAGTCGTGGCTCGATCCAAGAGTTAATGAGAGGATGAGGGGCGAGCAGATTGTTAAGGCTCATTCACAATCTTCTTTTTCAGATTTTTATACAAAGACCTGTCCCAGCAAAGGAGGAACCGTCTCGGGTCGAGAAGATCCTTGGGTGGGTCGAGGAGAATATCTTCGGAGTAAGTAGACACTTCTGGAGTATTTTACTTTATACTAGACTGAATTTGTGACATATAATTTCCCTCCCAAAGCCAAGAATCTTACAGGAGTGAAGAGAATTAGGACAAACGCAATCACCATGTGATGATTAAAAAAGATCCCAAATGTAAAATTAAGAAAACAGATACAAATAAAACCTTTGGTTATTGTCTTTTATAACTCAATGTATCCTTAAGGGAATGATTTTCCTAGAGTTTTCCCCTTTCAGAATCCAATCACCTTAACATTCTTGGCCATTGTGACCCCTGGGAATGTCCATATGGAGGATTTACGAATACAGAGTCACCACCACCTTAAATCCACCTTCCTCAGACTCATCATTTCCTTCTATTTTCTTTTAGATTTCTCCATTACCACCTGATCCACCCGAGTCACCTTGTGTGGCTTTCATACATCTCCTTAAAAAGAAAACCTCCTTGGTGAGTGTGATATTCAGAGAAGAATCATTCTTGTTATGGAGGGGGGGGGGGGGGGGGATTTATCGTTCTGAATGCACATGTTACATATTCCTCATATTCACACTATTACATAGTTACCAACATTCATTTCGATACATTTTGGGCATTTAAACCTCATGGCTCAAAAATAAACAGGGTATGGGGGGTGGCTTATATACGTATGAGCCATTCTCCACCTGGGACCACCAATATTTGGAAGGATTGTCTATAAAAATTAGAAACAGTCCCTGACAATTCAGTCCCTGCTGCTTACAAGGGTTATGTCGATATCAGACATGATATGGACATTTAAGCCCCAGAGGCCTAATAGAAACTCTGTACAGGCCCAGACCTACGTCACCATGTGCTCTTCCCTGTAGCTCTGCCCCTAAAGGACTTGCTACGGAGGAGATCTATGGTGATCAGTTGGAAAGAACTGGCTATGACATATATAGGGGTACACACACTTTTCCTGCACAGGTGACCTGATTGTTATTATGTACTGTAAATACTATTACCCCCAATATCCCCTTATACTATTACCCCCAATATCCCCAATAATGCTATGCCTTATAAGATCCTCAACATCACTTTAACAACTATTCCCTTTCTTGTTGCAGATAAACATCGATTGGTCCAGGCTCCTTTCCTTCCTTGGAGATTTGGTGTCATTTATAGTTGGTGCCGCCGGCTTTCTTGCCAATCTCATTACAATCATGGAATGGATAAAAGGACCTGATGACCGTGAAACGCAGGGATCATTTGAGATCATAGATCTTCGTGGAAACGAGTATTCTGGTGGTTGGCGCGGGAGATAACATCTGGCGGTAATATAACTAATCTGGAAATCTAACGCTGTAGAGGAGAATACATTGTCGTCTTCTTCCTAATAATCATTTTTTGTGCTTTTTTTCTTTTAGTCCAGAACCATCTTCCAGCCCTGTCATCTCCAACTGTATGGGCTAGTGGGCGAGAAAGTAACATCTTAAGAAGATGTCCCAATGACTCCTGCGCCTTTTCACCGCCCGTGGCTGGGTCATCTAGTTCACCCCACAGCTAATCTCTTCCACCACGCCCAGGATTCTTCTGGTGACGAGGGGCAGAGAGGACCCAATGCATAAATCCTAGCGATCTAAGACATGGTAAATTACATTTTACTAGTACATCACATTTTCTGTTCTATGCTCTTCTATATCAATGTGGGGATGAGGGTTTGGTTGGAGTCTTGAAGGAACCTGTCAGCATGACAATTCAGGGTAATCTGCAGGCAGCCTGTTATAGAGCAGGAGGAGCTGAGCAGATTGATAAGCGGTGCTTGTAATTGATCCATTTACATTCCTAATCTTTCTACACTTAGGAGTCCAGTGGGCTGTCCTATCAGTGACTGGAAGTTACCTCTTTATGTACACTTACAGTATGTATGGAAGGCTATCAATCACTGGTAAGACCACCCACCGGACTTCTACATATAGGAAGAGCAGGGCTAGAAATGGTTAAGTACACGTTCTACTGAACCTATTCCCATAAAACTATAGACCAGTCTGCTCAGCTCCTCCTGCTCTATAACCTGCACTGCTTCTTCACTGTGACAGGTTCCTTATAAATGAGGGTGGCCCCCATTCACACTGTAGTCTCTATAGACCAGTAGTAGATTCGCACCATATGAGTCTAAGGTGAATGTAAGTATTTCAATGTAACTGAAGAGGTTGTCCGGAATAGTAATATTGATGGTTTTTCCGTAGGATAGGCCATCAGTATTAGGAGTGGTGGGGTGGGCACCCCTGCTGATCAGCTGTATATAGAGGCCGTGGTGCTCCTGTCAGCTCTGCAGCCTCTCCATTGCTCCGTACAGTAGGTATACATTTGGCGCACGCACTGATCTTACTGATTGTGGCGGGAAGTAATTATGAGCCATGAAAGAGATGATTCTGATAAATTCTATGTAGAATGTGATTTCCTCTCTTTTAGATACTCCACCATGTCATGGTCACTGTCTTCATGGTATGAACTATTCATCTCATTCTTTCTCATTTAGTTCTGAAAGGATGGGAACCAGGCGACAGAAAAACACCAGCCTCGCCCTGTATTTCCTGACGTGCTTGACATCACAGCGCCTGAGCCCCCACTTCTTGAGGGACTACGTAAGAGCAATAGCCCCTCACAGGAACATCTGTGGCCGGCTCCGTCACCATCATGATGACTGCTGGCCTATGGTAGGTAACATTTATAAGTTACTCTATGGACCACATCTATTAATGCTGCTTAATATTTACACAGCGTAAACGTAGTCCAGACAGTCACAAGATGCGCCAAATTTATCCCAGTCATGCACGCTGTGTGATAGATTTGGCCATTGCGTGACATTAGGTTAGTTTCTCTACTTTACACCATCTCAAGGTTAACTTACTTTTGGCATTATTTTGCACAAAAAAACTGTGGCACTCCATTCTTATCTCTGGGGTCTTTAATACATCTACCTAGCCTCGGCCCCTTCTCTAGACTCTTTACAAAGTGTCTTGGGAGGAGCAGGAAAGTATCTAAAGCCATGAGTAATGTGGCGCCCATGGAATAGTGGAGGAATAGTAAATCTGCCCCTAAATAATAAGGATTGATATCAAATCCCTGATCTTTCTTTCTTTCTTTCAGAATCTGCATATTCTGGAGGAAAAAATCCAATCAAAAGGTCCTCTGGACAAAGAGCCAGTATATTGGCGAAATGACAAGCACGAAGCCACAGAACTGTCAGCATCGAAAGAAATTCCCCCAAAACTTTCCTCTTCTTTTACCTCATAACCCCCCTTCCCTCTAAAAAAAATAAAATAATTCTCCCCTTCCCTTCTCCCCTAAGTACCGCTGTGCTGTTCTATGTTATAGCCTCTAGAAAAATAACCTTTAACCCATTCAGGACACATGACGTTCCAGTACGGCATGTTTCCCGAATCCTTAAGGACACATGACGTACTGGTACGTCATGTGAATAAAAGAAGATCGTGGCGTTGCAGGGGTTAATGGGGACAGGATGCCTACTGAAATCATTCAGCAGGCATCCTGTCACAACGCCGAGGGGGGTCATGTGACACCCCTGTATTGGCGATCACAGCATCTGAATTGACCTGCTGTTTGCTGTGTTTTAGGTCCATTCGGGTCTCCGGTGACCCAATGAACCGGAAAATGACGGTGATCGGTGGTGTCATAACACACCACCAATCACAATCCGAGCATTGGGGGGGCGACGGTGCTGTCCTTGGTGCTGATTCGCCGCCCCGATGCTCTCCAATGTGCTGATTCATGCGGGGAGAGGGGCAGGAGATTCAAACTCCCGTGGCTCCTCTCTCCCCTCCTCTTCCTGCTCCTGTGAGGACGTCCTGAGAGCTGCTGTGACCCCCCCGTCTGCACCAATCACCCTCCTGCACCCATCACCCTCAAGGTAGGTCAGGGTCAGTGAGGGGGGAAGCGCAATTTAGGCAGGGATAGAAGGGACAGAATAGTTTAGGTAAAAAATAAAAAACTTTAACTGTTTGTGTGCAGCACCCAAATCTGGTGGTTGGGGTCCACAGCACTTAGCTGTGAGACCCTAGACCCACCCAGGGGTGCTGCTACTTGCCCCCCCCCCCCCCAGGCCCGGTGGAGGAGGCATACGCCCATATGCTCTCCGACTCCGAGAGCCCCAATGAGGATGAGGATGACCCCACGTTCCTCCAGTCATCCGCATCCTCCTCCTCCTCATCATCTGATGATGATGAGCCCCCAAGGCGGCGGAGACAAGGACCCCACATGCTAGGGACCCCGTGGCCCACACCAGTACGAGCAGCCCTGGGGCTCTTACTGGTTTCCCGGCCCACCAAATAAGCGCACCGGAGCCCCCTACGGTGAACTTAGCTGGTGTCCCCCAGTGGACTACGAGCCTGCGATTCTGGATTTTGTTGTCAATCCTGGAATCCAGATTCACAAAGTGGGGTTCACTGAGATAGAGTTTTTAAGTTTTTTTTTCAGTGACCCATTGGTGAATCTGATGGTGGCGCAGACAAACCTGTATGCCCAACAGTTCGTTGCTCAGCACCCAGGCTCCTTTTTGGCTAGATACGGTGGCTGGACCCCGGTCAGTGCAGCTGAGATGAGGACGTTTTGGGGCCTCGTGCTGGGTTTAGTGCAAAAACTGAGCGTCAGGCAATACTGGAGTGGGTACGTCCTCTACCAGACCCCACTGTACAGTATGGCCTTGACGCGCTCATGGTTCGAGGCCATCCGGAAATGCCTTCATTATGCAAATAATGCAGCATGTCCCCCCCGCAGTGATCCTGCCTATGACCCTCTGTATAAGATACGGCCGGTCATCGATCATTTTATGTACCTGGAAGGGAGGTCAGTGTTGATGAGTCTCTCGTTGCTTTCAAGGGGAGACTTCAGTTTCCGCCAATACATTCCTTCTAAGCGAGCAAGGTATGGTGTTAAAATGTACAAAATTAGTGAGAGTACCTCAGGGTGTACGAGTGGCGAAATTCCCGTATTGAACCCCGAGAATATCCCCCCACTCTGGGTTTTAGCGGGACAATCGTGTGGGACCTTATGTATCCACTACTAGATAAGGGTTACCACTTGTACGTGAATAACTTTTACACTAGTATTCCCTTGTATCAGGCCCTCTACACGGCCTCCCTACCCACCCCCTCCAGGTACCTATCCCCAGGGGTGAGAACCATGCCCTTACCAGTGGAAACCTGTTGCTGGTCAGGTATAAGGACAAGAGGGATGTCCTTATGCTGTCCACAATCCACGGTAACAGCACCACCCCCGTCTCTGTGCGAGGTACCACAGCAACGGTCCTCAAGCCCGATTGTATCGTCGACTGCAATCGGTATATGGGTGGAGTTGATGTATCTGATTAAGTCCTCCAACCATATAATGCCATGCGGAAAACCCGGGCACGGTACAAAAAGGTTGCGGTCTACATGGTGCAGGTTGCCATATACAACGCTTTTGTACTATTCCGAAGCGCTGGCAGCACAGGGACGTTCCTCCAATTCTATGAGGCAGTCCTCAAGGATCTGATTTTTTCAGACCGGGAAAGAGCAGGTCAGAGTATCTCAGGAATTGGAGGGGCCCGGATCGTCCCTGGCCAACATTTTCCAGGTGTGGTCCCCAAGAGGGGGATACGGAAGGACACCACCACTCAATGTGACACGTGCCCCAATGTTCCGGGCCCCTGCGTTATCGATTGCTTCAGGGAGTATCACACTTCCATGGAGTACTAAAGTTTTAAAATTTCCGAAAGTCCACCAGAAAATATATAAAAAAACTATAGCTCTCAGACTTTGGAGACACGGAAACAATTTTTTTTTCCAAAAATGATATTAGTTTTAGTGCAGGCATCCTCAAACTGCGGCCTTCCAGATGTTGTAAAACTACAACTCCCAGCATGCCCAGCTATCAGCAGGGCATAGTGGAAATTGTAGTTTTACATCTGGAGGGCCGCAGTTTGAGGATGCGTGTTTTAGTGTTTCCTAAGTCTGAGAGCTATACATATTGGACATTGCCGCGTCTGTAAAAATCTGCTGTATAAAAATACCCCATAAACTAGCCCCTCGGATAAACGACTTCAAAAAAATGAGACAGTAAAATTATTTATTTTTTGTTCCTAAAATGATAATATAGTGTAAAATCTAAACAAATCAAAAAAAGTAAACATATTAGGTATTGGCACGTCCGTAATAATCTGCCCTATAAAAATAACATTTGACCCAACCCTTCGGATGAACGGCGTTAAAAATAAAAAATAAAAACCGTGTTAAAAAAAAGCCATTTATGTCACCTAACACTACAAAAAGTGTAATAGCGAGCAATCAAAAAGTCATATGCACCCCCAAATAGTGCCAATAAAACCGCCATCTCATCCCGCAAAAAATGAGCCCCTACATTAGATAGTACCCCAACAAAAAAAAACTGTAGCTCCCAGGCTATGGAGATAGTAAAATTATTTATTTTTTGTTCCTAAAATGATAATATAATGTAAAATCTAAATAAATCAAAAAAAGACATAACTTTTTTCTGCTAAACCCTTCACCTACTGCACAAATGTCCTTGAAGCCTAAATAATTGCCCGTTACCCTTTGTATATTCTGTATCTTGCTTCTCCTCACTCCAAATGTTGCACATATGCTGAAAGTATGGTCAATAATTCCAATGTGCGAAGGGAGCGGGCTGGGTGAAGACAGAAGTGATTTTATTGAACATGTTCTGGAAGGAACAAACACATGACCTTCAATATGGGGATACAGGAAATGTAGCAGTAAATCCTGTCCTTACATAATACACATCTCTATATTCAATAATACATTCTCAATAACAGGTATAACTTTCCTATAAGAGATATTAAACCATTAACATAAGAGCTGCTCTCTGATTATGTAATCTGCATCACAGTAAACCAATAGTGCAGTACAATATCATAGAGTGACATCAGCTTCTATAGTAATCATTGTCACTACATATTAGCACCATGTGACACCTCATTGTGCTTCACTAACACTTGGGCATGGTTTCAATACTCACACTGCATCACCAGCAGCCTTAGCTGATTATAGGAATGTGTTTTACATCATTTTAGCCTATTTATGGCTCTGAATTTGTGTTCCCCTACCTGGAAGGAACAAACACATGACCTTCAGTATGAGGATACAGGAAATGTAGCATTAAATCCTGTCCCCCCATAAACCAAGATCTGCATTATTTAGTTCCCCTCTACTGTTTGTAGCTCTGCTATTCAAGCTTTCTCTCTGCTGCCATCTACTGGTGATTAATAAAAATGTCATGAATTTAAAACAATACAGTCATGCTTGTGGATTGTTGAAGCTAGAAATTATATAGATATTAGTTTATTTTTATGGGGTGCCTATTTATGACATCTCCTATACTCTCCCCCACAAAATTTTATGTCGTCCTCGACATACACAGACTTTAGTATGAGAATCATAATTCTCTTGCTCATCTTCCACAATCATGGGGAGCCAAGGTTAAATAGTAACAGATTTACTTGAGGAACTGTCCTCCTTGCGACATCTACTCCTGGCTATGTCACAGTTCCCCACCCGGCCCACAGCGCTATGAAGACTGAGGGAATATTGTTGCCTTTAGCTAACTAGTAGAAAACCCCTTTAACACAGATTTGTGCATGTTATTGTGAAGATAAAAATTTATATAAAACTAGGGGACACCTTATTACTTTTGTCCTCTTTTTTTTTTCTTTTCTCTTTACCTAGTTTTCATTGTTTAAAGGTTATTCTACTTGGAGCGTCTGCAGTAAGAGTGCAAGAACTTTCCTTTTGTTAACCACAGAACATAACATTTAACATTTTCAACATAAGAAGATAATAATAAACCATAGCATTAAAGACATGGATACGGTTACCAATTTTTTAGAGTCCTCAGCAAAAAGGTCTGGGCTTAGATACCAGTTAGGGTAAACTTGTGGGGTATTAATACAGTCTATAACCTTTACTGCTGCATTCCTGGCAACACTACTGGGTTGACCCAAAGTGTCATAAGTCAGGACTTTTGGCTGTCTCGTGGTTCTGCTGGGTTGTTTCCGGCGTAGTGGTAAGGCATCTGAAGCATCCTCGAACTCGCCTTCATCGCTGTCAACTGTCTCTGTTGGGTTTTCTGGTGAAGTGTTTTCTTCTTCTGTGTCTCCTACTGGGCATGTAATGTGTTCAGGCTGAATCACAGGCTTGTTCTCTGCAGTTTCCATTGTAGCTTCCTCTGTACTTCCCTCATTTGTTTCCAACTGGCAAGGATGGAACTCTGCTGTTTCAGGATTCAGTTCTATATCTTCCCTTGTGTGATTTATCTGAGTTATAGGAATAAATGATCTCCATTGCTCTTGTTCAAGATCCGATCCTCTTCTGATATTTCTTCAGATGTCTGTGTCGCTGGTTGATAAGTCTTTGAAACTTGGTCTCCTCTTCTAGTGCTTGGTCTGTTAGGTATCTGCTGACCTTGGTCAACGGGTAAGTAATCACAAGGCAATAACAAATTACGGTGCAGGATTCTTGTTTGGCCTTTTCCAGTTTCTGGCTTGACTTCATACACTGGGCTAGCTTCACACTTTTTCCCCAGGACAACATGTACAGTGTCTTCCCAGAACGATCTCAGTTTTCCTGGTCCTCCTCTTTCAGAAAGGTTTCTTACAAGGACTCAACTGCCAGGTGAAGGTTCTACTCCATGAGTTTTTCTGTCATAGTGCTCTTTCCCTCTTTGTGCAGCTTGGGTAGCTACCTTTGAAGCAACCTGATAGGCTTCAGGTTTTTACATACTCAGAGTGATTCTTATATTTTTCTGTTACTGGGGTGTCAAACATACTGTCTATTAGTAGTCTTGGAGATCTCCCGAACAGTAGGAAAAATGGAGAGTACCCCGTCGCTTCACTTTTGGTGCAGTTGTATGCATGTATTACCTGGGCGAATAAGTTCTTCCAGTCTTTTTTGGAATCTGGTGACAGGGTCCGAAGCATAGACAACAGAGTTCGAATCTTTCACATTCACCGTTTCCTTCCGGATGATACGGAGTTGTATGAGATTACTGAATGTGGCAATGTTTTCCTAATGCCAAGAATAACTGATTTTCAAATTCTTTTCCCATGTCATGGTGAATTCTGGTAGGAATTCCAAATTTCAAGACAAAATCATTGAATATCTTATCGGCAACAGTCTTTGCTGACTTGTTTTTGGTTGCATAGGCCTGAACAAACCTGGTGAAGTGGTCTATTACTACTAGTATGTACTCATAACCTCCTTTGCATGTTTCCAGATGGAGGAAATCGATGGAGACCATCTCAAATGGATAAGTGGTGACAATATTGTTCAATGGAGCTCTGGTAGGCTTATTAGGGCGTCTATCTTTCAGGCAGGTGCACTGATGGTTAATGTATTGCTCAGCGTGTCTCTGCATATGCGACCAAAAGTACCTTTCTCTGATCAAGTTTACAGTTCTTTCCACTCCTAAGTGACCCATTTCTTCATGAAATTCTCTCAACACCAGTGAATGATACAGCTTGGGTAACACTAGTTGAGAACCTGAGGGTGTTTTCCGTCTCAAAATCCCATCCTCGTCGAGGTATAATTTGGTCCATTGCTTCATTAGTATGAAGAGATCAAGCGGTCCACCTTTTCGTTCCTGCTTTGATGGGAACCTATTTTGTTTTTTGTACTTCCACACTAGACCGATCACTGGGTCTTCCTTTTGTGCTGTCCTTATGGTCTCTTTAGGTATTTGAGCTACCTTCTTCTGGGTACCATCTATTGTTGATGTTGTACTCGCGATGGTTATTGGACACAGCCAAGGAGTTTCTTCTTTCTGTTGCACTTGAAGTGCTTGGGTTATGCAATTGATGACTTTGGGGTCGACTTCTTGTGAACACTGCTGCATGTATTGTTCAGGACTTAGTGGCCAAGGAGAGAGTACATCTGCATCTGCATTTCTCTTTCCTGGACGATACTTGATAGTGAAATTAAAGTCAGCGAGTTCTGTAACCCATTGATGGCATGTTGCATTAAGTTTGGCAGTAGTTAGGACGTAGGTTAGTGGATTGTTGTCAGTATACACTACAAAGGATGGACAGTAGTATAGGTATCCTCGGAACCTTTCGCATATGGCCCATTTCATCGCAAGGAATTCTAGCTTTCCTGAATGCACGTGATAGTTTTTCTCAGCAGGTGTTAGAGTCCTAGACCCATAAGCAATTACTTTCAATTTTTCCTCCTGCTCTTGGTACAACACAGCTCCTAGTCCTTCTTGAGAGGCATCACAGTGCAGAACAAAGGGTTTGCTGTAGTCAGGGTAACCCATAACTGGAGGATGAGTTAAGACGTCAATGAGCTGGTTCAGCACTGCCTGGTGGTGGTCAGTCCAGACTATAGACTGATGAGAAGGTAGTTGACCTTTTAGTTTTGGTGATGGCTTCTTCCTCTTCTTAGATTGTTGAGCTGGCACTGGCATTATGGTGGGTGTTTTATTCGCTGATAGTAATTCATACAGGGGCTTTGCAATCCTGGAAAAGTTTTGGATATAAGGACGATAGTAGGAAATGAATCCTAATAACTTCCTGAGTTCTCCAACAGTCTTTGGCTGGTTGTTCCTCAAGGCCAGCACAGATGCAATGTCAGAACTAAGGCCAAAGGGTATTCTGATCCACTCATACAGACCCCAAGGTGTGATGAGGGCAGTCAGTGGTCGACTGGATTCTTCCACAAATCCTTGATGGTAGGCTTTTCCTTGATCTAGCACAGAAAACCATGAACTTCTTCCTAGGCTGTCCAGCATGTCTTGGATCCTAGGGACTGGATGGCGGTCAGGGATGGACTTCTGGTTCAATTCCCTGTAATAGCAACACAGTTTTAAACTACCATCCTTCTTTCTCACACACACAATGGATGAAGAGTATGATGATTTTGACTCTACAATCCATCCATGGTTCAGAAGATTCTGCAGATATTCTTTCACCTCATGGTGTAGTGGCCTTGGCACTGACATGTAAGTTCTTCTAACTGGTGTATTGTCTTTAAGGTGCAGTTGTAATTGTAGGGAAGGGATGCATCCAACGTCAGAATCATCTTTAGCAAAGGCGTGGCATTCTTCCCTTAGCATTGCCTGGACTATCTGTTGATCTTCCTCGGAAAGGTGTCCTATAGGTACTGGTGGATCCCAGTGTTCTCGATGAGCATAGCTTACCGGTGACTGACTTGTGTTTAAATTGTCCATTCGACCTTCTAGCCCTGATCTGGATGACTGTGGACTATGAGTCACCTGGTGAGTGGCAACATGCACTGATTCTTTTGGTTTCACCTGAGCTGGGTATGTTGACTTGATGGGTTCGAGGCAACCAAACCTGGTCTGACTTGGCAGGATAATGTCTCGCTGGGTGGTGTTCCAAACCGGGATGGATAATTTGGAAAACTGTCCCTTATAAAGTGACACTAATGTTTCCCCTATATACAGTCCTTCTGGCACATCCTGAATCTCATCAGGTATAAACAAGACCGTCTGCTCTTGCAAGGTTGGTTTGGCGTGAGCCCTACATCTGAGACACGTCACAGTGTTTGCTGGAATCCTTTGGTTCTTTGTACCAGTCTTTAGTACGGTACCACCAGTTTCTCTCAGGCTGGCTTGTAGTTGACTCACCAGGACTTCTGCTTTGGAGGTCGGCAACTCCAAGGCGGCTCCTAGTCGGTCCACGAACCCTGTAATGGTTCTCCTTCCTTTGGGAGCTGTCTCCTTGAAGAGTTCTTCTATGACATTATATCCAATGATTGGCATCTCTGCGACTTTCTCCTCTGATGATACCACAAGTTGCACTACTAGCTGCTTGTTGTTATTGCATCCCGCTGTTAGTTAAAAAAACTACCTCAATCCAGCCGGAGAAAGGAATTTCAGTCTCATTGGCAGCCTTCCCACAGAGGACTTCTGGCCCCAGCAATTCTTCCAAAGATCGGAGCACTGTATGTGGCAGAACCCGCTGTCTCCAGTTCTGATTGATGATGCTCACCTGGGAGCCAGTGTCCCATATGGCTTGGACAGGAGTATTGTCTATTTCACAGTTCACCAGGCACCTTTTTCCAACAAGACTTAGTAACTTTCTGTTTGGTCTCATGGTAACACTTTCCATGTGAGTTGGTACTTTCTCAGCCATCTGGAGAGATCTTTGGTTACAGGAAGTGAGCACTCTTTGAATGGAGTGTGGATTCCCTCTACTAGCCGTGGTTTTGAAGCTTGCTGGCTTGCTGCCTACAGGGGATGCACTTTGGGACACAGGGTTGGTTCTAGTGCAGGTTACTGTCGGTCCCATGACAGCAACCCTCTCCCATTTAAATGGTTTGGTCTGAGTGTTATCTTGCTCTATGTCCAGATCGTCCACAGTTGAAGCAATGATCGCAGGCACTTGTCTGACCAGTCCTTTTACAGGATTGACAACATCCTTTACTCGTACCCACTGTTGCCTGAGGGCCTCGGAATTCACGGTCTCGTTGGGTTTTTGAATCTTGGAGAAGTGTCTTCATCTCTATCATCTCTTTTTGCATCTGCAGAATCAGCTTTTCCAGGTCAGAGTTGCTCTTCGATAGCTGTTGAATTGTTGGGCTACTTGCCTGTGGTGGAGACCAAGGTGTGGTGTTGGCAGTTGTTGTCAGGACACTTGGTTCCTGAGGACACTGTTAGGTGTTAGACTGACATTCTTTGCCTTTGGTTGAACTGCTATGTTGAGCTTTCTATTGCTTCTGTTCCCTTTCAATCTCCATATTAGCAGCTTCATTTGTTTTCTCTATGAGCACCTCATCTTGAATGGAAGGGTCATCTAAATACTGCTATAATTGGATTTTGATGTGGTCATTTCTTAGTCCAGTACCCACTGATCTTAGAAATTTCTTCTGGATCAGCTCAGTCCCAAAATGTTTTTCCGAGCCTTCACCTTGGGAGACGAATAGCAGCCGATCTTTCAATTCAATAGCTCTGAACAGGAAATTCTGTGGAGTCTCGTCGCTTTTCTGAGTAGTAGTGACTTTTCAAGATTCGTCTAAGTTGCACTAGAGTCAGTCCATTTTTCATCTCCAGCATACCTCTGAGGCTTATGCCGGGGCTAATAGCTTTGACCACTGCTTCAATAATCTCAGTTTCAGGATATCCTTTCTGTAATCCCAGGTCGATTTAATGCATTAAGTTGGTGTAGGACAGTTTATCCTTCTGCTCTTTTTCTCCAATCTGGCCTGTAATCTTGAAGTCTTTTCTGATTGTCACCTCTGGCAAGCTACTATGGTGTAGTCTCTGAGTAATCGGGACTGGCACTGGTTTTGGCTGACTGTTACTTGAGTCTTTACTTTTGGTACTCAGCTCTCTAATCTGTTCCTCCATTATTCTGGACGTTTCCTGGAACCTCTCCTGCAAAGTGTGATACTGTAGCTTTAAGTCGGCCAATTGTTGTTCTGATTGAAGGTCTTTCTCATTGAAGCTTGGGACTTCCGCATTGTCCCTCTTCTTCTCTAGTTCGCTAATTAATCCCTTTGTGGCTTGCAGAAATTGTGTCACCGCCTCCTCACTTTCAGATTCGACCAGTTCATCTATTACCTCATTAATGATCCGCATAAAATGGCGCCGGGTTTTTCCTTTCGCCATGCTGGCTTCAGGGGCTTTGATGAATTGGCAAATTTCGATGAGATCACCCACTGGCAAGTGGATTAGGTGACCACTGATTTCATCCTGCAGGCTCTCTAGATCCATTTGTGTTCGCTGGCGATGCAGCAAGGGTTAATTTCTCCTCTATGCTTCGTGTAACCGTTTTTTTTTTTGTTTCACTTCCGGGACCGCGTCTTCTTCACCCGCTCCCCGTACGGGCCACCAATTTTGTTGCACATATGCTGAAAGTATGGTCAATAATTCCAATGTGCGAAGGGAGCGGCTGGGTGAAGACAGAAGTGATTTTATTAAACATGTTCTGGAAGGAACAAACACATGACATTCAGTATGGGGATACAGGAAATGTAGCAGTAAATCCTGTCCTTACATATTAATAGACATCTCTATATTCAATAATACATTCTCAATAACAGGTATAACTTTCCTATAAGAGATATTAAACCATAAACATGAGAGCTGCTCTCTGATTATTTAATCTGCATCACAGTAAACCAATAGTGCAGTATAATATCTGTTCTGCTTTGCGCTATTGACTATTGTATATGTACTATTCAGACAGCTTAACAATAATTCAGAAGTCAAGAAACGTGAGACATCAAATCTGTATGTATTCTTCTTTCTGAATAACTTTGTAAAACTACAACATAAACATAATCATAACATACATGTCAGTACATTAAACATTTTGTAACAGCTTCCTACCATCAATAAAAAAACTTACGGACAATTCCACCATAAGTCCTGAAATGTTTCAGAGCACCACTGTGTGCTGCTTGCTGGTCCAGGCTCACTCATGAAATGGAGGACAAGAAGTTCCAGGTTGAAGGTCACTGTCTCTCATAAGAATATTACAACTTCCTGTTAAAACTGACATGAACTTTCTAGGCAATATTAATTCTGACCACTAGATGGCAGCAACATCAAACATATTAATAGAGTAATTATAGAACATTACAAAACAATATGAGCAGCACACTCCCTGCCTGACATAATTTATTATGTCACTACCTATATAATTACTGCATTGCATTAAGAACACATAAACCTGAGAACATAATCCTAGCTAATCTGGGACTAGAACACTAATTTCAGTTACAGGCCTAAGATAAATTTTGGAAGTCCCATTTTTTACAACCTTGACCTCCACTTTTCTAACTTTGCCATCTCTACTTGGTAGTGCATTGACAACAAGTCCTATGGGCCATTCATTCCTGCCTTCTTGGCCGTCCTTTAACAGAACAACCTGACCCATTCTTACATTCGGGTAATCTTTAGTCCACTTCCTACGGTGCTGCAAGGTTGACAGATACTCTCTCTTCCATCTTTTCCAAAAAGTGTCTGCCAAGCATTGCACTTGCTTCCATTGCTTAGCATGAACTTGATGGGTACTCAGATTTACAGGTGGAGCAGACAAAGGGTTCACTTTTTGAGTCAACAACATTGCTGGAGTAAGAACCATAGGTGTATCTGGATCTGAGGATACAGGAACTAAAGGTCTTGCATTCATAATGGCTGTAACCTCGGCCATAAAGGTGCTTAAAGTCTCATGGGTCAAATAAGCAGGTTTAGTTTGTAGCAACATAGCATCCAAGATCCGCCTGGCTATACCTATAAGTCTTTCCCAGACACCACCCATGTGTGAGGAGTGTAGAGGATTAAAGACCCAAATACATCCTCTGTCTTGGAGAAAGTCTTGCAATTTTGAGTCGCTGGCACAAATGTTAAGTTCCTTGCAGGCTCCCACAAAGTTTGTTCCTCTGTCAGAACGGAGAAGTTTTGCTGGACCACGAATTGAGAAGAATCTCCTCAAGGCATTAATAAAGCTTGATGTTGACATGGCTTCAAGTAGCTCTATGTGTGCAGCTTGGGTGGACAAACAAGTGAAAAGGACTGCCCATCGTTTGCTATCCGCGCTGCCTCCCCTAGTGCGACGGGTTAAGACTGACCATGGACCAAACACATCTAAGCCCACATTGCTGAAAGGTGGTCCAACAACTACTCTGTCCGCTGATAGCTCTGCCATCTTTTGGCTTTGTAATCTCCCTCGCAGCTTTCGACAGGTGACACATTTGTGTATAACCGCTGATACTAATCGTTTACCACCAAGAATCCAGAAACCAGCGGATCTAATTGCCTCTGTGATGTGTCGACCTTGGTGTACCACTTGTTCATGACAGTATCTAACAAGCAGTGTGGCGATGTGGTTATCATGGGGTATAATGACAGGCTGTTTCTCTTCTTCAGAAAGTTCAGCAAGAGACAAACGTCCACCTACTTTTAACAACCCATTCTTGTCTACAAAGGGGCTAAGTTTCCTAAGACGGCTATGCTTTGGGAGGGGCTGTTGTTTTGTGATGCAGTCAATTTCTTTCTGGAAATGTTTGCTTTGAACGGAAGAAATTATAACAGATTGTGCCTGTGAAAGCTCTTCCAGACTGACCCGTTTATGGAAACGTTCCCACCTTCTGACCTGATCGTTATTGGTTTCTCTTCGGAAGGTTTTAGCTACGTGGATAAGTCTGGCTAAGGTCTTAACTAGAATCTTCCAGGAAGAAAATCTCTCAAAGCAATGTTAGTGAAGTGTGGCTTCAGAAGCTTTGGTACTGAAGCTTGTAATTTCCGATCTGATTTCAGGGTCAGCTTCAGGCTCTATGAGAGGATAAGTACTGGCAGTGTCTATGTCCTCACAGTGTGGTTGGTACAGAAAGGATGGTCCTGAGAACCATATAGAGTTCTGAAGGCATGCTGCTTGAGTAGGTCTAGTGGCATAATCTGCAGGGTTTTGCTCTGTGGATACATAGAACCACTGATCTGGGTGTGTAGATTGCCTGATTCTGTTAATCCTGTTTGAGACATACAGGTAGAATCTCCTTGTGGTATTGCAAATGTACCCTAGGACAGTCTTGCTATCAGTGAGGAATTTCACAGCATCAAAGTCAGTGTCTAGTTCATCTGTAATTAGCTCGGACATCTTGACTGCAAGTACAGCAGCACACAACTCTAAATGAGGAATAGTATGGGCTGTTTTAGGGCTTAATTTGGACTTTCCCATAATGAATCCAACATGACACGTGTTTTCTGCATCAATTACTTTCAAGTAAGCTACTGCGCCTATCGCTGTGGTGGAGGCGTCTGAGAAAATGCACAGTTCTTTCCTGCAGGCCGATGATAGAGAGACGGGAACATAGCATCTGTCTATCTTTAGGTGCTCTAACGCTAGCAAGGATTCTGTCCATTTAACCCACTCAGTCAGTCTTTCTTGAGGAAGCAATGCATCCCATTCACTTTTCCCAGATGACATTTCACAAACTAAGGCCTTACCTCTTATTGTCACAGAGGATACAAACCCTAGGGGATCATAGAGGCTATTTATGGTAGATAGAATTCCTCTACGTGTAAAGGGCTTTTCCTCTGAGGAAACTTGGAAAACAAAACTGTCTGTATCTAGATCCCAACTTAGGCCTAGGCTTCTCGGCAGGGGAAGGGTGTCTGTACCTAGGCAAAGATCTTTAAGGTCCTTAACTCTGTCTGCCACAAGGAAGGCTTTCATGACTTTTTGGCTGTTGGAAGCGATTTTATGAAGACGCAGATTGGATTCTGCCAGCATCTGCTTTGCTTTACTGAGGATGGAAATTGCGTCTTCTGGAGTGCTAGCAGAAGCGAGTCCATCATCTACATAAAAATGCCTCAATACAAAGTGTTTGGCGTCTTGTCCATAGCACTCTGCATATTTCTGGGCTGCCTTTTGCATGCAGTATATAGCGACAGCAGGAGAGGGCCTGTTGCCAAATACGTGCACCTTCATTCTATACTCAATAATTTCCTTGTCTATGTCATTGTCTTTGTACCAGAGAAAGCGTAAAAAGTCTCTGTGGTCTTCTCTGATGAGAAGGCAATAAAACATTTGCTGCACATCTGCTGTTAAGGCAATGGGCTCTTTTCTGAAGCGCATAAGGACACCTAGCAAGGTGTTGTTTAGGTCAGGGCCACTTAACAGTACATCATTTAAGGAAACTCCTTCATACTCTGCGCTGGAATCAAAAACTATTCTGATTTGGTAAGGTTTGTGTGGATGGTAGACACCAAACATTGGTATATACCAGTGCTCCCTATCTGTCTCAAGGGGTCTTGCTCCTTCAGCGTGATCATTGTCTAGCATCTTTTTAATGAATTCAGTGAAATCTCTTTTCACTTCTGCCTTTCTCTGTAGTGTTTTGCTGAGTGAATGCAAGCGCTTCAAAGCTTGATCCCTGTTACAAGGCAAAACACGTCTGGGTGTGCGAAAGGGAGAGGAGCCACCCAACTGTGATTGTCGTCTTGGTAGACCTCTCTATTCATGATCTGCAAGAAGGTCTGATCCTCTATAGACAGGGCCTGTTTATCATCATCTTTAGTTTTCTGGAACACTGTAATCCCTAGACTGTCTGTCTCAATGTTGGAATTGACTTCTCCTTTGCAATGTAGCATAGGAGAGTCCCAGTGTTGTGCTGGCTTGCCAAAGCTTTCTTTTACTACAAAGCTGTTGTGACAGGGACTGAGAAAGGACGTGCGTCCATTTGTTAACACAGATGTCTTCAAACTACTAACGTTGTCAGGCTGGTGAACCGTCCCCAGGCAAACTTCTCCTACAATAACCCACCCCAGGTCTAGTCTCTGGGCATAGGGGCGTTGTAAGGTCCATTAATTTGCTGACGTACCTTGTGTACCTGAAGAATGTCTCTTCCCAGAAGTAGAAGGATAGAAACATGTGACTCAACAGCTGGGATAAGGTGAGCAATTGAGCGGAGATGAGGGTGATGATGGGCTACTTCTAGAGAGGAATCTCTGTTTTGTCATCAGGTATCATGCCACACTCTATAAGGGTAGGAAGTGAGAACTGCACTTTCTTATTGAGGGATTCAATGGTAAAGCCAGTAGCTCTTCTCTCTGTGGTTTCAATTGTCCCCGCACATGTCCTTAGAGTGTATGAAACGGTACTTGCCTTAAGGTTAAAGATATCAAAGAAGTCTGGCTTTGCAAGGGATCTGTTGCTCTGTTCGTCTAGCACTGCATACATTTTCACTGCCCTTTCTCTCTTACCAGTGGGATACACAGTCACTAAACAGATTTTAGAGCATGATCGTGCACTCTTGCCTGGGCCACATACTTCTGTGCAGTTAGACATTACTGAGGAGAGTGGGGTCTCTTGTTGCTCCCTGCCCTGATCTTTAAAGGGTTCTACAGTTTCTAGTGGTGTAGGAGCAGGCCCAGGGTGCCAAGCTGCAATATGTTTCTCACTGCCACATTCGGAACATTCTACTGACATTTGACAGTCCTTGGCAATGTGATAAGTGGAACCACAGCACTTAAAACAGATGCCATTTTGTTTAAGGAAGGACATCCGCTCAGCAATGGGTTTGCTTCTAAAGCTTTTGCATTTCTTTAGTGGATGTGTTTTTGTGTATAGGGCAATGTCTATCAGGGTTTTCTATGGTCTGTACCTTGTGGGTACTTTGACAGTCGGTGACTTCTGAAGCTATAGCTGTTTTGTGTGTGGATACAGAGGTCTTACCATAAGGTCTGTGAGGCCTTTCAGGTCTGTGCGATTGATTGCTGCTGGTGGCAAAGAAAAAACTGGGATCGCTCCGGATCTTTGCTTGCTGTCGGACAAACCTAGAAAACACAGAGAAAGGGGAAAAGCAACTCCATAGTCTTCTTTGAATTTGCCTCCCACAGACATCCACTTGTCTTGCAGATTGTAATGTAGCTTCTCTACTATGGGATTAGTGCCTCTGGCTGTATCTAGGTATGAAAGTCCTGGCAAATAGCCATCCTCTTTGGCATATTCTATCTCTAGCAGAAGGTCACTCAGTTCTTGTAGCCGCACGTTGTCTCTGTAGCCCACCTTTGGAAAGGCTTCAAGCTTTTTCAACAGTACTCCTTCAATCGCTTCTGGGGATCCATACGTTTCTTCTAGTCTTTTCCAGGTCATGTTGAGTCCTACTGCAGGGTTGAACAGGTTCGCTCTTCTCATCCTCTTTGCATGCTCTGCTGACTCGGTACCAAGCCATTTTATCATTAAATCAAGCGTCTCTGCTGGTGATAAGTTCAAGCTTTCAGTGGCATTCAGAAAGGAAGATTTCCATGCCCAATAGTTTTCAGGACGGTCATCAAATTGGAGAAAGCCTAAGCTCACCAGTTCTTTGCGGATGAGATATTTGGTGATATCTACTGCACATTGATGTTCACACATGTAATCTTTAGGTTGAGGTGGTGGGAACACTTGTTTTTTGATTCTTGGGGGTTCTGGCGCTTTATCCTTGCTTTGCTGGCAGCTGCCAGTCCGTCTTAGTCTGAATTCTGTTGCTTCAAGTTTGAGAGATCTTTCCTTTGTATGCACATCAGTAAGGTTCTTGACATACTCACTCGCACGATCTGCGAAGGATAGAGGTTTTTCTGGAACCTTTGGGTCTTTATATGATTTTCACTTTCTGACTGACTTGTTCCCATGTAGGCAGCGGCCTCTGCTTTAGCAACTGCGGCTGCAGTCTGTCGCTGCAGGATGAGCAATTTTGACTCTAATTCTGCTTCTTCTTAAGCTATGGCCACTTCCTTGGCTGTTCTCTCTTGTGCTATGGCAGCTTTCTTGGCTGCTATCTCTTGCATCATCATGGCTTCTTTTTCTGCGTACTGTAGCTAGACACGGGCAGCTTATGCCTTGGCACGAGCTCTAACTGCTGAGGAACTTGCTGAGGACATCTTGCTAGCTTGTGAAGATCTGGACACATGTGACTGGGCATCGTCTTGCTGGGCACTGGGGATGTTCTCCCTGCCTTGCTGTGTCAGCGGTAGCGTGTCATCAGCCTGGTACTTCGTTCCTGATCTTAGACTCATGCTGCAGTAATGGCGTCTCTGTTTATTCCAGACCGCCGCGTGGTTGTCCTTTTACTGTTCTGCTTCGCGCTATTGACTATTGTATAACACTATTCAGACAGCTTAACAATAATTCAGAAGTCAAGAAACGTGAGACATCAAATCTGTATGTATTCTTCTTTCTGAATAACTTTGTAAAACTACAACATAAACATAATCATAACATACATGTCAGTACATTAAACATTGTGTAACAGCTTCCTACCATCAATGAAAAAACTTACGGACAATTCCACCATAAGTCCTGAAATGTTTCAGAGCACCACTGTGTGCTGCTTGCTGGTCCAGGCTCACTCATGAAATGGAGGACAAGAAGTTCCAGGTTGAAGGTCACTGTCTCTCATAAGAATATTACAACTTCCTGTTAAAGCTGATCTGAACTTTCTAGGCAATATTAATTCTGACCACTAGATGGCAGCAACATCAAACATATTAATACAGTAATTATAGAACATTACAAAACAATATGAGCAGCACACTCCCTGCCTGACATAATTTATTATGTCACTACCTATATAATTACTGCATTGCATTAAGAACACATAAACCTGAGAACATAATCCTAGCTAATCTGGGACTAGAACACTAATGTCAGTTACAGGCCTAAGATAAATTTTGGAAGTCCCATTTTTACAACCTTGACCTCCACTTTTCTAACTTTGCCATCTCTACTTGGTAGTGCATTGACAACAAGTCCTATGGGCCATTCATTCCTGCCTTCTTGGCCGTCCTTTAACAGAACAACCTGACCCACTCTTACATTCGGGTGATCTTTAGTCCACTTCCTACGGTGCTGCAAGGTTGACAGATACTCTCTCTTCCATCTTTTCCAAAAGTGTCTGCCAAGCATTGCACTTGCTTCCATTGCTTAGCATGAACTTGATGGGTACTCAGATTTACAGGTGGAGCAGACAAAGGGTTCACTTTTTGAGTCAACAACATTGCTGGAGTAAGAACCATAGGTGTATCTGGATCTGAGGATACAGGAACTAAAGGTCTTGCATTCATAATGGCTGTAACCTCGGCCATAAAGGTGCTCAAAGTCTCATGGGTCAAATAAGCAGGTTTAGTTTGTAGCAACATAGCATCCAAGATCCGCCTGGCTATACCTATAAGTCTTTCCCAGACACCACCCATGTGTGAGGAGTGTGGAGGATTAAAGACCCAAATACATCCTCTGTCTTGGAGAAAGTCTTGCAATTTTGAGTCGCTGGCACAAATGTTAAGTTCCTTGCAGGCTCCCACAAAGTTTGTTCCTCTGTCAGAACGGAGAAGTTTTGCTGGACCACGAATTGAGAAGAATCTCCTCAAGGCATTAATAAAGCTTGATGTTGACATGGCTTCAAGTAGCTCTATGTGTACAGCTCGGGTGGACAAACAAGTGAAAAGGACTGCCCATCGTTTGCTATCCGCGCTGCCTCCCCTAGTGCGACGGGTTAAGACTGACCATGGACCAAACACATCTAAGCCCACATTGGTGAAAGGTGGTCCAACAACTACTCTGTCCGCTGGTAGCTCTGCCATCTTTTGGCTTTGTAATCTCCCTCGCAGCTTTCGACAGGTGACACATTTGTGTATAACCGCTGATACTAACCGTTTACCACCAAGAATCCAGAAACCAGCGGATCTAATTGCACCCTCTGTGATGTGTCGACCTTGGTGAACCACTTGTTCATGACAGTATCTAACAAGCAGTGTGGCGATGTGGTTATCATGGGGTATAATGACAGGCTGTTTCTCTTCTTCAGAAAGTTCAGCAAGAGACAAACGTCCACCTACTTTTAACAACCCATTCTTGTCTACAAAGGGGCTAAGTTTCCTAAGACGGCTATGCTTTGGGAGGGGCTGTTGTTTTGTGATGCAGTCAATTTCTTTCTGGAAATGTTTGCTTTGAACGGAAGAAATTATAACAGATTGTGCCTGTGAAAGCTCTTCCAGACTGACCCGTTCATGGAAACGTTCCCACCTTCTGACCTGATCGTTATTGGTTTCTCTTCGGAAGGTTTTAGCTACGTGGATAAGTCTGGCTAAGGTCTTAACTAGAATCTTCCAGGAAGAAAATCTCTCAAAGCAATGTGAGTGAAGTGTGGCTTCAGAAGCTTTGGTACTGAAGCTTGTAATTTCTGATCTGATTTCAGGGTCAGCTTCAGGCTCTATGAGAGGATAAGTACTGGCAGTGTCTATGTCCTCACAGTGTGGTTGGTACAGAAAGGATGGTCCTGAGAACCATATAGAGTTCTGAAGGCATGCTGCTTGAGTAGGTCTAGTGGCATAATCTGCAGGGTTTTGCTCTGTGGATACATAGAACCACTGATCTGGGTGTGTAGATTGCCTGATTCTGTTAATCCTGTTTGAGACATACAGGTAGAATCTCCTTGTGGTATTGCAAATGTACCCTAGGACAGTCTTGCTATCAGTGAAGAATTTCACAGCATCAAAGTCAGTGTCTAGTTCATCTGTAATTAGCTCGGACATCTCGACTGCAAGTACAGCAGCACACAACTCTAAACGAGGAATAGTATGGGCTGGTTTAGGGCTTAATTTGGACTTTCCCATAATGAATCCAACATGACACGTGTTTTCTGCATCAATTACTTTCAAGTAAGCTACTGCACCTATCGCTGTGGTGGAGGCGTCTGAGAAAATGCACAGTTCTTTCCTGCAGGCCGATGATAGAGAGACGGGAACATAGCATCTGTCTATCTTTAGGTGCTCTAACGCTAGCAAGGATTCTGTCCATTGAACCCACTCACTCAGTCTTTCTTGAGGAAGCAATGCATCCCATTCACTTTTCCCAGATGACAGTTCACAAACTAAGGCCTTACCTCTTATTGTCACAGAGGATACAAACCCTAGGGGATCATAGAGGCTATTTATGGTGGATAGAATTCCTCTACGTGTAAAGGGCTTTTCCTCTGAGGAAACTTGGAAAACAAAACTGTCTGTATCTAGATCCCAACTTAGGCCTAGGCTTCTCGGCAGGGGAAGGGTGTCTGTACCTAGGCAAAGATCTTTAAGGTCCTTGACTCTGTCTGCCACAAGGAAGGCTTTCATGACTTTTGGCTGTTGGAAGCGATTTTATGAAGACGCAGATTGGATTCTGCCAGCATCTGCTTTGCTTTACTGAGGATGGAAATTGCGTCTTCAGGAGTGCTAGCAGAAGCGAGTCCATCATCTACATAGAAATGCCTCAATACAAAGTGTTTGGCGTCTTGTCCATAGCACTCTGCATATTTCTGGGCTGCCTTTTGCATGCAGTATATAGCGACAGCAGGAGAGGGCCTGTTGCCAAATACGTGCACCTTCATTCTATACTCAATAATTTCCTTGTCTATGTCATTGTCTTTGTACCAGAGAAAGCGTAAAAAGTCTCTGTGGTCTTCTCTGATGAGAAGGCAATAAAACATTTGCTGCACATCTGCTGTTAAGGCAATGGGCTCTTTTCTGAAGCGCATAAGGACACCTAGCAAGGTGTTGTTTAGGTCAGGGCCACTTAACAGTACATCATTTAAGGAAACTCCTTCATACTCTGCGCTGGAATCAAAAACTATTCTGATTTGGTAAGGTTTGTGTGGATGGTAGACACCAAACATTGGTATATACCAGTGCTCCCTATCTGTCTCAAGGGGTCTTGCTCCTTCAGCGTGATCATTGTCTAGCATCTTTTTAATGAATTCAGTGAAATCTCTTTTCACTTCTGCCTTTCTCTGTAGTGTTTTGCTGAGTGAATGCAAACGCTTCAAAGCTTGATCCCTGTTACAAGGCAAAACACGTCTGGGTGTGCGAAAGGGGAGAGGAGCCACCCAACTGTGATTGTCGTCTTGGTAGACCTCTCTATTCATGATCTGCAAGAAGGTCTGATCCTCTATAGACAGGGCCTGTTTATCATCATCTTTAGTTTTCTGGAACACTGTAATCCCTAGACTGTCTGTCTCAATGTTGGAATTTACTTCTCCTTTGCAATGTAGCATAGGAGAGTCCCAGTGTTGTGCTGGCTTGCCAAAGCTTTCTTTTACTACAAAGCTGTTGTGACAGGGACTGAGAAAGGACGTGCGTCCATTTGTTAACACAGATGTCTTCAAACTACTAACGTTGTCAGGCTGGTGAACCGTCCCCAGGCAAACTTCTCCTACAATAACCCACCCCAGGTCTAGTCTCTGGGCATAGGGGGCGTTGTAAGGTCCATTAATTTGCTGACGTACCTTGTGTACCTGAAGAATGTCTCTTCCCAGAAGTAGAAGGATAGAAACATGTGACTCAACAGCTGGGATAAGGTGAGCAATTGAGCGGAGATGAGGGTGATGATGGGCTACTTCTAGAGAGGGAATCTCTGTTTTTTCATCAGGTATCATGCCACACTCTATAAGGGTAGGAAGTGGGAACTGCACTTTCTTATTGAGGGATTCAATGGTAAAGCCAGTAGCTCTTCTCTCTGTGGTTTCAATTGTCCCCGCACATGTCCTTAGAGTGTATGAAACGGTACTTGCCTTAAGGTTAAAGATATCAAAGAAGTCTGGCTTTGCAAGGGATCTGTTGCTCTGTTCGTCTAGCACTGCATACATTTTCACTGCCCTTTCTCTCTTACCAGTGGGATACACAGTCACTAAACAGATTTTAGAGCATGATCGTGCACTCTTGCCTGGGCCACATACTTCTGTGCAGTTAGACATTACTGAGGAGAGTGGGGTCTCTTGTTGCTCCCTGCCCTGATCTTTAAAGGGTTCTACAGTTTCTAGTGGTGTAGGAGCAGGCCCAGGGTGCCAAGCTGCAATATGTTTCTCACTGCCACATTCGGAACATTCTACTGACATTTGACAGTCCTTGGCAATGTGATAAGTGGAACCACAGCACTTAAAACAGATGCCATTTTGTTTAAGGAAGGACATCCGCTCAGCAATGGGTTTGCTTCTAAAGCTTTTGCATTTCTTTAGTGGATGTGTTTTTTTGTGTATAGGGCAATGTCTATCAGGGTTTTCTATGGTCTGTACCTTGTGGGTACTTTGACAGTCGGTGACTTCTGAAGCTATAGCTGTTTTGTGTGTGGATACAGAGGTCTTACCATAAGGTCTGTGAGGCCTTTCAGGTCTGTGCGATTGATTGCTGCTGGTGGCAAAGAAAAAACTGGGATCGCTCCGAATCTTTGCTTGCTGTCGGACAAACCTAGAAAACACAGAGAAAGGGGGAAAAGCAACTCTATAGTCTTCTTTGAATTTGCCTCCCACAGACATCCACTTGTCTTGCAGATTGTAATGTAGCTTCTCTACTATGGGATTAGTGCCTCTGGCTGTATCTAGGTATGAAAGTCCTGGCAAATAGCCATCCTCTTTGGCATATTCTATCTCTAGCAGAAGGTCACTCAGTTCTTGTAGCCGTACGTTGTCTCTGTAGCCCACTTTTGGAAAGGCTTCAAGCTTTTTCAACAGTACTCCTTCAATCGCTTCTGGGGATCCATACGTTTCTTCTAGTCTTTTCCAGGTCATGTTGAGTCCTACTGCAGGGTTGAACAGGTTCGCTCTTCTCATCCTCTTTGCATGCTCTGCTGACTCGGTACCAAGCCATTTTATCATTAAATCAAGCGCCTCTGCTGGTGATAAGTTCAAGCTTTCAGTGGCATTCAGAAAGGAAGATTTCCATGCCCAATAGTTTTCAGGACGGTCATCAAATTGGAGAAAGCCTAAGCTCACCAGTTCTTTGCGGATGAGATATTTGGTGATATCTACTGCATATTGATGTTCACACATGTAATCTTTAGGTTGAGGTGGTGGGAACACTTGTTTTTTGATTCTTGGGGGTTCTGGCGCTTTATCCTTGCTTTGCTGGCAGCTGCCAGTCCGTCTTGGTCTGAATTCTGTTGCTTCAAGTTTGAGAGATCTTTCCTTTGTATGCACATCAGTAAGGTTCTTGACATACTCACTCGCACGATCTGCGAAGGATAGAGGTTTTTCTGGAACCTTTGGGTCTTTTTATGATTTTTCACTTTCTGACTGACTTGTTCCCATGTAGGCAGCGGCCTCTGCTTTAGCAACTGCGGCTGCAGTCTGTCGCTGCAGGATGAGCAATTTTGACTCTAATTCTGCTTCTTCTTAAGCTATGGCCACTTCCTTGGCTGTTCTCTCTTGTGCTATGGCAGCTTTCTTGGCTGCTATCTCTTGCATCATCATGGCTTCTTTTTCTGCGTACTGTAGCTAGACACGGGCAGCTTATGCCTTGGCACGAGCTCTAACTGCTGAGGAACTTGCTGAGGACATCTTGCTAGCTTGTGAAGATCTGGACACATGTGACTGGGCATCGTCTTGCTGGGCACTGGGGATGTTCTCCCTGCCTTGCTGTGTCAGCGGTAGCGTGTCATCAGCCTGGTACTTCGTTCCTGATCTTAGACTCATGCTGCAGTAATGGCGTCTCTGTTTATTCCAGACCACCGCGTGGTTGTCCTTTTACTGTTCTGCTTCGCGCTATTGACTATTGTATAACACTATTCAGACAGCTTAACAATAATTCAGAAGTCAAGAAACGTGAGACATCAAATCTGTATGTATTCTTCTTTCTGAATAACTTTGTAAAACTACAACATAAACATAATCATAACATACATGTCAGTACATTAAACAATGAAAAAACTTACGGACAATTCCACCATAAGTCCTGAAATGTTTCAGAGCACCACTGTGTGCTGCTTGCTGGTCCAGGCTCACTCATGAAATGGAGGACAAGAAGTTCCAGGTTAAAGGTCACTGTCTCTCATAAGAATATTACAACTTCCTGTTAAAGCTGATCTTTACTTTCTAGGCAATATTAATTCTGACCACTAGATGGCAGCAACATCAAACATATTAATACAGTAATTATAGAACATTACAAAACAATATGAGCAGCACAATATCATAGAGTGACATTAGCTTCTATAGTAATCATTGTCACTACATATTAGCACCATGTGACACCTCATTGTGCTTCACTAACACTTGTGCATGGTTTCAATACTCACACTGCATCACCAGCAGCCTTAGCTGATTATAGGAATGTGTTTTACATCATTTTAGCCTATTTATGGCTCTGAATTTGTGTTCCATTACCTGGAAGGAACAAACACATGACCTTCAGTATGAGGATACAGGAAATGTAGCAGTAAATCCTGTCCCCCCATAAACCAAGATTTGCATTATTTAGTTCCCCTCTACTGTTTGTAGCTCTGCTATTCAAGCTTTCTCTCTGCTGGCATCTCCTGGTAATTAATAGCAATGTCAAGAATTTAAAACTATACAGTCATGCTTGTGGACTGTTGAAGCTAGAAATTATACAGATATTAGTTTATTTTTATGGGTGCCTATTTTTGACATCTCCTACACAAACTCTTCAACTCACCACTTTGTCTAGGCCTGAACTGGTCTATATATAGAAAGTGGTGCTATCCCCATCTAGTGGTGAATATGTGTACTGCACCTAACCAGCCTGTGACAGGGATACAACAGGTAATATAATGACAAAAAGACACGCAGTACAACATGACAGTTTTATAATAATTTTGCAGTACCCACATATCCTAGTGGGACACTGCAAAAGTAGAAATAGGCTACTTAGGGTCTTCTGACATTAGCGCATCGCTAATGTCACCTAGCTTAATAGGGTAAAAATTGGTGACAGAGACCCTTTAAGAGATCTTTTATTATACAGTATAGTCAACGCGTTTCTGTGGCAGGATTACCCCCTTCGTCAGGACTATTTACAGTATGACAGGATACACAAGGTTTAAAAGCCCATTTTTGGCAGGCCTTGTTTTCTTTTTTTTTTTTTTTTGGCGTGTCTGGGGGAGTGTTCATAGTGATGAGAGATATGAGTGCTTAAGTGGGGCCTAGTTTTTATGATTTTCCTATTATTGTCAATGGGAAAATTGCTTTGGTTCTGATCCAAATATCTCACAACTCAAAGGTAACCCAGTAAATCCATTTACAATGCTTTAGGGATATTCCTAGCCCTCTAACGCCTGCAAATTTAAGATCTTCTGGACCCATATTTGGTGATATATGAGTGTTTTAGTGGGGCCTAGTGTATATGATTTTCCTATTATTGTCAATGGGAAAATTGCTCAAGTTCTGATTCAAATATCTCACAATCAGTGGCGTACATACCGGTGTCGCACTTGCGACCGGGCCCGGCACTCCAGGGGGCCCGGCTGTCTGTGAACCCACCCCCCAGACCGGCAGGCCACCCTAAATCATGTTAAAAACCGTTGTACTCACATGTAATGGAGTGCTCTGATGGGGCCCAGCATGAAGTACAGTGGCAATTTCGGGCCCCTTCAGAGCACTCCATTACATGTATAATATGGGGGGGGGGGCGCGCACTCACTCACACCAGGGCGGCCAGCATTTCGTTTCCGTAGTGAAGCAGGGAAATCTCTCTCATCCCTGCTTCACTGATCTTCAAAGCTCAGGAGCTCCCTCTGCTGGCCCCACATCGTGCTGCTAGCTGTCGGAGGAGATCTGAAAACCTGAAAATCTGCCTTCAGCACAGCCAGCAGCGTGAAGAGAGTGGAAGCCTGTCATCAGGGAAGAAGGTAAGTATGTGTTTTTTTTTTCCTAAGGCTGCAGACTGGGGGCAAAGGGTAAAGGGGGGGGGGGGCATAATTAATTTGAGGGGGCACCTAAGCTGGCATAACTACTGTGAGGGGGGCACATATGAAGGCATAACTATGAGGGGGCACATATGAAGGCATAACTACTGTGAGGGGGCAGGTAATCTGGTATAACCACTGTGAGGGGCACATATGTGGGCATATCTAATGTGAGGGACACATAATGTGGCATAACTACTGTGAGGGGGGCACATATCTGGGTATTACTACTGTGAGGGGGCACATAACTGGGCATAACTATTTTGAAGGGGCACATATCTGGGCATATCTACTTTGAGGGGGCACATAACTGGGCATAAAAAATGTGAAGGGGCACATAATCTGGAATAACTAATGTGAAGGGACACATAATCTGGCCATAACTACTGTGAGGGGACACATAATCTGGCTTTAACTACTGTGAGGGGACACATAATCTGGCCATAACTACTGTGAGGGGACACATAATCTGGCATTACTACTTTGAGGGGACACAAATTGTGGTCGTTACTACTGTGAGGGGGCACATATTTGGCATTACTACTGTGAGGGGACACATAATCTGGCATTACTACTTTGAGGGGACACATATTCTGGTCATTACTACTGTGAGGGGGCACATATTTGGCATTACTACTGTGAGGGGTCACATAACTGGGCATAACTACTGTAAGGGGGCACATATTTGGCATAACTATTGTGAGGGGGCACATATCTGAGTATAACTACTGTTACAGGAACAAAAGACAGCATTAGTACTGTGAGGGGCCTCAAGGTGGGCATTAGTACTGTGTGGTAGCACTAGATTACCCTGCTATACATTGGCATGGCTCAGTTTTACAGGCCAGCACAGCGCCCCCTGCTGGGGATTTGACAGGGGCAGTCACCATCCCTTCCTTATGTGATTATTCTTGTTTTCTCACCACAGGGACCATGTTGTGGATCCAGCGGACATCACGCTGACGCCAGCGACACCCTGGATGAGGTAGGACCAGATTTTATTAGGACTAGGTGAGTGTAACCATTGGGCTTAGGGCCCCTTAACACGAGCGGATCCTGTGCAGTTCAGTTTCACTGGGTGAGATAGCTGAAATCTAGAAAAGTGCTGCTTCAGTAAGGCATAGCTTGCTGGAGATTGTTTGGTTAAAGTTGTATGGGCTGGATTTCTTTGGACTGGGAGTCAGGTTGGTAGTGGGAGTCTCTCAGTCCACACCCCTAATCCATTACAGGTTCCCTGGCCCCAGGTGAGGTCGGCGGGGTTAATCGTGGAGGTATAAATCAACCCTCTCTGTGTGTCGGGGGGGGGGGGGGGGAGTGGTTGATGTAGCAGAGTCCTGCTGAGGCTCTGAGCGTGGTCTCAGCTGAGAAGGGCTGAGGGGCCATGGGGCTAGGTGCTAGCCACAACGTTTGGAGGGACATTGTTACAGCCAGGAGGCTGCTGGGCCAGTGGCTGCGAAAGCTGCATCCGGTGCCAGGTGTGAACGGCGCTGTAGAGGTGAGTTAGGGAATACCTCAGTTTAGTGAGAGCCCAGCCGGGTAGGCGTTTGTTTTGTATTGTGTTACTTTTTGTGTGATGTGCCCAGGACTGGTGCAAGGATTCTTGCCACCCTAAGCAAAAGCTAATTTTGTCGCCCCCATGACTCCGCCTATTGACCACGCCCTTTGACCCGCCCCTTTTTTGTCGGCCACCTATTTATACAGACTGTATCCTTCATTGTGGTAAGGCCACGTTTTCTCCCTCCAGCTACATACCATGTCATCCACAGATCCCCACAAGTGTCATCCATAGATCCCCACAAGTGTCATCCACCACAGATCCCCCTAAATGTCATCCACAGATCCCCCAAAATGTCATCCACAGATCCCCACAAGTGTCATCCATAGATCCCCACAAGTGTCATCCATAGATCCCCACAAGTGTCATCCACAGATCCCCCCAAGTGTCATCCACAGAACCCCACAAGTGTCATCCACAGATCCCCACAAGTGTCATCCACAGATCCCCACAAGAGTCATCCACAGATCCCCACAAGTGTCATCCCCCACAGATCCCCCTAAATGTCATCCACAGATCCCCACAAGTGTCATCCACAGATCCCCACAAGTGTCATCCACAGATCCCCACAAGTGTCATCCACCACAGATCCCCCTAAATGTCATCCACAGATCCCCACAAGTGTCATCCACAGATCCCCACAAGTGTCATCCACCACAGATCCCCCTAAATGTCATCCACAGATCCCCACAAGTGTCATCCACAGATCCCCACAAGTGTCATCCCCTACATATCCCCCTAAATGTCATCCACAGATCCCCGCCCAGCGCCGCCTCTTAGCTAAATGAAAACACTATTGCTCATTAGAGCTATTAATTCATCACTTTTATCCCTGACTTTAAAACTTGACTTTTAATAGTGATTTTTAAAATA
The DNA here is from genome assembly GCA_033119425.1 of Bufotes viridis. Taxonomy (NCBI): domain Eukaryota; kingdom Metazoa; phylum Chordata; class Amphibia; order Anura; family Bufonidae; genus Bufotes; species Bufotes viridis. The sequence continues at coordinate 351,891,773 of CM065591.1, read as the reverse complement.
ACAGGTGAGCAATTGAAAGAAAAAAATTGAAACTACTACCTAAGTAACAACCTAGAGCTGGTATTAATGTAAATAAGGGCTATTGTGGGTGTGCACAGCCCACTAGAATTGCCCTATGCCAGTCACGGGCTAGTGCTAAAACTAATTCAGATAGCTATATTTGTGATCGTTAGGATCGTTAGCTAGCTCTCTATTCCAATAACTAGATTGCTGCGACAACCTGCAGGTAATCGCTCTAGGGTAGATTTGGCAGAGCTAAAAACACACTATAATCCGTCCCCCAACATGTTTCGCCAGTAACCCTGGCGTGTTCAGGGGTATGGACAGACTTGGATTAAACACGCTGAGTACATATCTTTATAGCCTAGCCTTCTGGCCATTAACCAATGATAACACATACTTTCTACTGACAACTCATTTACCCAATGAGACGATTCCTCGTCATAAGACTAACATGGCTATTGGTACTTCTTGGGTGACGATCTGCGCATCAATGACTTGCGCACACACTTACCTACAGAAGCGGTATGGTATAGCCAAATGCGCATGCGCCAATACTTAGTGTCTATAAGCGAGATCATGGACTAACTGCGGCTGCGTGAATACTTAGAGTACGCTCGATAACAGCTTCCAATGCGCATGTCCTCGGACTTAATCTCATATTGTAAGTGCGCCTGCGCTAGTACATTTTACTTTCAATGCGCATGTCAGCGGACTTGGTCTGTGACCATATACTGCCCATAGTGCGCCTGCGTTAGTACTTAGGGTAAAAAGATGGAATTTGCGATGCACATATATCAGAACTTAGGCTTCGGTTGTATACAACACTTCTCATAAGCAACATGTAAGTCCTCTATCTATAGTTATGTTGAGTCCTATAGGACAGTAGCCACAGAAACATACATATATGTGTCTGTAAATCATAGTAGATAACCATTGGGTACACATTAGTTTTTGTCAGCAGGAATATAAATAAAGTTTATACCTAGAGTCATACTATATCTATGTACTAAACGTCATAACAGCTCACATAGTATAATCTATGGTTATATGATACACCATTGCACTTCACAAAAAGAATGAAAATTGTAAAGCCTTCATTGAGGCCTTTGGGACTTAGACTCTGCAAATGGTATATCCATCTGGCTTCCTCTTGATAGAGGATTTTATCCAGATCACCACGACGTGGTCCTAATGTCTTTTTGCACAAGCCTCAAAATTTTAGGCAGCTGGGATTCCCTGCATGAAAAGTTCTCACATGCCTTGAAATAGTGGTATCCGCTTTTGTATTAATGCTACTAATGTGTTGAGATATTCGCCTACGGAATTCTTGTACAGTTTTTCCCACATAAAGTTTTGAACACGGACATTGAGCAATATAGATAATCCCCTTAGTCTGACAGTTGATGAATTGTCTAATGTCATATTTTTTCCCATCCACAGGGTTAGTAAAGAGTTTTGTCTTCAGGATCAGTGGGCAAAAACTACATCTACCACAAGGGTAGCTACCCACAACAGGGGATCTCAACCAAGTAAGTTTCACAGGATCAGTATTATGAAAACTATGTAAGGTAGGTAATTTGTGGTCTATTAGACAGAATCTCTTTAAGTCGGCATCCGCTTTCAGAACATGCCAGTGCTTTTGCAAGATATAGACTTTTCGATGTTGGTTATCAAACATACCAATACACCATACCACACAATCAATATACCACACAAAAGGTTAGTATATAAAATGAGAACACTTGGGCTAGGAGAAAATGTCTGTAAGTGGGTAAGTAACTGGCTGAGTAATAGAAAACAGAGGGTGGTTATTAACGGTAGATACTCAGATTGGGTCACTGTAACTAGTGGGGTACCTCAGGGGTCGGTATTGGGCCCTTTTGTCTAATATATTTATTAATGATCTTGTAGAAGGCCTGCATAGTAAAATATCAATTTTTGCAGATGACACTAAACTGTGTAAAGTAATTAACACTAAAGAGGACAGTTTTCTGCTACAGAGGGATCTGGATAGATTGGGGGCTTGGGCAGAGAAATGGCAGATGAGGTTTAACACTGACAAATGTAAAGTTATACACATCGGAAGGAATAATGCAAGTCACCCGTATATACTAAATGGTAAAACACTCAGTAACACTGACATGGAAAAGGATCTAGGAATTTTAATAAATAACAAACTAAGCTGTAAAAACCAGTGTCAGGCAGCTGCTGCTAAGGCCAATAAGATAATGGGTTGCATCAAAAGGGGCATAGATGCCCGTGATGAGAACATAGTCCTACCACTTTACAGATCACTAGTCAGACCACACATGGAGTACTGTGTACAGTTCTGGGCTCCTGTGAACAAGGCAGACATAGCAGAGCTAGAGAGGGTTCAGAGGAGGGCAACTAAAGTAATAACTGGAATGGGGCAACTACAGTACCCTGAAAGGTTATCAAAACTAGGGTTATTCACTTTAGAAAAAAGATGACTGAGGGGAGATCTAATAACTATGTATAAATATATCAGGGGTCAGTACAGAGATCTCTCCCATCATCTATTTATCCCCAGGACTGTGACTGTGACGAGGGGACATCCTCTGCGCCGGGAGGAAAGAAGGTTTGTACACAAACATAGAAAAGGATTATTCACTGTAAGAGCAGTGAGACTATGGAACTCTCTGCCTGAGGAGGTGGTGATGGTGAGTACAATAAAGGAATTCAAGAGGGGACTGGATTTATTTCTGGAGTGTAATAATATTACAGGCTACAGCTACTAGAGAGGGGTCGTTGATCCAGGGAGTTGTTCTGACTGCCTGATTGGAGTCGGGAAGGAATTTTTTCCCCTTAAGTGGGGAAAATTGGCTCTACCTCACAGGCGTGGCTAGCGGCGCATGGAGGCAGACAGCTGAGTCCTGAGCTCCTGAGTCGGCACCAAAACCGGCAACAAACAGCCCTGCAAACCCGTGCACATCATTGCTGCCTGCACCGGAGGACTGCTTAAGCTCCCTGCTACAAGCGACGCCAGTTTCAGCCATGCCGAGGGGTAAGAGACGCCGCAGCCCGGCGAAACTCACCAGCTTCTTCCATGCTGTGAGCTCGCTCCAAGATGGCGACTCCCACATCTCAGCAGCAGACAGAGCAGCAGGCAAAGTGGCACTATTCCCATCCTCAGCGCAGCCTGTGTCTCCTCAGGCTTCAGGAACCTCCCCATCCTCCTCCTCAGCATCGATGTCCCCTGCACAGGTTATGAACTCTCCTCTGCATGACCCCTCTATGCAGCAGGATCCTCCATTACTCCAGAACCACAGTGCCTCACATAAAAAAGTTAAGCAGCTCACCTCAGCTGCCTTGCTTGGGATGGAAGGAAGGGATGCAGATCCTGCTCCAATAACTGAGGCAGTGATGAAGGGGATGAGGGTTCTCAGGGCAGATTTGCAAAAGTCCTTAAAACAGGACCTCAGGGACGCTATTACCCAAATTCAACATGATATCTCAGCTTTGGGGTCTAGAACCGCACATGTAGAATCTAAAATGGCAGAACTGACCTCTGCGCATAACGAAATTGTGGACATTACTACTTCTCATGAAGAAGAAATAGCAGCGTTGAAACTTAAAATCGCAGACATGGAGGACCATTCACGCAGGAACAACCTGCGTTTCCGCGGAATTCCGGAAACCGTTAAGGGTGAAGATCTTGCAGCCTTCCTAAAGGATTTCTTCACATGCCTGTTACCTCAAGCTCCAACTGCAGATTTGCTCATAGATAGGGAGCATAGGCTTCCTAAGCCCAAATCCCTGCCTACCTCTGTACCGCGCGACCCTATTGCGCGCATCCACTTTTTTCATGCTAAAGAACTGATCCTGAAAGCAGCGAGAAGCCCCCCGCTTTACCGGAGCGGTTTCAGGACATCTCCATCTTCGCTGACTTATCAGCGGCTACCTTGGCGAGACGCCGGGAATTTGCTTCCAGCACTGCTTTACTGAGTAAGCATGAAATCCCTTACAGATGGGGGTTCCCCATTAAGCTACTCATTACCCACAACGGCGCATTGCAAGTGGCCTCCACCCCCTCCTCTGCACTGAAATTTTGTCAAGAATGGGGCTTGTCCGATCCTGAACCCCATGGTGACCTTCTTCACCATTCGCCGGCCTCACGCATCGAAGAGGAATGGACCACCGTGGAACGTCGCAAGCGAAAAACTGTGTGATCCTTGGATGGGTGAGAAATCTCGCTCATAATTGACATTCGATATATGCCTGTTTTTTCCCTCCCTTTATCTCCTAATTTTCCTTGCAGGGCACTACTTCGGCTAGTTTAGGCCGATCTTAGCTCGTGAATGTGACCAATATTCTTGTATACTGCCCCTATGTTGCAATTATCCTTCTTACTGAAGTTATGTATGTTATTCCTACTTCTCTGTACTCAAGCGGTTACCGCCGCCATCTGTTCTCTTAGTTATGTTATTGTTTTGATTAATTTATCTGTTTACAGCGCCACATTTTCCTCTTCTCAGGTATATTCTGCTTCTCCTATGGCTGATCCTGTACCTCTACGAGATGGGGTCCTCCCATATGAGATACTGCGGCTAAACACATCCTCGATTGCTTCTCGCCATGGTATTTAAGATTGTCTCACTTAATGCTAAAGGGCTGAACTCCCCCTTTAAACGGTCTTTACTATGGAAAGAAACTAAGCACCTTCAAGCTGACATACTCTGTGTACAAGAAACACACGTATTGCCGTCGACGTACCTAGATTAAAGCATAAAAATTTCCCTCATATATTCTCAGCACCTGCAGTTGGGAGGAAAAAAAGGGGAGTATCCATTGCGTTTAAAGACTCTATTGCATTTCAAATGGAGAAAGTTGAGGTGGATAGCGGTGGGAGATTTGTTATTGTGATCGGCCTCATTAACAATTTCCGACACACAATCGTCTCTTTATATGCGCTCAATTGGCGCCCCTCTGCTTTCTGTAATTCTCTTCTGCGCAAGGTGTCTAAAGTACAAAAGGGACGTCTCATTGTGTTGGGAGACTTTAATACGGTAATGTGGCCTTCTATGCATTCTACTTCCTTAACTGAGGCCAGGGAACCATCAGTAATGGCTAAGCTTTCCCACTCACATGATCTGTATGATGCCTGGCGGATCCAACACCCCACTGAGCGTGATTACAGTTGCAATCCAGGCTGGCTGATCTGCATCGCTTAAATAAATCTTCCTATTTGCCCCAAAGGGCAGCAGAAATAACGTTAATTCAATCCCGCTTGCATGAACTAAATTCTTATCAGTACGACTTGATGCTGAGGAAGCTTAAGCTTCAACATTACTGGCAAGGTAATAAAGGGGGGGAATTACTCGCTAAACAATTGAAGTCGCGCAGTACCAAAACTAGAATTTCTTATCTATCCTGCTCTGATGGATCCAAGGTGTTTGATCCGCAAGGCATTGCTGATGAGTTTGCTAAATACTATGCCTCACTGTATAACCTTTCAGTTGATGCATCCACACCTCAACCTTCTTTGCCCTCTATACAATCATTCTTAAGCCATCTCAATTTGCCCTCACTGTCAGACAGTCAGAAACTAGAAGTATCCTCTGTTTTCTCTCCGGAAGAAGTCTCTGCAGCAATTAAAACCCTAACCCTAAGTTCACACTTGCGCGTTTTACAGCGCGTTCGAACGCGCTGTAAAACGCTCAACACATGCAAACCAATGCTTCCCCATGGGACTGGTTCACATTTTCGCGTTTTACAGCGCGTTGGAACGCGCTGTAAAACGCCCTACGCATAAACAAGTACTTGAGCTTTTTTTTGGGGCGTTTGTCGCGCGTATTGTGATTGACACCACAGTAGTCAATCACAAGAACGCTCGTACGACGCGCGTTTCCTATTTGCAAAAACGCACTGTAATACGCGCGACACAAACGCACGTAAAACGCGCGTTTCAAGAACGCTCAGGTCTGAACCCAGGGTAAAAGTTGGCAAATCACCCAGACCAGACGGTCTCACCAATGAATTTTACAAAGCCCATAACGACCTACTGGTTCCTTACTTAACTAGGCTATTTAACGTTGCTGCATCTTCAGGTTCTCTACCTGAAGAAATGCTAAATGCACTGATAGTCACCCTGCCAAAGCCTGGGAAGTCCCCAGATGTTCCCTCTAATTTTAGGCCAATATCACTCCTCAACGTGGACCTAAAAATCTACGCTAAGGTGATTGCGACCCGCTTGACAGATGTTCTCCCAACGTTAATTGACGCTGATCAAGTTGGATTTGTCAAGGACCGGCAAACGGTAGATGGTACAGATTCTTGAATATTATGTCAGTGGTGGCTGAAGGTCGAGCGCCTTCTCTGCTCCTATCACTGGACGCCGAGAAGGCGTTCGACCGGATCCACTGGGGCTATCTTGAAGCAGTGCTGGGCAAATTTGGTTTTCCCCCGAGGCTTCTGTCTGCCATTTTAGTGTTATACTCCAAACCCTCGGCCAGAGTATATTCCTCAGGAGCCCTCTCCTCGCCCTTTGTGATTTCTAATGGCACAAGGCAGGGGTGCCCCCTTTCTCCCCTCCTATTTGCTCTATTGATGGAACCTCTAGCTCATCATATCAGGTTATCCCCGAATATTAAAGGTATCTCTATTGGTGAAACTGAGCACAAAATAGGTCTTTCCGCGGACGACGTTATTATTTCAGTTACGGACCCCCTATCCTCCTTAATAGCTGTTTCAGATATCATCGACCAGTTTAGTCGGGTGAGCTACTATAAAATGAATTCTCACAAATCGCTTATGCTAGGAATGTGGCTTTTGTCAGATACCAAAGGTGCCATTTCAGCTGAATTCCCTTTCAAATGGGCCGAGGGCAGTATTCCTTACTTAGGTATTACTCTCACGTTCCCCCTTAGTAACCTTCAGTCTGTTAACTATAATGCTATCACCACACAAATCAAAAATGACATTTCGGCCTACTCGCAGTACCCTCTCTCTTAGATGGGCAGAATTGCAGCGGCCAAAATGTTTCTTTTGCCTAAGATTCTGTACTTATTTAGGAACTTGCCTGTCATTGTGCCCCGCAGATATATTGCCTCGCTTCAAACCCTTATCTTACAATTTATATGGAAAAAGCGGAGGGCGAGAGTGGCCGCAGATATCCTATATAAGCCTGTGAAACTGGGGGGGCTGGGATGACCGTGCCTTCTTACCTATTACCAAGCTACTGTGCTCGACCAACTCAAAAGCTGGTGGATTAATGACACCGCAAAAAAATGGGTACAAATGGAAACTAGCTTAACCCGTGCACCCTCATTGCAGCATTTACTTTGGCAAGGAATACTCTCCAAAACACCTCCTCGATCTCCATCAGTCACCAGCCAGGCTGGAATGTCTTTGTGGATCAATTGTCCCCTTATCCCAAAAATCCTTCCGTTCAGAATTATAGATGCTCCATTGTCAACTTTCAGTGCCTGCTTACCGGATACTGATTTCTCACAATGGGAATCTAAAGGTATACTTTCAGTTTCCCGGATCTTTATCTAATGGGGCCCTTATATCCTTCACGGATTTGAGAGAGCGGTATCAAGTCCCATGGTCTGATTTTTATAAATACCTCCAATTACATCACCTTCTAGCCTCTAAGAGCATTACGCATTCTACACAATCCTCTGCGTATGCTGTGTTTTTCCAGAACCCTCTAATACGGAAAGGAGGCATTTCTGAGGCCTATAGGGGGTTACAACTCTCGGTTACTATATCAAAATTCCCGTTCCAGATTAGGGTGAAAAAGACCTAAATAAAACTTTCACGCCAGCAAATTGGGCCTTTGTATTCTCCCTCAGCTCTAAAACCTCGAAATGTGTCAACCACCAGGAGGCCTCGAGGAAGCTCCTTTATAGGTGGTATTATACCCCTTATCGTCTATCCATTATATACCCAACCACCTCGAATGTTTGTTGGCGGTGCATGTCAGCCATTGGCAGCTTAATGCACATCTGGTGGATCTGTCCCACTGTTCACAGTTTCTGGACCAACATATTGTCACTTGTGAATGCTGTAATTGGGGTGGCACTCCCATTCTCCCCGGAAATAGCGTTGCTCTCCTTGGGGCTGGAATGTTTGAGTATAGCAGACCTAACTGTTGTTTTTCATATACTAACCTTAACGAGAGTTGCAATAGCTAAAAGGTGGAAGAGCAGGGATCTCCCAGCCATACCATAAATCGTTGCTAAAGTCCACGATAACTATGGCATGGAACTACTGATTGCGAAAAAATTATGCCGGTTGTCTTGTGTCAGCGTCAGGTGGCAAAAATGGGCATCTTACATATCCAGAAATTATCCTTCTTTACCGGATCTCCAATTGTAGGAGATAAATATCTCATCTCTGTTAATTGATTTTGAATGTGGCGCAGTTTTATTTACTGTTTGTTGGCCGTTTCTCAGCGGCCTTGTTCATTCTTATATAAATGTAAATTTCACATCTAACGTCTTCTATGTTAAAAGTTTGTACTGCAATGTGCAATTTATATTGTATTCATTGTACTGTGACGCTATGGAAGATGTTGAATGCTCAGCTTTCTAATAAAAAATTTGTAAGTAAAAATGTAAAAGTGACAAAACAAATTGATTGTGAGCTTGAAATTGTATGCCTTTAGTGGCCAAAAAGGTATGCACTGCCTTGATACCATGTTGCATATTAGTGTACAGGGCCTCAATATCTAAACTAGCTAGATATGTGCCTTCTGTGACCTGAATCTCCTGTAGTCTGGTGACCGCATCTTTTGTGTCCCTGATATATGATGGCAATGAAGGAACAAAAGGTAAGATAAATTCATCCACCTACTGGCTAATATTTTCAGTAAGACTGTTGTTGCCAGAGATGATAGGTCTACCTGGGATAGGTACCCTCTGCTTGTGTACCTTAGGGATGGCATATATTGTGGCAATGGCCGATTTGGTTTTCAGTAAGAATTTATACTCTTCTTTAGAGATTAGATTATTTCCTTTTGCTGATGTTAAAATGACACGGAGTTCCTCCAGGAACCGACTAGTTGGATTACTGTCCAGTTTTTTTATACGTAGATGTGTCATTAAGAAGTCATATCCTCCTACATGTTTGTCCATTAACACTATATTACCACCCTTATCTGAGGGTTTCAACACAAGATCTTAACCGCTTACCGACCGCCTAACGCAGGATTGCGTCCTGCGGGCGGTCGGTTTGTTCCTTTTTGACACGCGGGCGCATCATCTCGCGAGACGCGAGATTTCCTGTGAACGCGCGCACGCGCGTGCGCGCGTTCACAGAATCGAATCGGGAAGAAGTTAAACTACAGCCTGCCAGCGCTGATCGTGCGCTGGCAGGCTGTAGAAGTTAAAAAAAAATCACATATCAGACGCTGTTTTGTTAATAGCGTCTGATATGCTTGCTGTTCGTTCCTTTGGTGGTCCCTTTTGCTTGGGACCACCAAAGGAAACTTTTATAAGTGCACCAATCACCACACAGACCCCCCATCCATCCCCCCCACCCCATCACTGATTAACCCCTGATTAAACCCTGATTAACCCCCGATCACCCCATGTCACCCCCCTGTCACTAATCACCCCCCTGTAAGGCTCATTCAGACGTCCATATGTGTTTTGCGGATCCATGGATCCGCGGATCTGCAAAACACGGACACCGGCAATGTGCTTTCCGCATTTTGCGGATCCGCACATTGCCAGAACTATATAGAAAATGCCTTTTCTTGTCCGCAATTGCGGACAAGAATAGGACATGCTCTATCTTTTGCGGAGCTGCGGCCGGATGTTTGGGGGCCGAAACCCGGAAGTTTGTGGCCGCAGCTCCGCAAATGCTGATGCGGCGAGCGCATAGTGTGCTCTCTGCATCACCGCCAGCCCCATTCACACTGAATGGGTCCGCATCTATTCCGCAGAATTGCGGAATAGATGCGGACATTTTTGCGGACGTGTGAATGGGGCCTTACTACTTTTTTTTTGCACATTTTTTGGCAGAGATTTATTCATCCACATTGATCGATGCGAATGAGGAAATCTGTGCCGTTCATTATTTTTTTTTTTGCACGTTTTTGGGCAGAGATTTTTTCATCCACATTGATCGATGCGAATGAGGAAATCTGTGCCATTCATTTTTTTTCTTTATTCAGCCCAGAGGCTGAACGGGAAAAAAAATCTCATTACCCGTATGCTCAATATAAGGAGAATCGCAGAAACTCCTAATGCTGGCCATACGTGTAGTGATTGCGGAGACCCTCAAATGCCAGGGCAGTATAAATACCCCACATGTGACCCCATTTTAGAAAGAAGACACCCCAAGGTATTCCGTGAGGGGTATGGTGAGTTCATGTAAAATTTTATTTTTTGTCACAAGTTAGTGGAATATGAGACTTTAAAAAAAAAAAAATAATATATGTCAATTTCCGCTAAATTGTGCCAAAAATTTTTTTTTTCTGTGAACTCACCATACCCCTCACGGAATACCTTGGGGTGTCTTCTTTCCACAATGGGGTCACTTGTGGGGTATTTATACTGCCCTGGCATTTTAGGGGCCCTAAAGCGTGAGAATCCAAATGTGTAAAAATGCCCTGTGAAATCCTAAAGGTACTCATTGGAATTTGGGCCCCTTTGTGCATTTTGGCTGCAAAAAAGTGGCACACATGTGGTATCACCGTACTCAGGAGAAGTAGGGCAATGAGTTTTGCGGTGTCTTTTTATATATACCCATACTTTGTGTGAGAAATATCGTTGTAAACGACAACTTTTTAATTTTTTTTATACAAAGTTGTCAGTTTACCGAGATATTTCTCTCACCCAGCATGGGTATATGTAAAAATAGACCCCAAAACACATTGCCCTACTTCTCCTGAGTACGGCGATACCACATGAGTGACACTTTTTTGCACCCTGGGGTGCGCAAAGGGGCCCAAATTCCAACGAGTACCTTTAGGTTTTACAGGATTGCTCACAATTTAGCCCCCCCAAAATGCCAGAACAGTACAAACACCCCACAAATGACCCCATTTTGGAAAGAAGACACCCCAAGGTATTCACTGAGGGGCATAGGGAGTCCATGAAAAATTTAACTTTTTGTCAAAAGTTAGCAGAAAGGGAGACTTTGTGAGAAAAAACAATAAAAAAATCAATTTCCGCTAACTTGTGCCAAAAAATTTTTTTTTTATGAACTCGCCATGCCCCTCACGGAATACCTTGGGGTGTCTTCTTTCCAAAATGGGGTCACATGTGGGGTATTTATACTGCCCTGCCATTTTAGGGGCCCTAAAGCATGAGAAGAAAAATGCGTAAAAATGGCCTCCTAAAAGGTACTCATTGGTTTTAGGGCCCCTTTGCGCATCTTGGCTGCAAGAAAGTGTCACACATGTGGTATCGCCGTACTCAGGAGAAGTAGGGCAATGTTTTTTGGGGTGTATTTTTACATATACCCATGCTGGGTAAGAGAAATATCTCTGTAAATGACAACTTTGTATAAAATTTTTTAAAAAGTTGTCATTTACAGAGATATTTCTCACACCCAGCATGGGTATATGTAAAAATACACCCCAAAACACATTGCCCTACATCTCCTGAGTACGGCGATACGACATATGTGACACTTTTTTGCAGCCAAGATGCGCAAAGGGGCCCTAAACCAATGAGTACCTTTAGGATTTCACAGGGCATTTTTATGCATTTTGGATTCTCACGCTTTAGGGCCCCTAAAATGCCAGGGCAGTAAAAATACCCCACATGTGACCCCATTTTGGAAAGGAGACACCTCAAGGTATTCTTTGAGGGGCATGGCGAGTTCACAGAATTTTTTTTTTTTTGGCACAAGTTAGCGGAAATTGATATTTTTTTTTTTGTTTTTTGTTTTTTTTTACAAAGTCTCATATTTCACTAATTGTGACAAAAAATTAAATTTTACATGAACTCGCCATACCCCTCATGGAATACCTTGGGGTGTCTTCTTTCTAAAATGGGGTCACTTGTGGGGTATTTATACTGCCCTGGCATATTTGGGGCCCCCAAAGTGTGAGAAGAAGTCTGGAATCCAAATGTATAAAAATGCCCTGTGAAATCCTAAAGGTACTCATTGGAATTTGGTTCCATTTACACATCTTGGCTGCAAAAAAGTGTCACACATGTGGTATCGCCGTACTCAGGAGAAGTAGGGCAATGTGTTTTGGGGTGTATTTTTACATATACCCATGCTGGGTGTGAGAAATATCTCTGTAAATGACAACTTTTTAAATTTTTTTATACAAAGTTGTCAGTTTACAAAGATATTTCTCTCACCCAACATGGGTATATGTAAAAATACACCCCAAAACACATTGCCCTACTTCTCCTGAGTACAGCGATACCACATGTGTGCCACTTTTTTGCAGCCTGGGTGCGCAAAGGGGCCCAAATTCCAACGAGTACCTTTAGCTTTTACATGGCAGCTCACAAGTTAGCCCCGCCCAAAATGCCAGAACAGTAAACACACCCCACAAATGACCCCATTTCGGAAAGTAGACACCCCAAGGTATTCACTGAGGGGCATAGTGAGTCCGTGGGAGATTTTTATTTTTTTTTGCCAGAAGTTAGCAGAAATGGAAACTTTATTATTTTTATTTTTTTCCTCAGAAAGTGTAATTTTCCGCTAACTTGTGAAAAAAAATTAAATCATACATGAACTCACCATGACCCTCCGCGAATACTTTGGGGTGTCTTCTTTCTAAAATGGTGTCATTTGGGGGGTATTTATACTTTCCTGGCATTCTAGCACCTGAAGAAACATGACAGGTGCTCAGAAAGTCAGAGCTGCTTCAAAATGCTGAAATTCACTTTTTTGCACCATAGTTTGTAAACGCTATAACCTTTACCCAAACCAATAAATATACACTTATTGGATTTTTTCTTATCAAAGACATGTAGAACAATAAATTTTGCAAAAAATTTATATAGAAATGTAGTTTTTACAAAAAAAATTACAACAGAAAGTGAAAAATGTAATTTTTTTGCAAAAATTTCGGTAATTTTTGATTAATAGCAAAAAAAGTAAAAATGTCAGCAGCAATGAAATACCACCAAATGAAAGCTCTATTAGTGAGAAGAAAAGGAGGTAAAATTCATTTGGCTGGTAAGTTGTATGACGGAGCAATAAACGGTGAAAGTAGTGTAGTGCAGAATTGTAAAAAGTGGCCTGGTCATTAAGGGTGTTTAAGCTAGGGGGGCTGAAGTGGTTAATTTTGCTTAAGCTCATCAAAAGCAATAATTTCATCCGCATCTAGATTTATTATGCTGGATGATGAAGTTTTTATAGTTTTGAGGTCCTTTGTGACCAAATTGACAAACGTCTCAATATTTGCATATTGCGAAAAGGGAGGAGTGTACAGAGATTGTGGTTTTAATGTAGACAAAGGAGGGTCAATCGTGTCTTCGACTGTTAAATTTTCACAGTCTAATGACTCTAGGATTTGTAGGGCTGTCAACACTTTATCCTTTAATGTGCGACAGTCTCTCTCCTTCTGTTTATGTACCTTATGTAGGGCTAGCTTTCTGGCAAAACAATTAACATCCTTCACCCAAGTGAAGCATTCAAAATTGGGTGTGGGTGTAAAGGATAGACCTCTTTTAAGAAGTTTATAATGTCTATCCTGTAAAGGATAGTCAGAGAGGTTAATGATTTGCATCCTGTCACTGTCTCTCAATTCTTTGCATTGTAAGCCCATTTGTCCCTGTCTCGCAGAGTAATTCCTGGGGCTAAAAAAGACTGTGGATTGACTGTGCTCATGGTAGTGGGGGGATTGGTTTGAGAGGCACCGGTGAAAAAGGAAGGTGTATAGGAGACACTTGAAGTAGGTGGTAGTACTCCACCCATAGTAGTCGTTGCCAGGGGCAACTTCTGTATCTCTGTCTGCGCCTGTCGACTGCATTCTGATGCCATCTGTGTATTTCTTCATGTTTGGTTGTCTTGTGCGGTTTGAGACTGATACTGCGGTGCCGGTGCTCTTCTTTGTTGTGCCGGTGTACGATACTTATTTTTACGTTTGGTACCAGTGTACCTATTATTGTATTGTTTTGGTAATGTGTCCTCCGGACCTGACACATCTGATTCAGAGGTATCTGTATTAGACACCTGCACGTTGGTATAATTTGTTTTCATATTGAAATTGGTCCTATTTTTTACTGTATAAATTTGTCCAGTCTCAAAATCTCTCCTATCTCTCATATATTTCCTGTGTTTCCTGTCTTTGTTTTCCGTTTGTAAATGTTCTATATTTTTTTCAATTTTTGCTCATACATAACAAATTCAGAAGAGGTACTAAAATTCTGTATCTGTGTGATATCTTTTTCCAATTGGGTACTAAATTTAACCAGAACACTCCTCTAGTAATACAGTGGGTACTGCAACATACCTAGCGAATTTTCAGTAAGCAACTGTTGCCAGTCTTTTATAAATTCAGGGTCCTCTTGATGTGAGTTAGGGACTATATTGATTCGCAATAGCTAATTTTGTCGCCCCCATGACTGCGCCTATTGACCACGCCCTTTGACCCGCCCCTTTTTTGTTGGCCACATATTTATACAGACTGTACCCTTCATTGTGGTAAGGTCACGTTTTCTCCCTCCAGCTACATACCATGTCATCCACAGAACCCCACAAGTGTCATCCACAGATCCCCACAAGTGTCATGCCCCACATATCCCCCTAAATGTCATCCACAGATCCCCCTAAATGTCATCCACAGATCCCCTCCCCGCCCAGCGCCGCCTCTTAGCTAATTTATTCACTTCACTTGCCTTGGTGTAATTGCAGATAAGCGCTTTATTCTACCACAGGCGACGGCGCATGCGCACTTTGCTTGACGATGCCTCTGCCAGTGCACCTGTGCGAGATTAAGGCGCTTCTCTGCAATCATGGGCGTAGCTATAGGGGGTGCAGAGGTAGCAGTCGCTACCAGGCCCAGGAGCCTGAGGGGGCCCAAAGACACTTGTCCCGCATAAGACGACACACAAAGCACTGAGGGAAGGGGCCCCAAGCTGAGCTCTTGCACCAGGGCCCATGAGCCGTTAGCTACGCCCCTGTCTGCCATTACACAGAGGCAAGTGAAGTGAATAAATTAGCTAGGAGGCAGGGCCGGGGGCCGTATAAGGAGCAGCGCCGGAGCATCCAGAAAGAGTGCACTCTACGCGGTGGCGTACCTTGCTTATGGGTGGCGCTGGCACTGGATATGCCACTAACAAATGCACCGTTGGGACATTAAAACTATTGTCTGGAAAGAAGTCTGTGAGAATGACCCCCAAAAGTCAAGCGATCCCTTACAATATATATACACTGAAAAGTGAAGAGGCCTCTGGTTTTATAGGGGCCACACAAAGAGAAAAGGGCCACTTTGATATTTCTGTGTGTCAACCATAGCGTGACCCTAGAGTTAAGAGGACATTTCTGATTTTCCTGTTCAGAAAATGTCCAAAGATGATGGTTCTCATGTAACTAAACAGAAAAACTGGCCTTGTTGCCCATAGCAACTAATCACTGCACAGCCTTCTTTAGAATCATTAAAGCTGCGCTGTGATTGGTTGGCTCGGTGATGATGTCACAGAGGCCATTGTGATGTCACTGCTGACTGAGGTTATATAAGGGGGCTCTTCCCCCCGGCTGCCTGTATTTCATTGGCCATTCTATGGTGCTGAAAGACTCCCGTGGAGACAATGCGGTTTACCCTATTGTTTCTGTGCTTCAGCGTGATCTATCCAGTTCATTTTAATATACTGCTGGTGAGTATCCATGTGGCGGTCATATATATATATATAATCTATAGGGAAGGGACATAGAATATACAATATCCATTTCTCACTTAGAATGCTCTGGGAATTACAATACGGTCTCACTTTTTCTCTAGGATAATGCACAAGCAGCGCCCCCGGGTGCAGAGCCGTCCAAATTACTGGACTTCTACAGATGGATGAAGAAATCTGTATTTGGGGTGAGTCAGATAATGACATCATTATCCCACATCTATCAGTTCTATTATATATCAGCGCTCTCTTCTGTAGATAGGTCCATGTTATTTCCACAGTGGAGCCTCATCTAAGTACATACCAACATTGGGACAAGTAGACTAGGGTTGAACCCAAACTGTAAAAAGTTGTTCAAGGGGGGGTCCAGAACCGCTGGACCACAACTGTCGGTGCGCCACTGTAGCTGCCAATTGTCCTGTGTTAAAGACCGCCTAGGGGCCTTTTTTAACATGCTTTAGGGCGGCCTGGGGGGCAATTGCCTCCCTGCCACCCGTACCAGCCCACCCCTGCCCATCACACTGCTAACACAATGATCTCTTACCTTCTCCCCACACAGTATAATGCCCTCTACGTACCCCTCACACTGCATCATGTCTTCTTATGTGCCCCCAACCCAGAATAATGCCCTCTTTATGTGCCCCCCAGCTAAATATTCTGCCTGTGGGTGAGCACTCACTTAAAGAGGACCTTTCACTGCTCCGGACATGCCTGGTTTAATAGCTTCATGAATTCCCCATGTGATAACAACTCTGGAACAGCTATTCTAATGTCTGTATGTTGCGCCATTCCTCTATTCTTTCTACCAGAAGTTATAATTCAATTGCTATTGGTCTTCAGTAAGGGTACAGAGGGGAGGTACCTGCACAGGCGGGTATACCTGCACAGACTCACTCTATCCAATCAATACTGCCATGTTCAGACTGTGCAGGTTCAACTCCCCCCTCCCCCCCCCCAACTGATTACCCCCCTCTGTACCCTTACTGATGGATAATGGCAATTCATTCTTAACTTCTAGTAGAAATAATAAAGGAATGGCACTACATAGAGCCATAAGAATAGAAGCTCCAGAATTGTTTTTACATGGGGAATGCATGAAGCTATTAAACCAGGAATGTCAGGAGTGGTGAAAGGTCCTCTTTAACCCAGTTCCCCAGGACGAATGGAACAGATCAGTCACTGGCGATCTGCTCTGGTCTGTCTGGTGGCGAGACGCAGAAGTTGAGAAGAAGTCACTTTATCGTACCTGCCAGCACCAGACTGTAATTCACAGGGTGAATGGTGGAAATCACAGCGTCCTGTTTCGCTGCTGTATTCAACTGAATCCATGGCCTAAGGACATAGATGTAGTTAAATAGATGGCGGTGCCAGCTGCCAGGGGAAGGGACACCCACCTATCCATCTCTGGGGCCCCATACAATTGTGTTATCTGCATAATGGTCAAATACATCACTACTTCAGGAAAGCAGTGACCACTGACACCCATTACTGCCCCCATGATAAGTCACTTCTTACTTTGAAATCTGCTTTTCTTTTAATTGTTTCCCTTTTTATTGTAGGTCGTTCCACCGGCTGTTCCGCCCCCCAAAGAAGGCTTTGCCCTGTTTTGGGACTGCTGTGCAGACATACAGGAGACGGTGATTGGGGTGAGTAACTATTTACTACCAATATTACACATACATGTTACCTAAGTTCTGTAACTTCTCTCCATAAATCTCCCATTTCCCCGGTGATCACATCTGTAGTCGTGGCTCGATCCAAGAGTTAATGAGAGGATGAGGGGTGAGCAGATTGTTAAGGCTCATTCACAATCTTCTTTTTCAGATTTTTATACAAAGACCTGTCCCAGCTAAGGAGGAACCGTCTCGGGTCGAGAAGATCCTTGGGTGGGTCGAGGAGAATATCTTCGGAGTAAGTAGAGTATTTTACTTTATGCTAGACTGAATTTATGACATATAATTTCCCTCCCAAAGCCAAGAATCTTACAGGAGTGAAGAGAATTAGGACAAACGCAATCACCATGTGATGATTAAAAAAGATCCCAAATGTAAAATTAAGAAAACAGATACAAATAAAACCTTTGGTTATTGTCTTTTATAACTCAATGTATCCTTAAGGGAATGATTTTCCTAGAGTTTTCCCCTTTCAGAATCCAATCACCTTAACATTCTTGGCCATTGTGACCCCTGGGAATGTCCATATGGAGGATTTTGCGAATACAGAGTCACCACCACCTTAAATCCATCTTCCTCAGACTCATCATTTCCTTCTATTTTCTTTCAGATTGCTCCATTACCACCTGATCCACCCGAGTCACCTTGTGTGGCTTTCATACATCTCCTTAAAAAGAAAACCTCCTTGGTGAGTGTGATATTCAGAGAAGAATCATTCTTGTTATGGAGGGGGGGGGGGGGATTTATCCTTCTGAATCCAGATGTAACATATTCCTAATATTCACACCATTGCATAGTTACCAACACTCATTTTGATACATTTTGGCCATTTAAACCCATGGGTCAAAAATAAACGAGGGATGGGGGGTTGGCTTATATACGTATGAGCCATTCTCCACCTGGGACCACCAATATTTGGAAGGATTGTCTATATAAATTAGAAACAGAGCTCCAGAGGCCTAATAGAAACTCTGTACAGGCCCAGACCTACGTCACCATGTGCTCTTCCCTGTAGCTCTGCCCCTAAAGGACTTGCTACGGAGGAGATCTATGTTGATCAGGTGGAAAGAACTGGCTATGACATATATAGGGGTACACACACTTTTCCTGCACAGGAGACCTGATTGTTATTATGTACTGTAAATACTATTACCCCCAATATCCCCTTATACTATTACCCCCAATATCCCCAATAATGCTATGCCTTATAAGATCCTCAACATCACTTTAACAACTATTCCCTTTCTTGTTGCAGATAAACATCGATTGGTCCAGGCTCCTTTCCTTCCTTGGAGATTTGGTGTCATTTATAGTTGGTGCCGCCGGCTTTCTTGCCAATCTCATTGCAATCATGGAATGGATAAAAGGACCTGATGTCCGTGAAACGCAGGGATCATTTGAGATCATAGATCTACGTGGAAATGAGTATTCTGGTGGTTGGCGCGGGAGATAACATCTGGCGGTAATATAACTAATCTGGAAATCTAACGCTGTAGAGGAGAATACATTGTCGTCTTCTTCCTAATAATCATTTTTGTGCTTTTTTCTTTTAGTCCAGAACCATCTTCCAGCCCTGTCATCTCCAACTGTATGGGCTAGTGGGCGAGAAAATAACATCTTAAGAAGATGTCCCAATGACTCCCGCGCCTTTTCACCGCCCGTGGCTGGGTCATCTAGTTCACCCCACAGCTAATCTCTTCCACCACGCCCAGGATTCTTCTGGTGACGAGGGGCAGAGAGGACCCAATGCATAAATCCTAGCGATCTAAGACATGGTAAATGACATTTTACTAGTACATCACATTTTCTGTTCTATGCTCTTCTATATCAATGTGGGGATGAGGGTTTGGTTGGAGTCTTGAAGGAACCTGTCAGCATGACAATTCAGGGTAATCTGCAGGAAGCCTGTTATAGAGCAGGAGGAGCTGAGCAGATTGATTAGCGGTGCTTGTAATTGATCCATTTACATTCCTAATCTTTCTACACTTAGGAGTCCAGTGGGCGGTCCTATCAGTGACTGGAAGTTACCTCTTTATGTACACTTACAGTATGTATGGAAGGCTATCAATCACTGGTAAGACCACCCACCGGACTCCTACATATAGGAAGAGCAGGGCTAGAAATGGTTAAGTACACGTTCTACTGAACCTATTCCCATAAAACTATAGACCAGTCTGCTCAGCTCCTCCTGCTCTATAACCTGCACTGCTTCTTCACTGTGACAGGTTCCTTATAAATGAGGGTGGCCCCATTCACACTGTAGTCTCTATAGACCAGTAGTAGATTCGCACCATATGAGTAAATGAAGAGGTTGTCCGGAATAGTAATATTGATGGTTTTTCCGAAGGATAGGCCATCAGTATTAGGGTGGTGGGGGTGGGCACCCCTGCTGATCAGCTGTATATAGAGGCCGTGGTGCTCCTGTCAGCTCTGCAGCCTCTCCATTGCTCCGTACAGTAGGTATACATTTGGCACACGCACTGATCTTACTGATTGTGGCGGGAAGTAATTATGAGCCATGAAAAAGATGATTCTGATAAATTGTAGAATGTGATTTCCTCTCTTTTAGATACTCCACCATGTCATGGTCACTGTCTTCATGGTATGAACATTCTTTCTCATTTAGTTCTGAAAGGATGGGAACCAGGCGACAGAAAAACACCAGCCTCGCCCTGTATTTCCTGACGTGCTTGACATCACAGCGCCTGAGCCGCCACTTCTTCAGGGACTATGTAAGAGCAATAGCCCCCTCACAGGAACATCTGTGGCCGGCTCCGTCACCATCATGATGACTGCTGGCCTATGGTAGGTAACATTTATAAGTTACTCTATGGACCACATCTATTAATGCTGCTTAATATTTACACAGCGTAAACGTAGTCCAGGCAGTCACAAGATGCGCCAAATTTATCCCAGTCATGCGCGCTGTGTGATAGATTTGGCCATTGCGTGACATTAGGTTAGTTTCTCTACTTTACACCAGCTCAAGGTTAACTTACTTTTTGGCATTATTTTGTACACAAAAACTGGCGCACTCCGTTCTTATCTGTAGGGTCTTTAATACATCTACCTAGCCTCGGCCCCTTCTCTAGACTCTTTACAAAGTGTCTTTGGAGGAGCAGGAAAGCATCTAAAGCCATGAGTAATGTGGCGCCCATGGAATAGTGTAGGAATAGTAAATCTGCCCCTAAATAATAAGGATTGATATTAAATCCCTGATCTTTCTTTCTTTCAGCATCTGCATGTTCTGGAGGAAAAAAATCCACTCAAAAGGTCCTCTGGACAAAGAGTCAGTATACCGGTGAAATGACAAGCACGAAGCCACAGAACTGTCAGCATCGAAAGAAATTCCCCCAAAACTTTCCTCTTCTTTTACCTTATAACCCCTCTTCCTTCTAAAAAAATAAATAAATTCTCCCCTTCCCTTCTCCCCTAAGTACCGCTGTGTTGTTCTATGTTATAGCCTCTAGAAAAATAATCTTTAAAAAACAAAGTTGCGGACCCCTTTGGCGCTGCCTAGACCTTGATTAAATGAACTTCAGAATTTAAGTGTCTGGTATTAAAGGGTTTCTGTCACCAGATTTTACCCTATTAAGCTAGGTGACATTAGTGATGCGCTAATGTCAGCAGACCCTAACTAGCCTATTCCTACTTTTACAGTGCCCCACTGGGATATGTGGGTATTGCAAAATTATTATAAAACTGTCATGTGATATTGCGTGTCTTTTTGTCATTATATTACCTGTTGTATCCCTGTTCACAGGCTGGTTAGGTGCAGTACACATAATCACCACTAGATGGGGATAGCACCACTTTCTATATATAGACCAGTTCAGGCCTAGACAAAGTGGTGAGTTGAAGAGTTTAGAGTGAGGAGAACCAAGATACAGAATATACAAAGAGTAACGGGCAATTATTTAGAGTTCAAGGACCTTTGTGCAGTAGGTGAAGGGTTTAGCAGCCTCCGGCAACCTCACCGAGTTTGTACTGGAAGAAGGGGGATTAGGAAACAGAACCTCCAACCAGTAAGGATACCACATAATCACAGCCTGAGTCAGGATCAAATACAGCCTGTCTACAGTGGGTCCACAGAGTTCCTCTTTATGCTTAAAGACTGTGTTTCATCTGGATGTACATGTGACCAAAGGAACCTACACTTAGTAAAAGTTGTGAGTTGGATCCAACAATTGCTTCCTTCATTATTCATCATTCCACGACTACTACACTTATCATTTGTACCTAATGGTGCTGGCGTCATGAACCAGGAGCCCAGCCGCACAAGCACTCTAAACACCGCCACCATCGAGGGCACATCAACTTCCATCTGGCTGGTGTTCCCTGCAACCAAGAGTGCCCCGGAACATTTCGTACTGTCTTCCAAATCACTGCACTGTCGACCCAGGGAGGCATCTGCTAACCGTGAGTACCCAAGGAACTACTACCCTCATCGGCCCACCATCACCTCACGTGTTGCCTCTGCGGTCCGGCACGCTGCACTTTTATCTGTGCCCCCTAGAAGCTCTGTACCTATAAGCTCTGTTTACCCACTTTTGTTGCTTCCCTCCAAGTCCTGATTGACAGGGCCAGGCAGCGATCGCATCCATCTGCCAGCCCTGTGTTCTGGGGAAGTCTCTCGCCGGTCAGAATTCTGCGTAGACGCAGCGAGGAAGCTGGTAGCTGGCGAGCGTCTTTCCCTCTCTGCGCCTGTGCCGAATACTGAACCGCGCACGGTGTATCCTAGCATGCATGCTGGGCCCGCACTCCCTGGATTTTATGTGGCTGTCATGGCCAATAACAGGTAGGATTTAGCGTTAGGACAACTCATAGAGGCGGCCTTGGCGCGGCGGGTGGCTTATTACTTTTTAATCAAAGTGTACACTAACACCTCTGATAACTTCTAACATAGAGGCAGGGCAGAGTTCTGGTTGCAGTGCTGTTGCATTTCTGTGTTTGTATGTATATTTTTCCATGGATACGTGCACCTGCATACAGGGACGTGCTGACTGACCCCTGCTTGTGTTTCTGTGTAGTATATACTGGAGGCGTGGCGGCCTCCTTTCAGTCGTGCACACGTGTCTAGTTTGTCTGCCCTAGAGGCTGGTTTTAATCAGAGTAAGTATAAAACTGAACTTGCATTCATAGTACCTACTAATAGCCATCTGGCTCCAGGAAGAGTACACAGTGGGCTCAGCATGCATGTTGGTACCTGCGTCCCTGGTACCAATGGAGGCTGTTATGGCACCAAAAAGGTTAATAAGCATGGTGGATCCTAGCATGCATGCTGGGCCCGCACTCCCTGGATTTTATGTGGCTGTCATGGCCCACAACAGGTAGGATTTAGCGTTAGGACCACTCATAGAGGCGGCCTTGGCGCGGCGGGTGGCTTATTACTTTTTGATCAAAATGTACACTAACACCTCTGATAACTTCTAGCATAGAGGCAGGGCAGAGTGCTGGTTGCAGAGTGCTGTTGCATTTCTGTGTTTGTATGTATATTTTTGCCATGGATACGTGCACCTGCATACAGGGACGTGCTGACTGACCCCGCTTGTGTTTCTTTGTAGTATATACTGGAGGTGTGGCGGCCTCCTTTCAGTTATGCACACCTGACTAGTTTGTCTGCCCTAGAGGCTGGTTTTAATCAGAGTAAGTATAAAACTGAACTTGCATTCATAGTACCTACTAATAGCCATCTGGCTCCAGGAAGAGTACACAGTGGGCTCAGCATGCATGTTGGTACCTGCGTCCCTGGATACTAATGGAGGCTGTTATGGCACCAAAAATGGTTAATAAGCATGGTGGATCCTAGCATGCATGCTGGGCCCGCACTCCCTGGATTTTATGTGGCTGTCATGGCCCATAACAGGTAGGATTTAGCGTTAGGACCACTCATAGAGGCGGCCTTGGCGCGGCGAGTGGCTTATTACTTTTTGATCAAAATGTACACTAACACCTCTGATAACTTCTAACATAGAGGCAGGGCAGAGTGCTGGTTGCAGAGTGCTGTTGCATTTCTGTGTTTGTATGTATATTTTTCCATGGATACGTGCACCTGCATACAGGGACGTGCTGACTGACCCCTGCTTGTGTTTCTGTGTAGTATATACTGGAGGCGTGGCGGCCTCCTTTCAGTCGTGCACACGTGTCTAGTTTGTCTGCCCTAGAGGCTGGTTTTAATCAGAGTAAGTATAAAACTGAACTTGCATTCATAGTACCTACTAATAGCCATCTGGCTCCAGGAAGAGTACACAGTGGGCTCAGCATGCATGTTGGTACCTGCGTCCCTGGTACCAATGGAGGCTGTTATGGCACCAAAAATGGTTAATAAGCATGGCGGATCCTAGCATGCATGCTGGGCCCGCACTCCCTGGATTTTATGTGGCTGTCATGGCCCAGAACAGGTAGGATTTAGCGTTAGGACAACTCATAGAGGCGGCCTTGGCGCGGCGGGTGGCTTATTACTTTTTGATCAAAGCGTACACTAACACCTCTGATAACTTCTAACATAGAGGCAGGGCAGAGTTCTGGTTGCAGTGCTGTTGCATTTCTGTGTTTGTATGTATATTTTTCCATGGATACGTGCACCTGCATACAGGGACGTGCTGACTGACCCCTGCTTGTGTTTCTTTGTAGTATATACTGGAGGTGTGGCGGCCTCCTTTCAGTTATGCACACCTGACTAGTTTGTCTTCCCTAGAGGCTGGTTTTAATCAGAGTAAGTATAAAACTGAACTTGCATTCATAGTACCTACTAATAGCCATCTGGCTCCAGGAAGAGTACACAGTGGGCTCAGCATGCATGTTGGTACTTGCGTCCCTGGTACTAATGGAGGCAGTTATGGCACCAAAAATGGTTAATAAGCATGGCGGATCCTAGCATGCATGCTGGGCCCGCACTCCCTGGATTTTATGTGGCTGTCATGGCCCAGAACAGGCAGGATTTAGCGTTAGGACCACTCATAGAGACGGCCTTGGCGTGGCGAGTGGCTGATTACTTTTTGATCAAAATGTACACTAACACCTCTGATAACTTCTAACATAGAGGCAGGGCAGAGTGCTGGTTGCAGAGTGCTGTTGCATTTCTGTGTTTCTATGAATACTGAACCGCGTGAGATTTCCCCAGAGCACAGGGCTGGCAGACGGATGTGAGCGCTGCCTAGCCCTGTCAATCAGGACTTGGAGGGAGGCAACAAAGGTGGGTAAACTGAGCCTCTAGGTAAAGGAACAACCCGCGTGAGCGGGTGTTGTTCTGCTGTCTGTGGGGAATGGTTCTGAGGGTATGTTCCCGATCGTGTGCTCATATTGCTCAGATATGGATTCTCGAGTGGTGTGTTAGGTAGAGAGTGAGCTGTTGTTGCTGTGTCGTCGTAGATCTGTGTTGGGGCGCCGGTTCTTGTCCCCCAGGAGGCAAAATATATCCAGATGCGTATTCTAGGTACTTGACTCATAGGTATACTTGGGTTGTAGTTAGTGGGTATTTATATTTATTGTTGCATTTATAATATCATTTCATATATTTCATTCAGGCATTTTGGAGTGAGGGTATTCAATTGATAGATCCAATACACTTCTCTTTTTTGGAGGAGGTCGAATCTCTTGTAGGGATTAGATGGTATGAAATCTATTGGGGTGATACATATCTGGTGTTTTTCTTTTTCAGGGGTACTCATGCAGTGTCTAGATAGATTGTGTTTGGTGTACAGTTTCTGTATATTGTGACGGTGTTGATTTAAACGGCAGTGTAATGGTTGGGTGGTGCGTCCTACATATTGCAGTCCGCACTGGCATTTAATCATATAGATTACATATGATGATTGGCAGGTTAGGTGATGTTTGATGCTGAGGGAGGTATCGTTGGTGTTTGAGGAAAAGGATGTTTTTGTGTGTGATGGTCTTACAACAGAGGCAGAGTTGGGTTTTGCAGTTATAGCTGACCAATTTTTGAGTATTTTGGGGTTTTTGTTTAATGTCTGTGTTTTCGGGGGTGTGTCCTTTCAGATGGTGTTTTGGTTTGCTTGGTGCTAGTAGGTTTCGGATTGTGGGGACTCTGTATGTGATTTTCTGTCTGTTTGGTAGATCATTTTTGAGGTATGGGTCTTGTAGTAGGATGTGCCAGTGTTTTTGTCTGATTTGTAGGATAGAGTTAGATGTACTGTACCGCCTGACAAAATGAACGGTTTCAAACGGGGCAGGTTCTTTTGTACATGGTTGTAGGCATTTAGATTGTGTTAACTTGCGGCTTCTTTTGTGTGCGTCGGATATGATTTTTTTGGAATCTTTTTTCTAGTAGTTGTGCAGTGAAGTCTGTATCATTGGTGCAGTTGCATCTTATGCATTTATATTGGCTATATGGAATATTCCTGAGCCATTTCTTGTGATGGAAACTCCAATATTGGATGTAGCTATTCGTGTCTATGGTCTTAAAGAAGGTTTTTGTGATAATTTTGTTGTCTTGATTGTTTACAATGATGTCTAGGAATTCTATTGATTTTCTACTAAATTTAGGTGGGAAGGTGATATTCCAGTCTGTGAGGTTGAGGCTGTTACAGAAACCAAGTGCTGATATCTTATCACCATCCCAGATGATGAACAAATCGTCTAAGAAGATTGCCCAACAGGAGAGAGGTGATGATGAGGAGATCTCTCCAACTACCACATTAGTAATTACTTCAGGGAACAAAAGGTAGTTTATTCTAAGACTTAACGTTTAATAGATACTATGATAAAAGGTACGAACATTACATATAGTGCCAGTGTGTGCACACACAAAGAGCTATAAGAGGTGGAGGATGGGTTTTAACCACCATTAACTGGGGTAAACCAAGAGAATCCCCCACTCAACTATAGTAAGGTATCGGATAGATGGTATCAAGCAAAGGAGCAGAAGTGGACCTAACTGTGTGGATATAGGTACCTGAGAGGGTGCGCTAAAGCGTATGGCTAATAGTAGGCTTCCCCCAGTCTCTGGTTCATGGGGTCCGTTGGTCCAAGGCATCAGCAGGAGGGGAGGACGGCGTGTGGCTTGTCCTCAACATGTGTAGTGCGGCAATATATATCTTTATAGTAGACTATCCAAATTTTATCTCTACATATTTAAAACCGGAACACTCACAAACCTGAGACACCGGAAGACAAGAAGTCCTATTTTCGGGAGGAACCAAGCAGCCTGTGTGCAGCACAATGGATGACAGTGTTAGTCCTCCCCGGTGCCTGTCAGCCCCTTCCTGGTGAAGTCTGCCCCGGGCTGTGTGACATAACCCCCTGTGTGTAGCCAAGCCTTGCAGCTAAAGGCTTATTCAGCAGCTTAACCTGCGAGCGATAATCTGGACTGCGCACTGGAGGCAGCCGACGAGGTCATCACCAAGGGGAGGGGAACTGATCCCGGCGGCAGAGCCAGGGAAACTTCCACACCTGGGCCGAGGTAAGCTGGCTCCTCACTGGTTTCTGTGCTCCGATGGACAGAGGACGGCTGGGTGCGGCCAATGGCTGGAGACCAGCGTGTGTGCGGCGCTGATCATGTATGGGTGGGAACCATGCCTCCTCACAGAAAAAAGAGGATGAGAGAGCCGATGCTAAACCCCGACAGTCCTGCTACCCTCTGGCTTGGAGGAACACAGGGCGGGCAGGCTGCGTTACTGCAGTGTTCTTCTACAGACTCGATGTGCCTGATATGGAAACTGAGAGCAGAGCAGTGTGGGCAAAAAGCCAATGTGGTCAAGTTCCCTTGCCATTTAAGATTGACAGTTCCTACTAATGTTTATGCACTTCTGTTTTAACGGCCGTTATTCTAACGGGCTTAATGTGTAGTATATATATATATATATATATATATATATATATTGTGGTAAGGTGCAGGGTGCCGTCGTGGATGGCAGGTATGTGTCACCGAGGTTCATAGCCTCGGTGAGGTAAGAGCCGTTTTTGTTGATGTCAGCAGCAGCTAGTGCTACTGACATAGTTGTTAAATAGCATGGCTGCAAAGCCGATCCGGGCCGGCTCTTACCGGGAGCAGCTAAAGTGTAGGGTGGGTGGCTGCTCCCCACGACCCAGTCCTGGTTTTGGGCTGGGTTTAAAAACACAGCCAGCACCAGCAGGTGGTGTGATTGTCCTGGAGCTGCTGTTGGCTGTGGAATCATTTGAGTTTGGGAGTTCTCTGGGCTGGAAGCCAGAGCCCAGCAAGGAGGAGTGCAGACGGCCTGGAAGCCTGACGTCGACTGTCTTGCGGCTGGACTGACAGCCAGGTGTGAATCCGCACCTAAACCTCCCAGGTGACTGGAACCTGTATTTGACTTTTTGTTTTGCCTCACGTTTTTCTGCTGGGTGTGAATTAACCCCAAGTGACTGTATGCTGTTTATGTTGTGCAAGTGTGAATTAAACACTGTTTGCTGCACTTACTGGACTCCTTTTGCCTCTGTACTGCACCCGCACCGCTATCTACCAGAGCGACTCCCCACATTTGGTGTCGGATGCGGGCATGCGCAGTGAGGCTGGCGTGAACGCCGAAGTTTGTTTTTGCTGGGCACGACTGGATGTCCTATATTCGGCCGGCAAAGTTGCAGCCTGTGTTCCCTGACAAAATGGAGGCGGCTGTGAAAGCTCTCATAGAGGCTAACGTGCAGCAGCGGGAGACCAACCAGCTACTGCTACAGCACGTGATGGCGTTACAAGCTGCAGGAGCGTCCCACCACGTCCACGATGCCCGGAAAGCTGTCCGTGCAGCGATCCCTAAGATGACCCCCTCGGATGATGTGGAGACCTATCTGGCGGTGTTCGAGAAGGTGGCCGTGAGGGAGAAATTACCCCGAGAACAGTGGGCGGAGGTTGTCGCTCCGTTCCTGGCGTCTGGACCCCAGCAAGTATTTTTTGACTTAGCAGATGACCAGGCTGCTGATTATCCCACGGTGAAGGGGGAGATCCTGGCCAGACTGGGGGTAAATGTGTTGGTCCGGGCTCAGCGGGTCCACCAGTGGGACTTTAAAACGGCTGAACCCGGCCGCAGTACTATGAGTTGCTGCACAGGTTGCAAAAGTCGCTGCAGCCTGAGGTTCTAAGTCCGACGGCTATGCTGGACCGTTTGCTGGCCAACACGTTCTGGAGGGCCCTACCTTACCCCCTTCAGCACTGGATCGGCCAGGTATCGCCCACTAATGCCCTTGAGATGGTTGATCTGGTGGAGCGTTACGAGGCCACCAGAAACCTGCAGGGGAGTCTTGCTGGGAAGGGGCCAGTCAAACCCCGGAGGCCTCCACCCCAGTTCCGGCGACAGAGAGACCTGCACGGAATGTGCCCCCTGCGGTTCCGCCTCCCGTGGTATGCTGGAGGTGTCAGGAGCCAGGCCACCTCAGGGTCGACTGTCCGCACCAGGGTGAGCCGATGGAAGTGAACTACGGCTATCGCCACTCCCTGTATGCACGGAAGCTGTGTGCAACTGGCACCCGTGAGGTGCAGGACAATAACCATCTGTGTCAGGTAGAGGTGGGAGATTCTCTGGCGGTGGCCCTGCTGGACTCTGGGAGTCTTGTCTCCCTGGTAAGGGCTGCCCTGCTACGGCCTGTGGAGTATACCCGCCGTAAAATCGGGGTCCTGTGCATCGACGGAGACCTAAAAGACTACCCCACTGCACTAGTGACTTTGTCCACAGCCGCTGGTAAGTGGACCCACGAGGTGGCTGTCGCTACTAAACTCCCACACGAACTGATACTTGGGAGGGACTTCCCAGGTTTTCCGGCTCTGTGGCCGGCAATAAAGGTATCTGAGGGACCCAAGACAGGGGTAACCCTAGTAGAGTGGCCTGATACCACTGGAAGGCCAGAACCCTGGGAGCCCGAATCTGAAGGGCCAGCGGTAGGGGTGACCACTGCTCCAGCGGTAGAGGGGAGGCAACCCCACTGAGGGTAATGGTGGGAGACACGGAGGACTTGCCACCGGGACCTGAGTTGGCAGACCTCAATGTCTCCGGGGAAAATTTTGGGACCGCACAACACCGGGACCAAACCCTAACCAGGGCCTGGGAAAGTGTTGTAATGATTGATGGTAAACCCCAGAAACCTGGGGCTGAATTAATGTTCCCACGATTTATTGTTCTTCAGGATATGTTGTATCGGGTGAACCAAATCCGAGGTGAGCCCGTTGAACAGTTGGTGGTGCCTACCGCATATCGCAAGCTTGTTATGGAGCTTGCCCACCAACATGTTCTTGGGGGACACATGGGGTGGCAGAAAACGCAGGACCGCGTACTACAGCGATTTTACTGGCCCGGTTTGTTTAAGGAAGTAGAGGAGTTCTGTAAGTCCTGTCCGACCTGTCAGGTAAATAGCCCCCAGCCGCATTACAGAAGTCCCCTGGTCCCTCTCCCAATAATTGAGGTCCCATTCGAGCGTATTGCCATGGATCTGGTCGGACCCGCACCGAAGTCTGCTAGGGGTCACCAACATATCCTGGTGATTCTGGACTATGCTACTCGATATCCAGAGGCGGTGCCTCTGCGACATACCTCGGCTAAGCTCATTGCAAAAGAGTTAATGGAAATGTTTTCCCGTGTGGGCCTGCCAAAAGAGATTCTGACCGACCAAGGGACCCCTTTATGTCCAAAGTTATGAGGGAACTGTGTAAATTGTTGCGTATAAAGCAGTTAAGGACGTCCGTTTACCATCCGCAAACAGACGGTCTTGTCGAAAGGTTTAACCAAACTCTAAAAATATGTTAAAAAGGGTGGTGTCCAGAGATGGGAAGGACTGGGACCTGCTTCTGCCCTATCTCATGTTCGCCGTGCGAGAGGTGCCCCAGGCCTCTACTGGGTTCTCGCCCTTCGAACTGCTTTATGGCAGACACCCTCGGGGCCTGTTGGATATCGCCAAGGAAGCGTGGGAACAACAGCCTGTCCCCCACAAAAGTGTCATTGAGTATGTCACCCAGATGCAGGACCAGATGGAAAGGGTGTTGCCGCTGGTCCGGGAGCATATGGAGGCAGCGCAACAAGCCCAGAGTAGGGTGTATAATCGTCAGGCTCGGGTACGGAACTTCAACCCGGGAGATCGGGTTTTGGTTCTGGTGCCCACCCTTGACAGCAAGTTCCTAGCTAGGTGGCAGGGCCCCTATGAGGTTATCGAGAAGGTAGGGGAAGTAAATTACAAAGTACACCAGCCAGGCGGCGCAAGCCGGAGCAGGTGTACCACGTGAATTTACTGAAGCCGTGGAGAGACAGGGACACGGCCGACGACAACAGCCCCGGCCAGGGCTTCTAGGTGACAAGGGTCCAGCCCCACAGTTCGAGGCCTGCGAAGCGGTAGCCACGGTAAAAATTGCAGACAGCCTGTCTTCCAAACAAGTTCAGGAAGTCAGGGAGTTCATCAGTCGGAACACGGATGTGTTCTCGGACCTCCCTGGCCGCACGTCTCTCATCCAACATGACATCGTCACTGAGCCTCAGGCCAAAATCCGGCTAAAACCATACCGGGTACCCGAGGCTCGGCGACGGGCCATCGCGGAGGAAGTGCAATTAATGTTGAAGCTCGATGTCATTGAGGAATCGAAAAGTGAGTGGGCCAGTCCCATAGTTCTAATACCCAAGCCGGATGGGACGTTGCGGTTCTGCAACGATTTTCGCAAATTAAATGAAGTGTCCAAGTTCGATGCGTATCCCATGCCCCGGGTAGACGAGCTTGTTGAGAATTTAGGGCAAGCCCGTTATTTTTCTGTGCTAGACCTCACTAAAGGATACTGGCAAGTACCCTTAACGGAGGCGGCCAAGGAAAAACGCTTTGTTACCCGCAGGGCCTGTATCATTACAAGGTGTTACCCTTTGGCCTGCATGGCGCCCCGCCACCTTCCAAAGGTTAATGGATATTGTGCTGCGACCTCATCGTCGGTACGCCTCGGCCTACTTAGATGATGTAATCATCCACAGCACCGACTGGGAAAGCCATTTGCCCAAAGTGCAGGCGGTAGTAGATGCCCTGAGGAAAGCTGGTCTAACCGCCAATCCAAAGAAGTGTGCGATTGGGTTGGAAGAGACCAAATATCTGGGATATGTTATTGGGCGCGGAGTCATCAAGCCGCAGGTAACTAAGGTAGAGGCCATTCGTAACTGGCCCCGACCGGTCACCACCAGGCAGGTAAAGTCCTTCCTGGGAATTGTAGGGTACTACATGCGGTTTGTGCCCCACTTTGCCACAATAGCAGCGCCGTTGACAGACCTGTTGAAGGGGCGGAAGTCGGGTAAGGTTAGCTGGAATGAGAAGGCGGAGGAGGCTTTCTCCGCGTTGAAGTCGGTCCTGTGTGGGTCCCCGGTTTTGGTGACACCCGACTTCAACAGGGAGTTCGTCGTTCAGACGGATGCCTCGGAGGTAGGTCTCGGTGCAGTACTGTCTCAGGAGGTCAATGGGGAAGAACATCCCGTTGTCTTCCTGAGCCGTAAACTCACCCGAGCCGAGACCAGGTATAGTATAGTGGAGAGGGAGTGCCTGGCTATCAAGTGGGCACTCGAATCTCTCCGCTATTACCTGTTAGGGAGGAGGTTCCGTCTGGTGACCGACCATTCCCCTCTCAAGTGGATGAGCCAGGCCAAGGAAAGGAATGCTCGGGTCACCAGGTGGTTCCTTTCCTTACAAAATTTCAAGTTTTCAGTAGAACATAGGGCAGGCCGCTTGCAGGGTAATGCAGATGCCCTTTCCCGCGTCCACTGCCTCACATGTGTCCACCCCCTCAGGGTTGAACAAAGGGGGGGGGGGGGTATGTGGTAAGGTGCAAGGTGCCGTCGTGGATGGCAGGTATGTGTCACCGAGGTTCATAGCCTCGGTGAGGTAAGAGCCGTTTTTGTTGATGTCAGCAGCAGCTAGTGCTACTGACATAGTTGTTAAATAGCATGGCTGCAAAGCCGATCCGGGCCGGCTCTTACCGGGAGCAGCTAAAGTGTAGGGTGGGTGGCTGCTCCCCACGACCCAGTCCTGGTTTTGGGCTGGGTTTAAAAACACAGCCAGCACCAGCAGGTGGTGTGATTGTCCTGGAGCTGCTGGTGGCTGTGGAATCATTTGAGTTTGGGAGTTCTCTGGGCTGGAAGCCAGAGCCCAGCAAGGAGGAGTGCAGACGGCCTGGAAGCCTGACGTCGACTGTCTTGCGGCTGGACTGACAGCCAGGTGTGAATCCGCACCTAAACCTCCCAGGTGACTGGAACCTGTATTTGACTTTTTGTTTTGCCTCACGTTTTTCTGCTGGGTGTGAATTAACCCCAAGTGACTGTATGCTGTTTATGTTGTGCAAGTGTGAATTAAACACTGTTTGCTGCACTTACTGGACTCCTTTTGCCTCTGTACTGCACCCGCACCGCTATCTACCAGAGCGACTCCCCACAATATATATGTATATTTCAATAATTATATAATTGCATGAATAAAAAAATAAGAGTTTTATTAAATTAATTAAAAAACCAATAGACAGGACTATACATGGAGTGCAGTGTAATATACAGGACTATACATGGAGTGCAGTGTAATATACAGGACTATACATGGGGTGCAGTGCAATATACAGGAAGATATATGAGGTGCAGTGTAATATACAGGACTAGAGTTGAGCGGACACCTGGATGTTCGGCCGAACTTCGCAAAAAAGTTCGAGTTCGGGACCCGAACTTGACCCCGAACTCTTGAGCACTAAAATAGCTCTAAAAATGTCATGGAAAGGGCTAGAGGGCTGCAAATGGCAGCAAAATCTGGATAAGAGCATGGCAAGTGCTCTGCAAACAAATGTGGATAGGGAAATGACGTAAAATAACATAACATACATAAAAATAAAAAATAATAATCTTGATCTAGGAGGATGAGGTCCATATGGAGTAGGAGGTTGAGGAGGCGGTGGATGTGGGGATGTAGGTGGAAGCGACGACGGAGGAGGAGGACGTAACCAACACTGGTTTTTGGTTTAATTTTTTTTTTTTTTGTTTAAATTAGGGTACACCCCAAAACATTGGGAAATATAACCTGTGATAACCCCCTCCAGCCGTGCTAAACAAAAGTTCAGACAATACACGGGCTGCCGGGCGTAAAGGGCAAGCTCAGGCCATGTGCCCAATTTGGAGACCCAGAAGTTGAAGTGGGCAGACCCGTCATTCAGTACGTGTAGGCGTGTGCACACGTACTGTTCCACCATGTTGCTGAAATGCTGCCTCCTGCTAAGACGTTCCATATCAGCTGGTGGTGCTGGTTGTTGTGGCGTGCTGACAAAGCTTTTCCACATTTCGGCCATGCTAACCCTGCCTTCTGAGGTGCTGGTGGTCTTCCAGCTGCGTTGGAGACCTCTTCCTCCTCCTGTGCTTGAGCTTGGAAGAAATAGAAAATTATAGGACTAAGGATACCCGAAAAGAGTACTACTTCAACACAGCCTGAGTCAGGATCTAGCCTAACCTACTAACAATGGATCAACAGAATTCCTCTATATACCCAGAGACTGTATTCTGTCTGGTTGTTTATGCTGCATCAAAAACCAGCTACAGTAAAAGTTGTGAGTTGTATCCTACCACTGTCTACTTCATTCTTCATTACTGCTACTTCAACTGGTTGTACCACTCGCTTCAGGCTCTAATTGCACAGCGTGCAAACCACTTGTGTCTTGTCAGCAGACAAGTACTGGTGTCACGACAAATACCACCAAGGGACCTAGCCGCCACAAGCACCCTAAGCACTGCGGTCATCAAGGGCACCTCAACCTCCATCTTGGCTGGTGTCCCCCTACCACAGAGTGTGCCCCGGAGGATTTCATGCTGTCTTCCTCGTCACAGCGCATCCGGCCCAGGGAGGCTTTCTGCTAACAGTGAGTAAAACTGATGAACTATAATTTGGGTGTGAGGTATCTTCATCCATGTTACACCCCTGGAGATATTGTTGATATTATTGGTTCTCGCGAGCAGCCCAAGGAATCCCGGCTCGATTTCTTGGAGCCCTGGGGATATTTGGCTTCTCTCTTAGGCAGCCGTCTGGATACTCGTTCTTTACAGTGGGCAAGCCTTGGGCTCACATGCACTGTATTGGGGCATAAATGCATTCTATTGTCATTTCTAGGCTTCTGATCTTCATTTTAATGTTCATTAGGGTTCCTTAGGGCTCAATCCTTGCAATTCCAATTATGGGGGGGGGGGGGGGGTCATGGAGTGTAAGCCCATGTTTAACAGTGGGCAGCCCTGGGGCTCACATGCAATGTATTGGGGCGTAAATGCAGTCTATTGCCATTTCTAGGGTTCTGATCTTCATTTTAATAATCATTAGTATCCCCTAGGGCTCAAGCCTCACAATTCCAGTTATGAAGGGGTCATGGAGTGTAAGCCCTGGGTCTTTAGACTTGACCCTCCAGGTGGTCAGCCATGGGGTTGCATACTCTTGACTTTATGTGTTCAACTATGGTCAGCCCTTAGGATTCTGACATGCACAAGCACTCTTATCCATAATATAAGCAATATCTACAGAAACTAGGGAAACAAGACCACTAGGTGGGAATCTGAAGCCCCAGTAATGGAATAGGTAGCAGACACAGATGTGGGTGGAAGTATCAGAGACATGGTCAGCCCTGTGGCTCCAGACTTGACTCTCAGCATTTTTTCTTTTCTATTGACACTAGGGTAGCAAGGCAAGTGGGTTGGAATGGTACCCCAACTCTAATTACTAGTCACCTCACTGAAATGGTGATCAGTCAGTCAATGTACCTATCAAAGGTGTATTCAATCTTAATATGTGCAGTATGCCAGTCCCCAGGGTAAGTGACCTGTGAGGTCACGGACATGGAGACTGAGGGGATGAGATTTGTACTCACAGTTATAAAGTCAGAAATTTATTATAGAAAGCTGGCATTTCCACTTCTTTCCATGCATCTGTTGGATCATCAGGTGCCTCTTCATTAGGCGCTCATAAGACGGGACAAGGCGTCAGCATTGTCATTGGAGCGGCCTGTCCGGTATTTCACAACAAAATCATAATTAGCAAGACGAGAGGACCACCTTTGCTCTAGGGCACCTAATTTGGCTGTGTTCAAATGTGCCAAAGGATTGTTGTCAGTGACGGGAATAAAGGGAGTTGCAGCAAGGTAGTCCTTAAACTTCTCAATAACAGCCCACACTAAAACAAGAAACTCCGACTTGAAAGAACTATAGTTCTGGTCGTTCTTCTCAGCCCCCCCCCCCCCCCAGGGATCAACTGGCATACGCAATCACTCTTTCTTTCTTCTCTCCGTGTAGAGGTGAAATGGTTTCTGATAATTAAGGTATCCCAGGACAGGAGTTCTTAGGTTTTGGAGTAAATAATGACATCATCCAATAAAGCAGCACTGTCTCAAAGTTCTTATGGCCTAAACAACGCTCCATCAGTCTTTGGAATGTCCCTGGAGCATTACACAGTCCAAAAGGCATATCAACTCGAACAGGCCCATGGGAGTAGTAAAAGCGTTTTTTTGCGGTCTTCTGGGGCCATAGGCACTTGCCAGTATCCACTGGTTAAATCAAGGGTGGAGAAATAGGCTGATGATTTCAAAGCAGTCAAAGACTCTTCCTCAAAGCATCTTTGTGGGTAATTTGATTGATCTTTCTATAATCCAATTTGATGTTGCCATCTTTTTTACGGACAAGAGCTAATTGTGCAGCCCATGGACTATGGCTGTCCCGTATTATATTAGAGTCTTTCATTTCCTGTATCATCTCCTTCACGGACTGGTACATGGTAGGTGGTATGGGTCTATACCTCTCCTTGATAGGATAGTGAGAGCGAGTGGGTATGGTATATTTTATAACACTGACCTCTTCATAGTCCGCATAGTGTTTACTGAAGGCTTGATGGTATTCCTTCACAAGGTTCAGGACCCCCTCTATTTGATGCTCCGGGGTAGCTTCGTTCCCCACATGAAGTTCTTCCCACCAATGTGCCATAGAAGCGCTGACAGGAGAGCTGCCACTCTGTGCAGATTGTGCTGACTCCGTAACAGGCAGACGGATAATGTCCTGGAAGGAGACCTGTAGAAGCTGAGCGACAGGAGAATGCTTAGTGAGAGCAACAGGATGGTCACTCAGATTAATCAGACGAATAGGCACTTTACCTTGAGACACAGTCACCAGGATGTTTGCAGCTTTCACAGAGGGATTATTTTCAATCTGGATGGGCTCCACCAGAGCTTGATAGTCTTGGACCCCCAGGACAGCACAGCACCACAGAATGGTCTGGGTATTCGGTCGAAGGATCACAGGCCGGTTATCTTGGATTTGGGTACTGCAGATTTCTCCTTTCTCATTTGCAAACCTTTGTTGTGCGCACAACACACTGATAGTCTTTTGAATAACCCTTTGAGAAGCGGGTGAAGCTGTAGGTATAGATTGATATAGGGCTTCCAACACTTCTGGGTAACAATTCCTGAAGACATTGGTCCCCAGGATCACTGGGTGTCCACCTTTATCTCCGGCTTGCACTATGACCACACCTTGTTGCGGTAAGGTGGTTTTTCCCACCTGGAGGGTAGGTTCCCAGTATCCATGGATTTTTACTGCTTTGCCATTGCTAGCAGTGATATCCAGCCAGGACTCGGGTGGCTGGGTAAGGAGACTCTGGTCCCAGTATTTGTCAAAGGTGGGTCGCTGGATAGTGGTGACTTGAGACCCGGTGTCCAACAAGGCTTCAAAAGGTATTCCGTTGATGTGGATATTTACCTTTGGACGGGACCCCACATAACTGGGCATCCACTTGGGATCTTTTGGACCTACTGTTCTACCTCCCGAGGGGCGGTCCTCAGCCTCGAGGATGGCCCGTTTAACTGCCAGCACATGGGTTCAGTGTGGCCAATTTTGCGACAACAGGTACAGACGGGCCGCTTGCGGTTCTTAGACCAGTCATTCTGTCATCCACCAGAGCCTTTAGGGAAGACTTCTTGGTATGCTGGAGGAAAGGCTTTTGAGGTAATGAGAGTTCATCCTCTGGCAATATCGGTTTCTCCCACTCTTCTATTTTCTTGCACACCTTCTCCAGACTCTTGGTGAGAAAATTGACCTGTTCCATCAATGCAGCCACTGCGTCGTATACCGGGGCTTGAATGGCTTGGCTGGCCCCAGAAGGACTGATAGCAGTAGCTGTAGGTTTGCAAGCAGGTGGTTCAGCAGAGGCTACAGGCCCTGGGGGTGGGCTTTTGCCCAGGATACTAATGGCCAGCTCTTTAAAGTCCAAGAAAGTAAGATTGGGGTGCTGGGCCGACAGCATTCTCAACTGGCCCTTCATGTGGTCAGTGTTTACACCCTCAATGAACTGCTCTTTCAAAGTCTGGTCTTGGTTCTCAGCCTCCCAAGGGTGCACTTGAACAACGGCCCTCAGGGCCTCTTGCAAATATAATGCAAAATCGCAGAGCGACTCACCGCTTTGCTGTTTTTTGCTGAAGAACCTCATCTTAACCTCAGACACAGTCTTGGACTCAAAAGTGGTGCTTAAGCGTTCAAAGATCTGCTCCATTGTATTCCTCTCTGAGCTGGGCCATGACATGACTTTCCGGTGGGCGGCCCCTTCTAGCTGTGCTAGTAGTATATCCATCTGTTGCTCAGCAGAGATAGGGTAAAGCCGGAACAAGGCCATTATTTTGTCCTTGAAGTCCTTTAGGCTATGGGCTTCCCCCGAATATCGTGGGAACCAGGGGGCCCCAAAATAGTTAGCGGCATCATATTGAGCGCGGCTGTGGCAGCTGGCATACTATTTCCAGTTGCGGTAGCTGCAGAAGGCTCCCTAGGGGCCGACTGCCCCATTTCCTCTGGTGCGGACATGGCGTGGCCTGTGGATGCGCTGACTGCAGGCAGAACAGAGCTGGGACTCACTCTTACAGAGCGTTGCTGTAGGTGACCACTGAGGGGGTATGGCCCTTTAAGAGACAATGGTGCAGGCCGAAATCCAGTTGGAGATACTATTTTCATAGATCGTGTCCCTTATTATTGGTAAGGGGTCTCTCCCAGGCCACCGGTATGAATCGGAACCCTCCCTGACACTTTGACACTAGAGGGCCGGTTAACATAGGGATTTTTACTCACTCCGGTGTTGCGCAGTCCAAGTCTCGCGAGGTGCGGGATTACTTCCCTCTGAGGTCTCATGCACAGAGTCTCCTTCCCGAGAGAATTCCGGAGTAGAGGGGCGGAACTTTACCATGTCCCAGGCAATGGGGCGGAGGCTGGCAGCAGCGTCGGCGGATAGGCGCAGCCTCTTTGGACTACAGGAAGTGAGGTAGGTGGTACCTTCTTGGTATGCAGGGGTGGTGTCGTCTTCTTTTTCGCGCCAGGTGGGCACAACGATGGCGCAGCAAATTTTTCCGCACAGTTCAGACGGCCATCTTTAATCCCTCCAGCTAGTGATCCACTGACAGCAAGCAGGGGTATTGAAACATGAAAAGTCCATAAATCCACACTTTTACACCGCGATTTTTCTCAATAGGCCAGTGCAATGCATATAAGCACTTTTGGAGTGATTTTAAACAGTTCTTTAGCCCGATTATGTAATAAAGCAGATAGGGCTCAGTCACTTGACAGTCTATAATGGCATACAGTTTATATTCCACAATGGCGTAGGAAAAATCCGTATTCTGTTTGTGATGCCAAAATTTGACATGCAGTATGCCATTCCTCAGGGTAAGCGACCTGTGAGGTCACGGACATAGGCAGGCAGACCGAGGGGATGAGATTTGTACTCACAGGTATAAAGTCCCTGGGCAGGCGTGCGGTTAGTGATGGAGAGGTCAGCACATGGGTCCTCTGGGGCACTCTCTAGTTGAAGGGATACAGGCCAGGTGGTATGTGAGGTGCCCTTGATGTTAAGGTTTAACATGCCTGTGGCAAGGTCCCTTGTAGATCGTGATGCCAGTGCCTTTTACAATGGCACTACCGATTTACAGTAGGAATAATTGAGGAACAACGGATTCCGTTGATCATTAACGTCTTTACTGAACGGCAAATTATATACAGTTCTTTATGTAATTCCGTTTTGAAGACAAATGGTATAACTGCAGTGTTTTTCCTGGTATGCAGGCTTGGTAAAGAATGGGCTAATCCTAGTAAGGTAGGCAGAGGGTAAAATGCTTACTGGACAGGACTTGACTTGATCCCTGGTAACTCAGTAGCTGTATTGGTGCGGTGATTAATAATCCGACTCCTGCACCTAGATTCTCCCAGGGCCCAAATGCAGAAAGAGTTGCTTTATCCTTGGGGAAGGCTCCTCTGAAATATATGTTCTCTTGCTGGATAATTGTCTTATATCAGTTACACTACTAGCAGCTGCAGGCTGACTAGCCTCCTCACTTCAGGAGGTCCACACTCCAACTTCCCTACTCTCCACTGCTCTCCTCCTGACTAGACCCAGGCCTGACTATATATATATAGGGCGGTCCCTAGCTCCCTCTAGTGGCTTGGGGGAATAATAACACCCTGACAGGCCTATACCAAGTAAACTCTCTGCAATTTATATACAATTTTGACATAATACAAGGTACATGGAACGACATGTTGAATACAATGACCATAACACCATTGTGTAGTGCCCACCCATACATAGTGGGACACTACATATGTACTCTAGCAAACATAGAAGTGGATGCAATCCATAGTGGGTCATTGTCAGCCTTCGGGATTCAGACTGGACTGTATGTGATTTCAGCCATTGTCAGCCCTGTGGCTCCACAGTTGACTCTGCTAACTTGACTCTGTGTGTTCAGCTATGGTCTGCCCTCGGGAATCTGACATGCACAAGTACTCTTATCAATAATCTAAGCGATATCTAAAGATACTAGGAAATCAAGGCCACTAGGTGGGAATCTAAAGCCCCAGGAATGGAATAGGTACAGTAGCAAAAACAGAGGTGGACGAAGTATCAGAGCCATGGTTAACCCTGTGGCTCCACAGTTGACTCTGCTGACTTGACTCTGTGAGTTCAGCTATGGTCAGCCCTCTGGAATCTGACATGCACAAGCACTCTTATCCATAATATAATCAATATCTACAGATACCTCACGGAAAAAAGGTGCACCACAAGGATAAGCAACTGACAACACTGGCTAATCCCTCACTCAGATGTTAAAAGCTGAGACATTCGCCAATATTTCCAATCAGGAAAATATTGGAGCCCCTTCATGCACCACTTCAAGGTCTCTCAGCATGGCATGGGGTCCTACCACTAGACTACCAATGGTGTGTGAACAGGGTCTAAAAAGATGTTGAGCAGCTCACAGCCCCCTCCCACTCACCTGCACTGCAGGACCAACAATGCAATGGGAGACAAATGAGGCCACAAGCTACACCTACAACAGACCGTGTGACACAGGCTTCCAGGTGCAACAGAATGTTACCAGCTATACGGCACATTCAATACATATAAAGCAAAAATCACTAAAATAAACGTGGCCTAAATGGGTGGAACTGCTCAAAACCCCAAACACTGTGGCGTGTTTCTGCCTGGGGGGGGGGGGGGGGCCCCCCCAGTTCCTCCGCATGTGGTTCGCAGCAAGCGGCTATCCCCAGCAAAAATTGCATACGATGGAGGATACCAGCGCGAACTGCATACACCACAATATCTACAGATACTAGGAAATGAAGGCCACTAGGTGGGAATCTGAAGCCCCAGGGATGGAATAGGTGGCAGAAACAGAGGTGGATGGAAATGTTAAAGACACTCTAATCAGAGCATTTGAGATGCACTCTGGTGCCCCAAATCAAGGTACCCCCAAGGGGTTAAAATCCACGCGTGGATGAGAGACTAGATGCTGACACATAGCTGGTCAATGCAATCTCTACTTTTATTACAAAATGTAAAAGCAATTATACATCTTCAGAGGAGGGCGGTTCTCCCCTGAGGCTCAGGCATTATTTCATTGGTTAAAAAGGAAGAAAAGATAAGAGAAGAAGAGATAACGCTCTAGCATCTGCGCAGTATGCACTACTTTGGAATGTGAACTTAATGTAAACATCTAAGTGTCCACCATCTTATAATGGTGGCTATCCTAACAACAATACTGCATACATCATATGTAACACTTCAAGGAGGTGCTTCTCTATAGGCAGTGAATAATATGTGTATATATATCATCAAGCTACATGATTGGCTTAGGCATCCTTCAAAGCACCTGTGGGGAGATAGAAGACAAACACTGCCCCCCCCCCCTTCTCCTCATGTCCTTGCATAGACAGAAAGCTTGAACAGCAGAGAGGGGAGGGGGGAGGCCCCTGAGATAAGAGAAGAAGAAGAAGAAGTTTGTTACAGCTTCAAAGAAAAGTTTAACCCGTTAGAGTCCAAAAGATACAAACATAGAATAGAATTGTGAAGTGGGTATTGTTCACATATACAGATGCGTTTATTCGAATAGACCGCTCTGCTCCAGAGTAAACAGGAATCTCCTCCCTTCCAAATCACACAGACTTCCTTTGGATATGGGAAAGCGTGCAGGTCACTTGGATTCACCTTTATATTATGACCCTTTGTGGGAAATCAAAGTTGCCACAATAGTGAAGCACAATCACAATAGTTGAACAGCACAGGTTTTATTGTACTTACAGGATAAAAAACAATTTCAGGCAGTGTACATAAATCAGTTACCCGACCCAGGTTTTGCTTCAGAAAGCTTCGTCAGGGGAATCTCCCCAGGGGTTGGTCCCAGCAGAATAACCCGACCACAGCTGGGACCCCTGACGAAGCTTTGGGGAGTGCAAATGGGGAGTTTGCGGTTGTGCTAATAGACTGTTTGCGGTGCATTAAAAGGGGAGTTTGGTCTGTCAATGTCTGTGAAGCGGGCGTAACCCTTACACTACCTGATCGATGCAACATCTTACCTGATCGTATACACACACTGGATGTTTTAAACCACGTTGTTCAAAAAAATTTAGGATTGTTAGGTGATTTATGCCTTTTATGGATTAAAACCCAACTCTGCGTCAACTATGTAATTTTCCATGGGAGTTTTGCCATGGATCCCCCTCCGGCATGCCACAGTCCAGGTGTTAGTTCCCTTGAAACAACTTTTCCATCACTACTGTGGCTAGGAAGAGTCCCTGTGGGTTTTAAAATTCGTCTGCCTATTGAAGTCTATGGCGGTTCGCCCATTCGCGAACATTTTAGAAAACTCGAACGGACGGAAAAATTTATGTTCGTGACATCTCTAGTCACGGACATAGGTAGTCAGACCGATTGGATGAGATTTTTTACTCACAGTTATAAAGTCCCTGGGCAGGCGTGCGGTTAGTGATGGAGAGGTCAGCACGTGGGTCCTATGTGGCACTCTCTAGTTGAAGGGACACAGGCCAGGTAGTATGTGAGGTGCCCTTAAAGTTAAGGTTTAACGAGCCTGTGGCAAGGTCCCTTGCAATTCTTGACGCCAGTGCCTTTTACGGTGGCACAACCGATTTGCAGCAGGAATAATTGAGGTACAACGGATTCCGTTGATCATTAACTTCTTTACTGAACTGCAAATTATATACAGTCCTTTATGTAGTTCCGTTTTGAAGACAAATGGGATAAATGCTGTGATTTTCCTGGTATGCAGGCTTGGTAAAGAATAGGCTAATCCTAGCAAGGTAGACAGAGGGTAAAATGCTTACTAGACAGGACTTGACTTGTTCCCTGCTAACTCCTCAGTAGCTGTATTGGTGCGGTGATTAATAATCCGACTCCTACACCTAGATTCTCCCAAGGCCCAAATGCAGAAAGAGTTGCTTTATCCTTGGGGAAGGCTCCTCTGAAATATATGTTCTCTTGCTCGATAAATGCTTCACATAAATTACACCACTAGCAGCTGCATGCTGACTAGCCTCCTCACTTGAGGAGGTCCACACTTCAACTCCCCTGACTAGACCCAAACCTGTCTATATCTCTACAAGGCGGTCCCTAGCTCCCTCTAGAGGATTGGGGGGGATACTAACACCCTGACAGGCCTGTACCAAGGAAACTCTTTGCAATTTATATGCAATTATGACATAATACAAGGTACATGGAACAACATGTTGAATACAATGACCATAACACCATTGTGTAGTGCCCACCCACAAGTAGTGGGACACTACATACCCCGCTGATATAACCGGTGTCGACCTCGACACAGACTGGGGAGGCTAGCCCCGCTAAACACTGGTCCCCTGAAAGACAAGAAAGAGATATGTGCACAATATTTAACAACACTGTGGCATTATTTTTGACTGCACTACCAAACATTATTCTTGAACCTGCAAGAAAGGTAGGTTATAATGCACAGGTATATCAGACAGTGAAGCTGGCAAAATGACACATTTTAAAGGGTATGGAGTATGGGTCGTCGTTCTCTTCACAGTTGGTAAATCTGGGAACATGGTCGCTGATCTGGCACAGCGTTGGGAAATACGCCAGGATAGTCCATTATTTTTGGAAAACAGTACAAAACAAAGTTCCTGGAGGCTCTAGTACACAAGGAAGTCCGTACCCTGGAAGATGAAACAGTAGAATCACAGAGGCTCAGGTCCATTTGAGTCCATCTCTGGGCAGAAACATTGCGAACTGGAACAAAACTTAAACACAGGGGCTCAGGTATCGGCAGAGTCCATCCCTGGGCACGACCTTTGAACGTTGCAGAATAATGCAGCACAGGGGCTCAGGAGAGGCTAAGTATCTTCCCTGGTTAGTCCTGATGAAAATAAACGTGCTGTTGCAGTACCCCATCTCAACCTGAAGAGGGGAATAATGAAGGAAAAATGTGCAACAGCAGGCACCAACTTGGCTGTGGAGTGATAGCTTTTTCAACGTTAAACGAGAGAATTCCTACTTTCTTTTCTGAACTGGTTCTTGTATGGTCCGAGATGATTCCCAGGGTCACTTGGCAGGGTGCGAGGAATTTAGGTTCGATTAAGAGGGCCAGACGCTCCATTAATGCCAGAATATCCCGTTTTGTTCGATCCCGGGGTGGGGTGGTTATTCGGGTTTACAACGGAGGGGGAAGGCGGACTTGCGCATAAATGTTTGGTGTGGCATAGCGCTTCTCGCACTCCGGGGACCGGCTTAGGGCCGGTC
The DNA here is from genome assembly GCA_033119425.1 of Bufotes viridis. Lineage (NCBI taxonomy): Eukaryota > Metazoa > Chordata > Amphibia > Anura > Bufonidae > Bufotes > Bufotes viridis. The sequence continues at coordinate 351,847,303 of CM065591.1, read as the reverse complement.
AGTTGATAGTTGATTGATATTCTAAAAGAGTTTATTGTGAAAATAATGGAGAGAATTAAGCTGTGACCGACCTTTCACCCACAAAAATACGGCTTCTAGTGTCTTTTTCCCAGGCAGAGAGACAGGAGTTTGTGTGAGGTGTGTCAGTTGTCTGCAGTCTTAATCAAAGAAGCCTCTGGGTAATATAGTCCCGGGGGATCTGAGATAAAAACACTGCAGGGCTCCAAACGGTGGACAAAGACTGAGAAATATGGTGAATGAAAAGGAACGGGTGGCTGCCAGTGATTGGTTACATATGTGCGGTGAACCGTCACATAGGCAACTGGGTAATTATAAAAATATTGAAAAATGTAACCAAAAATCACCTTCTGGTGGTCGGCGCCAGAAACCAACTTTGAATTCTTTGGGAATTGTTTGAAATTTAAAAAATTTATATACACAATTGTTTATTAAAAGCTAATAGCAGGCAATAAAAGTCAATTATTATCAAGTGGTTGAGAGCATGACCCGATTATGGGGGAAATAAAACCGGTTCTTCAGTATTAGCACAGAGACAAATATTATAATAGACCCAGAAGAAGCGAACTTACTTCATTAGGGATCCCGTGGGATAAAGCTCAAGAGACCCACCGGATTTACCTCCCTCGCCTGTGTCGCATGTAGAATCGCAGGATGAAACAGCAGGTCCACACAGGGAGCTTCTTGTAACTTCCTTTATTAGAGCTCAACGCGTTTCGGGGTCTTTCAAGTCCCCCTTCATCAGAAGCAGTATATACAAACAGCATAAACATTTACATTATATATAGAGTTGTAAAAGGCGCCAAAAAAGGGCATCACGAATGTCACTTCCGGTTCCGCCGTGACCCAAAGTGTGTGCGTTCCAGGGTGGAACGCATCCCAAATGATAATCTAAAGCATTGGGTCATGCTCTTAACCACTTGATAATTGACTTTTATTGCCTGCTATTAGCTTTTTATAAACAATTGTGTATATAAAGTTTTAAAATTTCAAACAATTCCCAAAGAATTATAAGTTGGTTTCTTGCGCTGACCACCAGTAGGTGGTTTTTGGTTACATTTTTCAATATTTTTATAATTACCCTGAGGCGGATAGCAGTTTGGCGCATCTCCTTCCACCACCGAGCATTGCAGGGCACTTCAGTTTGCCTCCTGTTGCTAACTCCTCCTACTCGGCTTTCTCATCCTCTACCGCCTCCTCATCTGGTCAGCGTAACACCTTCACCACAAACTTCAGCACAGCCAGGGGTAAACGACAGCAGGCAGTTTTAAAACGTATCTGTTTGGGGGACATACCCCACACCGTGCAGGAGCTGTGGACGGGCATGGTCCCGATGAGTGGTTGGTGCCAGTGAGCCTCAAGCCTGGCCTGGTGGTGTGCGAAAATGGGCGAAATCTCATAGCAGCTCCTAGCCGGTATGACGCACATCCCTTGCCTGGCTCATGTGCTAAATTTGGTGGTGCAGAGGTTCCTTAAAAATTACCCCGCAGCACCGTATGTCACAGCGGCATGACTTAACACGTGCCGTGGTATCCCGCTCCTCCCTCCTCCTACCTTCTCCCTCCTTCTGCCTGCATGCGCAGCTGAGGGCACGCTGGGATGAGCGTACAAGCTGAGCTTCTAAGCGCAAGACACGGGGAACAAGTAGGCCCTCATCGCCTCTGAACGTTTTTGAGTGCTGGGCGCCCGCTCGCTTCATGAAAAGTTCACCTGGAGTCCCCTTCCTGTTCGGGACGAAATGAGACTCGGACGCCTTGGAGTTGGAGTCCGGAGGACGCCTGAAAAAAGGTAGCAGAGTGAAAATCTGGGTGGTCTGGGCAGTTCGCACTAACGCAGCTGAGGAGCACAGACTGCTGAATGCACTTTGAGCTGGAGCCCGCCCGTTGTGTTGGCTGCTGGACAGGGGGAGTTTGACTGTTGTGAGTTGAAGATTATTTGCGGGACATATAGTTGCATAATATTCTGCCCCCAGTCCCGTTCAGCCGCATGCACATTTGCCTCACCCTAACCCAGCATCTGGGGATGCTTAGCGAGGGCATGTTCATGAGATTCGCCCTGTTTATGAGTCAGGAGTATGTGCCCATTTGGAGCTGAAGTCGCGATACATCACTGAACAGCCCTGGGCAAAGAGAACATTTGCTGTGTTAATTTTTATATTTTTTTTTTTGTTCTTTTCCCACCAATAATGAGCCGCCAGGTGATCTTTCCCCTTTGCTTTTAGGATGGATTGGAGGTCTCCTCCTTGATAAGCTACTGATTCACACCTGTTAATTGTGAGATAAACCCTAATAGTCTGCATAACGGTCGTGAATGATATGAACATCAGGCTTACTGTCTCCTTTCTGGACTGGATCGAATTTGTGCGCATGAGTCTTTGAGAGGTCTGTGGACTCAGCCCCAGGGAGGGTGCCGCTTGGACTTAAGTGTAGCATTAATTAGGCAGTGGACACTTTCAGCTCGTCCATTGTAGGCCTAACAGCAGGGCCTTGACTAGAGGAGACTACTGGGTCTGCTGAATCTTTTCTCTTAGTAGTGAATCCGCGACCTTGTCTACTTCATCATTCATTAATACCTACTGTATGAACTTGGACTTGCTAATAATTTATAATTACTTAAACTTTTGATTTGGTGCTGAGATTGTCATGAACAAGTAGCACTACAGTTAGTTTATTAGCAGTCAGTCAGTCCCTGTTCTATATGAAACAGCTTTCATAGCGAAAGGGTTAAAATCACTGGTGGTGAACTAAAATTTAATATAAATGGGCCCTAAGAACCAAAACCGGAAGTCTGTGGGACCTGCTTCCCCGAAAGGATTAGGCACTAGTAGCCCAATAAATAAAATGGAGAAATATCTAAGATCCCCAAATATAAAAACCAGAACGACATTGAAGCCATAAAATCAATCTGAAAAGGAAAGGGACGCAGTGCTGACGGAGGCATTAGCTAATCCCAGCGTGCCAGAGAATCGGGCGGATCAAATAGACAAAAAATTGTCAGATATTCTTGGAGAGGTCCAAACATCAAATAAGTCTCTTGGGGAGCTCTCATCTAAAATTGCTGTGGTTCAGGAGGATATCTCGTTAATTAGAGATGACTTAAATATAATACGAGATAAGGTTAAACACCTTCAGGAATCATCTTTCTCAACATCCCAGCTACTTGACAAGACAAAGAACAGAGTGGAAATATTAGAGGGGGAATAAACGTTACTCAAATATAAGCTTACAGAATTGGAGGATAGAGATAGGAGAGCCAATTTACGGTTTATAGGTTTTCCAGAAGTAGTGAAAAAATAGACCCTACTGGGTTTATACAAACATGGCTTCTGGATTTATTTGGTAAAGAAAAATTATCCTCACTTTTTATGGTTGAAAGAGCTCATAGAATTCCTGGTAAATCTCCTCCGCCTTGGGGCCTGCCAAGGGGTATCCTTGCTAAACTGCTCTCTCAGAGAGATAGGGATGTAATAATGAGGAGTAAAAGAGAAATGCGAGATTTAATATATAATGGGAATAACATTGAAATATATCTGGATTTCTCATTGGCTACACAGAACAAACGCAAAGAGTATAGGGAGATTAAAAGGAAATTAGCTAAATGTAAGTTTAAATACTCCCTATTATACCCAGCAACCCTGAGGGTGGTATATGAGGAAGAGGTTCTCTTTTTCTCCAAGCCCATAGAGGTATTGAAATGGGCAGATAGAAAAGGTATTGGTACATGAGCTGTATTAGTAGGAGGGGGGGAGGGGGAGGGAGCGGGAAGACCGATTGGAAGAGGCCTGTCGAAAATGACTCTCCAGGCTAATCAGGCTCTTGGGGGGCAAAGGGTGGGTTCAGGGCACTTCGGGCGTCTCGGGACCAGGGGATTTTTTTTTTTCTCTCTCTTGCTGTGCTTTTAGACCATGACAGTTAACGCGCATAAGATATATGTATGGAATGTACATGGGATGGGGGAGAAAACTAAAAGGACAATGGTTTTTGATCGAATTGATAAACATCTTCCTTCCATAGTATGCTTATTGGAGACTCATGCATCCACAGAGACAAAGGCACTATTAAGGAAGAGATGGGCTCAGAGCGAGTTCCACTCATATGGCTCTTCATACTCTAGGGGAATTAGTGTATATATTCACGCCAAAGTTATGTTTGAGTTAATTGAAGCAAAGATCGACAAGGACGGGCGATATATCTTTTTATACGGCCGATGGAGTAGCTTATTGTGTATTCTCGCCTTTGTATATATCCCCCCTCCTTTCTCGATGGCAGTGCTATTGTGTCTACCTACAGGTATCAGCCTACAGCAGGGCATTGTGGGAGTTGTAGTTTTACAACAGCTGGAGGGCCGCAGTTTGAGGATGCCTGATGTAGAGTAATGTTGAGGATAGATATGACACTCGTCTCATCGGATTTTATGTGTAACATTATAAAAATGAAATACGAGTGCCATATTGTTTCCGACCACTCGCCAATGTTACTAATAGTTAGTAATTCAATGACGGTCCCTACTAGAGGCTATTTCAGATTTAACCCATATTGGCTTGAGCTTATGAAAGACTCAGACCAAATTGGTATAGAAATTCAAACATTTTGGGCATTAAATGTTGGCTCAACTCATAGCCGCTTTGTATGGGACGCATTGACAGCCTACCTGAGGGGTATACTGTTTAAAAATATTAAAATATTGAAAAACAAATTTGCAAATAAGGAGAAACAGCTGGAGCAAAATATTACCCAGGCGCAAGAAAATCTATGTAAGAACAGTGATAATCAAACACAAACCCAATTAATTCTTGCCAGAGAATCCCTTACTGAATATTTACAGAAGAAGGCTCAACATCTGAATTTCTTCAGAGGGCAAAGAAGATTCTGTGACTCAGGCAGGCCGGGTAGGCTAATGTCCTCTGTAATTCAAAATAAAAAAACACCCACTAGGATAATGAGTATAAAAACGCAGAATGGTGATATTAGTGCCTGTCAGGAGGAGATAATTTTGGAATTAGGGGAATACTACGCTGGTATATATGCGTCTGGCAGCGGGGGAGGACGACTCCCGGGACCCGGTTTCCTGGAGGGGATACAGCTCCCTAGGATATCAGAGGAAAAAAAACAGTATCTTGGGCGCCCCATCCAGCTCGAGGAATTAGTGGCGGCAGTAAAGTAAATATCTGGTAACTCAGCCCCGGGCTCGGATGGTTTACCCTTTGAGATTTATCGGAGATATGGTGAAATATTGTCACCAATGCTTCTTGAAGTGCTCCAGGAATCAGATGGGTCAGGGTGCCAAGTAGTGTCTGTCTCGATTTTTTGGTTAGGGAACCTTCATCAGCCCTAACCAATAGGTCCCTTAGATTCTTAGGTCGTTTGTTGCAAGGTAGGGGTGGGACGGCGAACTCTTGTACCTCAGGGTATGCTTTATGTAGAAGGCCCCAGTGTCTGTTGATGATGTTTCTAACCTTACCTGTAAACGGATGGTATGTGTGGACAAAGGGGATTCTAGTGTCCTGTTTTGTGGGTTTTTCCCGTCTCGGCATTAGGTTTTCAGTGATGATGGTTTCTGGGTACCCTCGTTGCCTAAACTTGGCTGACATTTCCTTTATTCTCTTTTCTCTAGTGGGGGGTCATCTACAATTCTTTCCACCCTGCTGAATTGAGAGCGTGGTAGGGCTCTTTTGGTACTTGGTGGATGACAGCTGGTGTAGTGGAGTAGGCTGTTGCGATCAGTTGGTTTGGTATACAGGTCAGTGTAGAGGAGTCCCTCTTGGTTTTTATGTACCGTAGTGTCTAGGAAGCTGATGGCAGAATTGTCGTGGTGGAGTGTAAATTCAAGTACAGGCCAGACTGCATTAATCCTAGCATGGAAATCTAGAAGTGTATTTTCGGGGCCGGTCCAAATACAGAAAACATCGTCGATGTACCGTTTCCAGATTAGGGCATGTTGGTTAAAACTGGGATCAGTGTAGATGTAATCATCTTCAAAGATCGCCATATAGCAATTTGCATATGGGGGCGCCATGTGAGCCCCCATAGCAGTTCCCTGTTTCTGGACAAAGAAGGTGTCATGGAAGAGAAAATAGTTTTCAGTGAGGACTAACTCAAGTAAATCTAGGCACAGTGATATAATGTTGGGGTCAGTGCCTGTCTCGTGTAAAAGTCTGGAGATGGCTGTGAGGCCCTTGGTGTGAGTGATGGACGTGTATAGACTGACTACATCAAAAGTGACTAGAATGGAATCTGGGTGAACCTTATTTGTGTCGCGGATGAGTTGGAGGAATGTAGTGGTGTCAAGGAGGAAAGACCTTGTAGTTTTTACTATGGGTGTGAGGATTTTCTCAAGGAATATAGATAATGGAGAGAGGATGGAGTCAGAAGATGAGACTATTGGTCTGCCAGGTGGTTTGTGGAGGCGTCTATGTACCTTAGGTAGAGTATATAGTACTGGGATGATGGGATGTGGTTTAGTCATGAAAGTGACTGTGTCTTTATCAATGGTGCCTTTCTCAAGGTGATGTGTCAGAACCTGTTTGATTCTATGGGCTATGTCGCCCGTGGGGTCTTTGCTGAGACGTCCATATACCTCGGCATCATTAAGTTGGTTATGGATCTCGTCTACATAGTCTTTCTTGTCCATAACTACCAATGCTCCGCCTTTGTCAGCGGGTTTGATAGTTAAGTCCTTATCTTTGCGTAAAGTCTGTATGGCCTGATGTTCCTCTTTAGTGAGGTTAGATTGACAGCTGTATCTGCCCATCTCTAACTCTCTCCTGAAGGCTTCCATGTCCCTATTCACTAGGGAGATAAAAGTCTCCACCGGGTGTGAGATCTTGGGAGGGTTGAAGGAGCTTTTCAGTTTTAGACCTACATCCCTGATAGAGATCAGACTCTTATCATGGGATATGTCTGTGGTCCTGAGGTGTAGTTCTTTGGCTTTGTTGGCAAAGTGGGCTTTGAGGCGTAGATTCCTGTAGAGCCTGAGGAGATCCAGCTCTAACTAGAACGTATCAAATCCATAAGTAGGACAGAAGGACAAGCCCTTTTGTAGAACTTGTACTTGTGTCGGGGTCAAAGTCTTGGAGGAAATGTTAATCACAAGTGACTGTGGTGCATTGTCAGTTACCTGTGAGCGGGTGGTCCTTCCTTGGGAGAGATCCCTGCCAGGTCCTGCGGTTCCACGTCTTTGTCTCCTGCCTCTGTTTCTTCGTTGTCCCTGGAATGCTGGTGGGGAGTTGTCCCTCCTTTGTAGGCTTTCACGGCTGGAATAGGAGGATTCAGAGGACGTAGGGTGGTAGTCCCTCCTGTAGTCTAGTGGTTGAGACGGAGTTTGTTGCAAGCGATAGACTCTATTGGTGCGGTAGTCCTCTGCGTCCCTTTGAAATTTCTTTCTTTTGCGATTTTCCATTTCCCGCCATTTGACGCCATCTTTACTATTCCCCTGCAGCGCGATTACACCGCGCTTCCGACGCACCGGAAATCATCATAGGGGCGCGCACACCAGCGCCCGCCCCCTCCTGATACCGGCCCTGCATGTCCTATGACTTCAGCCACATCCGGCTTGACAGCCCGCCCACCCACGCTCCTGCACTCAGCCCCATACATATAAATAAGAGGCCAGTGCAGCTGTACACATGGCGGCATACACCCCAGGCATATTGGCCATTTACCACACACCCGCCCATCGGGCCACAGAGCCCATACCAGCTAGCCGAACAGGCACTTTACAGCAGACACAGTGCGGCTCATCCAGATAATCCAGCGATTATCATATTAACATATGGCTCATCTGATGCAATGTACCTCATTTCTTGTCTACAATTGTGAAGTGTTGTGCGCTTTTCTGCATGTGTGTGTACTGTACCATGACTCTTTTTACTCACATTGCTTATATGGACCTAGGATATTTTTGTATAGCCTCTACTATTTTTCTCATCACCCCACACTATGGTGCTAACCATTTATACGCCATTTTGCATTAACGCCCTTGTATCTTCCATGCCTCTTCCTCATACCGTCTCTATAGCAAATAGTACTTAACCAATGCAACAGCCCACCTAACTAGATGACCACGGATCCAGTGACTAGAATTCTACAGCGCACTCCAGAGTCCATTTCTTCCCTGGTTGTGATACAGACGTCAGCACTTTTTTGGATGTTACTAACCTATGCTATGTATATTAATATAGACAACAATTTAGTTTGCTTCCTATTATTTATCTCTCTGCATTATGTCACTATTTCACAGTTTCCTGAAAAAGGCCGAAACGTCTTACATGTGAAACTGTTATAACCGCATGTTCTGTGTCAAGTCTCAATAAACCACTTGAAGCATTAACAGAGTTGTCCGGGAACATCATTTCTACATGTATATACTGGCTGGGAACCATTTCCTGTGACCAACTCGATCAATAGGAGTGTTACCCAACGGCCACTAAATTATAAAATATATGCTAAAATTTTAGCTAATAGATTGAAGCGAGTAATAAGTAAAGTTATACATAGGGATCAATCAGGTTTTGTCCCCAAAAGACAGGCGCAATATAATATCAGAAGAACTTTAATGAATATCCACCTGGGCGGGGGAGAGGACCGCTCCATCCTGTCGTTGGATGCCGCTAAGGCCTTCGACAGGGTGGAATGGGACTTCCTCTGGCAGACGATGGGTAACATGAATTTAGGTGAGGGGTTTATCAAAAAGGTGCAGCTTCTATATCATCGGCCAACTGCAAGGGTAAACGTTAATGGCGCTCTCTCCGAATCGTTTCAATTATCGAGGGGAACAAGACAGTATTGTCCCCTGTATCCCCTCCTGTTTGCAATATTTAGGAAACCCTTAGCAGTTAAGATAAGGACAGACAAGCAGATAAGGGGTTTTGGTACTCTCGGTTGGGAAGATAAAATCAGTCTATATGCGGATGACATTCTTCTGTACTTAGGAGATGGACATCCATCACTCCCCCGGAATATGAGTATTATAAGTGATTTCGGAGCAGAATCCGGATTTGAGGTAAACTGGACTAAGTCTGTGCTTCTCCCATTGGTCAGACCAAAAAGTGGTTCTCCTTCCCCAGCTGCTGCACCGATTCATCCCCTGCCCAGTATGGATTGAGGAGGGTATATTTCATCAAATTGATGCTTTATGTAATTGATTTATCTGGGGCAGGAAACGGGTCCGATTGAAATTAAGGTTTTTATTGCCCCCAATGGATAGTGGAGGCCTAGCGTTTCCATTAATTCAGGGACTTATGAAATATGTATGCGATTATGTAATGTAATAACTTGCACTCGATATGAAAATGATGTAACATGATTATTTATTGATATATTTTTTTAATATATTGAATTAATAAAAATAAACCCGATATGTCAGAGCTTCTGCAGAAAGTGCTCGCCTGTCAGCGCTGCAGCGTAACTTCGGCCTTCCCGCTCACCGCCTTATAAGCGACGTGCCCACAAGGAGGAACCGTGTTCACAGCAGGGTGGCACCCAAACTAGCTCATGGCCATCACTGGTGCGTGGCTGGGGAGATACAGAGGACACAGATGATACACCTCCCACAGAGGACAGCTTGTTGTTGCCTCTGGGCAGCCTGGCACACATGAGAGATTACATGCTGCAGTGTCTCCGAAACGACCGCCGAGTTGTCCACATTCTAACTTGTGCTGATTACTGGGTGGCCACGCTGCTTGATCCCCATTACAAGGACAATGTACCATCCTTAATTCCGTCACTGGAGCATGGTCGTAAGATGCGCGTGTACAAGCGCACGCTGGTAGACGCGCTGCTGGTGGCATTCCCACCTGACAGTGAGGGCACAGTGGAAGCACAAGGCACAGGAGGAGGAAGAGGTCGCCAACGCAGCTGGGACACCACCAGCACCTCAGAAGGCAGTGTTAGCATGGCCGAAATGTGGAAAAGCTTTGTCAGCACGCCACAACAACCAGCACCACCAGCTGATATGGAACGTCTCAGCAGGAGGCAGCATTTCAGCAACATGGTGGAACAGTAAGTGTGCACACGCCTACACGTACTGAATGACGGGTCTGCCCACTTCAACTTCTGGGTCTCCAAATTGGGCACATGGCCTAAGCTTGTCCTTTATGCCTTGAAGGTGCTGGCCTGCCCTGCAGCCAGTGTATTGTCTGATATTTTGTTTAGCACAGCTGGTGGGGGTTATCACAGGTTATATTTCCCAATGTTTTGGGGTATACCCTAATTTAAACAAAAAACAAAACAAAAATTAAAACCAAAAACCAGTGTTGGTTACGTCCTCCTCCTCCTCCACCGCCGCTTCCACCTATATCGCCACATCCACCGCCTCCTCAAGCACCTACTCCATATGGACCTCGTCCTCCTAGATCAAGATTATTATTTTTTATTTTTATGTATTTTATGTTATTTTAAGTCATTTCCCTATCTACATTTGCCATGCTCTTATCTAGATTTTGCTGCGATTTGCAGATCTCTAGCCCTTTCCATGACATTTTTAGAGCTATTTAAGTGCTCAAAAGTTCGGGTCCCCATTGACTTCAATGGGGTTCGGGTTTGGGGTCAAGTTCAGGTCCCGAACTTGAACTTTTTTGCGAAGTTCGGCCGAACCCGTCGAACCCGAACATCCAAGTGTCCGCTCAACTCTAGTCCTGTATATTACACTGCACCTCATATATAGTACTGTATATTACACTGCACTCCATGTATAGTCCTGTATATTACACTGCACCCCAGGTATAGACCTGTATATTACACTGCACTCATGTATAGTCCTGTATATTTCACTGCACCCCATCCATAGTCATGTATATTAAACTGCACCACATGTATAGTCCTGTATGTTACAATGCACTCCATGTATAGTCCTGTATATTACACTACACCCCATGTAAAAGTCCTGTATATTATACTGCACCCGATGTATAGTCCTGTATGTTACAATGCACTCCCATGTATAGTCCTGTATATTACACTACACCCCATGTAAAAGTCCTCTATATTACACTGCACCCGATGTATAGTCCTGTATGTTACAATGCACTCCCATGTAAAGTCTGGTATATTACACTGCACCCCATACATAGTCTTGTATATTATACTGCACCCCATGTATAGTCCGGTATATTATACTGCGCGCCATGTATAGTCCTGTATATTACACTGCACCCCATGTATAGTCCTGTATATTACACTGCAATTCATGTACTGTATAGTCCTGTATATTACACTGCAATCCATGTATAGTCCTGTATATTACAGGGCACCCCATGTATAGTCCTGTATATTACACTGCAACCCATGTACTGTATAGTCCTGTATATTACACTGCACTCCATGTATAGTCCTGTATATTACAGGGCACCCCATGTATAGTCCTGTATATATTACACTGCAATCCATGTACTGTATAGTCCTGTATATTACACTGCACTCCATTTATATTCCTGTATATTACACTGCACCCCATGTATAGTCCTGTATACATAGTAAAATAGTACATAAGGCCGAAAAAAGACATTTGTCCATCTAGTTCGGCCTATCATTCTGCAAGTTGATCCAGAGGAAGGCAAAAAACTCCTGTGAGGTAGAAGCCAATTTTCCCCACTTAAGGGGAATAAAAAAATTCCTTCCCGACTCCAATCAGGCAATCAGAATAACTCTCTGGATCAACAACCCATCTCTAGTAGCTATAACCTGTAATATTACTACACTCCACAAATACATCCAGTCTCATCTTGAATTCCTTTATTGTACTCACCATCACCGCCTCCTCAGGCAGAGAGTTCCATAGTCTCACTGCTCTTATTGTAAAGAATCCTCTTCTATGTTTGAGTATAAACCTTCTTTCATCCAGACGCAGAGGATGTCCCCTCGTTACAGTCACAGTCCTGGGGATAAATAGAGGATGGGATAGATCTCTGTACTGACCCCTGATATATTTATACATAGTATTTAGATCTACCCTCAGGCACGGTCGTCTATGCCCCTGTTGATGCAACCCATTATCTTATTGGCCTTGCCAGTAGCTGCCTGACACTGGTTTTTGCAGCTTAATTTGCTGTTTATTAAAATTCCTAGATCCTTTTCCATGTCAGTGTTACCGAGTGTTTTACCATATAATATGTACGGGTGACTTGCATTATTCCTTCCCATGTGCATAACTTTACATTTGTCAGTGTTAAACCTCATCTGCCATTTCTCTGCCCAAGCCTCCAATCTATCCAGATCCCTCTGTAGCAGAAAATTGTCCTCTTCAGTGTTAATTACTTTACACAGTTTAGTGTCATCTGCAAAAATAGATATTTTACTATGCAAACCTTCTACAAGATCATTAATAAATATATTGAAGAGAATAGGGCCCAATACTGACCTCTGAGGTACCCCACTAGTGACAGTGACCCAATCTGAGTATCTACCGTTAATAACCACCCTCTGTTTTCTGTCACTCAGCCAGTTACTTACTACATACAGACATTTTCTCCCAGTCCGAGCATCCTCATTTTATATACTAACCTTTTATTAGGTACAGTGTCAAATGTTTTGGAGAAGTCCAGATATATGACATCCATTGATTCGCCGCTGTCAAGTCTCAGCTCATAGAAGCTGATTAAAATTGTTTGGCATGACCGATCCCTCATGAAGCCATGCTGATATGGCGTTATTTGCTTATTTTTATTGAGATACTCCAAAATAGCATCTCTTAGAAACCCTTCAAACAGTTTACCAACAATAGATGTTAAACTTACCGGCCTATAATTTCCAGGCTCTGTTTTTGGACCCTTTTTGAATATTGGCACCACATTTGCTATGCGCCAATCCTGTGGAACATTCCCTGTCAGTATAGAGTCCGTAGATATTAGAAATAAAGGTCTGGCTATGACATCACTTAATTCCCTTAGGATACGGGGGTGTATGCCATCCGGTCCTGGCGATTTGTCTATTTTAATCTTTTTAAGTCGCTGTTGTACTTCTTCCTGGGTCAGACAGGACACTTTTAAAATTTACTTTTACATTCTGCATTTCATCTGACAGTTTATTTTCCTCAGTGAATATAGTGAAGAAAAAAATATTTAATAGTTTTGCTTTATCCTCTTCGCTCTCTGCAACACACCCCTCATTGCTAAGTAGAGGGCCGACTCCTTCAGATTTATATTTTTTACTATTTATATGATTGAAGAACATTTTAGGGTTAGTTTTACTCTTTTTGGCAATTAATCTCTCGGTCTCTAGTTTGGCAAATTTTATTAGTTTTTCACATATTCTATTTTTTTCCTTATAGTTTTTCAGTGCTTCCTGGCTCCCCTCCTGTTTTAGTGATTTATATGCTTTCTTTTTGTCATTTATTGCTTTCTTTACGGTTCCATTTATCCACATTGGTTTCTTATTGTTCCTTAGCCTTTTATTCCTATAAGGTATGTACCTCTCACAATTAGATGTTACAATGCTTTTAAAAATCTCCCATTTTATGGTTGTATTTTTATTTTTGAGGACTTTGTCACAGTTAGTTAGGCCTATGGCCTCGCTTAGTTGGCTAAATTTTGCTTTTTTGAAGTTTGGTATTTTTGTTCCTCCCTTTAGAAATTCTCGTTTGAAGGATAATTGGAAAGTTATTACTTTATGGTCACTATTTCCCAGGTGTCCCCCAACCTGCACATCAGTTGTTCTATCAGGTCTATTGGTTAATACTAAGTCCAGTATGGCCGTCCCTCTAGTGGGGTCCTGAACCAGTTGGGAAAGGTAATTGTCTTTGGCTATTGCCAAGAACCTGTTTCCTTTTTGGGATGTACAGCTTTCAGTTTCCCAGTCTATATCTGGGTAGTTGAAGTCCCCCATAATAACGACTTCATTATGATTTGCCGCCTCGTCTATCTCGTTTAGTAATAGATTTTATGTGGACTCTGGTATATTAGGGGGTTTATAATAAACTCCTATTAGTAATTTATTATTGTTTTTTGCTCCATGTATTTCTACCCACAGTGACTCCACATGTTCATGTCCCTCAGAAATGTATTCTCGAATTACGGGATTTTCACACGACTTCACATAGAGACAGACCCCTCTACTAGAGATGAGCGAATACCTGGAAGTTCAGGTTCGGGAAGGTCGGCCGAACTTCCCGAAAATGTTCGGGTTCGGGATCCGAACTCGACCCGAACTTTATCCCGAACCCCATTGAAGTCAATGGGGACCCGAACTTTTAGGCACTAAAAAGGCTGTAAAATAGTCCAGGAAAGGGCTAGAGGGCTGCAAAAGGCAGCAAAATGTAAGTAAATCCCCTGCAAACAAATGTGGATAGGGAAATTAATTAAAATAAAATAAAATAAATGAAAATTAACCAATATCAATTGGAGAGAGGTCCCACAGCAAGGAATCATGCATCATATCACCCACCACTGGAGAAGGCCACTTTCAGTTATTTTGGCCCCAGCACCCAGACAGAGGAGAGAGGTCCAACAGCAAGGAATCATGCGTCATATCACCCACCACTGGAGAAGGCCACTTTCAGTTATTTCGGCCCAGCACCCAGACAGAGGAGAGAGGTCCCACAGCAAGGAATCATGTGTCATTTCACCCACCACTAGAGAAGGCCACTTTCAGTTATTTCGGCCCCAGCACCCAGACAGAGGAGAGAGGTCCCACAGCAAGGAATCATGCGTCATATCACCCACCACTGGAGAAGGCCATTTTCAGTTATTTTGGCCCAGCACCCAGACAGAGGAGAGAGGTCCCACAGCAAGGAATCATGTGTAATTTAACCCACCACTAGAGAAGGCCACTTTCAGTTATTTCGAACCCAGCACCCAGACAGAGGAGAGAGGTCCCACAGCAAGGAATAAGGCGTCAAATCACCCACCACTGGAGAAGGCCACTTTCAGTTATTTTGGCCAAACACCCAGACAGAGGAGAGAGGTCCCACAGCAAAGAATCATGCGTCATTTCACCCACCACTAAAGAAGGCCACTTTCAGTTATTTCGGACCCAGCACCCAGACAGAGGAGAGAGGTCCCACAGCAAGGAATAAGGCGTCATATCACCCACCACTGGAGAAGGCCACTTTCAGTTATTTCAGCCCAGCACCCAGACAGAGGAGAGAGGTCCCACAGCAAGGAATCATGCGTCATTTCACCCACCACTGGAGAAGGCCACTTTCAGTTATTTCGGACCCAGCACCCAGACAGAGAAGAGAGGTCCCACAGCAAGGAATCATGCGTCATATCACCCACCACTGGAGAAGGCCACTGTCAGTTATTTCGGACCCAGCACCCAGACAGAGGAGAGAGGTCCCACAGCAAGGAATCATGCGTCATATCACCCACCACTGGAGAAGGCCACTTTCAGTTATTTCAGGACCAGCACCCAGACAGAGGAGAGAGGTCCCAAAGCAGGGAATCATGCGTCATATCACCCACCACTGGAGATGGCCGCTTTCAGTTATTTAGGCCCAGCACCCAGACAGAGGAGAGAGGTCCCACAGCAAGGAATCATGCATCATATCACCCACCACTGGAGAAGGCCACTTTCAGTTATTTCGGCCCAGCACCCAGACAGAGGAGAAGTTCATTCAACTTTGGGTTGCGCCGCAAGATCATGGTAAAGTTAAAAAAATGAGGATTCAATAAAGAAGTGCCCCGGAGTACAAGAATACATGGTTGAGGGGGAGGCAGTTATAAATGTCTATTCTGCACAAGGGAGGCACAGGTCCTGTGGGATCCATGCCTGGTTCATTTTTATGAACGTCAGCTTGTCCACGTTGGCTGTGGACAGGCGGCTGCGTTTGTCAGTAATGACGCCCCCTGCCGTGCTGAATACACGTTCAGACAAAACGCTGGCCGCCGGGCAGGCCAGCACCTCTAAGGCATAAAATGCTAACTCTGGCCACGTGGACAATTTTGAGACCCAGAAGTTGAATGGGGCCGAACCATCAGTCAGTACGTGGAGGGGTGTGCAGACGTACTGTTCCACCATGTTAGTGAAATGCTGCCTCCTGCTAACACGTTCCGTATCAGGTAGTGGTGCAGTTAGCTGTGGCGTGGAGACAAAGCTTTTCCACATTTCTGCCATGCTAACCCTGCCCTCAGAGGAGCAGGCCGTGACACAGCTGCGTTGGCGACCTCTTGCTCCTCCTCTGCCATCGCCTTGGGCTTCCACCTGTTCCCCTGTGACATTTGGGAATGCTCTCAGGAGCGCCTCTACCAGCGTGCGCTTGTACTCACGCATCTTCCTATCACGCTCCAGTGCAGGAAGTAAGGTGGGCACATTGTCTTTGTACCAGGGATCCAGCAGGGTGGCAACCCAGTAGTCTGCACACGTTAAAATGTGCGCAACTCTGCTGTCGTTGCGCAGGCACTGCAGCGTGTAGTCACTCATGTGTGCCAGGCTCCCCAGAGGTAAAGACAAGCTGTCCTCTGTGGGAGGCGTATCCTCATCGTCCTCCGTATCCCCCCAGCCATGCACCAGTGATGGGCCTGAGCTGTGTCGGGTGCCACCCCGCTGTGAACCTGCTTCATCCTCATCCTCCTCCACCTCCTCCTCATCCTCCACGTCCTCCAGTAGTGGGCCCTGGCTGGCCACATTTGTACCTGGCCTCTGCTGTTGCAAAAAACCTCCCTCTGAGCCACTTCTAACAGACTGGCCTGAAAGTGGTAAAAATGACCCCTCATCCTCCTCCTCCTCCTGGGCCGCCTCCTCTTCCATCATTGCCCTAAGCGTTTTCTCAAGGAGACATAGAAGTGGTATTGTAAAGCTGATAACGGTGTCATCGCCACTGGCCATGTTGGTGGAGTACTTGAAGCAGCGCAACAGGGCACACAGGTCTCGCATGGAGGCCCAATCATTGGTGGTGAAGTGGTGCTGTTCCGCAAAGCGACTGACGCGTGCGTGCTGCAGCTGAAACTCCACTATGGCCTGCTGTTGCTAGCACAGTCTCTCCAGCATGTGCAGGGTGGAGTTCCACCTGGTGGGCACGTCGCATATGAGGCGGTGAGCGGGAAGGCCGAAGTTCCGCTGTAGCGCAGACAGGCGAGCAGCAGCAGGATGTGAATGCTGGAAGCACGCACAGACGGCCCGCACTTTATGCAGCAGCTCTGACATGTCGGGGTAGTTGTGAATGAACTTCTGCACCACCAAATTCAGCACATGCGCCAGGCAAGGGATGTGCGTCAAACCGGCTAGTCCCAGAGCTGCGACGAGATTTCGCCCATTATCGCACACCAACAAGCCGGGCTTGAGGCCCACCAGCAGAAACAACTCGTCGGTCTGTTGTTCAATACCCCGCCACAACTCCTGTGCAGTGTGGGGCCTGTCCCCCAAACATATGAGTTTCAGAATAGCCTGCTGACGTTTACCCCGGGCTGTGCTGAAGTTGGTGGTGAAGGTGTGTGGCTGAATGGATGAGCTGGTGGAAGCAGAGGAGGAGGAAGCCGAGTAGGAGGAGGAGGCTACAGGAGGCAAAGAATGATGCCCTGCGATCCTTGGCGGCGGAAGGACGTGCGCCAAGGAACTCTCCGCCTGGGGCCCAGCCGCCACTACATTTACCCAGTGTGCAGTTAGGGATATATAGCGTCCCTGGCCATGCTTACTGGTCCACGTATCTGTGGTTAGGTGGACCTTGCCACAGATGGCGTTGCGCAGTGCACACTTGATTTTATCGGATACTTGGTTGTGCAGGGAAGGCACGGCTGTCTTGGACAAGTAGTGGCGGCTGGGAACAACATACTGTGGGACAGCCATGGACATCAGCTGTTTGAAGCTGTCTGTGTCCACCAGCCTGAATGACAGCATTTCAAAGGCCAGTAGTTTAGAAATGCTGGCATTCACACCCAAGGCTCGAGGGTGGCTAGGTGGGAATTTACGCTTTCTCTCCAAGGTTTGTGAGATGGAGAGCTGAACGCTGCCGTGTGACATGGTGGAGATTCTTGGTGACGCAGGTGGTGTTGTCGGTGGCACATCCTCTGTTTGGTGCGCGGCAGGTGCCAACGTTCCTCCCGAGGCGGAGGAAGAGGCCGAGGCAGCAGCAGAAGAGGGAGCAGGGGGAGCCTGAGTGAGTTCCTTGTTTTTAAGGTGTTTACTCCACTGCAGTTCATGCTTTGCATGTAGATGCCTGGTCATGCAGGTTGTGCTAAGGTTCAGAACGTTAATGCCTCGCTTCAGGATCTGATGGCACAGCGTGCAAACCACTCGGGGCTTGTCGTCAGCACATTGTTTAAAGAAGTGCCATGCCAGGGAACCCCTTGAAGCTACCTTTGGGGTGCTTGGTCCCTGGTGGCGGTGGCCAGTAGCAGGCAAACTCTCTTGGCGGCGGCTGGTCTGATTTTGCCCCCTGCTCCCTTTTTTGCTACGCTGTTGGCTCGGTCTTACCACCGCCTCTTCCTCTGAACTATGAAAGTCTGTGGCACGACCTTCATTCCATGTGGGCTCTAGTGTTGAGCGCGAATATTCGAAAAGCGAATTTTTTTAGCGAATATCGGCACTTCGCTAATTCGCGAATATTTCGAATATAGCGCTATAAATTCGCTATTTCGAATATTCGTTTTTTTTTTTTTTTTTTTTTAGTTATATTTTTTTCTTTCCCTCTTCCCAACAGTAGTTCTTACCTGTCCTGAGGATTCCTGGCTTCCTGGCTGCTCTAGTCAGTGCCCATTGCCGCTTCTGCCGACTTCCGTGCTCATGGAGCGTCCCCATCCATGGGAGAATCTACATATACTAAAATGTACTGTCGGATTTGAGGAATTACGTTGAAATCGCAATGCGATTAATTCAAGTTATATTAATCGCATTGCGATTTTAACTTAGAGCTGAGTTTATACTGGGTCAGCTTGCTAGAATGAACGAGTTAACGAATTTGGAATATAGCAGCACTGCTAAGTTGAATTCGCAATGCGATTAATTTAACTTGAAGTAATCGCATTGCGATTTCAACTTGGCACTGCTAGTGCTATATTCCATATTCGTTAATTCTAGCCTATGTAAGAAAGCAGTGCTAAGTTGAAATCGCAATGCGATTACTTCAAGTTAAATTAATCGCATTGCGAATTCAACTTAGCAGTGCTGCTATATTCCATATTCGCTAACTTCGCTCATTCTAGCAAGCTGACCCATTATAAACCCAGTTCTAAGTTGAAATCGCAATGCGATTAATATAACTTGAATTAATCGCATTGCGATTTCAACGTAATTCCTCAAATCCGACAGCACATTTTAGTATATGGAGACGTTCCCATGGTGATGGGGACGCTCCATGAGCACAGAAGTTATGGTTGGCTTGGTAGAATTAGCTGAATAGCTAATATGACGAATGTATTCGTCATATTCTCAAAACGAAGATAACGAGTATTCTACATCTTCGTTTAGCAACCTATTCGTCAACCTCGCTACTCTAGCAATCAAATAGGAAGGTTGACTATAGAGACAGCTGTGTAATGCTATGCGATTTTTTTTTTTAATAGAATAATTATATTACTTGATATAATTATTATAATTATTCTATTTATTAAAAAAAAAAAATCGCATAGCGAATTAAACACAGCTGTCTCTATAGTCAACCTTCCTATTTGATTGCTAGAATTAGCGAGGTTGACGAATAGGTAGCTAAAACGAAGATGTAGAATACTGCTATCTTCGTTTTGAGGAATAGACGAATACATTCGTCATATTCGTCATCCTCGCTAATTCTAGATATGAAACCAATAGGAAAGTAGCCTTAAGTACAAATCGCAATATGCGATTATTTAAATCGCATGTTAATCGCGATAACTAGAAAAAATGACGAATATTCGATTTCGACGAATATGAAACGAATATTCATTCGAATATTCGCGAATTTCGTCGAAATCGAATATGGCACCTGCCGCTCATCACTAGTGGGCTCTAGGACCTCATCGTCCCCTGCATCGTCTTCCACACAGTCTTCCTCCCTGACCTCCTGTTCAGTCTGCACACTGCAGAAAGACGCAGCAGTTGGCACCTGCGGACTCCGATGAGGTGGTATTCCCATGTCCTCATCATCAGGAAACATCAGTGGTTGTGCATCAGTGCATTCTATGTCTTCCACCACTGGGGAAGGGCTAGGTGGATTCCCTTGGGAAACCCTGCCAGCAGAGTCTTCAAACAGCATAACAGACTGCTGCATAACTTGAGGCTCAGACAGTTTCCCTGATATGCATGGGGGTGATGTGACAGACTGATGGGCTTGGTTTTCAGGTGCCACCTGTGCGCTTTCTGCAGAAGACTGGGTGGGAGATAATGACCGTGACCTGAAATTGTTTTATACAATGCAAGGAACGCATGGTGGCCAGGTTCCTTCATTGTATAAAATGGAGTGTGTTATTAAATAAAGTTTTCTTACCTGAATGCAGGGATAGTGTAGGCAACGGTCGTTTTGATCGGGTGCCATCAAGATGAAATGGGATTGGATAATCCTGGGTACATCCTCGAGCAGCAAACCTATAAGAGAAGAGGAGAAAACGGCTTTAGCGCATTCTCGGCGCTGACAGCATCTGATACAGACCCTCTTTCTCCTGAACAATGGAAGAATTACTTAAAAAGCTGATTTACAAAGCCGAATTGGAGGGCGGTGAAGAGTGGCTTCAGAGATGCTTGTTATCTTCTCCTCCGTCCCCAGTTCTGTTTCCAGCAGCCACTTCAACCCCTTGCTGCGCAGCCCCGAGCGCGAGCACCGATCTAACTGATCCTGTATGCGTCATCGGCGCGCGCATGCGCGATGATCGCGATCTTTCAGCCGTCCCTGACAAGAGGAAGAGAAGGGACCGGGTGACTTATTCACCGGACCCCCCATCCCTCAGCAGGATATCCAGCAGGGCTAGATCTTCGGATTCCAAGAGGACAACTAGCAAGAGAAAGAATCCCTCTCCTACTCTCCCTCCATCAACTTCATCCTCAAGTCGGGTATTCCAGTCTCCTGAGGGTGAGGGCATTGTCGCTAATGCTGTTGTTGGGGATTTAACTCCTGGTGGGGTTTCATCGTTACCCCCTGATAAAATAGGGCTTTTCCAAGATTTCTTGGAATTTATGTCGGCTAATGATAAGAAATCTTTACCATCCGTTCACAATTCTGTCACTTTAGGCCCTTCTGAACCCGCAAAAAGTATCGATTTGCCCAGTGAAGTTAATTTACCGGTTCAGGAGACTTGCCATAAAGATACGTTATTATGTCAAGTTTCCCCTTTAGGCTTCCACCTTCCGGTAGCCACAAAGGAAAAAATATGGAACAGAGAGTTCATAGATCTATACTCTCTTTTGCCAGCTTCCAGGGATGCTATTAGACAGGAGAAAAAGGATTCAAAAAATGATGAAGAGAAGTACAAATCCAAATCTATTTTTAATTGGCTTCAAGCTTTCTCCATATATTGTGCTGTGTTGGGGGAACGTCAGCCGAATCTGTGCAGCAAGCTTTTTTATCACCAGGACTCCATTTTGGAGGCATATAAAAATTTCGGGGGTTTAGCCTGGAATACGTATGATGAGATGTACAGGCAAAAGATGGCTGTTTACCCGCATCTTGATTGGGGTTCAAAGGATGTTGGCTTGTGGCTAACCCTAATGCTACCGGGTCGCCAGTTTTTTCGTCCCCAATCAAGAAAAGGGATCTGTTTTGTATACAACGAAAACCAGTGCAAATGGGGCTCAAATTGCAAGTACAAACATGAATGTTCATTTTGTACAGGGTCCCACCCGGTATTTAAATGTTTTAAAAAACACGGAGCTCCTGCTAAGGATAACACGGGAAAAGGCGCCGACCCCGGTGAAAATAGCAGAGTTAACTCCCTGGCTAAGTTGTTATCCAGACAAGTTGAAAGCTAAGCTCCTGTATTATGGTTTCTCTGAAGGTTTTTTCGTCCCCAGTTTTAGCGGGAAGGGTTGTGTAATTTTAAAAAATTTAAAATCGGTTGATTTGTACCCATATGCAGTATGGGAAAAATTTCTAAGGAGATCGAAGCTGGTAGGATTGCGGGTCCTTTTTCGGCACCCCCCTTTGTGAATTTTCGCATTTCGCCCATTGGACTGGTGCCGAAGAAGGAGCCAAATTCTTACCGTTTAATACACCATCTGTCATATCCAAAAAATCTATCAGTAAACGATGAAATTGACAAAAATTTGTCATCGGTTTCGTATACTTCTTTTGATGTAGCTGTGTCTATTCTGAACAGGTTAGGTCAAGGAGCTTTACTGGCTAAAACTGACATCAAGTCAGCTTTCAGATTACTTCCTATTCACCCGTCAGGTTTCAACTCTCTTGGTTTTCATTTTAGGGGTGAATATTTTTTCGATAGGGCCCTTCCCATGGGGTTTGCATTGTCATGTTTATACTTTGAAGCTTTGAGCACTTTTCTCAACTGGGTTCTTTATCAACCTAGCGCTCCAGGTGAAGCTCTTCACTATTTGGATGATTTTCTTTTCTTGGGCAGGAGGGATACGGATGAATGCGAGAGGATGCTCAATAAATTTTTGAGCATGTCAAACAGGTTCGGTATCCCGCTTGCTCCCTACTACCAATTTAACTTTCTTAGGGATCGAAATTGACACAGATTCCATGCAATTTCGAATTCCTAGGGAAAAAATTCTTAAAACTATAGGAGATATCCACATGATTTTATCCAAACCTAAAACTACCTTAAAAAAGTTGCAATCGGTACTGGGATCTCTGAATTTTTTCTGTCGTGTGATTCCCATGGGAAGAGTTTTCTCGAAACGTCTTTACGGGGCGACCAAAGGTGTGTCTTCCCCATTTGCCCACCTTCGTTTAACTAGGGATATGAAATCTGATTTACAAATATGGCTTGGTTTTTTGGATAATTTCAATGGACACTCTTTGTGGCAACAGGATTTTATTACCTCTGAGGCTCTTCAGCTACAATCTGATGCAGCGGGCTCTGTTGGTTACGGTGTAATTTTTGGTAACCAATGGTCGTCTATGCAGTGGCCCTTGAGATGGGTCCAAAATGGTTTTACCCGTAATTCAGTTCTGATTGAACTTTTTCCAGTGTTGGTGGCCATTGTCATTTGGAGGGAACAGTTATCTAACAGGAGAATTTTGTTGAGCACGGATAACCAAGGAGTGGTTTTCGTTTTAAACTGCCAGTCCTCGAGATCTGAGCAGGTTCTGGTTATATTGAGAGAAATCGTTCTTCAATGTTTAGTTAACAACATTTGGCTGAAAGCCAAGTACATTGAAGGTGTCAACAATATAATTGCAGACGCTTTATCTCGGCAGGACTG
Source organism: Bufotes viridis (assembly GCA_033119425.1). Taxonomy (NCBI): domain Eukaryota; kingdom Metazoa; phylum Chordata; class Amphibia; order Anura; family Bufonidae; genus Bufotes; species Bufotes viridis. Next base: position 351,824,066 of record CM065591.1, on the reverse strand, counting down.
GCAGTTATTCAGAAAATTACTTCCGGGAGCGGTGGAGAAGAACATCGTGTGCCCTCTCTTCCTGTGGGAGATACTCTGATCTCTACTTTAGAGGTTTTACAACGTTCATTGGCGGGTAACACCTGGAAATCATATCTTACGGCGTGGAACAGCTGGAAAGATTTTTGTCTTGCTTCCAACAGGGATAAATTCACTTATGACGTTTTGTTTATTTTAAAGTTTATTTTTAGTTTGGTGAACAAGAACCACTCTCACAATGCTATCTCTAAGACTGTTTCTGGGATCTCCTTTTTCTTCAAATTATTTGGTATGCCTCCAGTTAAATCCTGCTTTTTGATTAAGCAATTTTTACAAGGTTTGAGGAGAAAGGAGATGCCGAGGGATAGGACTAGACCTTTATCCTTAGCAAATTTAAAAGGTTTAATAGATGTCTTACCTTTAGTGTGTAGTTCCTCTTATGAAGCTTTCTTGTTTGAAGTGGTATTCATCCTCTCGTTTTTTGCTGCACTTCGTATCTCGGAGTTCACTGCGGAGAATAGAAAGGATGTATCTCCTATTTTGGTTTCTGATATAGAGATCTTTGACTCACGTATGAGACTCTTTGTCAGAAAATCAAAAACCGATCAGGATAAAAAAGGACAATGGGTTGTAATCTCTAGTTTACAAGACGGGTCTGTGTGTCCGGTATTAGCAGTAAACAGATGGCTTGGTTTCAGAAAACACGTAAGTTCGGACTCCCCGTTATTTTCGCATGTGGACAATTCTCCACTGACGAGATATCAATTTAACTTTGTCCTTAAAAGATGCCTGACTGTGTTGGGATTGTCAGATTTGAAATTCTCAGCACACTCTTTCCGTATAGGGGCAGCTACTTTTGCTGCACAGCGTAATCTAGGTTCGGAGTACATAAAACAGTTGGGCCGCTGGCGGTCAAATAGGTATAAATTGTACATCAGGCCGAATCTCATTACATCTTAGTCTCTTTCAGGAGTGCGCACAGTTTGGATTGTCGGCAACCACATTGTGTATGACGCCAAGTTAAGAGCGTTGGAAAGGAATTATGCAGCAGATCTGGGGATTTCAGACAGAGTTTCTATTTATTGGAGAGGAAAGGCTAACTTAAAACTGAAAGACATAAACTTTGAGTGCATGAAATTAAAATTCCTATATCCACATCCGGATATGCTTATCCTTCACATAGGAGAAAATGATTTGGGGAAGATCAGTTCAGTAAACTTTATAAGAGAGTTCAAAGAGAGATGGAATAGATTATTTTCCCTATTTCCGAATACTTACATGGCTTTTTCGGAGATGATGCCGAAAGGCAGCTGGAATCATCCGAATCTTACATTACTCGAAAAAATGAGGAGAAAGATAAATAAATGTTTGCAGAAATATTTGATAACAAAAGGCTTCAGCTCTTACAGGCACAAAGAAGTTGAGGGTTTTCTTCCAGGACTTTACGCTGAAGATGGTATTAATTTATCTAAGATTGGTTTGGATATTGTGGTGGTGGGATTTCAAAATTTGATTGAAGAAGGCTTGCGAGTGGTGGGGGGTGCCATGTAAAGATTTTACATGGCGCATGGGGTAAGTCGCTCCAGCTGGAGTGGACATTTCTTGGTTATATGTTATAGTTATTAATTTACTGGTAAATAACACACCACCGCGGCCTCTTTATGCCAACGTTATAATTAATCATATAATTTGTTATGTCACTATATAACTTAATAAACCTATTTATGGAGAAAATTGTGGTAGTGTTTTAATGGATGGAATCTAGGCCACCATGTACCGTGACCTGAAATTGTTTTATACAATGCAAGGAACGCATGGTGGCCAGGTTCCTTCATTGTATAAAATGGAGTGTGTTATTAAATAAATAAAGTTTTCTTACCTGAATGCAGGGATAGTGTAGGCAACGGTCGTTTTGATCGGGTGCCATCAAGATGAAATGGGATTGGATAATCCTGGGTACATCCTCGAGCAGCAAACCTATAAGAGAAGAGGAGAAAACGGTTTTAGCGCATTCTCGGCGCTGACAGCATCTGATCCCTCCCACCCCCCCTTTTTGGAAGGGCTCCTACGTCGCGATGGTTTGTTATGGGGTAAGTCGCTCCAGCTGGAGTGGACATTTCTTGGTTATATGTTATAGTTATTAATTTACTGGTAAATAATAGACCACCGCGGCCTCTTTATGCCAACGTTATAATTAATTATATAGTTTGTTATGTCACTATATAACTTAATAAACCTATTTATGGAGAAAATTGTGGTAGTGTTTTAATGGATGGAATCTAGGCCACCATGTTGTGAACGTGCTGGATCAACTGTTGGCCACCCAATTGACTAGCGCCTGTACCTGCTCAGGCCTTACCATCCTTAGAACGGCATTGGGCCCCACCAAATATCGCTATAATTTCTGGCGGGTACTGGAACCTGAGGTAGTTGGTTCACTAGGACGTGTGGCTGTGGCAGAATGGCCACGTCCTCTCCCAGCACCAGAGGGTACACTAACACCACCACGACTGCGCCTGCGTCCCTTACTAGATGTTTTCCTCATTGTTACCGTTCACCAAGCACCACAATAAGAAAAAAAATATTTCGCCCAATGTATTGATTTCAAATTCAGGCCTTTTTTTACAGGCACCTAACACTATCTGCCCATTTATTTATGTAGCGTATTACACTAATCCAGGCACAGCAGTAACCACTGATTTAGGGGAATATCTCTTTTAGGGCTAGTATTTAGGCCCTGGATGAAAGGTATCCTTTTATGGACATATTTACACTTGGCCTGCAACAGCTCGAACACCAGATTCAGGGTATTGCTATTTTGGCAATTGAATTTCACCCCAGAACAAAATATATAATTTGCAGGACACTATGAAACTAGGCCAGCCACAGCTGAAACCACTGATTTATGGTATTGCTATTTTGGCAATTGAATTTCACCCCAGAACAAAATATACCCTGTTACAGACAGATTTAAACTAGGCCTGCAACAGCTGGAACACCAGATTCAGGGTATTGCTAATTTGGCAATTGAATTTTACCCCAGAACAAAATATATAATTTGCAGGACACTATGAAACTTGGCCAGACACAGCTGAAACCACTGATTTATGGTATTGCTATTTTGGCAATTGAATTTCACCCCAGAACAAAATATATGTTTTTTGCGGACACTATTACAGTTTGCCAGCCAGTGCTGGGACACCAGATTTAGGGGATTGCTATTTTGACAATTGAATTTCACCACAGAAAATAATCTATCCTTTGCCAGACAGCAGACAGTATTATACTTGGCTAGCCAAAGCTGGAACACCAGATTTAGGGGATTGGTATTTGGGCAATTGTATTTAACCCCTTAATAAAATATAGAAATTGCTATCCTGAGTTTCTAGGGGTGACAATTAGCACAGCCAAGCCCCTGATGTAGGATATAGCAAAAAAAAAAAAACTAGTATTGATGGATTGATGGACTTGGTGGCAGCTTTTTCTGGTGCACCACAAGTCACAAAATGGCCGCCGATCATCCCAGAAAAAAGTGACAGAAAAACGCTCTGTGCAGCCTAAAAACCAGTGAGCAAGTAACTAGCGGAAGTTCAATCATTCACAGCTGTAGATCGATCACTTCATTAGGTGCTTTTGCTGACTTTTCCCTGCCTAATCTCGCCCTCACAGCAGCTGCGTCCTCTCCCTACACTAATCAGAGCAGTGTGACGTGCGGCGCTACATGACTCCAGCTTAAATAGAGGCTGGGTCACATGCTGCACTTGGCCAATCACAGCCATGCCATTAGTAGGCATGGCTGTGATGGGCTCTTAGGGCAAGAAGTAAAACGCTAGCTGATTGTGCAGCCCTTCAGAAAGCGGGAAGTAATCGCCGAACAACGAACCCGAATTTTTTTGAAAATGTTCGGGTTCGGGTCCGTGTCCCGAACACCCCAAAATTCGGTACGAACCCGAACTATTCTCGAACTGTTCGCTCAACACTACCCTCTACCTCTCCGGTTTTGACGATCCTTTCTAAACAGATTGTAACCTTTTATATTAACTGCCCAGTCATAGCTATCATCCAGCCATGTCTCAGTTATTCCCACTATGTCATAGTCCTCCTCACACATCACTAATTCCAGTTCACCAGTCTTGTTAGTCAGGCTTCTGGCATTAGTATACATACATTTGACAGGTTTATGTGTATTTTTTACCCTACATCTTTCATTCTGAGCTGTTGTAGTCCCCCCTTTCCATTCCTCCCCCAGTCACACTACCTCGCCCCTGGTCTCTATCTGCACTATCTTCCCCTCCTATAATGTAATTACCCTCCCCCCCAGTCCCTAGTTTAAACACTCCTCCAACTTTTTAGCCATCTTTCTCCCCAACACAGCTGCCCCTTCCCAATTGAGGTGCAGCCCGTCCCTACGATAGAGCCTGTAGCCGACAGAGAAGTCAGCCCAGTCTTCCAGGAACCCGAATTCTCCTTCCTACACCAGCTTTTGAGCCACTTGTTAACCTCCCTAATGTTCCGCTGCCCCTCTTGTGTGGCTCGTGGTACAGGCAGTATTTCAGAAAATACTACTTTTGAGGTCCCACTCCTTACCCTAAGCTTTTGACCTAAAACCCTGAAATCATTTTTAAGGACTCTCCACCTTCCTCTAACTTTGTCATTGGTTCCGATATGGACCATGACCGCTGGGTCTTCTCCAGCCCCTCCCAGTAATCTGTCAACCCGATCCGCGATGTGTCAAACTCTATCGCCAGGAAGACAGCACACTGTTCGGCGATCACGATCTTTGTGACAGATCCCCTATCTGTACCCCTAATAATTGAGTCACCTACTACCAGCACCTGTCTGGCCTGCCCTGCTCTCCTGGTCCCCTGCTTACTGGAGCTGACAATCCCCTGACTGGCAGAGGAAGTGTCCGGCTGCAGTGGTGCCATCCCTAAACTGTCATCCCCCTCATCTGCCAACCGTGCAAACTTGTTGGGCTGTTCCAGGACTGCATACATCAGACAAGATGTGCACTGGACGGCGCTGTCAATAATGGAAGTCATACTAAATGGGGATTACGCAGTAAAAGAGAGGGGAAAAAATACAATATAGAGCAGTGATAACAAGATTCTTACTTACTGTGGTCCTCTTACAGCAGTAGGAAGACTAGCTAGAATCAAACCAACTGTATACAAGGATGATCGAATGAATCTTTGTTTCTTGCTCCTTTTCTTAAACTCTGGTTTCTTTAACTCCACTTATGAAAGCAGCCACTTATTAATGCTATCCTCAGGTAGTAATTTCCCTATCTACATTTGCCATGCTCTTATCTAGATTTTGCTGCCGTTTGCAGCCCTCTAGCCCTTTCCATGACATTTTTAGAGCTATTTTAGTGCTCAAAAGTTCCACAGACTTCCACAATGGATGCCCCTTTAACAGTGATCTCCACAGTGCCCACCTCTTTAACAGTGCCCGCCCCTTTAACAGTGACCACCCCTTTAACAGTGACCGCCTCAGTGACTGCCCCTTTAACAATGACCACTCCTTTAACAGCGACCTTCATAGCGGCTGTCCCTTTAACAGTGACCTTCATAATGGCTGCCGCATTAACAGTGACCTTCACAGTGCCCATCCCTTTAACAGTGACCTTCACAATGCCCTTCTCTTTAACAGTGACTTCCACAGTGCCGACACCTTTAACAGTGATCTCCACGGTGTCTGTTCATTTAATAGTGACCTCCACAGTGCCCACCCCTTTAACAGTGACCGCTACTTGAACAGTGACCTCCACAGTGGCCGCCCCTTTAACAGTGACCTCCACAGTGGCCGCCCCTTTAACAGTGACCTCCACAGCTTCTATTAGGTGATAAGGGACATGTGACATGTGGATGGCGGTTTGGATATGAATAGAAAGAGTTGCAGGCTTGTTTTGGCTAATATATAGAACAAAAACTGGGGCACTCATATATATTAGGAATCACTGGGTACTATTTAATAAATCCAAAACAATTCACAATAATTCACAATATTTAACACTAAAAAAAGGTATAATGTAAAATCTCCCATTCACATCACATCGAATATGTGTCCAATTGATACTTATGAATACATGTGGTAGAAAATCGGTATAATCAGATGTGAGACAATGTCCTTAATCTGGTGCGGCACTGCTGCAATACTTGTATCCTTTATAAAAAAAGGAGAGCTCTATCTCCAATAATTTGCATCTGCCGGCAGAAAAATTACAGATGGTAGCAGTCAGAGCTCTTAAACATTTATAATAGCGCTTTCCTTGAAAGATCCAGTGTGCGATTCTTGCGTAAAATATATGCGAACCCAAGTTTTTATATAAAGTCCCAAATGAAAGTCATTACATTATTCGTACTCAAGTATCAAGCTGCTTGTGGTTCGCGGTTATACAGAGCCTAGAGAGCCAGGCGGCGTCCCGCGTGTGCTCCCTTGTTGGAAACTTACGTGAAGTTAGCGAGTCGGGACTGGTGTACACTCCTTTCCGGAGTTGGGCATGGACGTTATGGTGCTGCCGATATGTTCTCGGCGTTCTTGTTGTCCACGTGTCTTCCTCGTCTCCCGAGGTGGTTGTGCACGTCTCCTGATGGATATATTGTGCTTCTTTCTTTCATAAATTTTGATTATTATCTCGGTCTTGGTCCACATGTGGTTTTACTTTTAATGAGGATCATCTACTAAACGCGTTTCGGGATTTACCCTTCCTCAGTGGTTTCGAACCACTTTATATAAAAACTTGGGTTCGCATATATTTTACGCAAGAATCGCATCTTTCAAGGAAAGCGCTATTATAAATGTTTAAGAGCTCTGACTGCTACCATCTGTAATTTTTCTGCCGGCAGATACAAATTACTGGAGATAGAGACTGTATGAGTGGCTGAGAAAGCTGCATCCGGTGCCAGGTGTGAACGGCGCTGGATAAGTGAGATAGGGAATACCTAAGTTTAGTGAGAGCCCAGCCGGGCAGGTGTTTGTTTTGTATTGTGTTACTTTTTGTGTGATGTGCCCAGGACTGGTGCAAGGATTTTTGCCACCCTAAGCAAAAGCTGATTTTGCCGCCCCCTTGACTCTGCCTATTGACCACGCCCTTTGACCCGCCCCTTTTTTGTCGGCCACCTATTTATGCAGACTGTATCCTTCATTGTGGTAAGGCCACGTTTTCCCCCTCCAGCTACATACCATGTCATCCACAGAACCCCACAAGTGTCATCCACAGATCCCCGCAAGTGTCATCCACCACAGATCCCCCTAAATGTCATCCACAGATCCCCCTAAATGTCATCCACAGATTCCCACAAGTGTCATCCCCTACATATCCCTCTAAATGTCATCCACAGATTCCCACAAGTGTCATCCCCCACAGATCCCCCTAAATGTCATCCACAGATCCCCTCCCCGCCCAACGCCGCCTCTTAGCTAATTTATTCACTTCACTTGCCTCTGTGTAATTGCAGAGAAGCGCCTTAAACTCCCACAGGTGACGGCGCATGCGCACTTCGCTTGACGATGCCTCTGCCGGTGCACCTGTGCGAGATTAAGGTACTTCTCTGCAATTACACAGAGGCAAGTGAAGTGAATAAATTAGCTAGGAGGCGCGGCCGCGGGCCGGGGGCAGTATAAGGAGGGGCACTGGCGCCTCCACCAAGAGTGCGCTCTACACGGTGGCGTACCTTGCTTATGGGTGGCGCTGGCCCTGGATATGCCACTAATAAATGCACCATTGGGACATTAAAACTGTTGTCTGGAAAGAAGTCTGTGAGAATGACGACCAAAAGACAAGCGATCCCTTACAATATATATACACTGAAAAGTGAAGAGGCCCCTGGTTTTATAGGGGCCACACAAAGAGAGAAGGGCCACTTTGATATTTCTGTGTGTCAACCATAGCGTGACCCTAGAGTTACGAGGATATTTCTGATTTTCCTGTTCAGAAAATGTCCAAAGATGATGGTTCTCATGTAACTAAACAGAAAAACTGGCCTTGTTGCCCATAGCAACTAATCACAGCACAGCTTTCTTTAGAATCATTAAAGCTGCGCTGTGATTGGTTGGCTCGGTGATGATGTCACAGAGGGCATTGTGATGTCACTGCTGACTGAGGTTATATAAGGGGGCTCTGCCCCACGGCTGCCTGTATTTCATTGGCCATTCTATGGTGCTGAAAGACTCCCGTGGAGACAATGCGGTTTACCCTATTGTTTCTGTGCTTCAGCGTGATCTATCCAGTTCATTTTAATATACTGCTGGTGAGTATCCATGTGGCGGTCATATATATACATATAATCTGTAGGGAAGGGACATAGAATATACAATATCCATTTCTCACTTAGAATGCTCTGGGAATTACAATACGGTCTCACTTTTTCTCTAGGATAATGCACAAGCAGCGCCCCCGGGTGCAGAGCCGTCCAAATTACTGGACTTCTACAGATGGATGAAGAAATCTGTATTTGGGGTGAGTCAGATAATGACATCATTATCCCACATCTATCAGTTCTATTATATATCAGCGCTCTCTTCTGTACATACCAACATTGGGACAAGTAGACTAGGGTTGAACCCAAACTGTAAAAAGTTGTTCAAGGGGGGGTCCAGAACCGCTGGACCACAACTGTCGGTGCGCCACTGTAGCTGCCAATTGTCCTGTGTTAAAGACCGCCTAGGGGCCTTTTTTAACATGCTTTAGGGCGACCTGGGGGGCAATTGCCTCCCTGCCACCCGTACCAGCCCACCCCTGCCCATCACACTGCTAACACAATGATCTCTTACCTTCTCCCCACACAGTATAATGCCCCCTACGTACCCCTCACACTGCATCATGTCTTCTTATGCGCCCCCAACCCAGAATAATGCCCCCTTTATGTGCCCCCCAGCTAAATATTCTGCCTGTGGGTGAGCACTTACTTAACCGCTTACCGACCGCCTCACGCAGGATTGCGTCCTGCGGGCGGTCGGTCTGTTCCTCCTTGACGCGCCCGCGCGTCATCTCGCGAGAGGCGAGATTTCCTGTGAACGCGCGCGCGCACGTGCGCGCGTTCACAGGATCACGTCGGGGACAAGGTAAGCTACAGCCTGCCAGCGCTGATCGTGCGCTGGCAGGCTGTAGAAGTTAAAAAAATGGCATATCAGACGCTGTTTTGTTAACAGCGTCTGATATGCTGCTGATCGTTCCTTTGGTGGTCCCATTTGCTTGGGACCACCAAAGCACTTTATAAGTGCACCAAAACACCACACAGACCCCACCCATCCACCCCACCCCCATCCACCCCACCCCCACTGATTAACCCCTGATTAACCCCGATCACCCCATGTCACCCCCTGACACTAATTACCCCACTGTAAGGTTCATTCAGGCGTCCGTATGTGTTTTGCGGATCCATGGATCCACGGATCCATAAAACACGGACACCAACAATGTGCTTTCCGCATTTTGCGGATCCGCACATTGCCAGAACTATATAGAAAATGCCTTTTCTTGTCCGCAGTGCGGACAAGAATAGGACATGCTCTATCTTTTGCGGAGCTGCGGCCGGATGCTTGGGGGCCGAAACCCGGAAGTTTGCGGCCGCAGCTCCGCAAATGCTGATGCGGCGGCGCATAGTGTGCTCTCCGCATCACCGCCAGCCCCATTCACACTGAATGGGTCCGCATCTATTCCGCAGAATTGCGGAATAGATGCGGACATTTCTACGGACGTGTGAATGGGGCCTTACTACTTTTTTGCACATTTTTGGCAGAGATTTATTCATCCACATTGATCGATGTGAATGAGGAAATCTGTGCCGTTTTATTTTTGCACATTTTTGGGCAGAGATTTTTCATCCACATTGATTGATGCGAATGAAGAAATCTGTGCCGTTCATTTTTCTTTTTCAGTGCAGAGGCTGAGCGGGAAAAAAATCTCATTACCAGTATGCTCAATATAAGGAGAATCGCAGAAACTCCTAATGCTGGCCATACGTGTAATGATTGCGGAGACCCTCAAATGCCAGGGCAGTACAAACACCTCACATGTGACCCCATTTTAGAGAGAAGACACCCCAAGGTATTCCGTGAGGGGTATGGCGAGTTCATGCAAAATTTTATTTTTGTCACAAGTTAGTGAAATATGAGACTGTAAAAAAAAAAAAAAAATCAATTTCCGCTAACTTGTGCCAAATTTTTTTTTCTGTGAACTCGCCATGCCCCTCACGGATTACCTTAGGGTGTCTTCTTTCCACAATGGGGTCACTTGTGGGGTATTTATACTGTCCTGGCATTTTAGGGGTCCTAAAGTGTGAGAATCCAAATACGTAAAAATGGCCTGTGAAATCCTAAAGGTACTCATTGGTTTTAGGGCCCCTTTGCGCATCTTGGCTGCAAAAAGTGTCACACATGTGGTGTCGCCGTACTCAGGAGAAGTAGGGCAATGTGTTTTGGGGTGTATTTTTACATATACCCATGCTGGGTGTGAGAAATATCTCTGTAAGCGACAACTTTTTACATTTTTTATTCAAAGTTGTCAGTTTACAGAGATATTTCTCACACAAATATGGTATATGTAAATACACCCCAAAGCTGCCTAGTTCTCTGAGTGCGGCGACTACCATGTGTGCCACTTTGCAGCCAAATGCAAGGCCTAAACTAATGAGTACTCTAGGAGGGCATTTTTACGCATTTTCTTCTCACGCTTTAGGGCCCCTAAAATGCCAGGGCAGTATAAATACCCACATGTGACCCATTTTGGAAGAAGACACCCCAAGTATTCGCTGAGGGGCATAGTGAGTCCATGAACAATTTAACTTTTTGTCAAAAGTTAGCAGAAAGGTAGACTTTATGAGAAAAACAATAAAAAATCAATTTCCGCTAACTTGTGCCAAAAAAAATCTTCTATGAACTCGCCATGCCCCTCACAGAATACCTTGGGGTGTCTTCTTTCCAAAATGGGGTCACATGTGGGGTATTTATACTGCCCTGGCATTTTAGGGGCCCTAAAGCGTGAGAAGAAAAATGCGTAAAAATGCCCTCCTAAAAGGTACTCATTGGTTTTAGGGCCCCTTTGCGCATCTTGGCTGCAAAAAGTGGCACACATGTGGTATCGCCGTACTCAGGAGAAGTAGGGCAATGTGTTTTGGGGTGTATTTTTGCATATACCCATACTTTGTGTGAGAAATATCTCTGTAAATTGACAACTTTGAATAAAAAAATGTAAAAAGTTGTCGTTTACAGCAATATTTCTCACACGCCGTATGGTATATGTAAAATACACCCAACACGACCTTCTCTCCTGAGTTCAGCGATACCACATGATGGCACTTTGCAACCAAGTGCACAGAGCCCTAAACCAATGAGTACCTTTAAGATTTCACAGGCCATTTTGCGCATTTGGATTCTCACGCTTTAGAGGCCTCTAAATGCAGGGCAGTATCAATACCCACATGTGACCCCATTTGAAAGAAGCACCCAAGGTATTCCGTGAGAGCATGGCGAGTTCACAGAATTTTATTTTTGGCACAAGTTAGCGGAAATTGATATATATATTTTTTTATTTTGTTTTTACAAAGTCTCATATTCCACTAACTTGTGACAAAAAATAAAATTTTACATGAACTCGCCATGCCCCTCACGGAATACCTTGGGGTGTCTTCTTTCCAAAATGGGGTCACATGTGGGGTATTTATACTGTCCTGGCATTTTAGGGGCCCCTAAAGCGTGAGAAGAAGTCTGGAATCCAAATGCGTAAAAATGCCCTGTGAAATCCTAAAGGTACTCATTGGTTTTAGGGCCCCTTTGCGCACCCAGCCTGCAAAAAGTGTCACACATGTGGTATCCCCGTACTCAGGAGAAGTAGGGCAATGTGTTTTGGGGTGTATTTTTATATATACCCATACTGTGTGTGAAAAATATCTCTGTAAACGACAACTTTTAAAAATGTTATACAAAGTTGTCAGTTTACAGAGATATTTCTCACCCAACATGGGTATATGTAAAAATACACCCCATGACCTTCACTCTCCTAGTGCGGCGACTACCATAAGTGTACACTTTGCAGCCTGAATGCGCAAAGGCAAATTAACAGTACCTTTAGGTTTATGGCGACTCACAATTTAGCCCGCCCAAAATGCCAGAACAGTACAAACACCCCACAAATGACCCCATTTTGGAAAGTAGACACCCCAAGGTATTCACTGAGGGCATAGTGAGTCCGTCTGAGATTTCTTTTTTTTGCCAGAAGTTAGCAGAAATTGAAACTTTTTTTTTTTTTTTTTCTCAGAAAGTGTCATTTTCCGCTAACTTGTGAAAAAAATGAAATGATACATGAACTCACCATGCCCCTCCGCGAATACTTTGGGGTGTCTTCTTTCTAAAATGGTGTGATTTGGGGGTATTTATACTATCCTGACATTCTAGCCCCTGAAGAAACAGGACAGGTGCTCAGAAAGTCAGAGCTGCTTCAAAATGCAGAAATTCACTTTTTGCACCATAGTTTGTAAACGCTATAACTTTTACCCAAACCAATAAATATACACTTATTGGACTTTTTTTATCAAAGACATGTAGAACAATAAATTTAGAGAAAAATTTATATAGAAATGTAGTTTTTTGAAAAATTTTACAACAGAAAGTGAAAAATGTCATTTTTTTGCAAAAATTTCGTTAAATTTGTATTAATGGCAAAAAAAGTAAAAATGTCAGCAACAATGAAATACCACCAAATGAAAGCTCTATTAGTGAGAAGAAAAGGAGGTAAAATTCATTTGGGTGGTAAGTTGCATGACGGAGCAATAAACGGTGAAAGTAGTGTAGTGCGGAATTGTAAAAAGTGGCCTGGTCATTAAGGGTGTTTAAGCTAGGGGGGCTGAAGTGGTTAAAGAGGACCTTTCACTGCTCCTGACATGCCTGGTTTAATAGCTTCATGAATTCCCCATGTGATAACAACTCTGGAACAGCTATTCTAATGTCTGTATGTTGCGCCATTCCTCTATTCTTTCTACCAGAAGTTATAATTCAATTGCTATTAGTCTTCAGTAAGGGTACAGAGGGGAGGTACCTGCACAGGCGGGTATACCTGCACAGACTCACTCTATCCAATCAGTGCTGCCATGTTCAGACTGTGCAGGTTCAACTCCCTCCCCCCCCCCAACTGGTTACCCCCCTCTGTACCCTTACTGAAGGCTAATGGCAATTCATTCTTAATTTCTAGTAGAAATAATAAAGGAATGGCACAACATAGAGCCATAAGAATAGAAGCTCCAGAATTGTTTTTACATGCATGAAGCTATTAAACCAGGAATGTCAGGAGTGGTGAAAGGTCCTCTTTAACCCAGTTCCCCAGGACGAATGGAACAGATCAGTCACTGGCGATCTGCTCTGGTCTGTCTGGTGGCCAGACACAGAAGTTGAGAAGAAGTCACTTTATCGTACCTGCCAGCACCAGACTGTAATTCACAGGGTGAATGGTGGAAATCACAGCGTCCTGTTTCGCTGCTGTATTCAACTGAATCCATGGCCTAAGGACATAGATGTAGTTAAATAGATGGCGGTGCCAGCTGCCAGGGGGAGGCACCCCCACCTATCCATCTCTGGGGCCCCATACAATTGTGTTATCTGCATAATGGTCAAATCCATCACTACTTCAGGAAAGCAGTGACCACTGACACCCATTACTGCCCCCATGATAAGTCACTTCTTACTTTGAAATCTGCTTTTCTTTTAATTGTTTCACTTTTTATTGTAGGTCGTTCCACCGGCTGTTCCGCCCCCCAAAGAAGGCTTTGCCCTGTTTTGGGACTGCTGTGCAGACATACAGGAGACGGTGATTGGGGTGAGTAACTATTTACTACCAATATTACACATACATGTTACCTAAGTTCTGTAACTTCTCTCCATAAATCTCCCATTTCCCCGGTGATCACATCTGTAGCCGTGGCTCGATCCAAGAGGTAATGAGAGGATGAGGGGCGTGCAGATTGTTAAGGCTCATTCACAATCTTCTTTTTCAGATTTTTATACAAAGACCTGTCCCAGCAAAGGAGGAACCGTCTCGGGTCGAGAAGATCCTTGGGTGGGTCGAGGAGAATATCTTCAGAGTAAGTAGACACTTCTGGAGTATTTTACTTTATACTAGACTGAATTTATGACATATAATTTCCCACCCAAAGCCAAGAATCTTACAGGAGTGAAGAGAATTAGGACAAACGCAATCACCATGTGATGATTAAAAAAGATCCAAAATGTAAAATTAGGAAAACAGATACAAATAAAACCTTTGGTTATTGTCATTCATAACTCAATGTATCCTTAAGGGAATGATTTTCCTAGAGTTTTCCCCTTTCAGAATCCAATCACCTTAACATTCTTGGCCATTGTGACCCCTGGGAATGTCCATATGGAGGATTTTGTGAATACAGAGTCACCACCACCTTAAATCCACCTTCCTCAGACTCATCATTTCCTTCTATTTTCTTTCAGATTGCTCCATTACCACCTGATCCACCCGAGTCACCTTGTGTGGCTTTCATACACCTCCTTAAAAAGAAAACCTCCTTGGTGAGTGTGATATTCAGAGAAGAATCATTCTTGTTATGGAGGGGGATTTATCCTTCTGAATCCAGATGTTACATATTCCTAATATTCACACTATTGCATAGTTACCAACACTCATTTTGATACATTTTGGCCATTTAAACCCATGGGTCAAAAATAAACGAGCGATGGGGGGTGGCTTATATACGTATGAGCCATTCTCCACCTGGGACCACCAATATTTGGAAGGATTGTCTATATAAATTAGAAACAGAGCTCCAGAGGCCTAATAGAAACTCTGTACAGGCCCAGACCTACGTCACCATGTGCTCTTCCCTGTAGCTCTGCCCCTAAAGGACTTTCTACGGAGGAGATCTATGTTGATCAGGTGGAAAGAACTGGCTATGACATATATAGGGGTACACACACTTTTCCTGCACAGGGGACCTGATTGTTATTATGTACTGTAAATACTATTACCCCCAATATCCCCTTATACTATTACCCCAATATCCCCAATAATGCTATGCCTTATAAGATCCTCAACATCACTTTAACAACTATTCCCTTTCTTGTTGCAGATAAACATCGATTGGTCCAGGCTCCTTTCCTTCCTTGGAGATTTGGTGTCATTTATAGTTGGTGCCGCCGGCTTTCTTGCCAATCTCATTGCAATCATGGAATGGATAAAAGGACCTGATGTCCGTGAAACGCAGGGATCATTTGAGATCATAGATCTACGTGGAAATGAGTATTCTGGTGGTTGGCGCGGGAGATAACATCTGGCGGTAATATAACTAATCTGGAAATCTAACGCTGTAGAGGAGAATACATTGTCGTCTTCTTCCTAATAATCATTTTTGTGCTTTTTTCTTTTAGTCCAGAACCATCTTCCAGCCCTGTCATCTCCAACTGTATGGGCTAGTGGGCGAGAAAATAACATCTTAAGAAGATGTCCCAATGACTCCCGCGCCTTTTCACCGCCCGTGGCTGGGTCATCTAGTTCACCCCACAGCTAATCTCTTCCACCACGCCCAGGATTCTTCTGGTGACGAGGGGCAGAGAGGACCCAATGCATAAATCCTAGCGATCTAAGACATGGTAAATGACATTTTACTAGTACATCACATTTTCTGTTCTATGCTCTTCTATATCAATGTGGGGATGAGGGTTTGGTTGGAGTCTTGAAGGAACCTGTCAGCATGACAATTCAGGGTAATCTGCAGGCAGCCTGTTATAGAGCAGGAGGAGCTGAGCAGATTGATAAGCGGTGCTTGTAATTGATCCATTTACATTCCTAATCTTTCTACACTTAGGAGTCCAGTGGGCGGTCCTATCAGTGACTGGAAGTTACCTCTTTATGTACACTTACAGTATGTATGGAAGGCTATCAATCACTGGTAAGACCACCCACCGGACTTCTACATATAGGAAGAGCAGGGCTAGAAATGGTTAAGTACACGTTCTACTGAACCTATTCCCATAAAACTATAGACCAGTCTGCTCAGCTCCTCCTGCTCTATAACCTGCACTGCTTCTTCACTGTGACAGGTTCCTTATAAATGAGGGTGGCCCCCATTCACACTGTAGTCTCTATAGACCAGTAGTAGATTCGCACCATATGAGTCTAAGGTGAATGTAAGTATTTCAATGTAACTGAAGAGGTTGTCCGGAATAGTAATATTGATGGTTTTCCGTAGGATAGGCCATCAGTATTAGGAGTGGTGAGGGTGGGCACCCCTGCTGATCAGCTGTATATAGAGGCCGTGGTGCTCCTGTCAGCTCTGCAGCCTCTCCATTGCTCCGTACAGTAGGTATACATTTGGCGCACGCACTGATCTTACTGATTGTGGCGGGAAGTAATTATGAGCCATGAAAGAGATGATTCTGATAAATTCTATGTAGAATGTGATTTCCTCTCTTTTAGATACTCCACCATGTCATGGTCACTGTCTTCATGGTATGAACTATTCATCTCATTCTTTCTCATTTAGTTCTGAAAGGATGGGAACCAGGCGACAGAAAAACACCAGCCTCGCCCTGTATTTCCTGACGTGCTTGACATCACAGCGCCTGAGCCGCCACTTCTTGAGGGACTACGTAAGAGCAATAGCCCCCTCACAGGAACATCTGTGGCCGGCTCCGTCACCATCATGATGACTGCTGGCCTATGGTAGGTAACATTTATAAGTTACTCTATGGACCACATCTATTAATGCTGCTTAATATTTACACAGCGTAAACGTAGTCCAGGCAGTCACAAGATGCGCCAAATTTATCCCAGTCATGCACGCTGTGTGATAGATTTGGCCATTGCGTGACATTAGGTTAGTTTCTCTACTTTACACCAGCTCAAGGTTAACTTACTTTTGGCATTATTTTGCACAAAAAAACTGTGGCACTCCATTCTTATCTCTGGGGTCTTTAATACATCTACCTAGCCTCGGCCCCTTCTCTAGACTCTTTACAAAGTGTCTTGGGAGGAGCAGGAAAGTATCTAAAGCCATGAGTAATGTGGCGCCCATGGAATAGTGGAGGAATAGTAAATCTGCCCCTAAATAATAAGGATTGATATCAAATTTCTGATCTTTCTTTCTTTCTTTCAGCATCTGCATATTCTGGAGGAAAAAATCCAGTCAAAAGGTCCTCTGGACAAAGAGCCAGTATACCGGCGAAATGACAAGCACGAAGCCACAGAACTGTCAGCATCGAAAGAAATTCCCCCAAAACTTTCCTCTTCTTTTACCTCATAACCCCCCTTCCCTCTAAAAAAAATAAAATAATTCTCCCCTTCCCTTCTCCCCTAAGTACCGCTGTGATGTTCTATGTTATAGCCTCTAGAAAAATAACCTTTACCCATTCAGGACACATGACGTACCGGTACGGCATGTTTCCCAAATCCTTAAGGACACATGACGTACTGGTACGTCATATGAATAAAAGAAGATCGTGGCGTTGCAGGGGTTAATGGGGACAGGATGCCTACTGAAATCATTCAGCAGGCATCCTGTCACAACGCAGAGGGGGGTCATGTGACACCCCTGTATCGGCGATCGCAGCATACCGCAGGTCAATTCAGACGGCGCTGTCCTTGGTGCTGATTCGCCGCCCCGATGCTCTCCAATGTGCTGATTCGTGCGGGGAGAGGGGCAGGAGATTCAAACTCCCGTGGCTCCTCTCTCCCCTCCTCTTCCTGCTCCTGCTGCTGTGAGGACGTCCTGAGAGCTGCTGTGACCCCCCCAACTGCACCAATCACCCTTCTGCACCCATCACCCTCAAGGTAGGCCAGGGTCAGTGAGGGGGGAGGCGCGATTTAGGCAGGGATAGAAGGGACAGAATAGTTTAGGTAAAAAATAAAAAACTTTAACTGTTTGTGTGCAGCACAAACCATTCAGGTCTCCGGTGACCCGATGAACCGGAAAATGACGGTGATCGGTGGTGTCATAACACACCACCAATCACAATCCGAGCATCGGGGGGGCGACGGTGCTGTCCTTGGTGCTGATTCGCCGCCCTGATGCTCTCCAATGTGCTGATTCGTGCGGGGAGAGGGGCAGGAGATTCAAACTCCCGTGGCTCCTCTCTCCCCTCCTCTTCCTGCTCCTGCTGCTGTGAGGACGTCCTGAGAGCTGCTGTGACCCCCCTGTCTGCACCAATCACCCTTCTGCACCCATCACCCTCAAGGTGGGTCAGGGTCAGTGAGGGGGGAGGCGCGATTTAGGCAGGAATAGAAGGGACAGAATAGTTTATGTAAAAAATAAAAAACTTGAACTGTTTGTGTGCAGCACTCAAATCTGGTGGTTGGGTCCACAGCACTTAGCTGTGAGACCCTAGACCCACCCAGGGGTGCTGCTACTTCCCCCCCCCCAGGTCCGGTGGAGGAGGCATACGCCCATATGCTCTCCGACTCCGAGAGCCCCAATGAGGATGAGGATGACCCCACGTTCCTCCTGTCATCCGCATCCTCCTCCTCCTCATCATCTGATGATGATGAACCCCCAAGGCGGTGGAGACAAGGACCCCACATGCTAGGGACCCCGTGGCCCACACCAGTACGAGCAGCCCTGGGGCTCGTACTGGTTTCCCGGCCCACCAAATAAGCGCACCGGAGACCCCTACGGTGAACTTAGCTGGTGTCCCCCAGTGGACTACGAGCCTGCGATTCTGGATTTTGTTGTCAATCCTGGAATCCAGATTCACAAAGTGGGGTTCACTGAAATAGACTTTTTAAGTTTTTTTTTCAGTGACCCATTGGTGAATCTGATGGTGGAGCAGACGAACCTGTACGCCCAACAGTTCGTTGCTCAGCACCCAGGCTCCTTTTTGGCTAGATCCGGTGGCTGGACCCCGGTCAGTGCAGCCGAGCTGAGTACCTTTTGGGGCCTCGTGCTGCGTCTAGTGCAAAAACCGAGCATCAGGCAATACTGGAGTGGGTACGACCTCTAGCAGACCCCACTGTACAGTATGGCCTTGACGTTCTTATGGTTTGAGGCCATCCAGAAATGCCTTAACCACCTCAGCCCCCCTAGCTTAAACACCCTTAATGACCAGGCCACTTTTTACAATTCTGCACTACGCTACTTTCACCGTTTATTGCTCCGTCATGCAACTTACCACCCAAATTAATTTTACCTCCTTTTCTTCTCACTAATAGAGCTTTCATTTGGTGGTATTTCATTGTTGCTGACATTTTTACTTTTTTTGCTATTAATAAAAATTTAACGACATTTTTTCAAAAAAATATCATTTTTCGCTTTCTGTTGTAAATTTTTTTTTTAAAACTACCGTACATTTCTATATAAAATTTTCTCTAAATTTATTGTTCTACATGTCTTTAATAAAAAAAAAATGCAATAAGTGTATATTTATTGGTTTGGGTAAAAGTTATAGCGTTTACAAACTATGGTGCAAAAAAGTGAATTTCCGCATTTTGAAGCAGCTCTGACTTTCTGAGCACCTGTCATGTTTCTTCAGGTCCTAGAATGTCAGGATAGTATAAATTCCCCCCAAATGACACCATTTTAGAAAGAAGACACCCCAAAGTATTCGCTGAGGGGCATGGTGAGTTCATGTATGATTTAATTTTTTTTCACAAGTTAGCGGAAAATGACACTTTCTGAGGAAAAAAAAAATTATAAAGTTTCCATTTCTGCTAACTTCTGGCAAAAAATAAATAAAATCTCCCACGGACTCACTATGCCCCTCAGTGAATACCTTGGGGTGTCTACTTTCCAAAATGGGGTCATTCGTGGGGTGTGTTTACTGTTCTGGCATTTTGGGCGGGGCTAAATTGTGAGCATCACTGTAAAACCTAAAGGTACTCGTTGGAATTTGGGCCCCTTTGCACACCCAGGCGGCAAAAAAGCGTCACTCATGTGGTATCGCCGTACTCAGGAGAAGTAGGGCAATGTGTTTTGGGGTGTATTTTTACATATACCCATGTTGGGTGAGAGAAATATCTCTGTAAACTGACAACTTTGTATAAAAAAATGTAAAAAGTTGTCATTTACAGAGATATTTCTCACACCCAGCATGGGTATATATAAAAATACACCCCAAAACACTTTGCCCTACTTCTCCTGAGTACGGCGATACCACATTAGTGACACTTTTTTGCAGCTTGGGTGCGCAAAGGGGCCCAAATTCCAATGAGTACCTTTAGGATTTCACAGGGCATTTTTACGCATTTAGATTCCAGACTTCTTCTCACGCTTTAGAGACCCCTAAAATGCCAGGGCAGTATAAATACCCTACAAGTGACCCCATTTTAGAAAGAAGACAGCCCAAGGTATTCCGTAAAGGGATATGGTGAGTTCATGTAAAAAAAAATTTTTGTCACAAGTTAGTGGAATATGAGACTTTGTAAAAAAAAAAAATAAAAAATATCAATTTCCGCAAACTTGTGCCAAAAAAAAACAAATTCTGTGAACTCGACATGCCCCTCACGGAATACCTTGGGGTGTCTTCTTTCCAAAATGAGGTCACATGTGGGGTATTTATACTGCCCTGGCATTTTAGGGGCCCTAAAGCGTGAGAATCCAAATGCGTAAAAATGCCCTGTAAAATCCTAAAGGTACTCATTGGAATTAGGGCCCCTTTGCGCTTCTTGGCTGCAAAAAAGTGTCACTCATGTGGTATCGCCGTACTCAGAAGTAGCGCAATCTGTTTTGGGGTGTATTTTTACATATACCCATACTGTGTGTGAGAAATATCTCTGTAAATGACAACTTTTTAAAAAATTTTATACAAAGTTGTCAATTTACTGAGATATTTCTCTCACCCAGCATGGGTATATGTAAAAATACACCCCAAAGCACATTGCACTACTTCTCCTGAGTACAGCGATACCACATGTGTGCCACTTTTTTGCAGCCAAGATGCGCAAAGGGGCCCAAATTCCAATGAGTACCTTTTAGGAGGGCATTTTTACGCATTTTTCTTCTCACGCTTTAGGGCCCCTAAAATGCAAGAGCAGTACAAATACAGTACCCCACATGTGACCCCATTGTGGAAAGAAGACACCCCAAGGTATTCCGTGAGGGGCATGGCGAGTTCATAGAAGATATTTTTTTTGGCACAAGTTAGTGGAAATTGATTTTTTATTGTTTTTTCTCACAAAGTCTCCCTTTCCGCTAACTTTTGACAAAAAGTTCAATTTTTTATGGACTCACTATGCCCCTCAGCGAATACCTTGGGGTGTCTTCTTTCCAAAATGGGGTCATTTGTGGGGTGTTTGTACTGTTCTGGCATTTTGGATGGGGCTAAATTGTGAGCAGCCATGTAAAACCTAAAGGTACTCGTTGGAATTTGGGCGCCTTTGCGCACCCAGGCTGCAAAATAGTGTCACTCATGTGGCATCGCCGTACTCAGGAGAAGTAGGGAAATGTGTTTTGGGGTGTATTTTTACATATATCCATGTTGGGTGAGAGAAATATCTCTGTAAATTGACAACTTTGTATAAAAAAATTTAAAAAGTTGTCGTTTACAGCGATATTTCTCACACAAAGTATGGGTATATGTAAAAATACACCCCAAAACTCATTGCCCTACTTCTCCTGAGTACGGTGATACCACATGAGTGACACTTTTTGCAGCCAAGATACGCAAAGGGGCCCAAATTCCCATGAGTACCTTTAGGATTTCACAGGCCATTTTTACGCATTTGGATTCTCATGCTTTAGCACCCCTAAAATGCCAGGGCAGTATAAATACTCCACATGTGACCCCATTGTGGAAAGAAGACACCCCAAGGTATTCCGTGAGGGGCATGGCGAGTTCACAGAAAAAAAAAATTTTTTGGCACAAGTTAGCGGAAATTGATATTTTTTTTTTTTTTACAAAGTCTCATATTCCACTTACTTGTGACAAAAAATAAAATTTTACATGAACTCACCATACCCCTCACGGAATACCTTGGGGTGTCATCTTTCTTAAATGGGGTCACATGTGAGGTGTTTGTACTGCCCTGGCATTTGAGGGTCTCCGCAATCATTACACGTATGGCCAGCATTAGGAGTTTCTGCTATTCTCCTTATATTGAGCATACGGGTAATGAGATTTTTTTTTTCCGTTCAGCCTCTGGGCTGAAAAAAATAAAATAAAATGAACGCCACAGATTTTTTCATTCGCATCGATCATCGTGGATGAAAAAATCTCTGCCAAAATCAGTGACTGTGGTGCGGTGGGCTGGGCGCTAACTACCTAACAAGTAGCTAACTAACTGGCGGTGATAAGGGACCCTTATGCCCCATTCACACGTCCGCAATTCTGTTTGCGGAACGGAATTGCGGACCCATTCATTTCTATGGGGACAGACTTTGTCCCGCTCGGATCCGGAATTGCGGATCCTCACTTCCAGGTCTGCACTTCCGTTCCGCAAAAATATAGAACATGTCCTATTCTTGTCCGCAATTGCGGACAAGAAAGGTATTTTCTATATAGTTCTGGCAATGTGCGGATCTGCAAAATGCGGAAAGCACATTGCCGGTGTCCGTGTTTTGCGGATCCGCGGATACGTGGATCCGCAAAACACACATGGACATCTGAATGGAGCCTTACAGGGGTGTGATCAATGACAGAGGGGTGATCAGGGAATCTAGATGGGGTGATCAAGGGGTTAACAAGGAGTTAATAAGTGACGGGGGGGGGGGGTAGTGTAGTGTGGTGCTTGGTGCAACTTTACATAGCTACCTGGTCCTCTGATATACCTATTTGATGTGATTTATTTAACTTCTACAGCCTGCCAGCGATTGATCATCGCTGGCAGGCTGCAGTATAACTGCAGAGCCGTGCGCCGCTGTGTCTCGCGAGATGACACACGGATGCGTCCAGCCAGAGCAACATGACCGCCGGCCGGACGCACCCGTGCGTTAGGCGGTCCTGAGGTGGTTAATTATGCAAATAATGCAGCATGTCCCCCCCCGCAGTGATCCTGCCTATGACCGTCTGTATAAGATACGGCCGTTCATCGATCATTTTATGTACCTGGAAGGGAGGTCAGTGTTGATGAGTCTCTCGTTGCTTTCAAGGGGAGACTTCAGTTTCCGCCAATACATTCCTTCTAAGCGAGCGAGGTATGGTGTGAAAATGTACAAAATTAGTGAGAGTACCTCAGGGTGTACGAGGGGCGAGATTCCCGTATTGAACCCCGAGAATATCCCCCCACTCTGAGTTTTAGCGTGAAAATCGTGTGGGACCTTATGTATCCACTAATAGATAAGGGTTACCACTTGTACGTGGATAACTTTTACACTAGTATTCCCTTGTATCAGGCCCTCTATGCGGCCTCCCTACCCACCCCCTCCAGGTACCTATCCCCAGGGTTGAGACCCGTGCCCTTACCAGTGGAAACCTGTTGCTGGTCAGGTATAAGGACAAGAGGGATGTCCTTATGCTGTCCACAATCCACGGTAACAGCACCACCCCCGTCTCTGTGCGAGGTACCACAACAACGGTCCTCAAGCCCGATTGTATCGTCGACTACAATCGGTATATGGGTGGAGTTGATGTATCTGATCAAGTCCTCCAACCATATAATGCCATGCGGAAAACCCGGGCACGGTACAAAAAGGTTGCGGTCTACATGGTGCAGGTTGCCATATACAACGCTTTTGTACTATCCCGAAGCGCTGGCAGCACGGGGATGTTCTTCCAATTCTATGAGGCAGTCCTCAAGGATCAGATTTTTTCAGACCGGAAAAGAGCAGGTCGGAGTACCTCAGGACGTGGAGGGGACCGGATCGTCCCTGGCCAACATTTTCCAGGTGTGGTCCCCCATACTGGAAAGAAGGGACAAACCCAAAAAAGATGCAGAGTGTGTCACAAGAGGGGAATACGGAAGGACACCACCACTCAATGTGACACGTGCCCCAATCATCCGGGCCTCTGCATTATCGATTGCTTCAGGGAGTATCACACTTCCATGGAGTACAACATTTTTATAATTTCCGACCGTCCCCTAGAAAAAAAACTATGGCTCTCAGACTTTGGAGACACGGAAACAATTTTTTTTTTCCAAAAATGATATTAGTTTTAGTGCAGGCATCCTCAAACTGCGGCCTTCCAGATGTTGTAAAACTCACTCAGCTATCAGCAGGGCATAGTGGGAATTGTAGTTTTACATCTGGAGGGCCGCAGTTTGAGGATGCGTGTTTTAGTGTCTCCTAAGTCTGAGAGCTATACATATTGGGCATTGCCGCGTCCGTAAAAATCTGTTGTATAAAAATACCCCATAAACTAGCCCCTCGGATAAACGACTTCAAAAAAATAAAATAAAAACTATGTCAAAAATGCAATTTTTATTGTCACCTAACATCACAAAAAGTGTAATAGCGAGTGATCCACATATGTGGGCATATCTAATGTGAGGGACATATAATGTGGCATCACTACTGCGAGGGGGGCATATATCTGGGCATAACTACTGTGAGGGGGCACATACTGGGCATAACTATTTTGAAGGGGCACATAATCTGGCATACCCACTCTGAGGGGGTACATATCTGGGCATATCTATTTTGAGGGGGCACATAACTGGGCATAAAAACTGTGAAGGGTCACATAATCTGGCATAACCACTCTGAAGGGGCACATATTTGGGCATATCTACTTTGAGGGGGGCACATAACTGGGCATAAATACTGTGAAGGGGCACATAATCTGGAATAACTACTGTGAAGGGACACATAATCTGGCCATAACTACTGTGAGGGGACACATAATCTGGCATTACTACTTTGAGGGGACACATATTCTGGTCATTACTACTGTGAGGGGGCACAAATTTGGCATTACTACTGTGAGGGGACACATAATCTGGCATTACTACTTTGAATGGACACATATTCTGGTCATTACTACTGTGAGGGGGAACATATTTGCCATTACTACTGTGAGGGGGCACATAACTGAGCATAACTACTGTAAGGGGGCACATATTTGGCATAACTATTGTGAGGGGGCACATATCTGAGTATAACTACTGTTACAGGAACAAAAGACGGCATTAGTACTGTGAGGGGCCTCAAGGTGGGCATTAGTACTGTGTGGTAGCACTAGATTACGCTGCTATACATTGGCATGGCTCAGTCTTACAGGCCAGCACAGCGCCCCCTGCTGGGGATTTGACAGGGGCAGTCACCATCCCTTCCTTATGTGATTATTCTTGTTTTCTCACCAAAGGGACCATGTTGTGGATCCAGCGGACATCACGCTGACGCCAGCGACACCCTGGATGAGGTAGGACCAGATTTTATTAGGACTAGGTGAGTGTAACCATTGGGCTAACGTTTGGAGGAACATTGTTACAGCCAGTAGGTTGCTGGGCGAGTGGCTGCGAAAGCTGCATCCGGTGCCAGGTGTGAACAGCGCTGTAGAGGTGAGATGGCAAATACCTCAGTTTAGTGAGAGCCCAGCCGGGCAGGCGTTTGTTTTGTATTGTGTTACTTTTTGTGTAATGTGCCCAGGACTGGTGCAAGGATTTTTGCCACCCTAAGCAAAAGCTAATTTTGTCGCCCCCATAACTGCGCCTATTGACCACGGCCTTTGACCTGCCCCTTTTTTGTCGGCCACCTATTTATACAGACTGTACCCTTCATTGTGGTAAGGTCACGTTTTCTCCCTCCAGGTACATACCATGTCATCCACAGATCCCCACAAGTGTCATCCACAGATCCCCACAAGTGTCAGCCACAGATCCCCACAAGTGTCATCCACCGCATATCCCCCTAAATGTCATCCACAGATCCCCCTAAATGTCATCCACAGATCCCCTCCCCGCCCAGCGCCGCCTCTTAGCTAAATGAAAACACCATTGCTCATTAGAGCTATTAATTCACCACTTTTATCCCTGACTTTAAAACTTGACTTTTAATAGTGATTTTTAAAATAACAGGTGAGCAATTGAAAGAAAAAAAATTAAAACTACTACCTAAGTAACAACCTAGAGCTGGTATTAATGTAAATAAGGGCTATTGTGGGTGTGCACAGCCCACTAGAATTGCCCTATGCCAGTCACGGGCTAGTGCTAAAACTAATTCAGATAGCTGTATTTGTGATCGTTAGGAATAGCTAGCTCTCTATTCCAATAACTAGATCGCTGCTACAACCTGCAGGTAATCGCTCTAGGGTAGATTAGGCAGAGCTAAAAACACACTATAATGCGTCCCCCAACATGTTTCGCCAGTAACCCTGGCGTCTTCAGGGGTATGGACAGACTTGGATTAAACACAAGTACATATCTTTATAGCCTAGCCTTCCGGCCATTAACTAATGATAGGGCCACTTTGATATTTCTGTGTGTCAACCATAGCGTGACCCTAGAGTTAAGAGGACATTTCTGATTTTCCTATTCAGAAAATGTCCAAAGATGATGGGTCTCATATAACAAAACAGAAAAACTGGCCTTGTTGCCCATAGCAACTAATCACAGCACAACCTTCTTTAGAATCATTAAAGCTGCGCTGTGATTGGTTGGCTCGGTGATGATGTCACAGAGGGCATTGTGATGTCACTGCTGACTGAGGTTATATAAGGGGGCTCTGCCCCCCGGCTGCCTGTATTTCATTGGCCATTCTATGGTGCTGAAAGACTCCCGTGGAGACAATGCGTTTTACCCTATTGTTTCTGTGCTTCAGCGTGATCTATCCAGTTCATTTTAATATACTGCTGGTGAGTATCCATGTGGCGGTCATATATATATATAATCTATAGGGAAGGGACATAGAATATACAATATCCATTTCTCACTTAGAATGCTCTGGGAATTACAATACGGTCTCACTTTTTCTCTAGGATAATGCACAAGCAGCGCCCCCGGGTGCAGAGCCGTCCAAATTACTGGACTTCTACAGATGGATGAAGAAATCTGTATTTGGGGTGAGTCAGATAATGACATCATTATCCCACATCTATCAATTCTATTATATATCAGCGCTCTCTTCTGTAGATAGATCCATGTTATTTCCACAGTGGAGCCTCATATAAGTACATACCAACATTGGGACAAGTAGACTAGGGTTGAACCCAAACTGTAAAAAGTTGTTCTGGGGGGGGGGGTCCAGAACCGCTGGACCACAACTGTTAAAGACCGCCTAGCGGCCTTTTTTAACATGCTTTAGGGCGGCCTGTCTCCCTGCCCCTCCCCTACCAGCCCGCCCCTGCCCATCACACTGCTAACACAATGATCTCTTACCTTCTCCCCACACAGTATAATACCCCCTACGTACCCCTCACACTGCATCATGTCTTCTTATGTGCCCCCAACCCAGATTAATGCCCCCTTTATGTGCCCCCCAGCTGAATATTCTGTCTGTGGGTGAGCACTCACTTAAAGAGGACCTTTCACTGCTCCTGACATGCCTGGTTTAATAGCTTCATGAATTCCCCATGTGATAACAACTCTGGAACAGCTATTCTAATGTCTGTATGTTGCGCCATTCCTCTATTCTTTCTACCAGAAGTTATAATTGAATTGCTATTAGTCTTCAGTAAGGGTACAGAGGGGAGGTACCTGCACAGGGGGGTGTACCTGCACAGACTCACTCTATCCAATCAGTACTGCCATGTTCAGACTGTGCAGGTTCACCCCCCCCCCCCCCCAACTGATTACCCCCCTCTGTACCCTTACTGAAGGCTAATGGCAATTCATTCTTAATTTCTAGTAGAAATAATAAAGGAATGGCACAACATAGAGCCAGAAGAATAGATGCTCCAGAATTGTTTTTACATGGGGAATGCATGAAGCTATTAAACCAGGAATGTCAGGAGTGGTGAAAGGTCCTCTTTAACCCAGTTCCCCAGGACGAATGGAACAGATCAGTCACTGGCGATCTGTTCTGGTCTGTCTGGTGGCCAGACGCAGAAGTTGAGATGAAGTCACTTTATCGTACCTGCCAGCACCAGACTGTAATTCACAGGGTGAATGGTGGAAATCACAGCGTCCTGTTTCGCTGCTGTATTCAACTGAATCCATGGCCTAAGGACATAGATGTAGTTAAATAGATGGCGGTGCCAGCTGCCAGGGGGAGGCACCCCCACCTATCCATCTCTGGGGCCCCATACAATTGTGTTATCTGCATAATGGTCAAATCCATCACTACTTCAGGAAAGCAGTGACCACTGACACCCATTACTGCCCCCATGATAAGTCACTTCTTACTTTGAAATCTGCTTTTCTTTTAATTGTTTCACTTTTTATTGTAGGTCGTTCCACCGGCTGTTCCGCCCCCCAAAGAAGGCTTTGCCCTGTTTTGGGACTGCTGTGCAGACATACAGGAGACGGTGATTGGGGTGAGTAACTATTTACTACCAATATTACACATACATGTTACCTAAGTTCTGTAACTTCTCTCCATAAATCTCCCATTTCCCCGGTGATCACATCTGTAGTCGTGGCTCGATCCAAGAGTTAATGAGAGGATGAGGGGCGAGCAGATTGTTAAGGCTCATTCACAATCTTCTTTTTCAGATTTTTATACAAAGACCTGTCCCAGCAAAGGAGGAACCGTCTCGGGTCGAGAAGATCCTTGGGTGGGTCGAGGAGAATATCTTCGGAGTAAGTAGACACTTCTGGAGTATTTTACTTTATACTAGACTGAATTTATGACATATAATTAATTTCCCTCCCAAAGCCAAGAATCTTACAGGAGTGAAGAGAATTAGGACAAACGCAATCACCATGTGATGATTAAAAATGATCCCAAATGTAAAATTGAGAAAACAGATACAAATAAAACCTTTGGTTATTGTCTTTTATAACTCAATGTATCCTTAAGGGAATGATTTTCCTAGAGTTTTCCCCTTTCAGAATCCAATCACCTTAACATTCTTGGCCATTGTGACCCCTGGGAATGTCCATATGGAGGATTTTGCGAATACAGAGTCACCACCACCTTAAATCCATCTTCCTCAGACTCATCATTTCCTTCTATTTTCTTTCAGATTGCTCCATTACCACCTGATCCACCCGAGTCACCTTGTGTGGCTTTCATACATCTCCTTAAAAAGAAAACCTCCTTGGTGAGTGTGATATTCAGAGAAGAATCATTCTTGTTATGGAGGGGGATTTATCCTTCTGAATCCAGATGTTACATATTCCTAATATTCACACTATTGCATAGTTACCAACACTCATTTTGATACATTTTGGGCATTTAAACCCATGGCTCAAAAATAAACGGAGTATGGGGGGTGGCTTATATACTTATGAGCCATTCTCCACCTGGGACCACCAATATTTGGAAGGATTGTCTGTAAAATTAGAAACAGTCCCTGACAATTCAGTCCCTGCTGCTTACAAGGGTTATGCCGATATAAGACATGATATGGACATTTAAGCTCCAGAAGCCTAATAGAAACTCTGTACAGGCCCAGACCTACGTCACCATGTGCTCTTCCCTGTAGCTCTGCCCCTATAGGACTTGCTACGGAGGAGATCTATAGTGATCAGGTGGAAAGAACTGGCTATGACATATATAGGGGTACACACACTTTTCCTGCACAGGGGACCTGATTGTTATTATGTACTGTAAATACTATTACCCCCAATATCCCCTTATACTATTACCCCCAATATCCCCAATAATGTTACCCCTTATAAGATCCTCAACATCTCTTTAACAACTATTCCCTTTCTTGTTGCAGATAAACATCGATTGGTCCAGGCTCCTTTCCTTCCTTGGAGATTTGGTGTCCTTTATAGTTGGTGCCGCCGGCTTTCTTGCCAATCTCATTACAATCATGGAATGGATAAAAGGACCTGATGTCCGTGAAACGCAGGGATCATTTGAGATCATAGATCTACGTGGAAATGAGTATTCTGGTGGTTGGCGCGGAGATAACATCTGGCGGTAATATAACTAATCTGGAAATCTAACGCTGTAGAGGAGAATACATTGTCGTCTTCTTCCTAATAATCATTTTTTGTGCTTTTTTCTTTTAGTCCAGAACCATCTTCCAGCCCTGTCATCTCCAACTGTATGGGCTAGTGGGCGAGAAAATAACATCTTAAGAAGATGTCCCAATGACTCCCGCGCCTTTTCACCGCCCGTGGCTGGGTCATCTAGTTCACCCCACAGCTAATCTCTTCCACCACGCCCAGGATTCTTCTGGTGACGAGGGGCAGAGAGGACCCAATGCATAAATCCTAGCGATCTAAGACATGGTAAATGACATTTTACTAGTACATCACATTTTCTGTTCTATGCTCTTCTATATCAATGTGGGGATGAGGGTTTGGTTGGAGTCTTGAAGGAACCTGTCAGCATGACAATTCAGGGTAATCTGCAGGCAGCCTGTTATAGAGCAGGAGGAGCTGAGCAGATTGATAAGCGGTGCTTGTAATTGATCCATTTACATTCCTAATCTTTCTACACTTAGGAGTCCAGTGGGCGGTCCTATCAGTGACTGGAAGTTACCTCTTTATGTACACTTACAGTATGTATGGAAGGCTATCAATCACTGGTAAGACCACCCACCGGACTCCTACATATAGGAAGAGCAGGGCTAGAAATGGTTAAGTACACGTTCTACTGAACCTATTCCCATAAAACTATAGACCAGTCTGCTCAGCTCCTCCTGCTCTATAACCTGCACTGCTTCTTCACTGTGACAGGTTCCTTATAAATGAGGGTGGCCCCCATTCACACTGTAGTCTCTATAGACCAGTAGTAGATTCGCACCATATGAGTCTAAGGTGAATGTAAGTATTTCAATGTAACTGAAGAGGTTGTCCGGAATAGTAATATTGATGGTTTTTCCGTAGGATAGGCCATCAGTATTAGGAGTGGTGGGGGTGGGCACCCCTGCTGATCAGCTGTATATAGAGGCCGTGGTGCTCCTGTCAGCTCTGCAGCCTCTCCATTGCTCCGTACAGTAGGTATACATTTGGCGCACGCACTGATCTTACTGATTGTGGCGGGAAGTAATTATGAGCCATGAAAGAGATGATTCTGATAAATTCTATGTAGAATGTGATTTCCTCTCTTTTAGATACTCCACCATGTCATGGTCACTGTCTTCATGGTATGAACTATTCATCTCATTCTTTCTCATTTAGTTCTGAAAGGATGGGAACCAGGCGACAGAAAAACACCAGCCTCGCCCTGTATTTCCTGACGTGCTTGACATCACAGCGCCTGAGCCCCCACTTCTTGAGGGACTACGTAAGAGCAATAGCCCCTCACAGGAACATCTGTGGCCGGCTCCGTCACCATCATGATGACTGCTGGCCTATGGTAGGTAACATTTATAAGTTACTCTATGGACCACATCTATTAATGCTGCTTAATATTTACACAGCGTAAACGTAGTCCAGGCAGTCACAAGATGCGCCAAATTTATCCCAGTCATGCACGCTGTGTGATAGATTTGGCCATTGCGTGACATTAGGTTAGTTTCTCTACTTTACACCAGCTCAAGGTTAACTTACTTTTGGCATTATTTTGCACAAAAAAACTGTGGCACTCCATTCTTATCTCTGGGGTCTTTAATACATCTACCTAGCCTCGGCCCCTTCTCTAGACTCTTTACAAAGTGTCTTGGGAGGAGCAGGAAAGCATCTAAAGCCATGAGTAATGTGGCGCCCATGGAATAGTGGAGGAATAGTAAATCTGCCCCTAAATAATAAGGATTGATATCAAATCTCTGATCTTTCTTTCTTTCAGCATCTGCATATTCTGGAGGGAAAAATCCACTCAAAAGGTCCTCTGGACAAAGAGCCAGTATACCGGCGAAATGACAAGCACGAAGCCACAGAACTGTCAGCATCAAAGAAATTCCCCCAAAACTTTCCTCTTCTTTTACCTCATAACCCCCCTTCCCTCTAAAAAAAAATTAAAATAACTCTCCTCTTCCCTTCTCCCCTAAATACCGCTGTGCTGTTCTATGTTATAGCCTCTAGAAAAATAACCTTTAAAAAACGTAGCTTCGGACCCCTTTGGCGCTGCCTAGACCTTGATTGAATGAACTTCAGAATTGAAGTGTCAGGTATTAAAGGGTTTCTGTCACCAGATTTTACCCTATTAAGCTAGGTGACATTAGTGATGCGCTAATGCCAGCAGACCCTAACTAGCCTATTCCTACTTTTATCTAAGCCCCCGTTACGCCAGAAAACTTACTTTTATAATATAGTAATTAGTCTATAGGAGCAGGAGGGGG
The DNA here is from genome assembly GCA_033119425.1 of Bufotes viridis. NCBI lineage: Eukaryota > Metazoa > Chordata > Amphibia > Anura > Bufonidae > Bufotes > Bufotes viridis. The sequence continues at coordinate 351,791,882 of CM065591.1, read as the reverse complement.
GGGGGCAGCGTTACTAAAACAACTGAGGTCAAACAGTGTGATCCTGGAAGATTAAATAGGTTTCTTATTGGAAGGTGTGGAGAACATACTTTCACACAACTACTTCCTATTTGAGCAGGAATTTTATGTACAGAAGATTGGAACCGCCATGGGCACCAGATTCTTTCCCAGCTATGCAAACTTATTTTTGGTGCAGTGGGAATCCGAAATCATACAGCCCAGGCTGGGAGCGGGTCTGGTGCTATGGCGTAGATTCATAGATGACATCCTATTTATTTGGCAAGATTCCAGGGAGGCTTTGACTACCTTTCTAAACAAGATCAATATAAATGATAGAAATGTAATATTCACTCCCTCCATTAGTGATAAGAAAGTGGATTTTTGGATTTGGAGATATATGTCCAAGGAGATAGGTTAGGGTGTAATACTCACTTTAAACCAGTGGCTAGGAACAGCTTTATAAGATATACTAGTTGCCACTTACCCCGTTGGCTTACCAATATCCCTACTAGTCAATTTAAACGATTGAAACGTAATTGTACGGAAGAAGAAAAGTTTGAAGAAGAATCTAGAGGATTGAAACAACAGTTCCTAGAAAGGGAGTACCCAATCCAGGTTTTAGAGAGTTCCTTGACTAAAGTATGGGAAATGGAGAGAAAGGATTTCTTCCTGACCACAGGTCCCAAACAACATGATGAAACCTTAAGAATAATTTTACTTTTCAGTTCCCAATACCGCACAATAGAGAAAATAATAAAGAAACACTGGGTTTACCTTCTAAATGATAAAATTATAGGCCCTATGTTAAGTGATAATCCTAGGATTACGTATACGAAGGCAGCCAATTTAGCGAGTAGAGTAGCTCCAACGGTAAAATGGAATGTACAACTCCGAAATAAAGAAAACTGTCTGTCTCTAAAAGGTTTCTTTAGATGTGGATGTTGTAACAACTGCAGAACTACCACCTTCCCCAAAAAAACAACTGTAGTATGGTCTATGGTGAATGGCTTCGAGATAAATATCCAAGATGGTCTGACATGCGATACAGTTGATGTCATCTATATGTTGGAATGTGGGTGTAAAAAACAATACATAGGAAAGAAAAGAGTGGCTGAGCATATTGAAATTATTAAAAAGGGGCTGGAGACACACTCACTATCTCAACATTTCAAAATGTTTCATAATTGTGATCCCTCAGAAGTTTTGGGCCATAGAAAAGGTGAAAAGGTTTTGAAGAGGGGGAAACCATGTAGCTCGAATGTCAAGACAAGAAACGCAAAGGATCTTTGACTTCGACACCTTGATCCCCCAAGGCCTGAATGCTAAATTTGAGCTATTTGGGTTTTTATAGTGGGGGGGTAGTCTGGCGGTGACGTGACATCGGAGTCTGATCGTTTCTATCGACACTCCGATCTCCCCTCCCTACCAAACTCCCCTCCCCCACACTACCACTATCATCCTTCATCTGATTTGTTGTTTGATTTACAGCTGGCGTTATAGATTTAAAAACAAATAAAATCGCTTAGAAAACGCATATGACATATCATGCGGTTCTATTGCGTTTTTATTGCGTTTTATTTACAATAAGTTTCTTTTTCCTATTTATATGTTTATATATGTTTTTTATATAAGCATGTCCATGTTTTAATTCTTTAAATAGAGGAAAAGTTTTTTTATTAACATTTGTAAAGTGTATTACTGTGTAAGTTTTCAAAATCCATTTGATCCACACCAGGCCTTCTAGGTCACATATTGCCACTATAAGATTATGGGTAATTGAAATCCCTATATATGGGATTATAACGCTCACTCTAATTACCACTGAGGAAGGGGTACAGCACCCCGAAACGCATTTGGCGTGAAAGGAGTGAGCGTTCCATTGCTGCAGCATATTGAGGACATTACAGAGGAATCACTCTTGGCCAAGATCATCTATTGCCCATTTTGACACTTGTCCGTTTGTCGGTCCAGCACTGAATCAATTCCGGACTTTAGGACCGCACATATCCACTCCACTGATGACACCCCCGCTTCTTCCTGTTCCCTAGCATCCGGGTTATGTGGGACCCCACGCCGGAGCATAGCGCACCCCGTGGGATGCCGCGTAAGGAAGGTTGTCGGTCAGCAACGCTGCGAGAGAGCTGTGAAGAGTGGTAAGCACGTAACCGTGTACAACTTTCTATAATACTCTACTTGTGGGAATAATAAGGAGGATTGGACATTCTAACGGCAATGAAAGGATCTATTGTGATCTAACATTTCACACATTGGTGCAGCTGCACAAACTGTTTTACACTGCCACTCCACAGTGCTACATTGGTGTGGAGGTCAAAGTGCCGCTACGATATTGCGACTAACTTAAAAGGCTGTATCTGGATGAGGACTCAAACCATGTTGGTTGGACTATTTTGTTACTTATCTTCACCTTATTGATGGGATTGCATAAGAAGGATATTTTAACTAGGAGATTTTATTTCATTTTACTGTATTATTATTGTGCATTGTGTCAGCATTTTTTTATAGAGCTAGGAATAAAATATTAGGTGTTCTTAAGTGTGTGTGCCCCTTGACATAGCACGTTTTCTATTCAGATTTTTGGGCCAAAAGGTGGACCTACAAGGAGAGCAACTATCCATAAACTAAAAATGGTTGAGCCGCTGAATTTTGTGACTATGGGGATTGCTTTATAAGTTCTTTTACTCACTCTTCAGTTGGTTGGTAGAGTTCGGTGGTGTCCCACCTGAGGATACATACACTCACCCCACCTAAGTATACAGTATGTGTTTCAGTCCGGACTCAGCATCCCACGTGGTGGTAGTTGTCTGCTGTGTTCGGAGTTGTAGCTAGATTTGAGCGAACACCTGGATGTTTGGGTTCGAGAAGTTCGGCCGAACGTCACGAAAATGTTCGCGTTCGGGATCCGAACTCGACCTGAACTTCATCCCGAACCCCATTGAAGTCAATGGGGACCCAAACTTTTGGGTACTAAAAAGGCTGTAAAATAGTCCAGGAAAGGGCTAGAGGGCAGCAGAAGGCAGCAAAATGTAGGTAAATGCCCTGCAAACAAATGTGGATAGGGAAATGAATTAAAATAACATAAAATAAATAAAAATTAACCAATATCAATTGGAGAGAGGTCCCATAGCAGAGTATCAGGTTTTAATTTGCCCACCAATGGAGAAGGTCACTTTCTGTTATTTCGGCCCCAGCACCCAGACAGAGGAGAGAGGTCCCACAGCAAGGAATATGGTGTCATATCATCCACCACTGGAGAGGTCCACTTTCAGTTATTTAGGCCCCTCCACCTAGACAGAGGAGAGAGGTCCCACAGCAAGGAATAAGGCGTCATATCACCCACCACTGGAAAAGGACACTTTGAGTTATTTAGGCCCCAGCACCCAGACAGAGGAGGGAGGTCCCACAGCAAGGAATCATGCGTCATATCACCCACCACTGGAGAAGGCCACTTTCAGTTATTTCGGCCCAGCACCCAGACAGAGGAGAGAGGTCCCACAGCAAGGAATCATGCGTCATATCACCCACCACTGGAGAGGGCCACTTTCAGTTATTTAGGCCCCAGCACCCAGACAGAGGAGAGAGATCCCACAGCAAGGAATCATGCGTCATATCACCCACCACTGGAGAAGGCCACTTTCAGTTATTTAGGCCCCAGCACCCAGACAGATGAGAGAGGTCCCACAGCAAGGAATAAGGCGTCATATCACCCACCACTGGAGAAGGTCACTTTCAGTTATTTAGGCCCCAACACCCAGACAGAGGAGAGAGGTCCCACAGCAAGGAATCATGCGTCATATCACCCACCACTGGCGAAGGCCTCTTTCAGTTATTTAGGCCCCAGCACCCAGACAGAGGAGAGAGGTCCCACGGCAAGGAATCATGCGTTATATCACCCACCACTGGAGAGGGCCACTTTCAGTTATTTAGGCCCCAGCACCCAGACAGAGGAGAGAGGTCCCACAGCAAGGAATAAGGCGTCAAGTGTTTCACTGGGCATGCACTCAGTTAAACAGGAAGTGCGCAGGAGCCGGCTCGGTGGATGTTAGTGAAGCTGGAGGGAAGTAGTGGGCGGGGTTATTGGCTACTAGTGACGTAGCCAGTGGGGGCGGAGCTTGACGGCAGTCGCAATGCCAGGGACATATGGTATGAGCAGAGAGAGGGGCGGGCCTGGGCTCTGTCGGGGGGAGTCGGGCCTGGGCACTGGATGGAAGGCGTTCCTGGGCACTTTTTGAATTAAAATAACGCCCCTCTGGGCACCTTCAGGTGTCATTAGCATCAAGATAAAAGAGGATTTTTGTAGTGTAAGTGTAAAGAACACCTATGGAAAGATATGGTATGAAGAGCTATAAGAACCTATGTTTGGCTTAATTTTGATTTTCCAGGTGACAGAATCCCTTTAAGTTTTGTTCCAGTTTGCAACGTTTCTGTCCAGAGATTGACTCAAATGGACCTGAGCCTCTGTGATTCTACTGTTTCATCTTCCAGGGTACGGACTCTTGTGTACTAGAGCCTCCAGGAACTTTGTTTTGTACTGGTTTCCAAAAATAATGGACTATCCTGGCGTATTTCCTAACGCTGTGCCAGGTCAGCGACCATGTTGCCAGATTTACAAACTGTGAAGAGAACGATGCCCATACTCCATACCCTTTAAAATATGTCATTTTGCCAGCTTCGCTGCCTGATATACCTGTGCATTATAACCTACCTTTCTTGCAGGTTCAAGAATAATGTTTGGTAGTGCAGTCAAAAATAATGCCACAGTGTTGTTAAATATTGTGCACATATCTCTTTCTTGTCTTTCAGGGGACCAGTGTTTAGCGGGGCAAGCCTCCCCAGACTGTGTCGAGGGCGACACAGGTTATATCAGCGGGGTATGTAGTGTCCCACTACTTGTGGGTGGGCACTACACAATGGTGTTATGGTCATTGTATTCAACATGTTGTTCCATGTACCTTGTATTATGTCATATTTGCATAGAAATTGCAAAGAGTTTCCTTGGTACAGGCCTGTCAGGGTGTTAGTATCCCCCCAATCCACTAGAGGGAGCTAGGGACCGCCTTATAGAGATATAGACAGGTCTGGGTCTAGTCAGGGGAGTTGAAAGGTGGATCTCCTGAAGTGAGGAGGCTAGTCAGCATGCAGCTGCAAGTGGTGTAATTTATGTGAAGCATTTATCCAGCAAGAGAACATATATTTCAGAGGAGCCTTCCCCAAGGTTAAAGCAACCCTTTCTGCATTTGGGCCTTGGGAGAATCTAGGTGTAGGACTCGGATTATTAATCACCGCACCAATAAAGCTACTGAGGAGTTACCAGGGAACCAGTCAAGTCCTGCCCAGTAAGCATTTTACCCTCTGTCTACCTTGCTAGGATTAGCCTATTCTTTACCAAGCCTGCATACCAGGAAAATCACAGCATTTATCCCATTCGTCTTCAAAACGGAACTACATAAATGACTGTATATAATTTGCAGTTCAGTAAAGAAATTAATGATCAACGGAATCCGTTGTACCTCAATTATTCCTGCTGCAAATCAGTTGTGCCACCGTAAAAGGCACTGGCGTCAAGAATTGCAAGGGACCTTGCCACAGGCACGTTAAACCTTAACTTTAAGGGCACCTCACATACCACCTGGCGTGTGTCCCTTTAAGTAGAGAGTGCCGCAGAGGACCCACGTACTGAACTCTCCATCACTAACCGCACGCCTGCCCAGGGACTTTATAACTGTGAGTTCAAATTTTATCCCCTCGGTCTGCCTGCCTATGTCCGCGACTAGAGATGTCACGAACATAAAATTTTCCATTTGCGAACGGCGAACGCGAATTTCCTAAAATGTTCACGAACGGGCGAATTGCCATAGACTTCAATAGGCAGGCGAATTTTAAAACCCACAGGGACTCTTCCTAGCCATAGTAGTGATGGAAAAGTTGTTTCAAGGGGACTAACACCTGGACTGTGGCATGCCGGAGGGGGATCCATGGCAAAACTCCCATGGAAAATTACATAGTTGACGCAGAGTTGGGTTTTAATCCATAAAAGGCATAAATCACCTAACAATCCTAAATTTTTTTGAACAACGTGGTTTAAAACATCCAGCGTGTGTATACGGTGAGGTAAGATGTTGTATCGATCAGGTAGTGTAAGGGTTACAAATGTATTCAAAAATAGGTAGTACAGCGGCTCACCACAAACCCCCAATCAGACGAAGGTGCACACTCCGCGGCCAACCCCTTTGCCGTAAAAGAAATGTTATAGTTCGCCTTCACAGACATTGACAGACCAAACTCCCCTTTTAGTGCACCGCAAACAGTCCATTTGCACAACCGCAAACTCCCCATTTGCACTCCCCAAAGCTTCGTCAGGGGTCCCAGCTGTGGTCGGGTTATTCTGCTGGGACCAACCCCTGGGGAGATTCCCCTGACGAAGCTTTCTGAAGTGAAACCCAGGTCGGGTAGCTGATTTATGTACACTGCCTGAAATTGTTTTTTATCCTGTAAGTACAATAAAACCTGTGCGGTTCAACTATTGTGATTGTGCTTCACTATTGTGGCAACTTTGATTTCCCACAGGGTCATAATATAAAGGTGAATCCAAGTGACCTGCACGCTTTCCCATATCCAAAGGAAGTCTGTGTGATTTGGAAGGGAGGAGATTCCTGTTTACTCTGGAGCATCGCGACGCACCAAAAAGGCAACGTACTAACAGCTGTTATTTTATTTTTATGCTGACCATAGCTGAACTAACAGAGTCAAGTTAGTAGAGTCAAGTCTGGAGCCACAGTGCTGACCATGGCTCTGATATTTCTGTTAGAGATGTGTGAGTTTTATTCTATGTTTGTATCTTTTGGACTCTAACGGGTTAAACTTTTCTTTGAAGCTGTAACAAACTTCTTCTTCTCTTATATCAGGGGCCTCCCCCCTCCCCTCTCTGCTGTTCCAGCTTTCTGTCTATGCAAGGCCATGAGGAGAAGGAGGGGGGGGGGGCAGTGTTTGTCTTCTATCTCCCCACAGGTGCTTTGAAGGATGCCTAAGGGCTCTTTCACACTAGCTTTGTTTCTTTCCGTCCTAGAGTTCCGTCGTCGGGGCTCTAGGATGGAAAGAAACTGATCAGGATAATCCTAATGCATCCTGAATTGAGAGCATTCCGTTCAGGATGCATCAAGATGTCATCCGTTCAGTATGTCAACGTTTTTTGGACGTTGACAAAACCGTAGCATGCTGCGGATTTGTCTCCGTCCAAAAAGCCGGAAGACATGCTGCAATGCCGGATCCAGAATGAATACCCATTGAAGAGCATTATTCCGGATCCGGCATTAAGCTAAACGTTGATTTGGCGCATTGCCGGATCCGACGTTTAGCTCTGCGCATGCGCAGCAGCAGTTCCGATCGGGGCCCCAGTGTAAGCTGGGGTTCCGATCGGTTACCATGGCAGCCAGGACGCTACTGGAGTCCTGGCTGCCATGGTAAGTACAACCCAGCAGTGTACTTACCTGCGCTGCAGCCGCTGGGCGCTCCATTATGACATCACAAGTCCGGGCGGCGCATTGATCTATGCGCCGCCCGGACCTGTGACGTCATTGAGGAGCGCCCGGCCGCCGCAGCGCAGGTGAGTACACTGCTGCTGAGTACCATGGCAGCCAGGACTCCAGTAGCGTCCTGGCTGCCATGGTAACAGTGAAAGCATATTGAAGACTGATCAGGAAACTGATCAGTCTTCAAATGCTGTCAGTCCACTTGCGTTCTGACGGATCCGGCGGGACGGAAGTGCCCGCCGGATCCTCAGAACGCAAGTGTGAAAGAGGCCTAAGCCAATCACGTAGCTTGATGATATATATACACATATTAATCACGGCCTATAGAGAAGCACCTCCTTGAAGTGTCACATATGATGTATGCAGTATTGTTATTAGGATAGCCACTATTATAAGATGGCGGACACTTAGATGTTTACATTAAGTTCACATTCCAAAGTAGTGCATACTGCGCAGATGCTAGAGCGTTATCTCTTCTTCTCTTCTCTTTTCTTCCTTTTTAACCAATGAAATAATGCCTGAGCCTCAGGGGAGAACCGCCCTCCTCTGAAGATGTATAATTGCTTTTACATTTTGTAATAAAAGTAGAGATTGCATTGACCAGCTATGTGTCAGCGTCTAGTCTCTCATCCACGCGTCGTGGATTTTAACCCCTTGGGGGTACCTTGATTTGGAGCACCAGAGTGCATCTCAAATGCTCTGATTAGAGTGTCTTTAACACTTCCATCCACCTCTGTTTCTGCCACCTATTCCATCCCTGGGGCTTCAGATTCCCACCTAGTGGCCTTGATCTCCTAGTATCTGTACATATTGTGGTGTATGTGGTTCGCGCTGGTATCCTCCATCGTATGCATTTTTTGCTGGGGATAGCCGCTTTCTGCGAACCACATGCGGAGGAACTGCCCCCTCCCCAGTCAGAAACGCGCCACAGTGTTTGGGGTTTTGAGCAGTTCCACCCATTTAGGCCACGTTTATTTTAGTGATTTTTGCTTTATATGTATTGAATGTGCCATTGTGTATAGCTGGTGACATTCTGTTGCACCTGAAAGCCTGTGTCACACGGTCTGTTGTAGGTGTAGCTTGCGGCCTCATTTGTCTCCCATTGCATTGTTGGTCCTGCAGTGCAGGTGAGTGGGAGGGGGCTGTGAGCTGCTCAACACCTTTTTAGACCCTGTTCACACACCATTGGTAGTCTAGTGGTAGGACCCCATGCCATGATGAGAGACCTTGACGTGGTGCATGAAGGGGCTCCAATATGTTCCTGATTGGAAATATTGGCGAATGTCTCAGCTTTTAACATCTGAGTGAGGGATTAGCCAGTGTTGTCAGTTGCTTATCTTTGTGGTGCACCTTTTTTCCGTGAGGTATCTGTAGATATTGATTATATTATGGATAAAAGTGCTTGTGCATGTCAGATTCCAGAGGGCTGACTGTGCTCAGGGCCGGTGCAAGGTTTTTTGCCAACACAAGCGAACCTACATTTTGGCGCCCCCCCCCTCCCCCGCAGCTCTCCTGGGGGGGGGGGGCACCAAAATGTAGGTTCGTCCCAGAAGACGCACCTAGGTTTTAGAGGAGGATAATAGGAAACAATATTTTTCATTCCACCTTAGGTCAGACCAGCCATCAGACCCCCGTTGTTAATTAGACCTCAGCTCACAGGCACAGCCCCAATGCCTCAGATCAGACCCCCATGTCAGCCATCAGCCCTCCATGGCATATTTCTCCCCGTCCATGGCACAGACAGACTACAGACATTGTCTCCGGCCCATCATATAACCCCATCCTCACCCATGTCACATTTCTCCCCCTCTATTCGATTGCACCTAAAGCAATTATTATTTTTTTAAACCTGATGTTTCTCCAGATGATCTTATGCTAAAAGTAGTGGTAATAGAGTCTCAAAGGTCTATAGAAGCAGGTACACTATTTTTACAAACCTTTGAGACTCTATTAACACTACTATCAACATCAGGTCATTTAGAGAAACAGCATGTTTTTTTATTATATTTTTCCTTTAGGGGTTAAAACATAACTTTCATTTGATTGCTCTAACACCTAAAGAAAAAAATCATTTTAAAAACCTGCTGTGTCTCTAGATGACCTTATGTTGACAGTAGTGTTAATAGAGCCTCAAAGGTCTGTAAAAATAGGGTAACTGCTTCTATAGACCTTTTAGACTCTATTACCACTGCTAACAACATAAGGTCATCTTGAGAAGCAGCAGGTTTTTAATTTGCTTTCCTTTAGGTGTTCAAGCAATCAAATAAGTTATGTTTTAACACCTAAAGGGAAAAAAAAGAATTTTAAAAACTTGCTCCTTCTCTAGGTGACCTTATGTTTATAGTAGTGTTACCCTATTTTTACAGACCTTTGAGACTCTATTAACACTACTATCAACATAAGGTCACCTAGAGAAACAGCAGGCTTTAAAAAAAATCCCTTTAGGTGTAAATTGCAATCAAATGAACCTCATCTGGGCACTGCTGTGGTCACCTCACCAGGACACTGCTGTGGTCACCTCACCAGGGCACTGCTGTGGTCCCCTCACCTGGGCACATGCTCTTTGCTTAGCACAGTACTGCCATATATGCTGGGTAGACGTTAGAAGGAGGTCTGTGACGTCACTGGTCACATGATCCACTGTGAGAAGGCAGGCCAGCTCCAGAGAGAAGGGGGTGTGGAAGGATGGACCAATAGCAGGGCAGCTAGCTGATACTGGCCAATCAGCAGCCTCCTGCTCCTATCTGTAGCTTAACACAAACCAGCTTAGAGTGAACACTGGCTGTGGAGGGCGCCCGGCAGCGCTGCTGCTGCTGGCAAGTAAGTGATGAAAAAAAAAGGTTTGTTTTTCCGCCCACCCCCTTCTCTGTGCAGGGTGCGCCCTAAGGCAGCTGCTTGGTCTGCCTTATGGAAGCGCCGGCCCTGACTGCTGTTCCAGCTTTTATTCCTCTATTTCATTGTATTTGCTGTGTTCACATTATTTATCATTACTATGTTGTGTAACACTGCCACCCTGTGGTTATTCTTATATACATTTATAGTGTGTTATGTGAATTTCTATTGCAATTCTCTCCTCCCCTTTTTTGTGACATCACATCCTTTGGAAGGTCCTTCGTCTTTCCTCTTTGCTGCAGACTTCAAGCTGGTGAGAGCATTTCGTGACACTGTATCTCCGGCCGCTATGCTGCACAGCGCGGCCGGCGATACATCAGTTACAGTGCGGGGAGGGAGGAGGGGCTGGTGGAAAATCGTTATTTTAATGAACACTTGTTCTTATATCTATTTTATTTATCTGTTCTGTGCAGCCCTATTAAGAAAATGGCAAGTGTTGTATTTTGAACTTTTGCAGTAATGCAAATATGTATTTTATTTTAAAAAACACTGTGCATTTCAGTTCAGCATAACTACATTTCACATTATTAGTCATCTGTGTGTGCTTTTACCTTGAAAATCTAAGCAGATAGACCTCTAGCACAATTCCCTTAAAATATCGCATCGCAAATCGTTATCGCAGTTTTTAAGGCCCTAATCGCAATCGCACAAAATTCCCATATCGTGCAGCCCTACTATCTACCATTGCTTGTACAGGGACTATCACTTACAACCAATCAGGGGATTTTCTCTAACCCACATCTGTGGCAGAATAGTCAAAAAGAAGCTTAAATCTACAGTCTTGCATGTCTACACGCAGTCTGCCAGCGAGCTTAGGGCTGTCCGCCATCTTACACGCACGTGGCTTCATAAGATCCTCCAGACAGAAAGGGAAGAAGCAGCTACCTTAGCTAAACTAAGGGTCCTCGAGCAAGCATTAGGCCAAGGTACTGACCTAGACTGTTTCGTCCCAGGAGAAGAGGAAGACGCAGCCGACTGCACCGCCAGGTATGTGCTAAGGAAACCATCGCATACTCCTCCTGCTAAATTGCATGTACCAACGCAACTTCTAACTCACCAACTGGGCGAACCCACAGAGTACCAGAAATCGTCACACCCTAGTAATGAGGTAATATCCATCACCAAGCGGGCTGACCATCCGGAGACTAATCCGCAGCTCAATCCTTATGCCACATCATTCCATCCTTATCAATCTCAACCGTTTCTGCAAGAGCCCCTACATGCTCTAGAGACACCACAATGCAATACAGCAATAAGGAATGGGAGATCAGACATGTCAGACTTTGCCAGATACATGATGCGCAGGGAGCTGATTAACATTAGTCTCTCAAGGTATGATGACCGTGCTGAAAACTACAGGGCCTGGAAATCGACCTTTAAAGCAGTAATCGGTGATCTAAACCTTACTGCCATGGAGGAACTCGACTTGCTTATCAGATGTTTGGGCCCAGAATCTGCAGAACGCATAAAAACATTAAGAGTGGTTCACGCAGGCCACTCAGAGGAAGGTCTCGCTGCAGCATGGGAGAGACTTGAACAGACCTATGGCAGTCCAGAAGCTATAGAAAGTGCCTTATTCAGGAGACTTCAAGCCTTCCCAAAGATAACTGGCAAGGACAATCGCAAACTCCAGGATCTGAGCGACCTACTAAAAGAACTTGTATTGGCGAAAATGGACCCACGTCTGCCAGGACTGAGTTACCTTGATACTGCCCATGGCGTCAATCCAATAATGTCAAAACTATAACACGGCATGCAAGAGAAATGGGCAGTCCAGGGCTCCAGATACAAGAGAGAACACAATGTGTCTTTTCCCTCTTTCTCTTATTTTACCAGATTCATCAGGGACCAAGCTCGGAAGAAGAATGACCCCAGCTTTGACTTCACTGAATCCACTCTACCTGCTTCATCCTCATGTTCAAGGTATGACAACACCACAAGTAAACGTAGAGACTTAAGGGGGACAGTATCCGTTAGGAAAACAAATGTTCCACTCATTGCAACCTGCACTACTAGGAAGGAAGACCCTAACCACATGTGCCCCATCCATAAAAGACCTCATCCTTTAAAGGAGTGTCGTGGGCTCAGGGCAAAGACCTTGCAAGAACGCAGAGAGATACTCAAAGAGCTTGGAGTGTGTTACAAGTGTTGTGCCTTATAAAATCATATGGCAAAAGACTGTAAAGTTATTATCAAGTGTGCAGAATGCAGCAGTGACAAGCACGTTACAGCAATGCATCCTACCTTGCCTTTACACAACGCACCATCTAAAGCTGCGACCAATGCCGTCGCATTTCATGGCGGGGAGCCACCGGCTCAAGAACTAGCTACAACTACTGTTTCCTCTTCCTGTATGGAGATATGTGGCAAGGAGGCTGGTTCCAAGTGCTGTGCAAAGGTGTGTTTAGTCAACGTCTACCCAGAAGGGCAATCTGAAAGGGCCACCAGAATGTACGCAATTATTGATGAACAAAGCAATAGGTCTCTGGCAAAACCTAAATTCTTTGAGATCTTCGGCATAGCAGGAGAAGCAACACCATATATCCTCAACACTTGTTCTGGTCGTGTAGAGACTTATGGCAGAAGAGCCACTGGATACCTTATCTCCTCCATTAAAGGGAACGTTCATATACCCTTGCCAACGTTAATTGAATGCGACCAAATACCAGATGAGAGAGATGAAATTCCTACTCCAGAAGCTGCATACCATCATTCCCACTTGAAACATCTAGCTAGTGAGATTCCCCCTATGGACATGAATGCTGACATCCTACTTCTGCTTGGGAGAGACATTCTGAGGGTCCACAAGGTGCATCAACAATGCAACGGTACAGACAACGCCCCATATGCACAGAGACTCGATTTAGGCTGGGTAATCGTGGGCGATGTATGTATAAATAAGAGCCACAAACCATCTCAAGTGAACTCCTTCAAAACCTTTGTGCTCAACAATGGTCGTACATCTCACTTTAAGCCATGTGTTCATCATTATGAGGTGAAGGAAAGGCTTTCTAACCTCTTAAAGACACCAGACATCATTCCTACCAGTTATGACAACTTATGAAAAACAGTGTTTTGTACAACACCAGACGACCACAAATTAGCCTTGTCTATGGATGACAAAGAGTTTATTAAAATAATGGACGATGAATTCTCCAAAGATGCATCTAACCACTGGGTTGCACCTTTACCTTTCCGTGCTGTAAGAGCCAGACTCCCTGACAACCGGGAACAAGCACTGTCCAGATTCATCTCCTTGCAACGTACCTTAAAAAACAAACCAGAAATGAAAAGTCATTTTGTGGCCTTCATGGAAAAGATATTTCGCAATGATCATGCAGAGCCGGCTCCTCCCTTACAAGAGCATGAAGAATGCTGGTACCTTCCATCCTTTGGGGTATATCACCCACGGAAACCAAACCAGATAAGAGTGGTATTCGACTCAAGTGCCAAGCATAACGGTGTATCTCTGAACGACGTCCTTCTCACCGGTCCAAACCTGACCAATAATCTGGTGGGAGTGCTCATGAGATTCAGAAAGGAGCCAGTAGCCATTACCGCTGACATTGAACAAATGTTCCATTGCTTTATCGTCTGGCAAGATCATAGAAACTGCCTCAGGTTTTTTTGGCATAGAGACAATGACACCAGCAAAGAAATGGTTAAATGCCGCATGAAGGTGCACGTGTTTGGTAACAGTCTCTCACCTGCTGTTGCTACATATGGCCTACGTAGGGCTGCCTTAGATGGTGAGTCAGAGTTTGGGGAAGATGCCAAAAACTTTGTTGTAAGAGACTTCTATGTGGACGACGCACTCAAATCTATGCCTATAGCAGAGGAGGCCATAGATCTGCTCAAAAGGAGACAAGGTATGCTTTTAAAGTCTTGTCTAAGGTTACATAAGATAGCCTCTATCTAACTGTGCTGCTGTAATGAAAGCCTTCCAGCCCAGTGATCATGCCACAGAATTCAGAGATTTGAATCTAGGGGTAGACAATCCACCAGTACAGAGAAGTTTGGGCCTGAGGTGGGACCTAGCAAATGACTCCCTTGGATTTCAAGTTAACTGTGCAGATAAACCATTTACTAAACAGAGAGTTCTCTCAGTGGTGAACAGCCTATATGATCCCCTGGGATTTGTGGCACCTTTGACTGTACAAGGCAAATTCCTGTTAAGACAGTGCTCAGAGTCTGTATCTGACTGGGATGATCCACTGCCCTCTGACAAACAACAAAAGTGGGAGTTGTGGAAGGAATGCTTGCATGCATTAGATAGGATTCACATACCAAGGTGCTACACTCCAACATCCCTTACAGCCACTCGGAGGAGAGAAATCCACATCTTCTCAGATGCGTCTACTGAAGCTATCGCAGCTGTTGCTTATTTAAATGTAATAGACTATTGCAGTCAAGCACATGTTGGATTTCTGTTTGGAAAATCAAAATTAGCTCCAAAACCTGAGTACACCATTCCTAGACTCGAACTTTGCGGGACTGTGCTAGCCGTAGAGATTGCGGACTTTATACAACGTGAGCTGGATATTCAGGTGGATGACATTCAATTTTACAGAGACAGTAAGGTTGTCCTGGCTTACATCTACAACCAGTCAAAACGCTTCTACGTTTATGTCAGTAACCGCATTGAAAGGATTAGAAGATCCTCTAAACCTGAACAGTGGCACTATGTTCCATCTCATCTCAATCCCGCAGATTGTGCCACCAGACCGGCATCTGGTAGAGTCTCTGCAACTTCTTCTTGGTTAACAGGTCCAACGTTTCTGCTGAATCAGAATGAAGAAACTCCTACTCAAGACGTCTTCAGTCTCCAGGACCCTCATGAAGATCTAGAGATTCAGCCTGAACCTCTCACGGCAGAAGACATTATTCTAAGTGAATTGCTTGTGATACGTAACGTACAGCAGAGTGCCTTTAAAATGGAACTGAAATGTATACATGACAAGCAATATATACCAAAAGGCAGCCCCATTGTCAACTTGAAACCAGTAATTGATGATCGTGGCATGCTGAGAGTTGGTGGTCGCCTAAACAAGGCTAAGCTAGAGAGTTCAGAAATGAATCCCCTCATTATTCCTGCCAATCACCACGTTACTACACTGCTGATACGGCACTATCATGAAAGAATCCAGCATCAAGGCAGGCATTTCACTAAGGGCTCTTTAAGAGCCGCAGATCTTTGGATAGTGGGAGCAAAAAGAAGGTTGCTCATATTATTCACCATTGCATTAAATGTCGCAAGGCGAGAGGAAAACTACAACATCAACAAATGTCTGATTTGCCGGTTGATAGGACAAGCACCGAACCACCGTTCACTTATGTTGGTCTGGACGTCTTCGGGCCATGGACAGTCACTGCACGTAGGACAAGAGGTGGTCATGCAGAAAGCAAACGATGGGCAGTGTTGTTTACATGCTTAAGTGTACGTGCTATACACATTAAAGTAATAGAATCCATGAACGCTTCTAGCTTCATCAATGCTTTAAGACGATTCCTCGCCATCAGAGGACCAGTAAAGCAAATAGGATCTGACTGTGGAACCAACTTCATAGGAGCCTGTCGAGAGTTGCAAATTGACTCTAAACCAGTTCAAGACAACTTAGCCAATAATGGTTGTACGTGGATCTTTAACCCCCCTCATGCCTCTCATAAGGGCGGTATATGGGAAAGAATGATAGGCATCACCCGCAAAATATTGGACTGTATGCTTATGAACTCAAACTTCTCAAGGCTCACCCATGAGACTTTGACTACCTTCCTAGCTGAGGTATCTGCTATTGTCAACGCAAGACCTCTTGTACCTCTATCTATGGATCCAGAATCCCCTGCCATTCTCACTCCAGCAACTCTTCTCACTCAGAAGTTTGGATCTGTTCCTAATCCACCTGAAGAGTCTTCTTCTAGTAACATATATCTGAAACAGTGGAAGCACGTTCAAGCACGTAGAAAGTGGCAACAGGTCAAGCCAAACTTACAAATAGGAGATCTTGTACTCATGAAAGACCAGAAGGTGGAAAGAAACTCCTGGCCCATGGGACTCATCTCAAAAATCTTCACCAGTGAAGATGGCAAAGTTCGCAAGGTGGGAGTGACCATCGCAAAACAAGGCCATCCCAAATCCTTTATCAGGCCTGCATCTGAGATTGTTCTCCTCTTACCCGTAGAGGAATGATTCTTTTACTTGAGGAACTTTATTCCTGGGAACCAGAAGATTCAAGGCGTTGGACTGTTCCTGTCCACCATTTCCAGTGTTTTCTTTGTTTGTTTTTGTCTTTCAGGTTCCAACACTTCATGGACATTTTGTAATAGCATATATAGTGAAATACAAGGATTTCAGACGGGGAGTGTGCTGTTCCAGCTTTTATTCCTCTATTTCATTGTATTTGCTGTGTTCACATTATTTATCATTACTATGTTGTGTAACACTGCCACCCTGTGGTTATTCTTATATACATTTATAGTGTGTTATGTGAATTTCTATTGCAATGCTCTCCTCCTCTTTTTTGTGACATCACATCCTCTGGAAGGTCCTTCGTCTTTCCTCTTTGCTGCAGACTTCAAGCTGGTGAGAGCAATTCTTTTTGACCTCTAATATCCTCTAGCATACCCTGATTCACTGCATTTGTATTATCCTTACTGGATTATCACATGCAACTGGTGCCTGTATCTGGAGATATTAGTGAGTTCAGCTATCTACCATTGCTTGTACAGGGACTATCACTCACAACCAATCAGGGGATTTTCTCTAACGTACATCTGTGGCAGAATACTGACCATAGCTGAACTCACAGAGTCAAGTTATCAGAGTCAAGACTGGAGCCACAGGGCTGACCATGGCTCTGATACTTCGTCCACCTCTGTTTCTGCTACTGTACCTATTCCATTCCTGGGGCTTCAGATTCCCACCTAGTGGCCTTGATTTCCCAGTATCTTTAGATATTGCTTATATATTTGATAAGAGTACTTGTGCATGTCAGATTCCCGAGGGCAAACCATAGCTGAACACACAGAGTCAAGTTAGCAGAGTGAACTGTGGAGCCACAGGGCTCACCATGGCTCTGATACTTCTATCCACCTCTGTTTCCGCTACCAATTCCATCCGTGGGGCTTCAGATTCCCACCTAGTGGCCTTGATTTCCTATTATCTGTAGATATTGCTTATATTATGGATAAGAGTCAGTGTGCATGTCAGATTCTAGAGGGTTGACCACAGCTGAACTAACAGAGTCAAGTTGGCAGAGTCAAGTGTGGAGCCACAGGGCTGACAATGGCTGAAATCACATACAGTTGTGTTCAAAATTATTCAACCCCCACTGAAATTGAGTGTTTTGGCCTGTTTGACATTGATTTTGATCATTTCAGTCATCTTGTTTACAATTAAATCAAAGAGGCACTTGTAAGTCAGACAAATATAACATAACATTTATAATGAAATAACCACAAATGTCTTTTCTGTGCTCACATCATTATCAGTTTTATTCAACCCCCAAGTGACATTCAATCTTAATACTTAGTACAACATCCTTTTCCAGTTATAACAGCTTTTAAACGTGAAGCATAGCTTGACACAAGTGTCTTGCAGCGATCTACGGGTATCTTCGCCCATTCTTCATGGGCAAAAGCCTCCAGTTCAGTCACATTCTTAGGCTTGCGCGCTGCAACTGCTTTCTTTAAGTCCCACCAGAGGCTCTAAATCGGATTTAAGTCTGGTGACTGCGATGGCCACTTCAAAATGTTCCATCCTTTAATCTGCAATCATGCTGTAGTGGACTTGGAGGTATGCTTGGGATTATTGTCCTGTTGAAAGGTCCAACGTCTCCGAAGCCTCAGGTTTGTGATGGACTGCATCACATTTTCATCCAATATCTCCTGGTACTGAAGAGAATTCATGGTACCTTGCACACGCTGAAGCTTCCCTGTACCTGTAGAAGCAAAACAGCCCCAAAGCATGATTGACCCCCCGCCATGCTTCACAGTAGGTAAGGTGTTCTTTTCTTCATAGGCCTTGTTCTTCCTCCTCCAAACATAGCGTTGATCCATGTGCCCAAACAGTTCTAATTTTGTTTCATCAGTCCACAGAACACTATCCCAAAACTTTTGTGGTTTGTCCACATGACTTTTGGCATACTGCAGTCGACTCTTCTTATTCTTTGGAGACAGCAAGGGGTGCGCCTGGGAGTTCTGGCATGGAGGCCTTCATTACGCAGTGTGCGCCTTATTGTCTGAGCTGAAACTTCAGTACCCGCATCTGACAAATCTTTTTTCAGTTCCTCAGCAGTCACACGGGGACTTTTCTCCACTTTGCGCTTCAGGTAGCGCACAGCAGTCAAAGTCAGCATCTTCTTTCTGCCACGACCAGGTAGCGTTTCAACAGTGCCCTTTGCCTTGAATTTGCGAATGATGCTTCCTATGGTGTCTCTTGGTATGTTTAACATCTTTGCAATCTCCTTATAGCCATTGCCCTTCCTGTGAAGAGAAATCACCTCTTCTCTTGTCTTCCTGGACCATTATCTTGACTTCACCATTTTTGTAAACACACCAGTAAATGTCTAGAAGGAGCTGAGTATCACAGTCATTTTACATCTGCCTAATTGGTGCTTATTATGCTTGATTGCTGCTCCTTGACATCCACAGGTGTTTTCAATACCTGATCGAAAACACTTGAATGAACCTCTGTTCTTAAGAGTGGTAGTCTTTAAGGGGTTGAATAATTGTGTCAATGAAGAAATCACAAAAAAAACATTTAATACTGTATTACAAAAACAATTGATGTCATTTTAGTTGCATTTGGTTCTTTAAAAAGTCCTTGTAAGATTTCATTCTGAACACAATTACAAATGTACACTAAATTCCCTAAAACCCTTTACAGCATTGGGGGTTGAATAATTTTGAACACAACTGTAATTGGTTAAAAATGTAAAAAATAAAAAATACTAAACATGTTTAGTATTACCGCGTCCGTAACAACCTGATCTATAAAAGAATCACATACTTTTACTGCACGGTGAACGCCATAAAAAAAATATATGAAAAACTATGATGGAATTGCAATTTTACAGCATTGGGGGTTGAATAATTTTGAACACAACTGTACAGTCCAGTCTGAATCCCGAAGGCTGACAATGACCCACTATGGATTGCATCCACTTCTATGTTTGCTAGAGTACATATGTATTGTCCCACTATGTATGGGTGGGCACTACACAATGGTGTTATGGTCATTGTATTCAACATGTCGTTCCATGTACCTTGTATTTTGTCATAATTGTATATAAATTGCAGAAAGTATCCTTGGTATAGGCCTGTCAGGGTGTTATTATTCCCCCAAGCCACTAGACGGAGCTAGGGACCGCCCTATATATATATAGTCAGGCCTGGGTCTAGTCAGGAGGAGAGCAGTGGAGAGTAGGGAAGTTGGAATGTGGACCTTCTGAAGTGAGGATGCTAGTCAGCCTGCAGCTGCTAGTAGTGTAACTGATATAAGACAATTATCCAGCAAGAGAACATATATTTCAGAGGAGCCTTCCCCAAGGATAAAGCAACTCTTTCTGCATTTGGGCCTTGGGAGAATCTAGGTGCAGGAGTCGGATTATTAATCACCGCACCAATACAGCTACTGAGTTACCAGGGATCAAGTCAAGTCCTGTCCAGTAAGCATTTTACCCTCTGCCTACCTTGCTAGGATTAGCCCATTCTTTACCAAGCCTGCATACCAGGAAAATCACTACATTTATACCATTTGTCTTCAAAACGGAATTACATAAAGAACTGTATATAATTTGCCGTTCAGTAAAGACGTTAATGATTAACGGAATCCGTTGTTCCTCAATTTTTCCAATTCGGTTGTGCCACTGTAAAAGGCACTGGTATCATGATCTACAAGGGACCTTGCCACAGGCACATTAAACCTTAACATCAAGGGCACCTCACATACCACCTGGCCTGTATCCCTTCAACTAGAGAGTGCCCCAGAGGACCCATGTGCTGACCTCTCCATCACTAACCGCACGCCTGCCCAGGGACTTTATACCTGTGAGTACAAATCTCATCCCCTCGGTCTGCCTGCCTATGTCCGTGACCTCACAGGTCGCTTACCCTGAGGACTGGCATACTGCATGTCAAATTTTGGCGTCACAAACGCCATTGTGGAATATAAACTGTGTGCCATTATAGACTGTCAAGTGACTGAGCCCTATCTGCTTTATTACATAATCGGGCTAAAGAACTGTTTAAAATCACTTTAAAAATGCTTATATGCATTGCGCTGGCCTACTGAGAAAAATTGTGGTGTAAAAGTGTGGATTTATGGACTTTTCATGGCCGCCTGAACTGTGTGGGAATATTTGCTGCGCCATTGTTGTGCCCGCCTGGCGCAAAAAAGAAGACGGCACCACCCCTGCATACCAAGAAGGTACTGCCTACCTCACTTCCTGTAGTCCAAAGAGGCTGTGCCTATCTGCCGACGCTGCTGCTAGCCTCCGCCCCATTGCCTGGGACGTGGTAAAGTTCTGACCCTCTACTCCGGAATTCCCTCGGGAAGGAGACGCTGCCCATGAGACCTCAGAGGGAAGTAATCCCGCACCTCGCGAGACTTGGACTGCGCAACACCGGAGTGAGTAAAAATCCCTATGTTAACCGGCCCTCTAGTGTCAAAGTGCCAGGGAGGGTTCCGATTCATACCGGTGGCCTGGGAGAGACCCCTTACCAATAATAAGGGACACGATCTATGAAAATAGTATCTCCAACTGGATTTCGGCCTGCACCATTGTTCTCTTAAGGGACCATACCCCCTCAGCGGTCACCTACAGCAAAGCTCTGTAAGAGTGAGTCCCCGCTCTGTTCTCCCTGCAGTCAGCGCATCCACAGGCCACACCATGTCCGCACCAGAGGAAATGGGGCATTCTGCCCCTAGGGAGCCTTCTGCAGCTACCGCGACTGGAAATAGTATGCCAGCTGCCACAGTCACGCTCAATATGATGCCGCTAACTATGCCTTACTATTTTGGGGCCCCCTGGTTCCCATGATATTCGCAGGAGTCCCATAACCTAAACGACTTCAAGGACAAAATAATGGCCTTGTTCCGGCTTTACCCTATCTCTGCCGAGCAACAGATGGATATACTACTAGCACAGCTAGAAGGGGCCGCCCACCGGGAAGTCATGTCATGGCCCAGCTCAGAGAGGAATACAATGGAGCAGATCTTTGAACGCTTAAGCACCACTTTTGAGTCCAGGACTGTGTCTGAGGTTAAGATGAGGTTCTTCAGCAAAAAACAGCAAAGCGGTGAGTCGCTCTGCGATTTTGCATTATATTTGCAAGAGGCCCTGAGGGCCGTAGTTCAAGTGGACCCTCAGGAGGCTGAGAACCAAGACCAGACTTTGAAAGAGCAGTTCATTGAGGGTGTAAACACTGACCACATGAAGGGCCAGTTGAGAATGCTGTCGTCCAAGCACCCCAATCTTACTTTCTTGGACTTTAAAGAGCTTGCAATTAGTATCCTGGGCAAAAGCCCACCCCCAGGGCCTGTAGCCTCTGCTGAACCACCTGCCTGCAAGCCTACAGCTACTGCTATCAGTCCTTTTGGGGCCAGCCAAGCCACTCAAGCCCCGGTATCCGACGCAGTGGCTGCATTGATGGAACAGGTCAATTTTATCACCAAGAGTCTGAAGAAGGTGTGCAAGAAAATAGAAGAGTGGGAGAAACCGATATTGCCAGAGGATGAACTCTCAGTAGGTCCAAGAGATCCCAAGTGGATGCCCAGATGCCGAGATATGTGGGGTCCTGTCCAAAGGTAAATATCCGCATCAACGGAATACCTTTTAAAGCCTTGCTGGACACCGGGTCTCAAGTCACCACTATCCAGCGACCCACCTTTGACAAATACTAGGACCAGAGTCTCCTTACCCAGCCACCCGAGTCCTGGCTGCATATCACTGCTAGCAATGGCAAACCAATAAAAATCCATGGATACTGGGAACCTACCCTCCAGGTGGGAGAAACCACTTTACGGCAACAAGGTGTAGTCGTAGTGCAAGCCTGAGATAAAGGTGGACACCCAGTGATCCTGGGAACCAATGTCTTCAGGAATTGTTACCCAGAAGTGTTGGAAGCCCTATATCAATCTATACCTACAGCTTCACCCGCTTCTCAAAGGGTTATTCAAAAGACTATCAGTGTGTTGTGCGCACAACAAAGGTTTGCCAATGAGAAAGGAGAAATCTGCAGTGCCCGAATCCGAGATAACCGGCCTGTGATCCTTCAACCGAATACCCAGACCATCCTGTGGTGCTCTGCTGTCCTGGGGGTCCAAGGCCAAGACTATCAAGCTCTGGTTAAGCCCATCCAAATTGAAAATCATCCCTCTGTGAAAGCTGCAAAGAGCCTGGTGACCGTGTCTCAAGGTAAAGTGCCTATTCGTCTGATTAATCTGAGTGACCATCCTGTTGCTCTCACTAAGCACTCTCCTGTCGCTCAGCTTCTACAGGTCTCCTTCCAGGACATTATCCATCTGCCTGTTACGGAGTCAGCACAATCTGCACAGAGTGGCAGCTCTCCTGTCAGCGCTTCTATGGCACATTGGTGGGAAGAACTTCATGTGGGGGACGAAGCTACCGCGGAGCCTCAAATAGAGGGGGTCCTGAACCTTGTGAAGGAACACCATTAATCCTTCAGTAAACACTCTGCGGACTATGGAGAGGTCAGTGTTATAAAACATACCATACCCACTGGCTCTCACCCTCCTATCAAGTAGAGGTATAGACCCATACCACCTACCATGTACCAGTCGGTGAAGGAGATGATACAGGAAATGAAAGACTCTAATATAATACGGGACAGCCATAGTCCATGGGCTACACCATTAGCTCTTTTCCGTAAAAAAGATGGCAACATTAGATTTTGTGTGGATTATAGAAAGATCAATCAAATTACCCACAAAGATGCTCATCCGTTGCCACGAATTGAAGAGTCTTTGACTGCTTTGTAATCATCAGCCTATTTCTCCACACTTAATTAAACCAGTGGATACTGGCAAGTGCCTATGGCCCCAGAAAAAAAACGCTTTTACTACTCCCATGGGCCTGTTGGAGTTTAACTATATGCCTTTTGGACTGTGTAATGCTCCAGGGACATCCCAGCGACTGATAGAGCGTTGTTTAGGCCATAAGAACTTTGAGACAGTGCTGCTTTACTTGGATGACGTCATTATTTACTCCAAAACCTATGAGGACCATCTAAAGCATCTGGCCGAAGTTCTCCAAGTCCTCATTAAATATGGACTTAAAATTATCCAAGTGTTACCTGCTGAAGCCCGAAGTTAAATACCTGGGGCATGTTGTCAGCGCAGAAGGAGTCCAGCCTGACCCTGATAAGCTTGCTGCCGTCCAAAATTGGCCTACTCCCACCACCAGAGGTGAGAAGTTTCCTCAACTTTGCAGGCTAATGCAGGCGCTTCATCCCACATTTCATCCCAGATCGCAGATCCGATCCAGGAACTATTGAGGGGTCATCCTAAGAAGAGTCCGAATACTCCTATCCCCGTCGAGTGGACTGAAGACCAGGAGATTGCTTTCCAGCTTCTAAAGATGAAGCTGACTGAACCCCCTGTTCTGGGATACCTGGATTATCAGAAACCATTTCACCTCTACACGGATGCCAGCAAGAGAGGACCCGAAGCAGTCTTGGCGCAAGTACAAGAAGGTAAAGAAAGAGTGATTGCGTATGCCATTCGATCCCTGGGGGGGGGGGGGCTGAGAAGAAGGACCAGAACTATAGTTCTTTCAAGTTGGAGTTTCTTGCTTTAGTGTGGGCTGTTATTGAGAAGTTTAAGGACTACCTTGCTGCAACTCCCTTTATTGCCGTCACTGACAACAATCCTTTGGCACATTTGAACACAGCCAAATTAGGTTCCCTAGAGCAAAGGTGGTCTTCTCGTCTTGCTAATTATGACTTTGTTGTGAAATACCGGACAGGCCGCTCCAATGACAATGCTGACGCCTTGTCCCGTCTTCCTAATGAAGAGGCACCTGATGATCCAACAGATGCATGGGAAGAAGTGGAGATGCCAGCTTTCTATAATAAATTTCTGACTTTATAACTGTGAGTACAAATCTCATCCCCTCGGTCTCCATGTCCGTGACCTCACAGGTCGCTTACCCTGGGGACTGGCATACTGCACATATTAGGATTGAATACACCTTTGATAGGTACATTGACTGACTGATCACCATTTCAGTGAGGTGACTGGTAATTAGAGTTGGGGTACCATTCCAACCCACTTGCCTTGCTTACCCTAGGGTTTATAGATGAGAGAGGCATGGTGCTATTAATCAAAGTGGCTTCCATCGACCTCTGTGCCTGCTCCCTTACAGGTAATTGGGAGCAGGGTAACCATACCCAGTCACCAGAGGCCTTCTTTCTATAGTCCCTGTAGATATTGCTTATAATGCTTATAGATGAGAGATTCAGATTCCCGAGGGGTGACCATAGCTGAACACACAGAGTCAAGTTAGCAGAGTCAAGTCTGGAGCCACATGGCTGACCATGGCTCTGATACTTCCACCCACATCTGTGTCTGCTATCTATTCCATTACTGGGGCTTCAGATTCCCACCTAGTGGTCTTGTTTCCCTAGTTTCTGTAGATATTGCTTATATTATGGATAAGAGTGCTTGTGCATGTCAGAATTCTAAGGGCTGACCATAGTTGAACAAATAGAGTCAAGAGTATGCAACTCCATGGCTGACCACCTGGAGGGTCAAGTCTGGAGACCCAGGGCTTACACTCCATGACCCCCCCATAACTGGAATTGAGAGGCTTGAGCCCTAGGGAACACTAATGATCATTAAAATTAAGATCAGAACCCTAGAAATGGCAATAGACTGCATTTTCGCCCCAATACATTGCATGTGAGCCCAAGGGCTGCCCACTGTAAAGAACGAGTATCCAGATGGCTTCCTAAGAGAGAAGCCGGATATCCCCAGGGCTCCAAGAAATCAAGCCGGGATCCCTTGGGCTGCCCGCGAGAACCAATAATATCAACAATATCTCCAGGGGTGTAACATGGACGAAGATACCTCACACCCAAATTATAGTTCATCGGTTTTACTCACGGTTAGCAGAAAGCCTCCCTGGGCCAGATGCGCTGTGACAGGGAAGACAGCATGAAATCCTCCGGGGCACATTCTGTGGTAGGGGAACACCAGCCAAGATGGAGGTTGAGGTACCCTTGATGACAGCGGTGCTTAGGGTGCTTGTGGCAGCTGGGTCCCTTGGTGGTTTTTGTCGTGACACCAGTACCGTTTATGGTGGTACAACCAGTTGAAGTAGCAGTAATGAAGAATGAAGTAGACAGTGGTAGGATACAACTCACAACTTTTACTGTAGCTGGTTTTGTTTGCAGCATAAACATCCAGACAGAATACAGTCTCTGGGTATATAGAGGAATTCTGTTGATCCACTGTTAATAGGTTAGGCAAGATCCTGACTCAGGCTGTGGTGAAGTAATACTCTTTTCGGGTATGCTTAGTCCTATAATTTTCTATTTCTTCCAAGCTCTTGAACAGGTAGCTAATCTGTCTTCTATACTTTATGGTGAGGCTTCCTGTAGCTGCATTGTCCTCTACCATGTGCAAAGGTGCCTAGTAAGCCTTAAGTAATGGCTGTTATCACTAATGTCTTCCTTGCTTGGATTTCTTACAGGGATCAAACTCTGTCCTCTGGTTGCAGGATGAAGGAACTAAGAGGACCACAGGAGGTAAAGGCTCTCCTGCTCCTCATACCTTGGCACTACCACATCTTTGGCTTCTGACTCCACACACTACTCTGTGTTGAGAAGTCTTAACTAAACCTCATACTGAATCACTCTTTCCATACTGAAATAGGACGCTGAACTGCCCACCACACTAGGCCTGACTAAGGTATTTATATAGACTGAGTGCTATCCCCCTCTAGTGGTGGGATGTATTAAACACACCTAACCAGCCTATGAACAGGGATACAACAGGTGATTTATTGCAGAATGACATGCAACACAGTAATCCAGTTTACAGTAATTTTGCAGTTCCCACATGTCCTGAGTGGGACGCTGCAGGATGATGGCGAAACATAGGTGCCAACTGCTGTGGCTTTCTGCAGTGTGCATACAGACAAGGAGGGCAGGGTGAAGACTGGGTGGAAGATGATGTGGAGGACGATGAGGTCCAGACAATGTGCTGACGACAAGACACAAGTGGTTTGCACGCTGTGCAATCAGAGCCTGAAGCGAGGTATAAATGTTCTCAACCTGAGCACAACCTGCATGACCATGCATCTAAGTGCAAAGCACGAGCTGCAGTGGAGTAGACACCTGAAAAACAAAGAAAGGTCTCTGGCTCCTCCTGCTTCCTCTTCTGCTGCAGTCTCGGCCTCCTCATCCACCTCTCGATTGACAGTAGCACCAGCCACCCTGCAAACAGAGGATCTGCCAGCAACACCACCACCTGGGTCACCAACCATCTCCACAATATCCCATGGAAGCGTTCAGCTCTCTATCTCGCAAACACTGGAGTGGAAGAGGAAGTACCCCCCCTACCCACCCGCGAACGCTGGCCCTGAATACCAGCATTTCAAAATTCTGTCACTACCAGAGCTTTGAGACGTTCTCACAGCTCTGTTTCTCCACCCCTGTGATGATGTAACTACTAGAGCTTTGAGACGTTCCCACAGCTCTGTTTCTCCGCCCCTGTGATTAGGTCTTTACTTTCTGTTTCCTTCCTCCCAGCTGTCCCTCCTGTGTTTGATTGCTCTGCCTTTAAATCACCTCTCTTCCTTTGTACGGTGCGGATTATACTTCTTCATTTGACCTGTATCGCTCGCTTGAGTATCTTCACTGGTGTGATATCTTTTCTGGACCTGTGTTCTGCTGAAGCAAGTACTTTGGACATTGTCTGCTGACTTTGGATCTGTTTTCACTGCTGCTGCAGCTCCTTCAGTTAAGTGTGCAGACATTGTGTGTTTCTGTTTGTTTTGCTGACTGGATCCGAGGCGACCCCGGTTCCGTCCATATACTGAGCAGGGCACCGGTGGCCGTGCCCCTTCCACTACTGTAGGGGTTACAGTGGTCATCAGCCTTAGGTACGCTGGGCATGTCTCGATCCACCATCTGGATCTGGACATGGGCTTAGCAGCATAGGGAGAGCTTTTAGGGTCTGACAGGGGTCACCCTTTATGTTCCCTAGTTTGGGTCCGGTCAGTAGCTAACTCACTGTGTATGCTCTTGTTGCTCACATACAGCCGTGACATTATAATCCGCCGAAACCGTCCTTTTTGACATGGATCCGCTTTCTGACCTGGTTGACCGCATGCAGGGTCTTTCTTTGGAGGTAGCGGATCTCCGTCAATCTATGATTCAGCTTCAAGCATTGGGCTCGGCTCCGGCCCATGGAGTCTGTTGCGAGCCAAAGGTCTCACTTCCGGAAACGTTCTCCGGGGCAGTGAGAATTTTGTTCGCTTCAGAGAGGCATGCAAACTCCATTTTTGCTTGTGTCCCCGTTCCTCTGGTAATGAGGAGCAGAGGGTGAGGATTGTCATCTCCTTGCTCAGGGGTAATGCTCAGACTTGGGCTTTTTCACTGCCATCGGGGATCCCTCCCTTCGATCCACAGAAAGATTTTTGTGGCCCTGGGGCAGATATATGATGACCCGGATCGTGTTGCTCTGGCTGAATCTAACTTACGTTTTTTATGCCAGAACAAACTGTCTGCTGAGCTTTATTGTTCTGAATTTCGGAGATGGGCAGCTGATTCAGGTTGGAATGATGCTGCACTCGGAGTCAGTTCTGTCATGGTCTCTCAGAGAGATTGAAAGATGCGTTTGCTTTCCATGAGAGACCAACATCTTTAGAGTCTGCCATGTCATTGGCGGTACGCCTTGACAGGCGTCTAAGAGAAAGAAACGAGACCTCTCGGTCCAGCCATTGTCACTCTAGGGGCAGTGGTGCGGACTCATTCAGTGTGCAGGGGTCTCATCCTGTCTCGGTCCCCTCTGAGGAGGAGCCTATGCAGCTAGGTCGACTTGCCCCTGATAAAGGAGGATTTAGTCCTCAGAGAATGGTGTGTTTTTGTTGTGGGGGCATTGGTCATTTGGCAAATGTTTGTCCCTCTAGGAGATTCATGAACTGTACTAAGAGTGATAAGAGAAAATCCTCAAAGGAAAATCATCAAACTCTGCTTCATCTGCTACCTTGGGCAAAGTTGATGTAGGAATTGGGGCTTTTCCTCTGACCTGCAGTTCTCGTTTTCTCCTTTCTGCCAGGGTGGCGCTAGAGAGCAAAGTCATTTCTTGTGAAATTTTTGTTGATAGTGGAGCGGCCGTCAATCTTATTGACACTCAATTTGTAGCCAGGCATGGTTTTCGGGTTTGCACATTAGAAAAAGATATACCTGTTTTTGCCATTGACTCTGCTCCACTCTCACAGAGATCCCTGAAGGGCATTGTTCACAATATCCGGTTAGCTGTAGGTGACACTCATGTGGAGGATATATCTTGTTTTGTCCTTAACGGATTGCCTACTCCTCTAGTGTTGGGGTTACCCTGGCTCACTAAACATAACCCCACTATTGATTGGCAAGGAAGGCAAATAAATGAGTGGAGTGAGTTTTGTAGAGAGAATTGTCTCACAGCGACTTTTGCAGAGGTATCTACTAAAACTTTGCCATCATTTCTCTCTGATTTCTCGGACGTGTTTTCCGAGAGCGGTGTGCAGGAGCTACCTCCTCACCGGGAGTTTGACTGTCCCATTAACCTCATTCCCGGCGCCAAGCTGCCAAAAGCACGCCTGTACAATCTCTCACAACCGGAGAGAATCGCAATGCGAACCTATATCTCTGAGAGTCTCGATAAGGGGCATATTCGTCCCTCAAAATCACCGGTCGCCGCGGGTTTTTTTTTGTTAAAAAGAAAGATGGCTCTCTGAGACCTTGCCTAGATTTTAGGGAGCTGAACCGTATCACGATTCGCGATCCCTATCCCCTTCCTCTGATCCCAGACCTCTTCAACCAAATTGTTGGGGCCAAGGTTTTTTCCAAATTGGATTTGAGAGGCGCGTACAACCTGGTCAGGGTCAGAGAGGGGGATGAATGGAAAACAGCCTTTAATACCCCCGAGGGGCATTTCGAGAATCTCGTTATGCCTTTTGGCTTGATGAATGCTCCGGCCGTCTTTCAGCATTTTGTTAACAGTATTTTCTACCATTTAATGGGGAAATTTGTATTGGTGTATCTTGATGATATTTTGATTTTTTCCCTGATGTTCGGACTCATCAGGATCATCTTTTTCAGGTTCTGCAGATTCTGCGAGAAAATAAATTGTACGCCAAGCTGGAGAAATGTGTGTTTATGGTATCGGAGATTCAATTTCTGGGTTTTCTCCTCTCTGCTTCTGGTTTTCGCATGGATCCGGAGAAGGTCCGTGCTGTGCTTGAGTGGGAGCTTCCTGAGAATCAGAAGGCATTGATGCGCTTTCTGGGTTTTGCAAACTATTACAGAAAGTTCATTTTGAATTATTCCTCTGTTGTCAAACCCCTCACTGACATGACCAAAAAGGGGGCGGATTTTTCCTCTTGGTCGGAGGAGGCGCTTGCAGCTTTTTCTAAGATTAAAGAGAGTTTTGCGTCTGCTCCCATCTTGGTGCATCCCGATGTTTCCTTACCTTTTATTGTTGAGGTGGATGCTTCCGAGGTGGGTGTGGGTGCGGTTTTGTCCCAGGGTCCGTCTCCTTCCAAATGGCGACCCTGTGCCTTTTTCTCTAAAAACTCTCACCGGCAGAGAAAAACTATGATGTGGGAGATAGGGAATTGTTGGCCATCAAGCTGGCTTTCGAGGAATGGCGCCATTGGTTGGAGGGGGCCAGGTACCCTATAACCGTTTTTACCGACCATAAGAATCTGGCGTACTTGAGTCGGCTAGCGTATGAATCCGAGACAGGCCAGATGGTCTCTGTTCTTCTCCAGATTCAATTTTGTCGTTACATTCCGCCCTGGGATCAAAAATGTGAAGGCTGACGCTCTCTCTCGCTGTTTTCCGGGAGGAGGAAACTCCGAGGACCCGGGTCCCATTTTGGCGGAGGGGGTAGTTGTTTCTGCTCTGTATTCTGATTTGGAGGCCGAGGTCCAGGCTGCCCAGACTGAGGCACCTGCCCGTTGTCCTTCTGGAAAGTTGTTTGTGCCTCCTGAGTTACGTCACAAACTCTTCAAGGAGCATCATGATACGGTTCTTGCTGGTCACCCCGGGAGTAGAGCCACGGTAGATCTCATTGCTCGGAGATTTTGGTGGCCGGCTCTTCGTAAGTCGGTGGAGGGTTTTGTGGCTGCTTGTGAGACGTGCGCCGCGCTAAGGTCCCTCGTTCACGGCCTTCAGGTCCCCTTCTCCCCTTACCCATACCTTCCCGTCCTTGGACACACCTGTCCATGGACTTTATCACGGATCTTCCTCGTTCCTCAGGGAAGTCGGTGATCCTGGTGGTGGTGGACCGTTTTAGCAAGATGGCACATTTCATACCCTTCCCTGGATTGCCCAATGCTAAAACGTTGGCGCAAGCTTTTGTCGACCATATTGTTAAATTGCATGGCATTCCCTCTGATATTGTTTCCGATAGAGGCACGCAGTTTGTGTCCAGATTCTGGAAGGCTTTCTGTTCTCGCCTGGGGGTTCGGCTGTCCTTCTCTTCTGCTTTTCACCCGCAGTCGAATGGTCAGACTGAACGCGTCAATCAGAATCTGGAGACATATTTGCGCTGTTTTGTTGCAGAGAACCAGGAGGATTGGTGTTCGTTTCTCCCTCTTGCTGAGTTTGCTCTGAACAACCGTCGTCAGGAATCTTCTGATAAGTCACCATTCTTTGGTGCATATGGGTTCCATCCGCAGTTTGGGACATTCTCGGGAGGGGCTCCTTCTGGTTTGCCTGAGGAGGAGAGATTTTCCTCGTCTTTGTCTACCATTTGGCAAAAGATTCAGACTAATCTAAGAAAGATGAGTGAGAAATATAAGCGTGTGGCTGATAAGAGACGTGTGCCTGGTCCGGACCTGAATGTGGGTGATCTGGTGTGGTTGTCTACAAGAAATATTAAACTGAAGGTTCCCTCCTGGAAATTGGGTCCCAAGTTTATTGGGCCTTATAAAATCTTGTCAGTCATCAATCCTGTTGCCTTCCGTCTTGATCTTCCACGGGTTTGGAAGATACATAATGTATTTCACAGATCTCTCTTAAAACCATATGTCCAGCCCACGGTACCCTCCTCTTTGCCTCCTCCTCCGATTTTGGTTGATGGCAATCTGGAGTTTGAGGTTTCCAGAATTGTGGACTCTCGCATTGTCCGCGGTTCTCTTCAGTACCTCGTTCATTGGAAAGGTTATGGTCCTGAGGAGAGGATGTGGGTTCCGGTGTCGGACATTAAAGCCACTCGCCTCATCAGGACTTTTCATAGGGCTCATCCTGAGAAGGTGGGTCCTGGGTGTCCGGAGTCCACCCGTAGAGGGGGGGGTACTGTCACTACCAGAGCTTTGAGACGTTCTCACAGCTCTGTTTCTCCACCCCTGTGATGATGTAACTACTAGAGCTTTGAGACGTTCCCACAGCTCTGTTTCTCCGCCCCTGTGATGAGGTCTTTACTTTCTGTTTCCTTCCTCCCAGCTGTCCCTCCTGTGTTTGATTGCTCTGCCTTTAAATCACCTCTCTTCCTTTGTACGGTGCGGATTATACTTCTTCATTTGACCTGTATCGCTCGCTTGAGTATCTTCACTGGTGTGATATCTTTTCTGGACCTGTGTTCTGCTGAAGCAAGTACTTTGGACATTGTCTGCTGACTTTGGATCTGTTTTCACTGCTGCTGCAGCTCCTTCAGTTAAGTGTGCAGACATTGTGTGTTTCTGTTTGTTTTGCTGACTGGATCCGAGGCGACCCCGGTTCCGTCCATATACTGAGCAGGGCACCGGTGGCCGTGCCCCTTCCACTACTGTAGGGGTTACAGTGGTCATCAGCCTTAGGTACGCGGGCATGTCTCGATCCACCATCTGGATCTGGACATGGGCTTAGCAGCATAGGGAGAGCTTTTAGGGTCTGACAGGGGTCACCCTTTATGTTCCCTAGTTTGGGTCCGGTCAGTAGCTAACTCACTGTGTATGCTCTTGTTGCTCACATACAGCCGTGACAAATTCCTGGTCTTTGAAATGCTGTCATTCCGTCTGGTGGAGATGCCAAGTTTTAAAAGCCTTTTGGCGGTGGCTGTCCCACAGTACGTCGTGCCCAGCCACCACTACTTTTCCAGGCAAGCCATCCGTTCCCTGCACAAGCAAGTGGGGGACAAAATCAGGTGTGCACTGCGCAACCCCATCTGTGGCAAGTTCCACCTAACTATGGATACGTGGACTAGTAAGTACGGTCAGGGACGTTATATCTCCCTAACAGCACACTGGGTAAATGCAGTGGCAGCTGGGCCTGAGGCAGATAAAGTTACAGATAAAGAAGGGCAAAAATAGAGTGTTAATCAAAGAAGCCTCTGGGTAATATAGTCCCGGGGAATCTGAGATAAAAACACTGCAGGGCGCCAAAGGGCGGACAAAGACTGAGAAATATGGTGAATGAAAAGGAACGGGTGGCTGCCAGTGATCGGTTACAAATGTGCGGTGAACCGTCACATAGGTAACTGGGTAATTATAAAAATATTGAAAAATGTAACCAAAAACCACCTTCTGGTGGTCGGCACCAGAAACCAACTTATAATTCTTTGGGAATTGTTTGAAATATTAAAAATTTATATACACAATTGTTTATTAAAAGCTAATAGCAGGCAATAAAAGTCAATTATTATCAAGTGGTTGAGAGCATGACCCGATTATGGGGGAAATAAAACCGGTTCTTCAGTATTAGCACAGAGACAAATATTATAATAGACCCAGAAGAAGCGAACTTACTTCACTAGGGATCCCGTGGGATAAAGCTCAAGACACCCACCGGATTTACCTTCCTCACCTGGGTCGCATGTAGAATCGCAGGATGAAACAGCAGGTCCACACAGCGAGCTTCTTGTAACTTTCTTTATTAGAGCTCAACGTGTTTCGGGGTCTTTCAAGTCCCCCTTCATCAGAAGCAGTATATACAAACAGCACAAACATTTACATTATATATAGAGTTGTAAAGGTGCCAAAAAAGGGCATCACTAACGTCACTTCCGGTTTCGCCGTGACCCGAAGTGTATGCGTTCCACGGTGGAACGCATCCCAAATGATAATCTAAAGCATTGGGTCATGCTCTGAACCACTTGAGAATAATTGACTTTTATTGGCTGCTATTAGCTTTTTATAAACAATTGTGTATATACATTTTTTAAATTTCAAACAATTCCCAAAGAATTATAAGTTGTTTTCTGGCGCCGACCATCAGAAGGTGGTTTTTGGTTACATTTTTCAATATTTTTATAATTACCCTGAGGTGGATAGCAGTTTGGCGCATGTCCTTCCACCACCAAGGATTGCAGGGCACTTCAGTTTGCCTCCTATTGCTAACTCCTCCTACTCGGCTTCCTGATCCTCCACCGCCTCCTCAATCTGGTCAGAACAACTACAGAGCACTAGTGAGACCTCATTTGGAGTATTGTGTGCAGTACTGGAGACCATATCTGCAGAAGGATATTGAAACTTTGGAGAGAGTTCAGAGAAGAGCTACTAAACTAGTACATGGATTGCAGGACAAAACTTACCTGGAAAGGTTAAAGGACCTTAACATGTATAGCTTGGAAGTAAGAAGAGACAGAGGGGATATGATAGAAACTTTTAAATACATAAAGGGAATCATCACGGTAAAAGAGGAGAGAATATTTAAAAGAAGACAAACTGCTACAAGAGGACATAGTTTTAAATTAGAGGGGCAAAGGTTTAAAAGTAATATCAGGAAGAATTACTTTACAGAGAGAGTAGTGGACGCATGGAATAGCCTTCCTGCAGAAGTGGTAGCTGCAAATACAGTGAAGGAGTTTAAGCATGCATGGGATAGGCATAAGGCCATCCTTCATATAAGATAGGGCCTGGGGCTATCCATAGTATTCAGCATATTGGGCAGACTAGATGGGCCAAATGGTTCTTATCTGCCGACACATTCTATGTTTCTATGTTTCTATGTTTAAGTGTAACACCTTCACCAAAAACTTCAGCACAGCCAGGGGTAAACGACAGCAGGCAGTTTTAAAACGTATCTGTTTGGGGGACATACCCCACACCGCGCAGGAGCTGTGGACAGGCATGGAACAACAGACTGATGAGTGGTTGGTGCCAGTAAGCCTCAAGCCCGGCCTGGTGGTGTGCGATAATGGGCAAAATCTCATAGCAGCTCTTGTCCTAGCCGGTTTGATGCACATCCCTTGCCTGGCTCATGTGCTAAATTTGGTGGTGCAGAGGTTCCTTAAAAATTACCCCGATATGTCAGAGCTGCTGCAGAAAGTGCTCGCCTTTCAGCGCTGCAGCGTAACTTCAGCTTTCCCGTTCATCGCCCGTAAGGAGGAACCGTGTTTACATCAGGGTAGCACCCAAACTAGCTCATGGCTATCACTGGTGCGTGGCTGGGGAGATACAGAGGACACAGATAATACACCTCCCACAGAGGACAGCTTGTCGTTGCCTCTGAGAAGCCTGGCACACATGAGCGATTACATGCTGCAGTGTCTCCACAATGACCGCCGAGTTGCCCGCATTCTAACTTGTGCTCATTACTGGGTGGCCACGCTGCTGGATCCCATTACAAGGACAACGTACTGTCCTTAATTCCGTCACTGGAGCATGATCGTAAGATGCGCGAGTACAAGCGCACGCTGGTGGATGCGCTGCTGGTGGCATTCCCACCTGACAGCGAGGGCACAGTGGAAGCACAAGGCACAGGAGGAGGAAGAGGTCTCCAACGCAGCTGGAACACCACCATCACCTCAGAAGGCAGGGTTAGCATGGCCGAAATGTGGAAAAGCTTTGTCAGCACGCCACAACAACCAGCACCACCAGCTGATATGAAACATCTAAGCAGGAGGCAGCATTTCAGCAACATGGTGGAACAGTACGTGTGCACACGCCTACACGTACTGAATGACGGGTCTGCCCACTTCAACTTCTGGGTCTCCAAATTGGGCACATGGCCTGAGCTTGCCCTTTACGCCTTGGAGGTGCTGGCCTGCCCTGCAGCCAGTGTATTGTCTGAACTTTTGTTTAGCATAGCTGGAGGGGGTTATCACAGGTTATATTTCCCATTTTTTTGGGGTGTACCCTAATTTAAACCAAAAAAAAAATTAAACCAAAAACCAGTGTTGGTTACTTCCTCCTCCTCCGCCGCTTCCACCTACATCGCCACATCCACCGCCTCCTCAACCTCCTACTCCATATGGACCTCGTCCTCCTAGATCAAGATTATTATTTTTATTTTTATGTATTTTAAGTTATTTTAAGTCATTTCCCAATCCACATTGTTTGCAGAGCACTTGCCATGCTCTCATCCAGATTGTGCTGCCATTTGCAGCCCTCTAGCCCTTTCCATTACATTTTTAGAGCTATTTAAGTGCTCAAGAGTTCGGGGTCAAGTTTGGGTCCCGAACTCGAACTTTTTTGCGAAGTTCGGCCGAACATCCAGGTGCCCAATCAACTCCAGTCCTGTATATTACACTGCACCTCATATTTGGCTAAATTTAGCTTTTTTGAAGTTTGGTATTTTTGTTCCTCCCTGTAGAAACGCTCTTTTGAATGGCAATTGGAAGGTTATTACTTTATGGTCACTATTTCCCAGGTGTCCCCCAACCTGCACGTCTGTTGTTCTGTCACTAGAGATGTCCCGAACTGGATCAGAACCGGAGCAATTTTCCCATTGACAATAACAGGAAAATCATATATACTAGGCCCCACTAAAACTTCTCATATCTCACCAACTGATTTTCCGGAAAATATGGATCTTGCAGGTATTAGAGTACTAGGTAGAGTCTTCAAGCAATGTAAAGGGTTTTATTGGGTTACCTTTGGGCTGTGAGATATTTGGATCAGAACCAAAGCAATTTTTACATTGACAATAATAGGAAAATCATAAAAACTAGGCCCTCTTAAGCACTCATATCTCCCCAGCCAAAGGTTCAGAAAATCTAAAACGTGCAGGTTATAGAGAGTAAGGTAGGACCTTTATGCTGTGTAAATGGTTTTTCTGGGTTCTTTTTGACCTCTGAGAAGTCTGGACCAGAACCGGAGCAATTTTCCCATTGACAATATTAGGAAAATCATAAAAACTAGGCCCCACTTAAGCACTCATATCTCCTTAGCCAAAGGGCCAGAAAGTCTAAAACTTGCAGGTATTAGAGAGCAAGGTAGTACCTTTATTCTTTGTAAATGGTACTCCTAGTTCTTTTTGACCTCTGAGAAGTCTGGATTAGAACCGGAGCAATTTTCCCATTGACAGTAATAGGAAAATAATAATCACTAGGCCTAACTTAAACACTCATATCTCACCAACCGATAGTCCGGATGATCTGAAAGTTGCAGGTGTTAGAGGGCTAGGTATTTGCTTCAATCTTTGTAAAGGGTTTTACTGGTTTACTACTTGGCTGTGACATATTTGGATCAAAACCGAAGCAATTTTCACATTGACAATAATAGGAAAATCATAAAAACTAGGCCCCACTTAACCACTTATATATCCCAAGCCAAATGTTAAAATAATCTGAAACTTGCACGTTTTAGAGGGATAAGTAGCATCTTCAAAATGTGTTAAGGATTTTGCTGGGTTACCTTTGGGCTGCGGGAAATCTGATTCAGAACCGGAGCAATTTTCCCATTGACAATAATAGGAAAATCATATTCAATAGGCCCCACTAAAACACTCATATCTCACCAACCAATGGTCCGGAAGTCTCAAACTTGCAGGTGTTAGAGAGGTAGGGATACCCTTCAAGCTTTATAAAGGGTTTTTCTGGTTTCCTTTTGGGTTGTGAGATACTATGATCAGAACCGAAGCAATTTGCCTATTGACAATAATAGGAAAATCATAAACACTAGGCCCCACTTAAGCACTCATTAATCTGCAACCAAAGGTACTAATTCTATACATCTCCCAGGAGGCAGAGGTCTAGGGGAGGTCTACTTTGGTTTAGAATATTGAGCTGATATCTCTAGCTTTACCTGAAAAATTGTAGTGAGAGTTTCACATAGACGACAATGTAGGCCCCACTTTAGCACTCATATCTCCCCAGCCAAAGGTCCAGAAAATCTAAAACTTGCATGTATCAGAGAGCAAAGTAGCATCTTTGTGTTTTGTAAATGGTTCTTCTGTTTTTTTTTTTACCTCTGAGAAGTCTGGATCAGAACCGGAGCAATTTTCCCATTGACAATAATAGGTAAATCATATATACTAGGCTTCACTAAAACACTAATATCTCACTAACCGATGGTCAGGAAGATCTGAAACTT
This sequence comes from Bufotes viridis, assembly GCA_033119425.1. NCBI lineage: Eukaryota > Metazoa > Chordata > Amphibia > Anura > Bufonidae > Bufotes > Bufotes viridis. The sequence goes on along the minus strand of CM065591.1, from coordinate 351,753,976 downwards.
GCAGCTATTAGAGTGCTAGGTACAACCTTCAAGCAATGTAAAGGGATTTACTGTGTTACTATTGGGCTGTGAGATATTTGGATCAGAACCGAAGCAATTTTCACATTGACAATAATAGGAAAATCATAAACACTAGGCCCCACTTAAGCACTCATATCTCACCAACTGAGAGTCCACAAGATCTCAAACTTGCAGGTATTAGAGGGCTATGTATATACTTCAAGCTGTTTAAAGGGTTTTACTGGTTTTCCTTTGGGTTGTGAGTTATTTGAATCAGAACTGGAGCATTTTTCCTATTAACAATAATAGGAAAATCATATACACTAGGCCCCACTAAAACACTCATATCTCTACAAATGAGGGTCCAGAAGATCTCAAACTTGCAGAGGGCTAGGGATGTCCTTGAAGCAGTGTAAAGGCTTTTACTGGCTTGCCTTTGGGTTGTTAGATATTTGGATCAGAACCAAAGCAATTTTTCCATTGACAATAATAGGAAAATTATAAAAACTAGGCCCCACTTAAGCGCTCATATCTCCCCAGCCAAAGGTCTAGAAAGTCTAAAACTGGCAGTTATTAGAGAGAAAGGTAAAACCTTTATGCTGTGCAAATGGTTCTTCTGGGTTCTTTTTGACCTCTGAGAAGTATGGATCAGAACTGGAGAAATATTCTCATTGACAATAATAGGAAAATCATATACACTAGGCCCCACTAAAACACTAATATCTCACCAACCGATTGTCCTTTCTGATCTGGTATTAGAGTACTAGGTAGAGCCTTCAAGCAATGTTAAGGGTTTTGCTGGTTTACTATTGGGCTATGAGATATTTGGATCAGAACCTAAGCAATTTTCACATTGACAATAATAGGAAAATCATATACACTAGGGCCCACTTAAGCACTCATATCTCACCAAATGAGAGTCCAGAAGATCTCAAACTTGTAGGTATTAAAGGGCTAGGTATATACTTGAAGCATTGTAAAGGGTTTTACTGGTTTGTCTTTGGGTTGTGAGATATTTGGATCAGAACTTGAGCAATTTTCTCTTGACAATAATAGGAAAATCAGGTACACTAGGCCTCACTAAAACACTGATATCTCTACAAATGAGGGTCCAGAAGATATCAATCTTTCCATTTAATAGAGAGCAAGGTAGGACCTTTATGCTGTGTAAATGGTTCTTTTTTTAGGTTCTTTTTGACCTCTGAGACGTCTGGCTCAGAACCGGAGCAATTTTCCCATTGACAATAATAGGTAAATCATATACACTAGGCCCCACTAGATCTTCTTCTATAATACATAGTAATACCGCCAAAAAAAGTTATTCATTTACATTCCCCATATGTCTTCTTCATGTATCGATCATTTTGGGAATGCTATTTCATTTTTTGGGGACGTTACAAGGCTTAGAAGTTTAGAAGCAAATCTTGAAATTTTTCAGAAATTTTCAAAAACCCTCTTTTTAGGGACCAGTTCAGGTCTGAAGTCACTTTGTGAGGCTTACATAATAGAAACCACCCAAAAATTACCCCATTCTAGAAACTACACCCCTCAAGGTATTAAAAACTGATTTTAACCCTTTAGGTTTTCCACAAGAGTTAATGGAGATGAAATTTCAGAATTTCGATTTTTTGGAAAATTTTCCATTTTAATCCATTTTTTCCAGTAACAAAGCAAGGGTTAACAGCCAAACAAAACTTAATATTTATTCCCCCGATTCTGTAGTTTGCACGAACACCCAATATGTGGTCGTAAACTGCTGTATGGCCAAACTGCAGGGCGCAGAAGGAAAGAAACGCCATATGGTTTTTGGAAGGTGCATTTTGCTGGACTGGTTTTTTGACACCATGTCCCATTTGAAGCCCCCCGATGCACCCCTAGAGTAGAAACTCCAATACCTAATATGTATACTTTTTATTCATTTATATAAGTTTTACACAATAATATAATTTTTTAAAACAAAAAAAAAATCATGTTTTAGTGTCTCCATAGTTTGAGAGCCATATTTTTTTATTTTGGGGCGATTGTCCTATGTAGGGGCTCATTTTTTGAGGGATGAGGTGACGGTTAGATTGGCACTATTTGGGGGGTCACATGACTTTTTGATCGCTTGCTATTACACTTTTTGTGATGTAAGGTGACAAAAAAATGGCTTTTTGACAAAGTTTTTATTAAATTTTTTTACAGTTTTTACTTGAGGGGTTAGGTCAGGTGATATTTTATAGAGCAGATTCTTACGGACGTGGAGATACCCAATACTTTTTTTTTTTTTTTTACATTTAACACTAAAGAGCATTTTTGAAACAAAAAAATCATGTTTTAGTCTGAGAAGCATAGTTTTTTTATTTTTAGGCCAATTGTTTTAGGTAGAGGCTCATTTTTTGCGGGATGAGATGGCGGTTTGATTGGTACTATTTTGGGAGGCATACGCTTTTTTGATCGCTTTGTATTACACTTTTAGTGAAGTAAGGTGCCAAAAAATTGCTTATTTACACCATTTTTGGGCTTTTTTTTTTATAGCGTTCACCTGACGAGTTCAGTCATATGATATTTTTATAGAGCAGATTTTTACGGACGCGGCGATACCTAATATGTGTAGTGTATTTTTTTTTTTTTTTTTTTTTTGATCAGTGATATGTGTTTTTTTTCATTTTTACTTTTTTTCACTTTTTTACATTTTTTTTGACCCAGACCCACTTGGTTCTTGTAGATCCAGTGGATCTGGTGTCTGTATAATACAGTAAAGTACACTATATAGTGCACTGTGCTGTATTTTTTACTTTACAGAGTCTGAATAGACCTTTAGCAGGTCTATTCAAGAGAGCAGGACGCTTCTGAAAGCGTCCTGCTTCCATGGCAACCATCACCCGCTGCCATAAGTGCGCAGCGGGTGATGGATGAGCAGGTAGTGGAGCCCCCTCCCTCTGCGATCCCATCCTGTTGGGGGCTGCAAAGCCACAGCAGCCCCCTGATGGGAGAGGGAGGGAGCTCCCTCCCTGTTAACCCTTCCATACTGCGGTCCGTACGGACCACGGTATGGAAGGGGTTAAACGGCTGGCATCTGATCAAGCACAGATGCCAGCCATTTTTTATCAGAGTGTCAGCAATGTGCTGACACTCTGATAGATCCACTAGACACCAGGGAAACATTACAGAGGAGGCGGGGGGATCGCAATCGCGATCCCACCACACCGCCCGCCTCCCGCACCGCCTCCCGCAACCACCCCCCCTGCACCCCCGCAGCCATAATATGATTGGGGGCTGGAGGGGGGGTTAAAAATGAACACTTTGGGGGCATTAACTCTCTGATCAGAGATCGCACAAAGCGCTGCAAACCGCAGGTCTGAATTGACCTGCGGTTTGCAGCGATCGCCGATATGGGGGGGTCACAGGACCCCCCTGGGCATTGTAACAAGGTACCTGCTGAATGATTTCAGCAGGTACCTTGTTCCGATCACTGCTGGCTGATCAGCAGTGATCGGAACTACTCATGACGTACCTGTACGTCATGGGTCCTTAAGGACTCGATAACCATGACGTATGTGTCCTTAAGCGGTTAAAACAGCAGCTAATGATCTTAAGTGCAGGTTTGAGAGGCGCGGATATGGATTCAGATGTGAGTGCCCACTTATCTTAGCTATATTTATTTAATCATGACTTCACTTATATATTTCTGTATTGATTTTATTTATTTGTTTAGGGATGAATATTTTAACTATTTATTTATCAATTTTTAATCATAATCCTGTATTGATGAATGTATTTATTTGGCGATTAATTTCTTTATGTATTTATTTGCCCAATTATTATTTTTGGGGTTTATCAATCGATGACTCTATTGACTCTATTGATTTTTTTAATTAATTTAATAAACCTCTTATTTATTTATTCATGCAATTATATAATTATTGAAATATACATACATATATATATTTGTGGTCGGGGCTTAAACATGAAGGAATGACCCCTACCTACTGGATACCTAAAAGCGGTTAGAATTATGCCGGAACCGCGACGCTGAAGGGACGCCTGAAGGGGGGCATCCCCTGGTGTGAGATAGTGAAAGTAAGGGTGGGTAGGGTGGGTACGCTGGAGACAACGTTCACTGTGGGAGGGGACGCCTGGCCAGATATAGTCATCATCGCCCCTCCCACAAATACAGGCCAATAAATCGGCCTTAACACTTGTGGTCGGGGCTTAAACATGAAGTAATGACCCCTACCTACTGGATACCTAAAAGCGGTTAGAATTATGCCGGAACCGCGACGCTGAAGGGACACCTGAAGGGGGCCAAAAAGGACAACAAACTCGATCAAAGAGCTTTATTACAACCTCCAATTGCGATTTCGCTACCAACGAGCGAGCTGCAGCCAGGGTAATGGGATCGGAAGTAGTGAAGCGTACTGAGGCATTGTGGCACCGTAGACGTCCGCTTCGGGAAACTTGTGAAAGAGAATTAACTCGGGACAGGCCACCCGCTGCTATATTTTGGATTTGGGTACATGAATGTGTGTAATGAATTTGGTGTAGTAACGAGCGAAGCACCTGACACCTAACAAAAAATATCAGTAGGACCAAGCCGTTAATCAAATATCCATGACCGTGACATTGACATAAACATACATCATGTAACCAGCCCATCCCGACCCCCTGCACGCACAGCCGCCATTACAGGATAAAGTTCAACCAACGCTGAAATCTGTGGAACCCGGGATCAACCAACCTCACTCGTCCACCCATCAGCTAGCCAGTGGGGGCCAAAAAAAAGGGGCAGCAAAACCTGAGTTTGACGTGGCCTCGGGAAACTAGGAGAATTACTGTATACCTCTGGAATAAAAGAGAAATACCATACCAATGCCTGAGAAAGTGGTCCCACATGAAAAGTCAGCAATCGCCTGAACATCAAGGCATATATAAACACTTGATCAGTGGCGTACATACAGGGGTCGCAGGGGTCGCAGTTGCGACCGGGCCGGGCACTCCAGGGGGCCCGGCCGCCTGTGGACCCACCCCCCAGGCTACCCTAAATCATGTTGTACTCATGTTGTACTCATGTAATGGAGCGCTCTGATGGGGCCCAGCACAAAGTACAGAGCGCTCCATTACATGTACAATGTGGAGGGAGGGAGGGGGTGGGGGGTGCGCGCACTCACACACCCGGCTGGTCGGCATTTCTTTTCAGTAGTGAAGCAGGGAAAACTCTTTCATCCCTGCTTCACTGATCTTCACAGCTCAGGAGCTCCCCCTGCTGGCCCCAGATCGCGCTGCTGGCTGTGGGAGGAGATCTGAAGACCCGGGAATCTGCCTTCAGCACAGCCAGCACCGAGATGAGTGAGGGAGCCTGTCATCAGGGAAGAAGGTAAGTATGTTTTTTTTTTTTTTTTCTAAGGCTGCAGACTGGGAGCAAAGGGCAAGAGGGGGGGGGCATAACTAATTTGAGGGGGCACCTAATCAGGCATTACTGTGAGGATGGGGGGCACATATGAAGGCATAACTATGAGGATTGAGGGGGCACATATGAAAGCATAACTACTTTGAGGGGGCACATATGTGGGCATATCTAATTTGAGGGACACATAATGTGGCATAACTACTGTGAGGGGGCACATATCTGGGCATAAATATTTTGAAGGGGCACATAATCTGGCATAACCACTCTGAGGGGGCACATATCTGGGCATATCTACTTTGAGGGGGCACATAACTGGGCATAAATACTGTGAAGGGGGACATATGTGGGCATATCTAATTTGAGGGACACATAATGTGGCATAACTACTGTGAGGGGGCACATATGTGGGCATATCTAATTTGAGGGACACATAATGTGGCATAACTACTGTGAGGGGGCACATATCTGGGCATAAATATTTTGAAGGGGCACATAATCTGGCATAACCACTCTGAGGGGGCACATATCTGGGCATATCTACTTTGAGGGGGCACATAACTGGGCATAAATACTGTGAAGGGGCACATATTCTGGTCATTACTACTGTGAGGGGGCACATATTTGGCATTACTACTGTGAGGGGGCACATATCTGGGCATATTACTGTGAGGGGACACATAATCTGGCATTACTACTGTGAGGGGGCACATATTTGGCATTACTACTGTGAGGGGCACATATTCTGGGCATTACTACTGTGAGGGGCACATATCTGGGCATATTACTGTGAGGAGACACATATTCTGGGCATTACTACTGTGAGGGGGCACATATCTGGGCATATTACTGTGAGGAGACACATAATCTGGCATTACTACAGTGAGAGGGGAACATATTTGGCATTACTACTGTGAGGGGGCACATATCTGGGCATATTACTGTGAGGGGACACATATTCTGGTCATTACTACTGTGAGGGGGCACATATTTGGCATTACTACTGTGAGGGGACACATAACTGGGCATAACTACTGTGAGGGGGCACATATCTGAGTATACCTACTGTTACAGGAACAAAGGTGGGCATTAGTACTGTAAGGGGCCTCAAGGTGGGCATTAGTACTGTGTGGTAGCACTAGATTACCCTGCTATATATTGGCATGGCTCAGTCTTACAGGCCAGCACAGCGCCCCCTGCTGGGGATTTCACAGGGTCAGTCGCCATCCCTTCCTTATGTAATTATTCTTTTTTTCTCACCACAGGGACCTTGTTCTGGATCCACCGGACATCACGCCTACGCCAGCGACACTCTGGATGAGGTAGGACCAGATTTTATTAGTTAGGACTGGGTGAGTGTAGCAGTGCATTGGGGTTAGGGCTCTTTAACATCCTGTACGGGTAATCTGCTGCGTGAATGAGTGCTAAGCCCCGCTCCAGACAGCAGAGACACAGAGCACTAACAGGATTGATAATGCTCCATGCCTCTCTGTGATCTTTTTACTACAAAATCACAGTGAGATAAAGTTGTCACCGTGATTTTGTAGTTAAAAGATCACAGAGAGGCACGGAGCATTATCAATCATGTTAGTGCTCTGTTCTCTGCTGTCTGGAGCGGGGCTTGGCACTCATTCACGCAGCGGATTAGCCGCACGGAAATGGCAAGTGATAAAGTATATTACAAAAATGTAACCTACTTTATTTAGCCAAAACGTTTAATTTTAGTAGTAAACTGGGGCTGAAATGGCCATTAGCAGCGCTCTCAGAAATGGGGGGGGGGGGCGACTAAAAGACTGAACCACCACTAGAGGTCGCTGTTGTGTTAGTGATGGAAATGCAGGACACAGCTAGAAGGATTTCTAAACCCTCATTAAAAATGAAAGAGGCCCTCTTAACCGACAAAATTGAGATATGTGATAATTTGTCCAGGTTGTGGGAAAAGACTGAACAATGTATGGATGCAGCACATTGATCAGGCTATAATAAAGATCAATTAAAGGCCATGTGTACAAAATTGAATAAGACCTATGATAGTTATAATAGACTGTCTGAAAAATATTGTTCTCTGTTATCCAGTCTCAACTCAGAGGAATTCATCCTAGAATTAAAGACCCACACTGCACTTCATGATGAAAGATATAGCAGATTTATGGCAGTCAAGTCAATGCTAGAGGACAAGATATCACAACAATATGAAACTGCGTCCCGCCATTCTAACCTTTCAAGGCACTCCAAGGCTTCATCCCGTTCCTCGAAATCTATTGCTCAGTCCTCATCGCTAAGGTCTCGCTCACAGCACTCTTCGCTGAGTACCTCATTGGTGTTGGCACGCGCAAAAGCGGAAGCAGCAAAGGTACAAGCTCACTCCATTAGAAAGGAAGCAGCCATTAAGGCACAAGTCACAGAGACACAAGCGCTATCCCAAGCTAATCAAGCAGCTATACTAGCCCAATCTCGAGCTAATCAAGCAGCTATAAAGGCTCAAGCAGCAGCTAGACAGGCTCAGGCGCAAGCTATACAATCCCAATCTTAAGCTAATCATGCAGCTATACAGGCTCAGGCGCAAGCGACCAAAGCCAAGGCTGAAGCTGAGTTGGAGGTTCTACAGAAAGAAAGGGAAGAAGCAGCAGCCATGGCTGAACTCAAGAGTTCTTGAAGAAGCAGCTGAAGAAGAAGAAGCTTATCATCCTATGTCCAAGATATCTAATAACTCAGAAGGGCGTACTCTGCAATTTGTCCTAGACCAAAGCAATGTCAATGCATTTGCACCAAAAGATTTGGCCTCTGCATGCCAGCCTGCTGAACTTATGCGAGTAGGAAAAGAGGCAGCTGATAACTATACAGTTGAGCCTAGTCCAGTGGACATTTCATTTCCTTTCAAACCTATGGCACCGTACACAGTATTTCAGTTGCCATTAGAGAACAAGCCGCTTCAAAATCATCAAATCACTTTAAAACCTCCTGAGACTAATTTCATAGCAACCAAGACGCTGGTGCCAACGTTACCAGATGTGAAGCCTTTATTTACGCTCATCACAGCTGCCACTCTATTCCATCTTCCAACCCCCCAAACATAGGGTATCAGATGGTGCCAACAACAGCAGCGAGGGAGAAGTTCCCATCGCCATGATGCAGGAAAGAAATAAAGCATCAGAAATTGCTAAGTACCTCACTCTCAGGGACCTCATCAGTACTAGCCTTATGAACTTTGATGATCGCCCAGAGAACTATAGAAGTTGGAAGGCCACCTTTAAGACAACAGTTCAAACCCTTGCTGTACCGCCTATGCAAGAACTTGATTTACTAATTAGATGGCTAGGTCCATGGTCGTCAAACTGTGTTAAGAGACTCAAAACCGTTCATATCTACGAACCAGTCAAAGGCCTTCATCTCGCATGGGAAAGATTAGAGCAGACATACGGCGGTTCGGAAGTAGTTGAACGTGCCTTATTTAAACGACTATACGACTTTCCTGGATTATCCAATACAGATCGCCAAGGGTTCCAGGAATTAAGCGATCTTCTTCTTGAGTTTGAAATCGTCAAGGGAGACCCGCAGCTACCAGGTCTCATCTTTCTTGATACCTCCCATGGTGTGGGCCTGATTGTGGAGAAATTACCCCTCAATATTCAAGACCAATGGGCAACAACAGGTTAAAAATACAAGGAGCAACATCGTGTTTCCTTTCCACCATTTTCATTCTTCTGTAAGTTCATCAAGGACTTAGCTAGAGCTAAAAACGATCCGAGCTTCAGCACCTTGGGAACCAACATCTTTGGCTCTACTAAACAGAGACATGAGACACCAGTCCCAGAGAGGGGGTCCCTAAAGGTCTAATTTACGTAAAAAAGACAGATCATCATTGCCCTATTCATGATAAACCGCATCCTTTAAGGAAATGCCGTGTCTTCATAGCAAAGCCCTTTGAGGAACGTAAGGAGTTCCTAAGGAGTCATAATATCTGCTTCACCCTCATCTCAGGAACATAGCCAGAGAGATTCCTCCCCTTGATAACCATGCCGAGATCTTACTCTTGCTAGGTAGAGACATTCTTGAGGCTCATAAGGTCCTTGAACTTCGCAATGGACCTTTCAACGCTCCATATGCCCAGAAACTTACAGTTGGATCATCGTGGGGGATGTATGTCTGGACAGAACCCACAGACCCTGCCAAGTACACTCCTTCAGAACTGAAGTATTAATAGGGGGGCGAACTTCTTACTTCAGACAGTGTCCTAACCACTACTATGTGCAAGATATGCCCTGCCCAAATATTCTAAAAACATCAGAAAGCAGCTTAAATCCCAAGGAGTCAGCTGCAGAAGAATGTTCCTGGACAGAAGGGCAGCTTGTAGAAAGGCCTTCAGGATTTCAATTGGAGCCCTCTTCAAGCCCTTCCCAGCTTTGCAGTCCTCACACAGTTTATCATAATGAATCCTATATCATTACTGACAACAAGCCTTCTGATTCATGTAGTTCTGATGAGATACAGCAGAAACTTGAGCCTTCCAGTCTACTGTTTGACAATGAGTTTAATTCTGTAAAAGAAGCATCTTCTGAATGTTCTATAAAGGAGGTTCCTTCAACACAGGAAGAGTTCATTTCAGATACTTTGCAAGAACCTTCAGTTTCATCTGCAGTTGTTGATTGCACTCAAGAGGATCACAGTTCTTCCCAGTCTTCAACGGATGAGCACCTTCATATTGCTCAGCCTTTTCTGAAAACCACAGGGAAAAGTTCACCGCCAATGTCCATGACAAATACTGCATGTCACCAACCCAAGTCCGTACGTACAAAGACAAATCCCATTTCAGAAGTAAAAAGCAGACATGAGCATTTGCATTCACGATTCATAGACAGAAAGCAATCTACATGTAAATCAGCCTCACAAAATAAGCGCTCTCGCTCTAAATCGGTGACACAGACAGAGAAGTCACATTCTAAATCTTTGGTAAGATCAAGGAGAACCAAGTCTCGCTCAGCTTTTAATGAAAGCAACAGACAACCTCCTGTAGTAAAAAAGAAGAAATCCACATCTAGGGTGCATAAAAGATCACCCAAGAAAAAAATAAATAAATATAGGAAATATTCCTGTGCCATCTGGCGTTTTCAAAGAGCACAACCTTTATTTGTGGTATGGTCTGAGGCAGGTGAGAGAGAGAGGGAGAAAGCCAGCCTATGTTTCTCCATGACCTATCTGGCTGGAGTGTGCCCGGAGCCAGGAGCGGGGTAAGGCCTGGATATGTGGGCCACCCAATGGAGCTGTAGTAAGAAAAAGGGGGGAAAAAGGGCGGGTGGGGCACGCGATGACCGTCCCCATAGAGAGAACGCCCGGGGTTAAATAGCAGCAGCCCCTCCCACAAATCCAGGCTGTGACCAGCCTTAATACTTGTGGTATGGTCTGAGGCAGGTGAGAGAGAGAGGGAGAAAGCCAGCCTATATTTCTCCATGACCTATCTGGCTGGAGTGTGCCCGGAGCCAGGAGCGGGGTAAGGCCTGGATATGTGGGCAAAAATAGACTTTCATGACCAGTTAGGTGCAAGGAACTTAACAGTGCAAAGCCTGGTAATTCACAAAGCTAAAGAATAGGACGCCCTAGAATGTTGACCTGAGGATTGGTGATGTAACTAGATTAATGCGACAACCTCCCCGCCCCGTCCAGCGGATGACATGCGCTGGCACGTGGTTCCGGGAGGCTGACGAGGCCGCTCCCGACCGGTGGTGGTATCGGGATTGTGCCCTAACCCCGCCACTAAATGAGCGGAATTTGGAAATTAACTGAAAGAAGACGAAGGCCTGTCCTGCAGTGGTAGCGACAGGTCATCTGAACCATATGCTGAAGCACCTTGGACAGATCCCTGAGCATCTGACGGGCACCCGCTATTTAATGATGGAAAGGACTTAACTTCCACAGGGGAACCCACCTGGCAGGTCTTGAAGATGGAACGAGCAGGGAAGTGTGAATGCCATGTCAAGCTAGATGCTGCTTGAGAAGGATGGAGCGTGAACGTGTGCTACGAGTGAATTCCCCGGGCCTGCAGAACCCAAGAGATCCTAAATACATGGCAGCCTTTATGATAATGCTAGTTGGGCGCCAAAAAAGAGCACCATCCAGGGCTAGGGATAGCTCCTGAAACAGTTTGCCCGACAAGGGCTACGCACTATTGGACCTGCACTGTTTTTCCGGACGTATCTAATGGTAGCTTGATGGCTTGATGGACAAATTGACTGGTAAGAGGAGTCCTCAAGCACCCGGTGATGTTTGATCCCGGCCAAATATGACTTGACTGTATTATAAGAAAGGCGCAGTTGAGTATGGCCATGAGCAATGAATGCCATTGAGAAGTACCAACGTCCAGGTCACCCACGGGTGGGTTAGCGTGAGGCGCTGAAACACCTTGCCCCCCGTCATGAAGCTCCTGGCGGTGTTCCCCGCTAGGGACCCTTGCACCAACTACTTTGCAGATTCCACCAGCTGCATGAGTCCATAAACGAGACGAGAGGTAAGAGACTGGAAAAGCGTGAGGAAGAAGAAATAATTAAGTCCTACCTGAACCGACTGTCAACCCTGTCCAACTTTCTCTGACAGAACTGTAAATGAAAAAGGCATAATACCCCAAACAGTGGTGCGACTGATCGTCGCAACTGTTCCTTGAGTAACCTGGAAACACGAAACGAACAGGAATGATGGAGTGAAATGATCAGTGGGAACCTATAAAACCAAGCGTTTAGACCAGCGTGCGAAAACAACAGACAGCCAATATTGAACTAAAAGCACCGAGACCTAGAAACACAAAGTAACGGGGTGGAGCCTGAGTGAATCAGGCGGACAAACAGATGTGTATATGAGCGTGTCGGGAAGTGGAAGGAAAGGCGAATAAACTCATGCGAAAAATGGAAGCTGCCTGAGGACGAGCCTGAAACACGAAGACCAGTGATAACCGGGTGAAGACAACGGAATATTCTGGGATTGGGATGATGCCAAATGGGCTGGCAGGCGCGTGTTCTGAATGATGCGGGATATGATGCAAGACTGGTAACGAAGAGGCGACCTGAGTAATCCAGGCCACTATTCATGAATGAGACATGACCTGAGTGTTTCAGGAACAAGCGTCACACTATACGAAGAATGACCCGAGTGGGACAGGCAATTATACATGAATGATGGGTGACCTGAGCGATTCAGGAACCAATATTACCCTGTGAAGAATGACCTAAGCGATTCAAACAATTATACATGGCCTGAGCGATTCAGGAACCGACGTTACACCGCATGAAGGATAACCTGAGCGATTCAGGCAATTGTGGCACGGCCTGAGGGCTTCAGGAGCCCCAAGAACACTGGGCAACGAATAGAAGAGTGTAAGCTAGGAAAGTGAGAATGAGGAGATGAACGAACCCCGAAAACGTGATAAAAAATATGCATGACGAGCCCTGAGTGGTACTAGTGATAAGACATGACCCTACCCTGAGGATTCAGGTAGAGTACAGGCGCTGAATGATGGATGGCCTGAAGGAAGCAGGACTGAATAGGAGACGACCCAATACCGGGAGGATTTGAGGGACCGAAGAGGGGATCGTGATGAACAATAATATACAAGACTGGACCTGAATTGACTAGAAAATTTAGGGGCCATGCAAGATTGAAACAAGTGCACCCTGTAAAACTGGACTTGTTTTCTTTCTTTTTTTTTTTTTTTACTTCACTGACTGGACTGGAACCTGCAACCTGGGAAAGCATGGAACGAACAGAAAAAGATACATGATCCTGAGCGATTCAGGCAGTTATACTTGGATAATACATGAACCTGAGCATTTCAGGCAATTATACATGAAAGATACATGATCCTGAGCGATTTAGGCAGCTATGCGTGAATTGTACATGAACCTGAGCGATTCAGGCAGTTATTGATGAATAATACATGGACCTGAGCGATTCAGGCGGTTATGCATGGATAATACATGAACCTGAGCGATTCAGGCAACCATACATGAAAGATACATGATCCTGAGCGATTCAGGCAGCTATACATGGATAATACATGAACCTGAGCGATTCAGGCAGTTATGCGTGAATTATACATGAACCTGAGCGATTCAGGCAAGTGTGCATGAACCTGAGCGATTCAGGCAGTTATATATGAATAATATATGATCCTGAGCGATTCAGGCAGTTATAACATGTAAAATATATGAACCTGAACGATTCAGGCAGTTATGCGTGAATTGTACATGAACCTGAGCGATTCAGGCAAGTGTGCATGAACCTGAGCGATTCAGGCAGTTATATATGAATAATATATGATCCTGAGCGATTCAGGCAGTTATAACATGTAAAATATATGAACCTGAGCGATTCAGGCAGTTATGCGTGAATTGTACATGAACCTGAGCGATTCAGGCAAGTGCGCATGAACCTGAGCGATTCAGGCAGTTATACATGAAAATATATGAACCTGAACGATTCAGGCAGTTAATGCATGAATTATACATGAACCTGAGCGATTCAGGCAAGTGCGCATGAACCTGAGCGATTCAAGCAACCATACATGAAATATACATGATCCTGAGCGATTCAGGAGGTTATACATGGATAATACATGAACCTGAGCGATTCAGGTAAGTGCGCATGAACCTGAGCGATTCAGGCAGTTACACATGAATGACACATGAACCCGAGCGATTCAGGCAGCTATACGAAAAAGGAACATGAACCTGAGCGATTCAGGCAACCACCCGCCTCTGCATAAACCTGAGCGTTTCAGGCGACAACATACATGTCAAGTGAACCTGAGCGATTCAGGTGAACGCCATATCGCTGCATGCACCTGAGTGTTTCAGGTAACAATGTACCGTCACAGTAACCTGAGCGATTCAGGCAAGACGGCATATCGTTACATGGACCTAAGTGAATCAGATAAATACCATACCGCTAAAGGTACTTAAGCGAACCCGGCAACACTAGCCTGTTACACTGACCTGGGAGATCCAGGCCTGCCCTGGCCGATTAGGGGAGCTCTATCGTCCCATGGCCTGAGCGATTCAGGTGGACGTGAAGCCAGAACCTGACCCTGTGCGATTCAGGCGAAGCCAGCCCTGTTATAAGAACCTGAGTGGTTCACGTGTGCGCTGTACCATTACCTGGCCTAGGGCGACTTAGATGAATACTACCGTAGCATGACCTTGCAACCGTTACATAAACCCGAGCGATTCAGGCCGACAATAAACCGATGCATGAGCCGCACACCAGTTTCTATTACTCGTGGAGTACTTGGAACTATACATATAATAGTAGAGGAATTGAATAAACCTAAGTGAAAATTCAGGACGGAGTACGAACCAGCGTGCTCCAGGCGGTTTGGAAATGGCCGTGACCCTACTGAAACGAACATGCGGCCTGAGTGATACCGGAGGTAACATGGGCCCAGGCGAATAGGCAGGAGCCTGGGCTGTTAGATGTCCTGAGCGATTCAGGAAGGCACCGGGGTTATACGGAGGAACTAAGATGGACCTGACAGTGGCTAGCTTCCGAGTGATTTACGAAGGGGGACGGCGGTTTGTGGACCCGAGCGATTCAGGAAGACACCGGCTGACATGCGTGCCCGAGCGAACAGGCAGAACCTTAACCCTGGAGGTGCAGGTGGGAGACTGGCTTAGTGAACCTGACATGCTAAGGAATTCGGCGGAACAGGTGACGGTCACCAGCTGACAAAGGTGAGAGGCGTCGGATATAGGTAGCGACTTGTGACAAGCCAGGAAAAACAAGACAGAGCGAGCCTGGGCGATCCAGGATGACAGAGCGAGAGCGAGCCTGGGCGATCCAGGATGACAGAGCCAGAACAAGCCTGGGCGATCCAGGATGACAGAGAACGAGCGAGCCGGGGAGATCCAGGATGACAGAGCCCGAGCGAGCCGGGGCGATCCAGGATGACAGAGCCCAAGCGAGCATGGGCGATCCAGAATGACAGAGCCAGAACGAGTCTGGGCGATCCAGGATGACAGAGCCCGAGCGAGCCTGGGCGATCCAGGATGACAGAGCCAGAACGAGCCTGGGCGATCCAGGATGACAGAGACCGAGCGAGCCTGGGAGATCCAGGATGACAGAGCCCGAGCGAGCCTGGGAGATCCAGGATGACAGAGCCCAAGCGAGCCTGGGCGATCCAGGATGACAGAGCCAGAGCGAGCCTGGGCGATCCAGGATGACAGAGCCAGAGCGAGCCTGGGCGATCCAGTATGACAGAGACTGAACGAGCCTGGGAGATCCAGGATGACAGAGCCCGAGCGAGCCTGGGCGATCCAGGATGACAGAGCCCGAGCGAGCCTGGGCGATCCAGGATGACAGAGCCCGAGCGAGCCTGGGCGATCCAGGATGACAGAGCCAGAACGAGCCTGGGCGATCCAGGATGACAGAGACCGAGCGAGCCTGGGAGATCCAGGATGACAGAGCCCGAGCGAGCCTGGGAGATCCAGGATGACAGAGCCCAAGCGAGCCTGGGCGATCCAGGATGACAGAGCCAGAGCGAGCCTGGGCGATCCAGTATGACAGAGACCGAACGAGCCTGGGAGATCCAGGATGACAGAGCCCGAGCGATCCAGGATGACAGAGCCCGAGCGAGCCTGGGCGATCCAGGATGACAGAGCCAGAACGAGCCTGGGCGATCCAGGATGACAGAGACTGAGCGAGCCTGGGAGATCCAGGATGACAGAGCCCGAGCGAGCCTGGGAGATCCAGGATGACAGAGCCCGAGCGAGCCTGGGCGATCCAGGATGACACAGCCAGAGCGAGCCTGGGCGATCCAGGATGACAGAGCCAGAGTGAGCCTGGGCGATCCAGGGAGACATGGGATGATATGTGAGCGAGATGAGCTGGGAAAACAGAAAGACAACGTATGCTTAGTACCTGAGGGACTCAGGAAGCAGTTGAGCAGCTACTTTGGCTGATCGGGAGGACTGGAAGTCAGATGATACTGCAGCCCTATTTGGTTTAGAAAAAACCTTATCAGCACCCATGTATTAAATAAGAAAACCTGGGAGCTTTCCAGCAACCAGCTGATACACTAAACCTAGGCCTGGGAATAAAACATCAAAATACCAGCAAGTAAAAATACTCCCACTTAACTTTGGAAGGAGAGACCTAGTTATTGGAATGCTGCCCCTGACATAATTGGCAGCCATGAGGGGACTGCCGACCCCCAGGAGACTGGAGAAACCCCTATGTGTATGACAGCATCTAATTCTCGAGCCCAGTCCAGAGCCTGGGGTGGGACAGAGACCGGCCAGAGCCATGCTGTTGCCCCCATCCAAGCCCAGGAATGGCTCCAGCCACAGGGGCATATGCGCCCCAGCAGATAAACAACCCCCGCTGCCTAATAATAACATAAAACTCCCCCATTAACGGGTAATGACCCGGGCACAGCGCTGAAAAGCTCCTGACAGGGAGAGCCGCAAGCCAAGAGCGGACAGCCTTACCTGATGCGTGGTGGGCGCCGCTGCTGTAAGGCCCCGCTCCGCCGAAAGAGACATGTGCTGCCGCGAGAAGGCATCCCGGTAGCTTCAGGAGGGAGGAAGCCCCGGCCGAGACCAGCGCTGGCAGGCCGGAGGGACTTACCGGAAGTGACGGAGCCGACTGGAGATGCAGCACGTGACAACCATCCCCATAGAGAGAACTCCCGGGGTTAAATAGCAGCAGCCCCTCCCACAAATCCAGGCTGTGACCAGCCTTAATACAAGTTTCGGTGGAAGCAGGTAAAACATCTCGCCAGTCAGTTCTGGAAAAGGTGGATAAGAAAGTACCTCTACCTCTAGCAAGAATGCAGAAGGTGGCAAGAACCATGGCCCAATATAAAGGAAGGAGATTTTGTTCTGTTAAGAGACAAACAAGTTAATCGTCTCGACTGGCCTACTGGACTTATTACTAAGGTTGTTTCCAGTTCGGATGGAAAGAACTTCCATGTTGAGATTCCTTCTACCAGAGATGCTCATCATCTTCTAGGACTGTTTCCAGTACCAGCTCTATGGTCTGAACTGAAGGCATATCCTTTTTTGGTTTGAATAAATGTTCATTGCATGTTTCCTTTTCAGGTTTATGGACATTATTCATCTGTCTATTCATCAGGTTTATGGACATTATTCATTGTTATTTTTACAATTCCATTGTATGTATATACATAGTGGTATCTACCGATACCAGACGGGGAGTGTTCTGTTTCAGTATCTTGCATTGTGTATTGGTATGCTCCTCTCTTCCTCCCCCCTCTGTTTCAGCTTCTACTTGGTTCAGTCGGATTATCGCTCGCAGGTTAGGCTGCTGAATAAGCCTTTAGCAGCAAGGCTTGGCTACACACAGGGGGTTATGTCACACAGCCCGGGGCAGACTTCACCAGGAAGGGGCTGACAGGCACCGGGGAGGACTAACACTGTCATCCATTGTGCTGCACACAGGCTGCTTGGTTCCTCCCGAAAATAGGATGTCTTGTCTTCCGGTGTCTCAGGTTTGTGAGTGTTCCGGTTTTAAATATGTAGAGATAAAATTGGGAGAGTATACTATAAAGATATATATTGCCGCACTACACGTGTTGAGGACGAGCCACATGCCGTCCTCCCCTCCTGCTGATGCCTTGGACCAACGGACCCCATGAACCAGAGACTGGGGGCAGCCTACTATTATCCATACGCTTTAGCGCACCCTGTCAGGTCCCTATATCCACACAGCTAGGTCCACTTCTGCTCCTTTGTTTGATACCATCTATCCGATACCTTACTATAGTTGAGTGGGGGATTCTCTTGGTTTACCCCAGTTAATGGTGGTTAAAACCCATCCTCCACCTCTTATAGCTCTTTTCCCCTGATTAGTCTGGGGCTTAGTACAGACTAAACGTGCCCTGCCTTAGGGGCTCACACCTACCAGTACCCTTAGTTAGGGACGTCCAGGGTCTCTAAAATTGTAGGGCCAGGTTCTGGATAGGTTGCCTTGAGTCGGGCCAGAGGGCTTTCTAGGCTTGACATGGCTTTTTAGGGACAGTTAGTCTTATCTGGACCCTGCCCACAAGTAAGACTGATCTCTGGAACTACACCACGACATCCAGATGATCCCCATCTACTGGTAAGACTGTTCCTTTTTTCGTGTGGAATATCTGCCGTATTTGGAGTATTTATTTATTAAACTAATGCCTAGACTAGGCTGTGCAACCTATCTTGACCCAGGTATGAGATAAAACTTCACTTTTATTATAACAGATAAAATAAAATATCTCATGCGTGTTTTATGTGGAACCAAAACATGATGATTAAAATACAGTCACAACTCCACCAATATTTGCCAATGTCTACAGTGATGGGTGAAGGAGATGTGCACACTCTCCTGCCTATTCGCTGTTATCTCAAGGCTCAATGGTGACAGTGTTTGTATGAGCAGTGGGGCTTGCTTTTCATCAGTAGCCAACTGCAACAGATACTGTTCTGAACCAGTAACCAGAGGAGCACTATTGCTTACATGCTCTCTTGGACTGCCGTTAGGTTCTTTGAACCTAACGGCAGTCCAGGAGAGCATGTAAGCAATAGTGCTCCTTTACCTAGATGCTCAGTTTACCCACCTTTGTTGCCTCCCTCCAAGTCCTGATTGACAGGGCCAGGCAGCGCTCACATCCGTCTGCCAGCCCTGTGCTCTGGGGGAATCTCCCGCGGTTCAGTATTCATAGAAACACAGAAATGCAACAGCACTCTGCAACCAGCACTCTGCCCTGCCTCTATTTTAGAAGTTATCAGAGAAGTTATCAGATCAAAAAGTAATCAGCCACTCGCCGCGCCAAGGCTGTCTCTATGAGTGGTCCTAATGCTAAATCCTGCCTGTTCTGCGCCATTAAAGCCACATAAAATCCAGGGAGTGCAGGCCCAGCATGCATGCTAGGATCCGCCATGCTTATTAACCATTTTTGGTGCCATAACAGCCTTCATTAGTACCAGGGACGCAGGTACCAACATGCATGCTGAGCCCACTGTGTACTCTTCCTGGAGCCAGATGGCTATTAGTAGGTACTATGAATGCAACTTCGGTTTTATACTTACTCTGATTAAAACTAGCCTCATGGGCAGACAAACTAGTCAGGTGTGCACGACTGAAAGGGGGCCGTCACACCTCCAGTATATACTACACAGAAACACAAGCAGGGGTCAGTCAGCACATCCCTGTATGCAGGTGCACGTAGCCATGGCAAAATATACATACAAACACAGAAATGCAACAGCACTCTGCAACCAGAACTCTGCCCTGCCTCTATGTTAGAAGTTATCAGAGGCGTTGGTGTACACTTTGATTAAAAAGTAAAAAGCCACCCGCTGCGCCAAGGACGCCTCTATGAGTTGTCCTAACGCTAAATCCTACCTGTTATGGGCCATGACAGCCACGTAAAATCCAGGGAGTGGGGGCCCAGCATGCATGTTAGGATACACCGTGCGCGGTTCAGTATTCGGCGCAGGCACAGAGATGGAAATACGCTCGCCAGCTGCCAGCTTCCTCGCTGCGTCTACAGAGAATTGAGACCGGCGAGAGACTTCCCCAGAACACAGGGCTGGCAGACGGATGCGAGCGCTGCCTGGTCCTGTCAATCAGGACTTGAAGGGAAAAAACAAAGGTTGGTAAAAAGACCTTCTAGGTACAGAGCCTCTAGGGGGCACAGATAAAAGTGCAGCGTGCCGGACCGCAGAGGCAACACGTGAGGTGATGGTGGGCCGATGAGGGTAGTAGTTCCTTGGGTACTCACGGTTAGTAGATGCCTCCCTGGGTTGACAGTGCAGTGATTTGGAAGACAGCACGAAATGTTCTGGGGCACTCTTGGTTGCAGGGAACACCAGCCAGATGGAAGTTGAGGTGCCCTCGATGGTGGTGGTGTTTAGGGTGCTTGTGCGGCTGGGCTCCTGGTTCGTGACGCCAGCACCATTAGGTGCAAATGATAAGTGTAGTAGTCGTGGAATGATGAATAATGAAGGAAGCAATTGTTGGATCCAACTCACAATTTTTACTAAGTGTAGGTTCCTTTGGTCACATGTACATCCAGATAAAACACAGTTTTTAAGCATAAAGAGGAACTCTGTGGATCCACTGTAGACAGGTTGTATTTGATTTTGACTCAGACTGTAATTATGTGGTATCCTTACTGGTTGGAGGTTCTGTTTCCTAATCCCCCTTCTTCCAGTACAAAAACGGTGAGGTTGCCGGAGGCTGCTAAACCCTTCACCTACTGCACAAAGGTCCTTGAACTCTAAATAATTGTCCGTTACCCTTTGTACATTCTGTTTCTTGCTTCTCCTCACTCTAAACTCTTCAACTCACCACTTTGTCTAGGCCTGAACTGGTCTATATATAGAAAGTGGTGCTATCCCCATCTAGTGGTGAATATGTGTACTGCACCTAACCAGCCTATGAACAGGGATACAACAGGTAATGTAATGACAAAAAGACACGCAATATCACATGACAGTTTTATAATAATTTTGCAATACCCACATATCCTAGTGGGACACTGTAAAAGTAGGAATTGGCTAGTTAGGGTCTGCTGACATTAGCTCATCACTAATGTCACCTAGCTTAATAGGGTAAAATCTGGTGACAGAAACCCTTTAATACCAGACACTTCAATTCTGAAGTTCATTCATTCAAGGTCTAGGCAGCGCCAAAGGCATCCGCAACTATGTTTTTTAAAGGTTATTTTTCTAGAGGCTATAACAGAACAACACAGCGGTACTTGGAGAAGGGAAGGGGAGAATTATTTTATTTTTTTTAGAGGGAAGGGGAGTTATGAGGTAAAAGAAGAGGAAAATTTTGGGGGAATTTCTTTTGA
This sequence comes from Bufotes viridis, assembly GCA_033119425.1. Classification (NCBI taxonomy): domain Eukaryota; kingdom Metazoa; phylum Chordata; class Amphibia; order Anura; family Bufonidae; genus Bufotes; species Bufotes viridis. Next base: position 351,732,755 of record CM065591.1, on the reverse strand, counting down.
TGCTGACAGTTCTGTGGCTTTGTGCTTGTCATTTCGCCCGTATACTGGCTCTTTGTCCAGAGGACCTTTTGAGTGGATTTTTTCCTCCAGAATATGCAGATGCTGAAAGAAAGAAAGATCAGAGATTTGATATCAATCCTTATTATTTAGGGGCAGATCTACTATTCCTCCACTGTTCCATGGGCGCCACATTACTCATGGATTTAGATGCTTTCCTGCTCCTCCCAAGACACATTGTAAAGAGTCTAGAGAAGGGGCCGTGGCTAGGTAGATGTATTAAAGAGGACCTTTCACCAGTTTAAAAACTAACTATATCTATGGGCAGAGCGGCGCCCAGAGGTCCCCCTGCACTTACTAGTATGTCTGGGCGCCGCTCCGTTGGACCGGTATAGGCTCCGGTGTCTGCAGCTCCCTCTGTTGTACTGGGTGGAGTTTTTGGTCTGTCTGTTTTCAGTTTTTAAACTGGTGAAAGGTCCTCTTTAAAGACCCCAGAGATAAGAATGGAGTGTGCCAGTTTTTGTGTACAAAATAATGCCAAAAAGTAAGTTAACCTTGAGCTGGTGTAAAGTAGAGAACCTAATGTCATGCAAGATGGCCACAGTGTGCACCACTGGGATAAATTTGGCGCATCTTGTGACTGCCTGGACTACGTTTATGCTGTGTAAATATTAAGCAGCATTAATAGATGTGGTTCATAGAGTAACTTATAAATGTTACCTACCATAGGCCAGCAGCCATCATGATGGTGACGGAGCCGGCCACAGATGTTCCTGTGAGGGGGCTATTGCTCTTACGTAGTCCCTCAAGAAGTGGCGGCTCAGGCGCTGTGATGTCAAGCACGTCAGGAAATACAGGGCGAGGCTGGTGTTTTTTTGTCGCCTGGTTCCCATCCTTTCAGAACTAAATGAGAAAGAATGAGATGAATAGTTCATACCATGAAGACAGTGACCATGACATGGCGGAGTATCTAAAAGAGAGGAAATCACATTCTACATAGAATTTATCAGAATCATCTCTTTCATGGCTCATAATTACTTCCCGCCACAATCAGTAAGATCAGTGCGTGCGCCAAATGTATATCTACTGTACGTAGCAATGGAGAGGCTGCAGAGCTGACAGGAGCACCACGGTCTCTATATACAGCTGATCAGCAGGGGTGCCCACCCCCACCACCCTAATACTGATGGCCTATCCTACGGAAAAACCATCAATATTACTACAGTATTCCGGACAACCTCTTCAATTATATTGAAATACTTAAATTCACCTTATTGGTGCGAATTTACTACTGGTCTATAGAGACTACAGTGTGAATGGGGGCCACCCTCATTTATAAGGAACCTGTCACAGTGAAGAAGCAGTGCAGGTTATAGAGCAGGAGGAGCTGAGCAGACTGGTCTATAGTTTTATGGGAATAGGTTCAGTAGAACGTGTACTTAACCATTTCTAGCCCTGCTCTTCCAATATGTAGGAGTCCGGTGGGTGGTCTTACCAGTGATTGATAGCCTTCCATACATACTGTAAGTGTACATAAAGAGGTAACTTCCAGTCACTGATAGGACCGCCCACTGGACTCTTAAGTGTAAAAAGATTAGGAATGTAAATGGATCAATTACAAGCATCGCTTATCAATCTGCTCAGCTCCTCCTGCTCTATAACAGGCTTCCTGCAGATTACCCTGAATTGTCATGCTGACAGGTTCCTTCAAGACTCCAACCAAACCCTCATCCCCACATTGATATAGAAGAGCATAGAACAGAAAATGTGATGTACTAGTAAAATGTCATTTACCATGTCTTAGATCGCTAGGATTTCTGCATTGGGTCCTCTGTGCCCCTCGTCACCAGAAGAATCCTGGGCGTGGTGGAAGAGATTAGCTGTGGGGTGCACTAGATGACCCAGCCACGGGCGGTGAAAAGGCGCGGGAGTCATTGGGACATCTTCTTAAGATGTTATTTTCTCGCCCACTAGCCCATACAGTTGGAGATGACAGGGCTGGAAGATGGTTCTGGACTAAAAGAAAAAAAGCACAAAAAATGATTATTAGGAAGAAGACGACAATGTATTCTCCTCTACAGCGTTAGATTTCCAGATTAGTTATATTACCGCCAGATGTTATCTCCCGCGCCAACCACCAGAATACTCGTTTCCACGTAGATCTATGATCTCAAATGATCCCTCTGTTTCACGGACATCAGGTCCTTTTATCCATTCCATGATTGCAATGAGATTGGCAAGAAAGCCGGCGGCACCAACTATAAATGACACCAAATCTCCAAGGAAGGAAAGGAGCCTGGACCAATCGATGTTTATCTGCAACAAGAAAGGGAATAGTTGTTAAAGAGATGTTGAGGATCATATAAGGGGTAGCATTATTGGGGATATTGGGGGTAATAGTATAAGGGGATATTGGGGGTAATAGTATTTACAGTACATAATAACAATCAGGTCCCCTGTGCAGGAAAAGTGTGTGTACCCCTATATATGTCATAGCCAGTTCTTTCCACCTGATCACCATAGATCTCCTCCGTAGCAAGTCCTATAGGGGCAGAGCTACAGGGAAGAGCACATGGTGACGTAGGTCTGGGCCTGTACAGAGTTTCTATTAGGCCTCTGGAGCCTAAATGTCCATATCATGTCTGATATCGGCATAACCCTTGTAAGCAGCAGGGACTGAATTGTCAGGGACTGTTTCTAATTTTTATAGACAATCCCTCCAAATATTGGTGGTCCCAGGTGGAGAATGGCTCATACTTATATAAGCCACCCCCCATACCCCGTTTATTTTTGAGCCATGAGGTTTAAATGCCCAAAATGTATCGAAATGAATGTTGGTAACTATGTAATAGTGTGAATATTAGGAATATGTAACATCTGGATTCAGAAGGATAAATCCCCCCCCAATAACAAGAATGATTCTTCTCTGAATATCACACTCACCGAGGAGGTTTTCTTTTTAAGGAGGTGTATGAAAGCCACACAAGGTGACTCGGGTGGATCAGGTGGTAATGAAGCAATCTGAAAGAAAATAGAAGGAAATGATGAGTCTGAGGAAGGTGGATTTAAGGTGGTGGTGACACTGTATTCGCAAATCCTCCATATGGACATTCCCAGGGGTCACAATGGCCAAGAATGTTAAGGTGATTGGATTCTGAAAGGGGAAAACTCTAGGAAAACCATTCACTTAAGGATACATTGAGTTATGAAAGACAATAACCAAAGGTTTTATTTGTATCTGTTTTCTTAATTTTACATTTTGGATCTTTTTTAATCATCACATGGTGATTGCGTTTGTCCTAATTCTCTTCATTCCTGTAAGATTCTTGGCTTTGGGTGGGAAATTAATTATATGTCATAAATTCAGTCTAGTATAAAGTAAAATACTCCAGAAGTGTCTACTTACTCCGAAGATATTCTCCTCGACCCACCCAAGGATCTTCTCGACCCGAGACGGTTCCTCCTTTGCTGGGACAGGTCTTTGTATAAAAATCTGAAAAAGAAGATTGTGAATGAGCCTTAACAATCTGCACGCCCCTCATCCTCTCATTAACTCTTGGATCGAGCCACGACTACAGATGTGATCACCGGGGAAATGGGAGATTTATGGAGAGAAGTTACAGAACTTAGGTAACATGTATGTGTAATATTGGTAGTAAATAGTTACTCACCCCAATCACCGTCTCCCGTATGTCTGCACAGCAGTCCCAAAACAGGGCAAAGCCTTCTTTGGGGGGCGGAACAGCCGGTGGAACGACCTACAATAAAAAGTGAAACAATTAAAAGAAAAGCAGATTTCAAAGTAAGAAGTGACTTATCATGGGGGCAGTAATGGGTGTCAGTGGTCACTGCTTTCCTGAAGTAGTGATGGATTTGACCATTATGCAGATAACACAATTGTATGGGGCCCCAGAGATGGATAGGTGGGGGTGCCTCCCCCTGGCAGCTGGCACCGCCATCTATTTAACTACATCTATGTCCTTAGGCCATGGATTCAGTTGAATACAGCGGTGAAACAGGACGCTGTGATTTCCACCATTCACCCTGTGAATGACCGTCTGGTGCTGGCAGGTACGATAAAGTGACTTCATCTCAACTTCAGCGTCTGGCCACCAGACAGACCAGAGCAGATCTCCAGTGACTGATCTGTTTAATTCGTCCTGGGGAACTGGGTTAAAGAGGACCTTTCACCACTCCTGACATTCCTGGTTTAATAGCTTCATGCATTCCCCATGTAAAAACACTTCTGGAGCTTCTATTCTTATGGCTCTATGTTGTGCCATTCCTTTATTATTTCTACTAGAAGTTAAGAATGAATTGCCATTAGCCTTCAGTAAGGGTACAGAGGGGGGTAACCAGTTGGGGGGGGTGAACCTGCACAGTCTGAACATGGCAGCATTGATTGGATAGAGGAAGACTGTGCAGGTACACCCCCCTGTGCAGGTACCTCCCCTCTGTACCCTTACTGAAGACTAATAGCAATTCAATTAGAACTTCTGGTAGAAAAAATAGAGGAATGGCGCAACGTACATACATTAGAATAGCTGTTCCAGAGTTGTTATGACATGGGGAATTCATGAAGCTATTAAACCAGGCATGTCAGTAGCAGTGAAAGGTCCTCTTTAAGTGAGTGTTCACCCACAGGCAGAATATTTAGCTGGGGGGCACATAAAGGGGGCATTATTCTGGGTTAGGGGCACATAAGAAGATATGATGCTGTATGGGGGGGTACATAGGGGGCATTATACTGTGTGGGGAGAAGGTAAGAGATTATTGTGTTAGCAGTGTGATGGGCAGGGACGGGCTGGTATGGGGGGCAGGGAGGCAATTGCCCCCCAGGCTACCCTTAAGCATGTTAAAAAAGGCCCCTAGGCGGTCTTTAACACAGGACAATTGGCAGCTACAGTGGCGCACCGACAGTTGTGGTCCAGCGGTTCTGGACCCCCCCTAGAACAACTTTTTACAGTTTGGGTTCAACCCTAGTCTACTTGTCCCAATGTTGGTATGTACTTAGATAAGGCTCCACTGTGGATATAACATGGACCTATCTACAGAAGAGAGCGCTGATATATAATAGAACTGATAGATGTGGGATAATGATGTCATTATCTGACTCACCCCAAATACAGATTTCTTCATCCATCTGTAGAAGTCCAGTAATTTGGACGGCTCTGCACCCGGGGGCGCTGCTTGTGCATTATCCTAGAGAAAAAGTGAGACCGTATTGTAATTCCCAGAGCATTCTAAGTGAGAAATGGATATTGTATATTCTATGTCCCTTCCCTATAGATTATATATATATATGACCGCCACATGGATACTCACCAGCAGTATATTAAAATGAACTGGATAGATCACGCTGAAGCACAGAAACAATAGGGTAAACCGCATTGTCTCCACGGGAGTCTTTCAGCACCATAGAATGGCCAATGAAATACAGGCAGCCGGGGGCAGAGCCCCTTATATAACCTCAGTCAGCAGTGACATCACAATGCCCTCTGTGACATCATCACCGAGCCAACCAATCACAGCGCAGCTTTAATGATTCTAAAGAAGGCTGTGCTGTGATTAGTTGCTATGGGCAACAAGGCCAGTTTTTCTGTTTTGTTACATGAGACCCATCATCTTTGGACATTTTCTGAACAGGAAAATCAGAAATGTCCTCTTAACTCTAGGGTCACGCTATGGTTGACACACAGAAATATCAAAGTGGCCCTTCTCTCTTTGTGTGGTCCCTATAAAACCAGAGGCCTCTTCACTTTTCAGTGTATATATATTGTAAGGGATCGCTTGACTTTTGGGGGTCATTCTCACAGACTTCTTTCCAGACAACAGTTTTAATGTCCCAACGGTGCATTTATTAGTGGCACATCCAGGGTTGGCGCCACCCATAAGCAAGGTACGCCACCGCCTAGGGGGCACTCTTTCTGGAGGGGCCGGCGCCGCCTCTTATTCGGCCTCTGGCCCCGCCTCCTAGCTAATTTATTCACTTCACTTGCCTTAATCTCGCACAGGTGCACCGGCAGAGGCATCGTCAAGCGAAGTGCGCATGTGCCGTCGCCTGTGGATGTTTAAGGCGCTTCTCTGCAATTACACCGAGGCAAGTGAAGAGAATAAATTAGCTAAGAGGCGGAGCTGGGCGGGGATCTGTGGATGACACTTGTGGGGATCTGTGGATGACATTTCGGGGGATATGTGGGGGATGACACTTGTGGGGATCCGTGGATGACATTTAGGGGGATATGTGGGGGATGACACTTGTGGGGATCTGTGGATGACATTTAGGGGGATATGTGGGGGATGACACTTGTGGGGATCTGTGGATGACATTTAGGGGGATATGTGGGGGATGACACTTGTGGGGATCTGTGGATGACATTTAGGGGGATCTGTGGTGGATGACATTTAGGGGGATCTGTGGATGACACTTGTGGGGATCTGTGGATGACATGGTATGTAGCTGGAGGGAGAAAACTTGGCCTTAGCACAATAAAGGGTACAGTCTGTATAAATAGGTGGCTGACAAAAAAAGGGGCGGGTCAAAGGGCGTGGTCAATAGGCGCAGTCATGGGGGTGGCAAAATTAGCTTTTGCTTAGGGTGGCAAAAATCCTTGTACCAGTCCTGGGCACATCACACAAAAAGTAACACAATATAAAACAAACGCCTGCCCGACTGGGTTCTCACTAAACTGAGATATTCCCTAACTCACTTCTACAGCAGCGTTAACACCTGGCACCGGATGCAGCTTTCTCAGCCACTCGCCCAGCAGCCTCCTGGCTGTAACAATGTCCCTCCAAACGTTGTGGCTAGCACCTAGCCCCATGGCCCCTCAGCCCTTCTCAGCTGAGACCACGCTCAGAGCCTCAGCAGGACTCTGCTACATCAACCACTCCCACAAGCCCAACCCCCACCACCCCACCCCCCTAACCCGACACACAGCACAGAGAGGGTTGATTTATCCCTCCCCGATTAACCCCGCCGACCTCACCTGGGGCCAGGGAACCTGTAATGGATTAGGGGTGTGGACTGAGAGACTCCCACTACCAACCTGACTCCCAGTCCAAAGAAATCCAGCCCATACAACTTTAACCAAACAATCTCCAGCAAGCTATGCTTTACTGAAGCAGCACTTTTCTGGATTGGAACGAAGACCATTTCTTGTTCGTTCACCTCTATTGCTGGATTGTCCAGAATATCCTCTTCAACAGGGCCGGCGCTTCCATAGAGGCAAGGGGGGCAATTGCCCCCGGGACCCCAAGTCCTTAGGGGCCCCAAAGCAGCGCCGGCCCGCAACTAACTTACTACAATCGGATATGGGGTGGGCTGCGCCGCGGCTGCTCTGAGCGTCTCTCTGCCTCTTTAAGAGAGCAGTGGCTGCTGGGGCTCAGAGCGTGCCGCCGCACAGGCACGTCTTCGCGGTCTTGACGTCGCCAGAGCCCCGTACCTAGAACCAGAGAAAGAAGGAGCGAGCGCGGTGCGCACTGCCCTCGCTCACCGTGGCTGCCGCCTGCTGACTTCTGCTCCTCTGTGGCTCTTAGAGTCTCTGCTCTGCCCACCAGTGACCATACACAGGGAAGGGAAGGAACAAGGGGATGCATATCTGTTCTAGGTAAATTGTGGGGTGTGGAGATGTGCATTGTAGACTGACTAGTCTGTGCTGGAGTCCTGGAGAAATGAACCATTTGGGGGAGCATGGGGGGATGTGCATCTGTACTGGAGGAGAAATGAGCCATGGGGGGGGGGGAGATGTGCAGATGTGCTGGAGAAATGAGCCATGGGGCGGGGGAGGGGGGAGAAGAGATGTGCTGCTGCCACTGGCCCATACATGGGGAGAAATGTGCCATTCGGGGGAGGGGGGGTATGGGGCGCTGTATTTCTGTATGCTGCCATGGGGGGGGGGGGAAATAATGTGACGCGAAGGGGGTGATTGATGACGTGACATGCAGGGGGGCCCCTTACTGTTTTTCGCCCCCGGGCCCCATTTCACCTAGAACCGGCCCTGCTCTTCAACTGCAAATACCACTGGCCCGGGTGACATTGTTGACATCGATAAAGAGGTGGATGGTCTCTCATATTGGATAGTCCTAATGGATGAAATAGCCATGTGGGCATGAATGAGAAAACTGGATATACACAAGACACTAGTGAACATAGATAGCACATACCTGCCCACAGTTGGTTTGTTTAATATTAAAAAGCCTCTGTCCTCCAGGAAGGGTACCACATTTTTCAAGGAGCCAAGAGACAGAATCTCTTAGTAGCAATGCTCATGAGTGCTTCCTTGGCCAAGGCCAACTTAGCTTTTATCACCTCGTTGCTATTGAGCCTTATGCATTTCCTCCTCAGGTGGGCAGAGAGCTTTCTCTGTATCGTGTAGCAGACGGGGCATGTTAAAGGTGTTCGATTTAACCAAATAAGAAGAAGTACTATGTTAGGAGACCAAATGCATTTACTAAATTGACTGGTAAAACGGTTATCTGTGTTGGGACTAGGGTTGTCACGATAACAAAATTTTGATTCAGTTTTGATATCATAAAAAAGTATTGCAATACTCAATACCGCACGAAAAAAACAAACAAACTGAAAAATCCGAGTGCATTCCGCATTTTTATGAAACGTCCGGCCCATCATAGAACAGTCCTTGGGTCCTGTTTTTGGGGGGAATCACGTGTAATTCAAATTTTTTTTTTAAGTTATGGAGTTCACCGCATAGGAGATATTTATTTAGTTTATATATTTTAATAGTTCGGAATTTTTAGGGCGTGGTAATACGTGGATGTTTATTTTTTTATTGTGTATGTTTCTACATTACAGGGAGAAGGGAGAAGAGGAAAGAACTACATCCCCCAGCAAAACCAGACTGTTATAATGTCCACTGATGTATAACAGTCTGGTAATGCTGGGGGTTGTAGTTCTCTCCTCATATTATATAGCATCAATGGATATTATAACCCCCAGCGTTGCCATACTCTTATTATGCCTAAATAGAGATTATACCAGTCTGGTACTGCCTTGGGTTGTAATTTTCTCCTTTTATAACATCCACTGATACTGTAAAATAAGTGAACTACAACTCCTACCATTCACCTCTCCTTCAGGCACAGCACCTAAGTTCAGGAAATGTTTTTTTACAGTACAAATTAAATTATGAAGTTATTACGCAAAGTCTCACGAAGTTCTGGCATGAATCCATTCATTTTCTATGAGACAGCCGGAGATAGTTGAGTTTAACACTTTGCAATTTAAGGCAGGTCCATAGAGAATGAATGGAGCGGCTGGGCAAATGGCTGCCCTACTGCCCCATCGGATTGGGAGAAGGGGACCTCCGTTCTTAGACACAGTGGGGGTCCCAGCAGTCATACTTCCACCAATTAGCTAGTTATCCCCAGTGGAGTGGGATAACGGGGTCCCCTTTCTCATGATTAGTGGAGTCCCAGCACTCAAACCTCCACCGATTAGTCAGTTATCCCCTGTGCTGCGGATAACTGAAAGGGGTTGTCTCACTTTAGCAAGTGGCATTTATCATGTAGAGAAAGTTAATACAAGGCGCTTCCTAATGTATTGTTATTGTCCATATTGCTTCCTTTGCTGGCTGGATTCATTTTTACATCACATTATACACTTCTCATTTCCATGGTTACTGCCACCCTTCAATCCCGCAACGGTGGCCGTGCTTGCACACTATAGAAATAATTGCCAGCCTCTCTGGTGGCCGGGGACGTAGGAGTGCACATAGGTTGGTGCTCCACTGATGGAGGATTGCAGGGAAGTCGTAACCATGGAAACGAGCAGTGTATAATGTGATGGAAAAATGAATCCAGCCAGCAAAGGAGGCAATATGGACCATCACAATACATTAGTAAGTGCCTTGTATTAACTTAGTCTACATGAAAAATGCCATTTGCTGACGTCAGACAATCCCTTTAAAAAAAAAAGCTTTTTCAAAACCACTATTGTGGCACGTAATAATGTGGCTGGGGGAACCCCGTGAATACAGAAAACATTTAATAAATGGGAAGTGTGGCAATGTGAACACTGATGTGTGCAGTGAAGCCCCAGGGAAACCGTCAGACAGGGCTGTTTTGCACCGAGAGCGTGTCACCAAGGTGCCTGGTGGAGTGAAAGCCCAAGTTAAGTATTAGTATAGCTGGCTCAGCCAGTTCCAGGGCGGGCTTTTACTGGGAACAGGTAATGTGCTGGGTGGGTGCCTGTTCCCCATGCTCCAGTCCGGGATTTTGGACAATGCCCATGTCCAGGGATTCTATTTAATCCTCTTGTTGGACATGGGTGGGGTCCCACTCTGGAGAGGGTTTTGGAGACAGAGTTTGGCAGAGGCTCTGTGTGAGTGGTCTCGGCCAAGTTGGCTGAGGGGCCACGGGGCTAAGCGATAGCCTGGAATTGGGGGACACAGCGACGCCTGGAAGGGTCGCAGGGCCACAGTCAGGAGGACTGGTGAGCCTGAATTCCCCAACGGACATTGAACTGCGACTGTGTGTGAACAGTGCTCTGAACAGCCAGGAGGCTGTGGGACATTGGGCTGGAGAAAGCCGCATCAGTTCACAGGGTGTGAACTGTACCCACTAGGTGAGTGAGGGATTAAAATAATATGTTTAGTTAGAGCCTAGCCGGGCCAGTGTTTATTGTTTTGTACCTGTTGTTTTGTTTGAAACGACTGCTAAATAAATGCACTGTTTGGACATGAAATCCGTTGTCCGGAAGGAAGTTGGTGTGAATGATCCCCGAGACCAGAGCTAACCCCCCACAGAAGCCAATAATATTTACTGTTGGTAGCACATCAGAGCCGGGGAGTTACCCTTCTGATTTCTAGTACGTGACCAGCGTCTAACTCAGGGATGGGCAAACTCGGCCCTCCAGCTGTTGTAAAACTACAATTCCCACCATGCCCTGCTGTAGGCTGATAGCTGTAAACAGTCTTTGCATGCTGAGAGTTGTAGTTTTGCAACAGCTGGAGGGCCGAGTTTCCCCATCCCTGGTCTAACTCCTACCAGACTGCCTATGTGATCAGAGTTTAAAGGGGTTCTGCAGTAATCTTAAACTGATGATCTATCCTCTAGATAGATCATCAGCATCTGATCGGCGGGGTCTGACACCCGAAACCTCTGCCGATCAGTTGTTTGAGAAGGCAGCGGCACTGGCACTAGCGCCATGGCCTTCTCGCTGTTTACCTCAGGCCCAGTGACGTCACGACTAGTATCACGTGCCTAAGCGGGGCTAAGCTCCGTTCACTCGAGTGAAGCTTAGCCCCGCCCAGGCCAGTGATACTAGTCGTGACATCACTGGGCCTGCGGTAAAGTATTAATGAAATCAAATTTCTTCCACAGGTCCACGGAACATTTGTATTTTTCATGATGCCCGGAGAACCCTCTTAATTTATCTTTATACCGTACAAACTTCTAGTTTGTCAACAGCAATTTATGTGTGCCTGTTTGGAACATAAGGGGCCATTCACACGGCTAGAGCGGGTGTCTGCTTGCGCCTTGGTTCTATTCAATAGAGCTAAGCTGCAAGCGGATCCGTGGCATCTAAAGTGAACAACTGTAGCAGGAACCATGTCAGTTTGTGGTATATGTAGTGGATTTTGACAGGATCAAAGTCCTATGTGTGTAAGGGTTACAGGCCCTGAGAGTACAGCATTATATGCTGAAAAATTGGCCAGATCCTCTTTGGATCCCACTATAGTCAATGGGGATCTGGCAATGCTGTATAAGGTGAACTCGGGGAAAGAGTTCCAGGAAAGAATGGCCTGCCAGATTTCAAAATGGTACTGTGAACATAGCCTTAATGGTCGTTTCTGAGGAGCAGTCTGTGCGGTCTAAACAGCAGTCTGCTGCACAGAATCAGTACAGCTGTATGAGAACGAGCGGCGGCAGGTGATCGCTGCATGTAAATGTAATTCTTCACCTTCACTAACAAGCAGACAGTTATCAGGAAGGAACTGTTCCGATGCTGAGTTGGCGAGGGACACAAAATGCACCTTTACATTTTTCTTTTATTTTCTACAAATTTTATTTCAGCTTTAAAGGGGTATTTCAGTGAAAGAAAGTAATCCCCTATCCACTATTGGATTGGTGAGGGTCCTAGTGGTTCCCCAACCCCCTCTCCCCCTTCCTTAGATCATGATAATGGAGACTCTGTATCCTGTGAAGCCCACCTGAAATGGACGTAGAGGCTGGTCAGAAATGTGCACGACCACTCTATTCTTTTCTATAGGAGCGCCAGAGATAGCTGATTGCTGGACATAGCTATCGCCGAAACCTCCATAGAAATGAATGGAGTGGGAGTGTGCATGCCCGATGAGCCATTCGGTCCATTTCAGGGGGATCCATGGGGTACAGGGCCAGCGTTCTTGTGATTGAAGAGGATTCCAATGGTAGGACCCTCACCAATGTAATAGATTTTTCTCTAAGCAGAATATCCCTTTAAGGGGTGATGGGGTGTGGCTTACCATTTGGGGGCGTGGTCAGTTAGGTGTGGTGTTCCGTGATTTTCTGCTACCTGGTAAATGTTGCTACCTCGTCACTTCCGGTAGTGACGTAGCCTCTTTGGAAGGAGATGTGTCGCAGAGCTCACCACCTGAGTGGCTGAGAAGGAGGTGTGTCGGTGCAGTCGCACAATGACGGGGTGGGCAACTTTCACACATAGAGTTGCTGTGAATGCGCCGAGGGTAGGTAAAAATTACGAGCCACTGCGCATGCCCCGAGGGTAACTCTTTCCTACCTGCGGCGCATGCGCAGTGGACCGTAATGTTTACCTACCCTCGGCGCATTCACACACAGCAACTCTAAGTGTGAAATTTGCCTACCCTTGGCACCTAATTTTTACCTACATATATGTATGCTCTCAGGAGGAGATAGTGGTCAGGTAGAGTGCCCCCATATACTAAGGATGGGAGCAGTACTGCAGCCAGTCATAGGACAAGGGAAGCTTTAGATAGTGGTCAGGTAGAGAGCGCCCCTATATACCAAGGATGGGAGCAGTACTGCATATGACTGCCTGTGTTTTTAAAAGCATGCATGTTTCTTGGATACTGGTTATTTTCTTGTGTCCTAGATGGAATATCGGCCGCTGAGCTTCGGCGAATTGACACCGCTGAAAGATCGAGAGATGCATTTCTTGGTGTGAGGAGGAGGACATCAAGATCAACAATTCTTATATGTTTTGTGTTTCTTTTCCTACTTTTATTCCTTCTCTCCGTTTTTTCCTACTGTACGCCCATTACACAGTAGGTTTTTTCACCTCCTATATGGCCATGCTATTAAAAGTATTTGTATATGCATTGTCATTAAAAAAAAATTATTTTTATTTGCCACATTCAATGTGTTTTCCTGGTGATACCAAGCCAATAAATTGTAGCCAAGGTATACTGCAGGTTTGTAAGGTTGGAATTAGACCACTTTCGTATCTGTGGCACAAATTCAGACAGGCTGTGGCGGCAGAGAACAGCCTGCCGGAGCTCCATTGGTTCATTCCTGCCAGATGCTATCGGAATGCCCGCCGATCCCATTAACTATAATTAATAAACTGGAGAGGGATCTGGCAGGTAAGTAATGTTGTATGGGGTCATTTATCAAATGGGCATAAAGTAGAACTGGCTTAGTTGTCCATAGCAACCAATCAGATTCCACCTTTCATTTTTGACAGCTCCTTTGGAAAATAAAAGGTGGAATCTGATTGATTGCTAAGGACAACTAAGCCAGTTCTAATTTACACCCGTTTGATAAATGACCACACTACTCTTTATCAAAGGTCAATCTTCTGAGTTAACTGGCTTCCTCCTCAAACCAGACAACCCCTTTAAATATATTTTGTTGACTATGTACTTCCATTCTGTCACTAAGGACCCCCTGTAGTCTGAAATGTGTAGGTATATGTTGCGGAATATGCCATTTTTTCCCTCCTGTGTGGATTTCCATGCACTTGTGACAGGATTGATGGAGCAGCAGGTCAGGCATGAATCCATTTATTTTCTATGAGACAGCCGGAGATAGTTGAGTTTAACACTTGGCAATTTTCAGGCGGTTCCATGAAGAATGAATGGAGCGGCAGGGCAAATGGCTGACCTGCTGCCCCATCGGATCGGGAGACGGGGACCTCCGTTCTTATAATGAGTGGCGGTCCCAGCAGTCAGACTTCCACCAATTAGCTAGTTATCCCCAGTGGAGTGGGATAACGGGGTCCCCTTTCTCATGATTAGTGGAGACCCAGCACCCAAACCTCCACCGATTAGTCATTTATCACCTGTGCTGTGGATAACTCAAACAAACTCTTTCAAAACCTCTATTGTGTTATGTTATAATGTGGCTGAGGGGAACCCCATGAATATGGAAAACATTTAATAAATAGGGTGACAATAATATTTACTGTTGGTAGCAAGGGCGGACATATCACCTGTGCAGCCGGTTCAGCTGCACAGGGGCCAAGAGAGGGAGGGGGGCCCTTCCCACTGCCAGCTGAGGTGTTTTTTATTTTATAATTTTTTTTCCCTTGCTTCTTCTGTCGCCTTGGGGTGGAGGTCGGGGCATTTGAGGTGGGGGGGAGGCTGATTGCAACTTACTGAATCAGCTGCCCATTCTGCCTATACTCCATTTTGGCTAAATACTATACTCCTTAAGGACCTGGTCCTTCCCAGTGATAGTAAATAGCCGGCTCAGTGTGAGCTGGCTATTTACTATCACCGGTAAGGACCTTTTTGCCCCCTAGTGGTCAGGTCCTGAACTAATATAGTATATAGCCAGTTCACAGGGAGTGGGCTAAACACTATACTCCATAAGGACCTGGTCCTCACCAGTGATAGGAAATAGCCGACTCTACAGGAGCTATTTCCCATCATTTGTAGGGACCTCTTCTTCTGCCTCGTTGATCTGGTTACTAAACTGTTAGGATTTAGTTGCTTCTCAATGACTTGGCTAAATCCCCTTGTCTATTAGGACCTGGTCATCATTGTCCAGTAACAGCTTCTACATGGATGCAGTGTTATAGTATACAATAAGGTTATATAGGTGATTATTGTAGAATAAGCCTCTATTTTTTTCTCAAAATCTTTACAACAAGCAATAAACAAAACTATCATGTGACTTCTAAGCACTTGTATCTGCAGAAATGTCTGGTCCTGTGATATTCATGATAAAAGCTCCGCAGAAACATCTGGTCATGTGATCTCTGTACTTTTCTAGAAGTTAAAGGGGTTATCCGATGTCGAAAATATCCCGCCAATGCCCGGGCCCCTGGTATGGATTATACTTACCTGCTCAGTGGTACCCGCATTGCTGCATATCCCTGCAAGGCCGCTGCTGCATCTCCCCGTCGCTTGGATTAAAACATCCACTGATTGGGGCATATGGTGATGGTGGAGCAGACAATAGCAGGCCATAACGGTGACCAGACCCAATGGGGTTCGTCCCAGTCGCGGCCTGCTATTGCCTGCTCTCCCTGTCGCCGTTAGATCCGATTGACAGGGAGATGCAGCGGTGGCCATGCAGGGATCCGGAGCGAGTGCGGGTACCCTCATCACGTATAATCCATACAAGGGCATTCGAAGGTAGATTTTCGATATCAGATAACCCCTTTTACATTATTTAAAAAAAAACTAATTATAAAATGTCCTAGACTGTCAAAAGGACCCTTTCCCTCTATTATGTATTAGGAAGGATTCATACTGCTGAGGTCCTTTCCAAGTATAGTATTTAGCCAACTCACACTGAAGTGGCTATTTCCCGAACTCCAAAAGGACCTTTTCCATTTATTATGGAGGATTCATACTGCTGAGGTCCTTTTCAAGTATGGTATTTAGCCAACTCACACTGAAGTGGATATTTCCAGTACTCCAAAAGGACCTTTTCCATCTATTATGGAGGATTCATACTGCTGAGGTGCTTTTCAAGTATGGTATTTAGCCAACTCACACTGAAGTGGCTATTTCTCGAAAAACAAAATGACCTTTTCCCTCTGTAATGGAGTATGGAGGATTCATACTGCTGAGGTGCTTTTCAAGTATGGTATTTAGCCAACTCACACTGAAGTGGCTATTTCACGAAAAACAAAATGACCTTTTCCCTCTGTAATGGAGTATGGAGGATTCATACTGCTGAGGACCTTTCCAAGTATAGTATTTAGCCAACTCACACTGAAGTGGCTATTTCCCGTACTCCAAACGGAACTTTTCCATTTATTATGGAGTATGGAGGATTCATACTGCTGAGGTCCTTTCCAAGTATAGTATTTAGCCAACTCACACTGAAGTGGCTATTTCCCGTACTCCAAAAGGACCTTTTCCATCTATAATGGAGTATGGAGGATTCATACTGCTGAGGTCCTTTCCAAGTATAGTATTTAGCCAACTCACACTGAAGTGGCTATTTCCCGTACTCCAAACGGAACTTTTCCATTTATTATGGAGTATGGAGGATTCATACTGCTGAGGTCCTTTTCAAGTATGTTATTTAGCAAACTGAAACTTAAGTGGCTATTTCCCATACTCCAAAAGGACCTTTTCCATCTATTATGTACTAGGAATGATTCATATTCCTGAGCCTGAGGTCCTTTTTAGGGATAGGATTTAGCCGACTCACACTGAAGTCACTATTTCCTGTACCCCAAAAGGACTTTTTTTATTATGTACTATGAAGGATTCATTCTGCTGACGTCCTTTTCAGGGATAGGATTTAGCCGACTCACACTGAAGTGACTATTTCCCGTACCTCAAACTGACCTTTTCCCTCTATTATGGAGGATTTATACTGCTGAGGTCCTTTTCCATCTTTTAACAAGGAAGTTGTTACACAAACTTTATAAAAATACAGTGATCATGATTGTGGTTCAGAAATAAAGAAGCGGCTTTTTTTTAAATGGCCTTTCAAAATGCATCCCTTTAGGAGGGGCAGATGCTGGACGGAGCTGTGACCGCTTCATTGTGAGCAATGCCCTGCGGAACCGGATGATAAATGCCACACAACTCCAGGCACAAGAGAGGGGAGAGGTAGCCAAGTGTCACGTCAGACCATTGGAAACTATTTATATCAGCGCAGTCTGCGTGCTAGACAACTTGCAAGGTACCTGACCACACCACCAGGCACAGGCGATAACTGATACCATATTATTTTTGAATTGCTTTCTATAAAAAATTGTTGGGGAGGTGAAGTGACAAAATAGTGACAAATCGGCAATTTTTTTTTTAAATTTCCTTATTACGCCATTCGCCGCGTGTTTTTATATTTTAATAGTACAGGTGGTTTCACATTCGTCGATACCAATCATTAGACTGTCTCTCAGACTCCAATGCACAGGCAGGGTCTTCATAGCTGTGGCTTGGAGAATTCAGGAGGACTGAGGTTGCTGCACACGCAATCCGGCTCCCCTGATGACGTGTGGGATTGTATGGAGGGGGGGCTGCCATGTGAGACTGTATGGAGGGGGGGCTGCCATGTGAGACTGTATGGAGGGGGGCTGCCATGTGAGACTGTATGGAGAGGGGATGGGAGGGGGCTGCCGTGTGGGATTGTATGGAGAGCACCCCCTCAATACAATCTCACAGCAGCACCCCCCTCCATACAATCTCACAGCAGCAGCAACCCCCCCCCCCCTTCATACAATATCCCAGCAGCACCACCCGCCCCTCCCCCCGTACAATCTCACAGCAGCAGCACCCCCCCAGTACAATCTCAGCAGACAGCACAAATCAGCCCCCCTCTGCCAATACAATCTCATAGCAGCAGCACCCCCAATACAATCTCACAGGAGCAGCAGCACCCCCTCCATACAATCTAACAGCAGCAACAGCACCCCCCTAGTACAATCTCACAGCAGCAGCAGCACCCCCTCAATACAATCTCACAGCAGCAGCAGGACCGCCCCCCTCAATACAATCTCACAGCACCCCCCCCCCTCTCTCCATACGATCTCACAGCAGCAGCACGCCCCCCTCCATACAATTTCACAGAAGCAGCACCCCCCCATACAAACTCACAGCAGCAGCACCCCCCATACAATCTCACAGCAGCGCACCCTTCCCTCATACAATCTCACAGCAGCAGCACGCCCCTAGTACAATCTCACAGCAGCGCACCCTCCCCTCATACAATCTCACAGCAGCAGCAGGACTGCCCCCTCAATACAATCTCACAGCAGCAGCACGCCCCCCTCCATACAATTTCACAGCAGCAGCACCCCCCCATACAAACTCACAGCAGCACCCCCCATACAATCTCACAGCAGCGCACCCTTCCCTCATACAATCTCACAGCAGCAGCACGCCCCTAGTACAATCTCACAGCAGCGCACCCTCCCCTCATACAATCTCACAGCCGCAGCACCCCCCCTCCATACAATTTCACAGCAGCAGCACACCCCCATACAATCTCACAGCAGCAGCAGCACCCCCCCATACAATCTCACAGCAGCAGCACCCCCCTAGTACAATCTCACAGCAGCAGCACCACTCCGCAGTACAATCTCACAGCAGCAGCACCCCCACATTATAATCTCACAGCAGCACCCCAAACGTACAATCTCACAGCAGCAGCACCCCCCCTCCATACAATTTCACAGCAGCAGCAGCACACCCCTCCCCCCCTCAATACAATATCAAAGCAGCAGCACCACCCCCATACAATCTCACAGCAGAAGCATCCCCCTAGTACAATCTCACAGCAGCAGCACCCGCCCCCCAATGTACAATCTCACAGCAGCACCCCCCCCCCTGCCAATACAATCTCATAGCAGCACCCCCCCTCCATACAATCTCACAGCAGCAGCAGCAACCCCCCCCATACAATATCACAGCAGCACCATCCACCCCCCCCCCCATACAATCTCACACCAGCAGCAACCCCCCAGTACAATCTCACAGCACACAGCAGCAGCATCACCCCCATGCCGATACAATCTCAAAGCAGCACCCCCCAATACAATCTCACAGGAGCAGAAGCACCCCCTCCATACAATCTCACAGCAGCAGCACCCCCCTAGTACAATCTCACAGCAGCAGCACCCCCCTAGTACAATCTCACAGCAGCACCCGTATATAATCACACACAGCAGCCCCCGTATAAAATCACACACAGCAGCCCCCCCGTATAAAATCACACACAGCAGCCCCCCCGTATAAAATCACACACAGCAGCCCCCCGAGTATATAATCACACACAGCAGCCCCCCGAGTATATAATCACACACAGCAGCCCCCCGTATATAATCACACAGAGCAGCCCCCCATATAATCACACACAGCAGCCTCCCGTATATAATCACACACAGCAGCCCCTCCCCGTATATGATCACACGCAGCAGCCCCCCGTATATAATCACACACAGCAGCCCCTCCCAGTATATGATCACACACAGCAGCCTCCCGTATATAATCACACACAGCAGCCCCCCGTATGTAATCACACACAGCAGCCTCCCAGTATATAATCACACACAGCAGCCCCTCCCACGTATATAATCTCACACAGCAGCCCCTCCCCAGTATATAATCTTACACAGCACCCCCTCCCCAATATATAATCTCACACAGCAACCCCACTCCCCAGTATATAATCAAACACAGCAGCCCCCCCCCGTATAAAATCACACACAGCAGCCCCCCATATATAATCACACACAGCAGTTCCCTGTATATAATCACACACAGTAGCCCGCCCAGTATATAATCTCATACAGCAGCCTCCTCCCAGTATATAATCTCACACAGCAGCCCCTCCCCAGTATATAATCACACACAGCAGCCACGCCCGGATATAATCACACACAGCAGCCCGCCCAGTATATAATCACACAGCAGCCCCCCGTATATAATCACACACAGCAGACCCCCAGTATATAATCACACACAGCAGCCCCACCCCAGTATATAATCACACACAGCAGCCCCCATATATAATCACACACAGCAGTCCCCTGTATATAATCACACACAGTAGCCCGTCCAGTATATAATCTCATACAGCAGCCTCCTCCCAGTATATAATCTCACACAGCAGCCCCTCCCCCAGTATATAATCACACACAGCAGCCCAGCCCCGTATATAATCACACACAGCAGCCCCGCCCCGTATATAATCACACACAGCAGCCCCCCCGTATATAATCACACACAGCAGACCCCCCGTATATAATCACACACAGCAGCCCCACCCCGTATATAATCACACACAGCAGCCCCCCATATATAATCACACACAGCAGTCCCCTGTATATAATCACACACAGTAGCCCGCTCCAGTATATAATCTCATACAGCAGCCTCCTCCCAGTATATAATCTACACAGCAGCCCCTCCCCCAGTATATAATCACACACAGCAGCCCAGCCCCGTATATAATCACACACAGCAGCCCCGCCCAGTATATAATCACACACAGCAGCCCCCTGTATATAATCACACACAGCAGACCCCCCGTATATAATCACACACAGCAGCCCCACCCCGTATATAATCACACACAGCAGCCCCCCCCATATATAATCACACACAGCAGTCCCCTGTATATAATCACACACAGTAGCCCGTCCAGTATATAATCTCATACAGCAGCCTCCTCCCAGTATATAATCTCACACAGCAGCCCCTCCCCCAGTATATAATCACACACAGCAGCCCCGCCCCGTATATAATCACACACAGCAGCCCCGTATATAATCACACACAGCAGCCCCCCCTGTATATAATCACATACAGCAGACCCCCCCGTATATAATCACCCACAGCAGCCCCCAGTATATAATCTCATACAGCAGCCTCCTCCCAGTATATAATCTCACACAGCAGGCCCCTCCCCCAGTATATAATCACACACAGCAGCCCCGCCCCGTATATAGTCACACACAGCAGCCCCGCCCTGTATATAATCACATACAGCAGCCCCCCGTATATAATCACACACAACAGACCCCCCGTATATAATCACACACAACAGACCCCCCGTATATAATCACACACAGCAGCCCCACCCCGTATATAATCACACACAGCAGCCCCCCATATATAATCACACACAGTAGCCCGCCCAGTATATAATCTCATACAGCAGCCTCCTCCCAGTATATAATCTCACACAGCAGCCCCTCCCCCAGTATATAATCACACACAGCAGCCCCACCCCGTATATATTCACACACAGCAGCCCCCCCATATATAATCACACACAGCAGTCCCCTGTATATAATCACACACAGTAGCCCGCCCAGTATATAATCTCATTCAGCAGCCTCCTCCCAGTATATAATCTCACACAGCAGCCCCTCCCCCAGTATATAATCACACATAGCAGCCCCGCCCCGTATATAATCACACACAGCAGCCCCGCCCCATATATAATCACACACAGCAGCCCCCGTATATAATCACATACAGCAGACCCCCCGTATATAATCATACACAGCAGCCCCCAGTATATAATCTCATACAGCAGCCTCCTCCCAGTATATAATCTCACACAGCAGCCCCTCCCCCAGTATATAATCATACACAGCAGCCCCGCCCAGTATATAATCACACACAGCAGCCCCGCCCCGTATATAATCACATACAGCAGCCCCCCGGATATAATCACACACAGCAGGCCCCCCGTATATAATCACAAACAGCAGTCCCCTGTATATAATCACACACAGTAGCCCGCCCAGTATATAATCTCATTCAGCAGCCTCCTCCCAGTATATAATCTCACACAGCAGCCCCTCCCCCAGTATATAATCACACACAGCAGCCCCACCCCGTATATAATCACACACAGCAGCCCCGCCCCGTATAAAATCACACACAGCAGCCCCCCCCATATATAATCACACACAGCAGACCCCCGTATATAATCACACACAGCAGCCCCACCCCGTATATAATCACACACAGCAGCCCCCCCATATATAATCACACACAGCAGTCCCCTGTAAATAATCACACACAGTAGCCCGCCCAGTATATAATCTCATACAGCAGCCTCCTCCCAGTATATAATCTTACACAGCAGCCCCTCCCCCAGTATATAATCACACACAGCAGCCCCTCCCCCCCGTATATAATCACACACAGCAGCCCCCAGTATATAATCTCATACAGCAGCCTCCTCCCGGTATATAATCTCACACAGCAGGCCCCTCCCCCAGTATATAATCTTACACAGCAGGCCCCTCCCCCATTATATAATCACACACAGCAGCTCCCTCCCCCCAGTATATAACACACAGCAGGCCCCTCTCCCAGTATATAATCTCACACAGCAGGCCCCTCCCCAGTATATAATTTTACACAGCAGGCCCCTACCCCAGTATATAATCACACACAGCAGCTCCCTCCCCCCAGTATATAATCTCACACAGCAGGCCCCTCCCCCAGTATATAATCTCACACAGCAGGCCCCTCCCAGAGTATATAATTTTACACAGCAGGCCCCTCCCCCAGTATATAATCTCACAAGCAGGCCCCTCCCCCAGTATATAATCTCACAAGCAGGCCCCTCCCCCAGTATATAATCTTATACAGCAGGCCCCTCCCCCAGTATATAAACACACAGCAGCCCCCTCCCTCCCAGTATATAATCTCACACAGCAGCCCCCTCCCCGTATATAATCTCACACAGCAGCCCCCTCTAGTCCCCAGTATATAATTTTACACAGCAGGCCACTCCCCCAGTATATAATCTTATACAGCAGGCCCCTCCCCCAGTATATTATCACACACACCAGCCCCCCCCCCAGTATATAATCTCACACAGCAGGCCCCTCCCCCAGTATATAATCTTACACAGCAGGCCCCTCCCCCAGTATGTAATCTCCAAAACAGGCCCCTCCCCCAGTATATAATCTTACACAGCAGGCGCCTCCCCTAGTATATAATCTTACACAACAGGCCCCTCCACCCAGTATATAATCACACACACACACAGCAGCCCCCTCCCCCCCAGTATATAATCTCACACACACAGCAGCCCCCTCCCCCCCAGTATATAATCTCACACATAGCAGCCCCCGCTGCATACAATTCTCTGCCCCTCTCCAGCAGTCACATCCCCCTCTCACTCAGTGCTACAGACGCTGCTGAGCACTGCAAAACTCACAGGGTAGGGACAATTCACGCTGCACCGGCTGTCACGTGATACTGTGACGTCAGGAGGTCCTTACGGAGTATAGTATTTAGCCATTACCACCATACTCCATAGGACCTGCGATGACATCATAGTCATGTGACCTTTCAATCCTGGCAGTGGTGGGAGGACCTGTGGTGAGGTCACCATCATGTGACCAGTGCAGAAAAGAGGCAGCGCTCAGCAGTTGAGACCTGTGAGGCCATGAAATGAATGTAAGTGCCAGAGAAAAGCTGGGAGATGTGGTTCTCCCCATTATACCTCCTCCCTGCTTAGTGGGAGGGAAATATGTTATTTAACTGGGACTGTATGTTAGAGGGGCTGAAGGGGGGAGATGGCTGTCACTTACATGGGTCTGTGACTGGAGTTATTTACATGGGACTGGATATTATAGAGGACTTGGGGGTAAGGAATTATGTTATTTATATGGGACTATGTGTTGGAGGGGGCTAAAGAAGAGGATTTAAGTTGTTTACATGGGACTGTATCATACTGAAGACTGGTGTGAGAGGACTGACGTTATTTACATAGGACTGCATGGTATACTAGACTGGTGGGAGAGGACTGGCGTTATTTACATAGGACTGCATGGTATACTAGACTGGTGGGAGAGGACTGGCGTTATTTACATAGGACTGCATGGTATACTAGACTGGTGGGAGAGGACTGGCGTTATTTACATAGGACTGCATGGTATACTAGACTGGTGGGAGATGACTGGCGTTATTTACATGGAACTGCATGGTATAGAAGACTGGAGGGAGAGGACAGGCATTATAATTTATGGGGGCACTACAGAGAAGATTATAACTCCAGGGGGTACAGCAGTAGGTATAATTACAGGGGGCACTGCAGGGAACATTATAAATACTGTGGGCAGTGCTGGCGCCATTACTACTGAGGGCTTCATAGGAGTGCCTTATAGATTGGCCTTATTTCTATTAGGGGTGCCTTATTAGTACGGAGGGCACTGTAGGGTTACTATGGTGGTGGGGGTATTCCGTCTAGCAGTGAGCCCGGTGATGTCACAGTCACTAATGGATGGGCTTTAGCGCTGCCTTAACCTGTAAAGCCACCCATCAGTCCCGTGACGTCACTGGGAACACTGCTAGGGCTGTAAACAAAACAGCCCTTGCCCTACACTTTACAGCGTAGGCCAAGGGAGAGCATCAGAGTATGAAATGTTAGAGGGGTTGAGTTTGGGGAGAAGGGGATATGTCCGGGGTCAGCTCTGAACCTGGACACCTGCTTTAACCACTTCAGCCCCCTAGCTAAACCCCTTAATGACCAGGCCACTTTTTACAATTCTGCACTACACTACTTTCACCGTTTATTGCTCGGTCATGCAACTTTCCACCCAAATGAATTTTACCTTCTTTTCTTCTCACTAATAGAGCTTTCATTTGGTGGTATTTCATTCTTGCTGACATTTTAACTTTTTTGATATTTTGCTTTTTTGACGAAATTTTTGCAAAAAATATGACATTTTCCTTTCTGTTGGAAAATTTGTCAAATAAAACTACATTTCTCTACAAATTTTTCTCTAAATTTATTCTACATGTCTTTGATAAAAAAAAATGCAATAAGTGTATATTTATTGGTTTGGGTAAAAGTTATAGCTTTTACAAACTATGGTGCAAAAAAGTGATTTTCCGCACTTTGACTTTCTGAGCACCTGTCATGTTTCCTGAGTTACTACAATGCCCAGACAGTAGAAACACCCCACAAATGACCCCATTTCAGAAAGTAGACACCCTAAGGTATTCACTGAGGGGCATAGTGAGTTCATGGAAGTTTTTATTTTTTGTCACAAGTTAGCAGAAATTGATTTTTTTTTATTTTTTTTTTCAAAAAATTTCATTTTCCGCAGACTTGTGACAAAAAATAAAAACTTCCATAAACTCGCTATGCCCATCAGCGAATATCTTGGGGTGTCTACTTTCCGAAATAGGGTCACTTGTGGGGTATTTTTACTGCCCTTGCATTTTAGGGGCCCCTAAAGCGTGAGAATCCAAATGCGTAAAAATGCCCTGTGAAATCCTAAAGGTAGTCATTGGAATTAGGGCCCCTTTGTGCATCTTGGCTGCAAAAGGCTGCAAAAAAGTGTCCCACATGTGGTATCGCCTTACTCAGGAGAAGTAGGGCAATGAGTTTTGGGGTGTATTTTTACATATACCCATGTTGGGTGAGAGAATTTTTTCAAAAATTTCATTTTCCATGAGACTTGTGACAAAAAATAAAAACTTCCATAAACTCGCTATGCCCATCAGCGAATATCTTGGGGTGTCTACTTTCCGAAATAGGGTCACTTGTGGGGTATTTTTACTGCCCTTGCATTTTAGGGGCCCCTAAAGCGTGAGAATCCAAATGCGTAAAAATGCCCTGTGAAATCCTAAAGGTAGTCATTGGAATTAGGGCCCTTTTGCGCATCTTGGCTGCAAAAGGCTGCAAAAAAGTGTCCCACATGTGGTATCGCCTTACTCAGGAGAAGTAGGGCAATGAGTTTTGGGGTGTATTTTTACATATACCCATGTTGGGTGAGAGAAATATCTCTGTAAATTGACAACTTTGTGTAAAAAATTTTAAAAAGTTGTCGTTTACAGCAATATTTCTCACACAAAGTATGGGTATATATAAAAATGCACCCCAAAACACATTGCCCTACTTCTCCTGAGCACGGCGATACCACATGTGTGCCACTTTTTTGCATCCAAGATGCGCAAAGGGGCCCTAAATCCAATGAGTACCTTTAGGATTTCACAGGGAAATTTTACTCATTTGGATTCCAAACTACTTCTCACACTTTAGGGGCCCCTAAAATGCCGGGACAGTAAAAATACCCCACAAGTGACCCCATTCCGGAAAGTAGACACCCTAAGGTATTCGCTGATGGGAATAGTGAGTTCATGGAAGTTTTTCTTTTTTGTCACAAGTTAGCAATCATTACACGTATGGCCAGCATTAGGAGTTTCTGCTATTCTCCTTATATTGAGCATACAGGTAATGAGATTTTTTTTTCCGTTCAGCCTCTGGGCTGAAAGAAAAAATGAACGGCACAGATTTCTCCATTCGAATCGATCGATGTGGATTAAAAAAAAATCTCTGACAAAAAATATGCAAGAAAAAAAAGAGGGGCCTGGTGATTGCCAGGACATAGGGGCTCCGCCCAAACATCCATACCCACTCGGCTCCTATGTCCTGGCAAACGTGATTTCTCCATTCACATCGATCAATTGATCGGTGTGGAGGAAGACATCTTTGCCAGATTTTTGATACCAAGTGTTTGCCAAAGCATATGAACTCCAACACCTCTCCTCAGCTCACATGCCAGGGCAAACGTACCTGTCCTGCAGAGGAGAAATCTCGTCTTGCAGCGCCGCATACACCGACTTCACGTGTCTTCTGACAGCAGCGCAATGCTTCTCTCAGAATGCACATCAGTGCTGCGGCGTTTTCATCCGTTGGTCCGTTGGTCTACCTGGAAAATAAAGGGTGGTTATGGGGGAAAAAAAAAAAAAGTTGAAAAAACAGGCAGCAGGCTCATAAACTTGAACGTTGCAAACTTTATAAAACATGAATAAAACCTGAACATGAATAAAACCTGAACTAACTGATTTTTTTTTCTTGCTACCTGTTTAATTATTATTATTTTTTTAACCATTTCACTCACTTTTCCTAGCAGAAACCTCTCCTTTCCCATGGGACAATGTGTAAAGTGTAAATCACACAGAGATGGTGCGAAGTACATTATGCACTTTATCCCAAGTGAAAGGAGAGGTTTCTACCGTTTTACATATTTGCAGTAGCACACCAGCACTCCTATGTGTTAGGGTCTCTCAAAACCTAGTATTCTGAGAGACCCTAGAGCCTGAGTGGAAAAAACTACCTGTCTCGTGCTGTCCCTAAGTGTACCTGAGTGTGGTACTTCCGGAAACACTCCCCTAGGCATAGGGCAGGGTGGTCAGGACAGTCAAGACAGAAATAGCGGGTGTCACGCCTTATTCCACTCCTGCTACAGGCACGACATTTTTTTCGGGGTGGCGGTTGGGTTGAGGTACCGGTAACGACACTGGGGAAGTGTCGCTCGTGTAGACGGCTCACTACACTGGTGTTTGGGGCCACGGAACCTCCTGGATACAGGAGGTTCTCGAGGATCTCTTCCTGAAATTTGAGGAAGGATCCCGTTCTCCCAGCCTTACTGTAGAGAACGTAACTGTTATATAGAGCTAACTGAATTAAATATACAGACACCTTCTTATACCAGCGTCTGGTGCGTCGGGAAATCAAATACGGGGCCAACATCTGGTCGTTGAAGTCCACCCCTCCCATGTGGAGGTTATAGTCGTAAACTGAGAGGGGCTTTTCAACGACACTGGTTGCCCGTTCAATTTGTATTGTCGTGTCTGCGTGAATGGAGGAGAGCATGTAAACGTCACGCTTGTCTCTCCATTTCACCGCGAGCAGTTCTTGGTTACTCATGGCAGCCCCCCCCCTTGCAAGATGGGTGGTAACAAGCCATTGGGGGAAGCCCCGGTGACTAGTTCGCACGGTGCCACAGCAGCCAATCTGTTCTAGGAACAAATGCCTGAAGAGGGCCATACTTGTGTAGAAATTGTCCACATAAAGATGGTACCCCTTGCCGAATAAGGGTGACACCAAGTCCCAGACTGTCTTCCCACTGCTCCCCAGGTAGTCAGGGCAACCGACCGGCTCCAGGGTCTGATCTTTTCCCTCATAGATCCGAAATTTGTGTGTATAGCCTGTGGCCCTTTCACAGAGCTTATACAATTTGACCCCATACCGGGCGCGCTTGCTTGGGATGTACTGTTTGAAGCCTAGGCGCCCGGTGAAATGTACTAGGGACTCGTCTACGCAGATGTTTTGTGCGGGGGTATACAAATCTGCAAATTTCTGGTTGAAGTGGTCTATGAGGGGCCGAATTTTATGGAGCCGGTCAAAAGCTGGGTGGCCTCTGGGACGAGAGGTGGTGTTGTCGCTAAAGTGCAGGAAACGCAGGATGGTCTCAAAACGTGTCCTGGACATGGCAGCAGAGTACATGGGCATGTGATGAATTGGGTTTGTGGACCAATATGACCGCAATTCATGCTTTTTAGTTAGGCTCATGTTGAGGAAAAGGCCCAGAAAAGTTTTACATTCGGAAACTTGGACTGGTTTGCACCGGAAAGGCTGGGCATAGAAGCATCCCGGGTTGGCGGTTATAAATTGAGTGGCATACCGGGTTGTTTCTGCCACAACTAAGTCATAGAGCTCCGCAGTGAAGAACAGCTCAAAAAACCCCAGCGCCGATCCGATCTGAGCTGTCTCCACCCGAACTCCTCACTGGGCGGTGAAAGGGGGAACTAATGGTGCGGCTGAAGATGGGGGCTGCCAATCAGGATTTGCCAGCACCTCAGGGACTCTAAGGGCTCTACGGGCCCATCTGTGCGGTGGCTGCCACGGGGAAATTACTGCACGTGCCACCGTACCAGCTTCAACTGCCCTTCTGGTGCTCGCCACTTCACCATGTTGTACGGCAGTGCTGGTAGTAGGTCCAGGATGGGCTGCGCAGCTGGTTTATGCCTCACCACGTAATCCGGCAGCCCCAGCCCCACTCTGCTGCCCTTGAAACTGATCCTACGCTACCTGCGGTTTAGAGACACGGGGCCGGGTACGCCTGGTGCTATCAGGTACCTCAACCTCCTCGTCCGAACTTTGAGTCAGACTGCCACTGCTTTCTACAGGTTCGTATTCTGACCCGCTAGATTCGTCAGATGAGGGTTCCCATTCCTCATCCGACTGGGTCAGAATCCTGTAGGCCTCTTCAGGAGAATACCCCTTATTTGACATTTGGGCGACTAAATTTAGGGGGTATTCCCTGAGACTACCTAAGAAAAAAAAGCAAGCCTGTCTTACAAATGGGAGGCTAGCGAAGTACAGAAGCCGCTGCGATTGATAAAAAATATCAAAACTGGTGTGGGTGAACGCACGTGTGGGCGACCGATCAGGCCTGATCGGGCAAACACTGCGTTTGGGGTGGAAGGCGAACTAAGGTGACACTAATACTATTATAGATCTGATCGTGATCACTTCTGATCACTTACAGATACTATAAAAGTACAAATGCTGATTAGCGCTACGCTAATCAGCGAATCAGTGACTGCGGTGCGGTGGGCTGGGCGCTAATGCTAACTACCTACCGAAGGGGCCTAAACTAAACTAAGACTAAGGGTACGTTCACACGACGACAATTGTCGCGCGACAAAAAGTCGCACTATTGTCGCGCGACAATTTTTATAATGGGAGTCTATGGTGTCGCAGTGCGACATGCGACATGCTGCGACTGCGACACGAAAGTCGGAGAAAATCCATCCGGGATGGATTTTTGCGACTGTTGTAGTCGCAGTCGCAACATGTTGCATGTTGCACGTCGCGACACCACCATAGACTCCCATTATAAGAGCTAATCGTGCGACATTAATGTGACATCAATGTCGCGCTACAAATGTTGCAGTGTAGTGGTTCCCAAATTGTCGCGCGACTTTTTGTCGCGCGACAATTGTCGTCGTGTGAACGTAGCCTAACAGTCAAACCTAATGTATTGACAGGGGGTGATCAAGGGGTTAATTGGGGTGATGGGGGGGTGATCAGGGCCTAATATGTGGTGTTTGGTGCACTTACTTGGGATCTGTGCTCTGTGCTGGGTCCAACCGATGAAAAGGACCCAGCACATGGCACAGAGCCCTTATAAAACCCCTATATTTATAAATACAACTAACATTATACTTTTCCATAGGTGATTTTAAAAATCACCAGCCTGCCAGCGCTGATCATTGGCTGGCAGGCTGGTGACTCACTTCTCCTGTGTCCGGCGGTGCATTCCACCTGACGCATGGAGCGCGAAATCTCGCATCTCGCGAGATGACGTGCCCGCGCGTCCAGGAGGAATAAACCGACCGCCGCCAGGACTCAATCCTGCGTACGGCGGTCGGGACATGGTTAAAGGGCATCTGTCAGCAGTTTTGTCCCTATGACACTGGCTTACCTGTTACATGTGCGCTTGGCAGCTGAAGGCATCTGTGTTGTCCCATGTTCATATGTGCCCGCATTACTGAGAAAATGCTGTTTTAATTTATGCAAATTAACCTGTAGGAGCAACGGGGGCGTTACCATTACACCTAGAGGCTCTGGTTTCTTTGCAACTGCCTCTACCTGTTGCAAGGGACTGGCAGTGAAAATGTCATCACAACTGGCTATGTCGAAGTGCAGAGGACGCGGCAGTTACAGAGAGAGCGAAGGCTCTAGGAGTAATCATAACAACCCTGCTTGCATAGAGTAAAACATTTTTCTCAGCAATGAGGGCACATATCTGGACATAACTATTGTGAAGGGGGCACATATCTGGACATAAATACTGTGAGGGGAACATATCTGGACATAACTATTGTGAAGGGGGCACATATCTGGACATAAATATTGTGAGGAGTACGTATCTGAACATAACTATTGTTAAGGGGGAACATATCTGGACATAAATATTGTGAGGGGAACATATCTGGACATAACTATTGTTAAGGGGGCACATATCTGGACATAAATATTGTGAAGGGGCCACATCTGGACATAAATATTGTGAGGGGGGCACATATCTGGACATAACTATTGTTAAGGGGGCACATATCTGGACATAAATATTGTGAAGGGGGCACATATCTGGACATAAATATTGTGAAGGGGGCACATATCTGGACATAAATATTGTGAGGGGGGCACATATCTGGACATAACTACTGTGAAGGGGGCACATATCTGGACATAACTATTGTGAAGGGGGCATATATCTGGACATAACTACTGTGAGGGGCACATAGCTGGACATAACTACTGTGAGGGGCACATAGCTGGACATAACTATTGTGAGGGGCACATAGCTGGACATAACTACTGTGAGGGGCACATAGCTGGACAAAACTACTGTGAGGGGCACATAGCTGGACATAACTATTGTGAAGGGGGCACATATCTGGACATAACTATTGTGAAGGGGGCACATATCTGGACATAACTATTGTGAGGGGCACATATCTCAGGGGTATGGAAATTAAAAACAAACTATTTGTCGAAGGACTAACGCGGGGGCTCAATCTACTTGTCCTGAACTTATACTGTATGGGGGCGGGGGCCACAAGAAAACGTTATAATGTATGGGGGCCACAAGGAGACGTTATACTGTATGGGGCAGCCACAAGGAGACGTTATACTGTATGGGGCCGGGGGCCACAAGGAGACATTATACTGTATGGGGGCAGCCACAAGGAGATGTAATACTGTATGGGGGCAGCCACAAGGAGACGTTATACTGTATGGGGGCAGTCACAAGGAGACGTGATACTGTATGGGGGCAGGGGCCACAAGTAGATATTATACTGTATGGGGGCAGCCACAAGGAGACGTTATACTGTATGGGGCGGGGCCACAAGTAGATATTATACTGTATGGGGGCAGCCACAAGGAGACGTTATACTGTATGGGGACAGCCACAAGGAGACGTTATACTGTATGGGGGCAGCCACAAGGAGATGTTATACTGTATGGGGGTGGGGGCCACAAGGAGATGTTATACTGTATGGGGCGGGGGCCACAAGGAGATGTTATACTGTATGGGGGCGGGGCCACAAAGAGATGTTATACTGTATGGGGCGGGGGCCACAAGGAGACGTTATACTGTATGGGGGCAGCCACAAGGAGATGTTATACTGTATGGGGGCAGCCACAAGGAGACGTTATACTGTATGGGGCGGGGGCCACAAGTAGATATTATACTGTATGGGGGCAGCCACAAGGAGACGTTATACTGTATGGGGCGGGGCCACAAGTAGATATTATACTGTATGGGGGCAGCCACAAGGAGGCGTTTTACTGTATGGGGGCAGCCACAAGGAGACGTTATACTGTATGGGGCGGGGCCACAAGTAGATATTATACTGCATGGGGGCAGCCACAAGGAGACGTTATACTGTATGGGGGCAGCCACAAGGAGATGTTATACTGTATGGGGCGGGAGCCACAATGAGATGTTATACTGTATGGGGGCGGGGGCCACAAGGAGATGTTATACTGTATGGGGGCGGGGGCCACAAGGAGACGTTATACTGTATGGGGCAGCCACAAGGAGATGTTATACTGTATGGGGGCAGCCACAAGGAGATGTTATACTGTATGGGGGCAGCCACAAGGAGACGTTATACTGTATGGTGGCAGCCACAAGGAGATGTTATACTGTATGGGGGCAGCCACAAGGAGATGTTATACTGTATGGGGGCAGCCACAAGGAGACGTTATACTGTATGGTGGCAGCCATGCCATACTAGGGCAGTGAATACCTTTAATGTATAGTATAAATTAAAGGGATTCACTGCCCCATTATGGCATGTTCATTAAAGGGATTCACTGCCCCATTATGGCATGTTCATTAAAGGGATTCACTGCCCCAGTATAGCATGTACATTAAAGGGATTCACCGCCCCAGTATGGCATGTACATTAAAGGGATTCACTGCCCCAGTATGGCATGTACATTAAAAAGATTCACTGCCCCAGTATGACATGTACATTAAAGGGATTCACTGACCCAGTATGGCATGTACATTAAAGGGATTCACTGACCCAGTATGGCATGTACATTAAAGGGATTCACTGCCCCAGTATGGCATGTACTATATGTCATACTAGGGCAGTGAATCCCTTTAATGTTATGTACATGCCATAATGGGGCATTTCCCACCCCATACATGGAGGGTGAGTTCCTGGAACCTGGCAGCACAAAGAGGAAGGCAGGACTCCTAGTTTCAGCGCCAGGGAGAAGAAGCAGAGCTGCAGCCTGACAGGAGAGCATCCTCCACAGCTCACCCAGAGGAGTCACCACACACCCTGCAGGTACAACACACACTACCTGCTGGACTATCAGGACACGGGCTGACACCATGTGAGGAGACAGGAGCTCCCACTACTACTTCAGCCACTATCGCTGACTCTGCGCTTCTGCTGGGAGCTGGATGTCTTCTGTCCCGCGGTGCACTCCTCTGCTCCCGACTTCCGGCCTGCACAGCGCTGATCACAGTGCGGTAAGCAGTCCGAACGTGCTGCCGGGCCGTGCATCAGATGAAAACCCGCTGCCACCCTAGCCCTGCTACTTGCCCGCATGAGGGCTAAGCTACCTGCACAAACTACTTGCCCCGCGGCCGGAACTACATGTCCACACCCTTTTATCTGGACATAAATATTGTGAAGGGTTCACATATCTGGACATAACTATTGTGAGGGGGCACATATCTAGCATAGCTACTGTGAGTGGGCACATATTTGGGCATAACTACTGTAAAAAGGGCACATATCTGGGCATAACTTCTGTGAAAGGGCGCAAATCTGGGCATAACTACTGTAAAATGGGCACAAGCATAACTTCTGTGAAAGGGTGCAAATCTGGGCATAACTACTGTGAAGGGGGCACATCTGGGAATAGCTACTGTGAAGGGGGCACATCTGGGCATAGCTACTGTGAAGGGGGCATATCTGGGCATAGCTACTGTGAAGGGGCACAGTGTGGGGATAGCTACTGTGAAGGGGGCACATCTGGGTATAGCTACTGTGAAGGGGGAACATCTGGGCATAGCTACTGTGAAGGGGGCACATTGTGGGCATAGCTACTGTGAAGGGGGAACATCTGGGCATAGCTACTGTGAAGGAGGCACAGTGTGGGCATAGCTACTGTGAAGGGGGCACAGTGTGGGCATAGCTACTGTGAAGGGGGCACAGTGTGGGCATAGCTACTGTGAAGGAGGCACATGTGCATAGCTACTGTGAAGGGGGCACAGTGTGGGCATAGCTACTGTGAAGGGGGCACAGTGTGGGCATAGCTACTGTGAAGGGTGCACAGTGTGGGCATAGCTACTGTGAAGGGGGCACATATGTGCATAGCTACTGTGAAGGGAGCACAGTGTGGGCATAGCTACTGTGAAGGAGGCACATATGTGCATAGCTACTGTGAAGGGTGCACAGTGTGGGCATAGCTACTGTGAAGGAGGCACAGTTTGGGCATAGCTACTGTGAAGGGTGCACAGTGTGGGCATAGCTACTGTGAAGGGGGCACATATGTGCATAGCTACTGTGAAGGGGGCACAGTGTGGGCATAGCTACTGTGAAGGAGGCACATATGTGCATAGCTACTGTGAAGGGAGCACAGTGTGGGCATAGCTACTGTGAAGGAGGCACATATGTGCATAGCTACTGTGAAGGGGGCACAGTGTGGGCATAGCTACTGTGAAGGAGGCACATATGTGCATAGCTACTGTGAAGGGGGCACAGTGTGGGCATAGCTACTGTGAAGGAGGCACATATGTGCATAGCTACTGTGAAGGGAGCACAGTGTGGGCATAGCTACTGTGAAGGAGGCACAGTGTGGGCATAGCTACTGTGAAGGGGGCACAGTGTGGGCATAGCTACTGTGAAGGAGGCACAGTGTCGGCATAGGTACTGTGAAGGGGGCACAGTGTGGGCATAGCTACTGTGAAGGGGGCACAGTGTGGGCATAGCTACTGTGAAGGAGGCTCATATGTGCATAGCTACTGTGAAGGAGGCACATATGTGCATAGCTACTGTGAAGGGGGCACAGTGTGGGCATAGCTACTGTGAAGGGGGCACAGTTTGGGCATTACTACTATGTGCAGGTACAAAGGGGGAATAATTACTATGTGGGGGCATTAAGGGGACTGGTTGTGTATAGTTATGCTTTGGGCAGAGTCGTGACCTAGTATAAAAAATATATATATACTTACTGTAAACATATTGATCCATATTCACAAAATGTCTTTTATTGCACATATATATTTATACGTATATATTTATATTTGTATGTGTGGTTTGGGGGGGGGATACATTCCTTGCACAGGGGCTTTCTGCTGTCTGTGTCCACCCCTGGTTGGTAGCACATCAGAGCCAGGGCATTACCCCGCTGATATCTCGTACTTGACAGAGTTTAACTCCTACCAGACTGTGGGAGGGAAGATGCCATTCATAGAAGTTGAAAAACATTACACTGCCAGTATCTGGCTATGGGCAAAGCAAACGACACACCCCAAAAGTCCTCTTCTAAAAATAAGACAAAGTAATGGATTATAACTGCCTGGTAAGTTGTGGCCCAACTGCTCAGTGGATGTTAACAAAGGAATTGTATGGAAGGGACTTGTTATAGCGCCTCAATATAGAACCTCCCTACAGCAACTCCATTCTAGTCAGTTCAGTAGTCACCAGCTAGAACGGAGGTGCTGTAAGGCAGACCTTCCTATAATAACTACCATGTGCCCAGGAATGATGGACCTCCCTGTAGCAACTACCACATGGCCAGAAATTATGAACCTCTCCACACCAACTCTGTTCTAGTCATTTCACTACTGTACCAGCTAGAATGGATTTGCTGTATGGAGGACCTCCCTGTAGCAACTGGCACCTGCATAGAATTCACAAACTTCCCTGCAGCAACTCCATTCTGGTCATTTCAGTAGTGAGCCAGTCTTGAATTGACAGTTCTTCTGAGCCTCCACGATGCAGACTATTCTGATATTGGGACATATATTTAATGTTAATTCTGTGCATGGAATTAACTATTAATGTAATTGTGTTCCCCATTTAGTTATCAGCGGATCGGAAAAGGCGACAGAAAAATACCGTCCTCGCCCTACACTTCCTGATGTGCTTGACATCACAGCGCCTGAGCCGCCACTTCTAGAGGAGCTACGGAACATCAATGCTTCCCTCATAGTGATATCTGTGGCCGGCTCCATCACCATCATGTTGATCGCTGGCATATGGTAGGTAGCATTTATAAGATACTCTGTGGAGCAGGCCTATTATTTCAGATTAATATTACACATATTTACAAAGTGTAAACTTAATCCATGCAGTCACCAGATGCTCCAGATTTATCACAATATTGAACGCTTCATAATAAATTTAGCGCATATTACAAGGCCAGACATGTTATAATGTCAGCAGACTGATAAGCAGCTAATGTAAGAAAAACATTGGAGGATCTGTGCACACATTTCACTCAGAGATGACATTTAAGTAGCAAATATCAAATAACTGATTTTCTTTTTTCAGCATCTGCATGTTCTGGAGGAGGACATAGTTCTGCTCTCTTGCGTCCTTAGCGATTATTTTCTACAGGAAGCGATTTTACGAATAATGACTGGTTCTATCCAGACCATGTGGCTTCTACTGCTCGTAACATCTGTCTTCATCGGACAATCTCTCTGTTGCATACCATGCGACTCCGGAGGGAAAATGGCTATGGATAAATTCAACAACTTTATCAAAAGACAAGTCGATGACATTGACTCCATAGAAGCTTATGTCAACATCAAGCGGTTTGCCAAAGCCGCAGAGAAAAAGTCCTGGACTACCTTGAGGATGAAGTCGGCATACTGGGTAATTGTATTATTACTGTTATTCCTATTTTATGTAATCTCTAGAGCCTTTTCTTCCCTTTCCCTTTTTTCCTAAAAAATAAAAAAAAATACGAAAAATCTTGACTGCATCATTTCATTTCCCATTCCTTACCTGCCTCTATATCAGATAAGAACTACAGAGACTATATCGGAGATAGACCAGGAGGACGGAGTCTCTTTTTGTAATTCTTGACACCAGCGCCAGCTTCAAGATCTATAGTCATATAACTTATGGTTTTACTGAGCGCAAGCATGTCTTTATTAGAAAACCTCTCTAAGGGCTCATGGACATCAACGTATTTTTTGTCCGTGTCGGTTCCGTTTTTTTTGCGGCCGTTATGCAGAACTATTTATTTCAATGGGCCCGCAAAAAAAAACGAAATGACTCAGTGTGTAACCAGTATCTGAATGTCCGCAAGTCCTTTCCACAAGGAAATGCATTGTTACAATGGATTCACAAAAAATAAGGATGTCTCATGGGTGTCATCCGTTTTCCTTGTGGATCCGTGCTTTGCAGCTAGCAAAATATATAAGCTCGTGTGCATGAGCCCTAAATCCAGATGACTAACTTCAAGCTCCTGGGCTTCAATGTAAAATACTTAACAGGTCCTTGAACTATCATGTATGGTGTACAGCATTGGTCTACTCATATAGGACATGTGGACCTTTTGGAACCTCTCAGATTAAAGGGCCTAGGGTGTGACCTTTGCTGGAGTAAAAAGGTGGAGCCCCCCATCTTCTGTCTAACCTTTCAGATTGGCTGATACTACCCTGTATGAACCATGCACAGCTCCTGGGCCCATTACGTACCCTCTCTTCTAAGTTCTTTGGCATGAGTTTTTATAAACACTACTATGTGACGGGCACTACTTACTTGGAGGTTACTTTGTGCCATGGGTTTGCTATCTCACCATATTTCACTCTTGCTCTGGCCTGTCCTTCTGGTACTGCCATCTTCTCCTTCCCTCCTCCTACTTCTGGAGGACTAGAGATCCTCTTTGGCAGCTGCTTCATCCTCCAACTGCTTGCTAATTCAGATGCCAGCAAAGGGGCAGCAAAATCAAAAATTGTTTGAGCAGGAGGAGCCCGCTGCACTTGGGGAATAGGTGGCCCTCCATTCAGTACATTCTACGGACCTGCTGGATCTGATAACTACATGG
Organism: Bufotes viridis; assembly: GCA_033119425.1. NCBI lineage: Eukaryota > Metazoa > Chordata > Amphibia > Anura > Bufonidae > Bufotes > Bufotes viridis. Next base: position 351,694,994 of record CM065591.1, on the reverse strand, counting down.
GAAAGAGAAGGAGAAGGGAGGATATCACTGAGCGCTGGGTTGCCTGGCATCCCCTGCAAGGCATAGAATAAAACAGTGGTGGGCTGGATACAGCAGAGGCAGGCTAGAAAGTCCACTAGCAGCAGTCGAGGCCTGTAATAAATGGTCTAAAATGGCAGAAATGGCCACACTGTATACAGTTCTTCTAGTACCAGTCATATCGCATATTTACTGACACTTGTCATGTATATGCAGCTATAGCATTTGTCATATCACCATACTTATCCATCCGTGTATGGTCTGGGACAGCCCAAATTTGCCAGGACGTCAGTGACAGTCCAGTCAAATTTTAGGACAGTTGGCAACTATATATCATGCATCGCTACAGTTATAGTCCTAGTATCAGTCATATCCCATATATACAGGGTTATGGCTATGTGTACTTTTGGAAGCATTTTTTTGTATTGTATTGTACTCATTTTGAGCTAAAAATTATTTTTTCAATTGGTCTTTATTAAAAATGATGAGCCGTTTTCCCTGCATAGCTTTGAGTTCTACTACCAGCAGGATCTTTACTTACTCTCTGCTCCGTCAGGCAGGGAGTTGACAGGCTCCTTATCTCTGATCTCTGACCCTATAAACAATAATAAAGACTGATTAAAAAAATGATTTTTTTGCCCAAAATGAGTAAAATGCAATAAAATTTGTCCCCCGAAGGTGTACATAGCCTTGAATTATCAGTCTTATGCAGTATCTAGGGTACATAGAGAAGCATCTGTCATAACATATTGTAGATATACAGTATATATAGCTATATATTGTACTAAAGCTCTACATACAGTCTGCAGCCAAAGAGAAATACAGCAACACTCTGGATTTACACACATGGTGGATGCCAGCATAAAAAACTTTGATCTAGGGTCACTTATGTAATGACCCAGAGTGCTGTTACCACTCTTTTGCACCTTGTTGTTACCTCCTATGAGCTGAGCGTGTGTCATCTAATACATTTGTATCATGTCATTCTCCCTGTGTATATTTATTCCTATGCAAATGTTATGTTAACATGTAATGTGCCTGGTTTACCAGCAGGTGGCAGCATATCTGTGCAGAGATAATTTCCCCGGAGAGGAACTTCTAGTTCCATTCCAGCCCTCTTTACAGAGGGAGGACTTTAGTTAGTGAAGCAGTCTAGCCTACCTCCTCCTGGGGAAAGGTTGTGTGTTGGCTAGCAGAGCACTGCTTGCTCTGCTAGGCCCTGCCTGTGAAGTGCTACATGGTTGCTTGTCCTCTCCTGGGCTTCCATTGCCTTCATCCAAGCTGAAGCTAGAGCTTGAGGTACTCAAAGCCAGGACAAGAAGTTCCTAGGATTGCAGATAAATAAAAAGGTTAGCTTTAGTATGTCTCTTACGAAGTTCCAGCAGAAGAGGAGAAGTGCCTATTTACTCCAGCTAGCATATCAGAGCTGAGAGAGCCGCAGATATAGCAGAGCTGAGATTGTTGCTGAAGTGTTTGCCTGCCAGAATAAGCCAATACCTGCTGATGACCAAGATACCATTTGGTAAATGTTTGGATTAGGGGCGTGGCCTGACTGGGGATGTGAGCAGACGTGCAGTGCTGAGCTCCCGGCTGAATATCCTGTAATCCATTCTTCCCCCTGTCCATCTGGGGCTATAAAGGCTCACCGAAACGACCAAGGGCTTCCCTAGGGATCCCGCTTCTGTACCGCTCCGCTATGCGCCGTCAAAAAGCCAAAGAGAAGGAAGGAAAGGTCGGTGAAAGCGCTACATTAGCCAGGCAAGATGGCGCCGGGCAGCCAGTGAAGCTGTTGGATGTGGCAGCGCGGCTGGAAAAGTTTGCTCACACCACTGAGTCGGTTTATCCTGCGCCGGCCCTGAGTACATGCTCTGCTGAGGTTAAGCGGAATTCTCCTGTGCCTCCGTCGCAAACCGACAGCATTTCAGAGGACTCTGAGGTCAGTGATCTTAATGGCAAGATGGCCGCCGCAGCTCTTGAGCCTACTATTAAAGATGTCTTTTCAGCGGTGTTACAATGCAATACTGCAATCACTGCGCTCACTACCAATGTGGGTGGCCTGAAAGAAGACATAGGGCTACTGAGGCAAGACATGAGGCAAGTCAAAGAGCGTATGACTGTAATGGAGGGCCGCATAAGTGAGTTGGAAGACCAAATGCCGCCAGTTAAAAGTGACATGCAGCGGGTGATTCATAATGTCACCATGCTTATCTCTAAAACTGATGACCTGGAAAACAGGCTGCAGTGAAATAATGTGCGCATGATTGGTGTGCCAGAACGTGCCGAAGGTACAGATGCCGTTACATTTGTGGAAAAGTGGCTGACAGACAAAATAGGAAAAGAAAAGCTGTCTACTTTGTTCGCTGTGGAACGGGCGCACAGGGAGCAGTTTCGCCCACCACCACCAGGGGCACCACCGCGCCCTTTACTGCTTAGAGTCCTCCATTTTCTGGATTGGGACGCCATTTTGAGAGGAGCAAGAGACTGCACCGATCTAACTATTGATGGGAACCAGATCTCTTTGTTTCCCGATTTCTCACCTGACGTCCAAAAGAAGCGTGCACGTTTTATTGATGTTAAATGCAGACTGCGACTGTTACAACTTCCATATTTTATGTTATATCCTGCGAAGCTGCGAGTAGTGGCGAAAGATAAAACGCAGTTGTTTGAGGATCCGGGTGTGGCGTGTCAGTGGCTGGACTCCACTGAGGCTGAGCTAAAGGAGGGCACTTGATCTGCTGTTTGCCACAAGCTATTGTGCTGTCACCATTTACCGTTTGTCTATATGGACAGTTGATAAATGCGGGGTCCCATTGTTGTTTAGACTCCTGCTAATGATAATGTGGGGGCAGGCTGAGTGTTTGAGTCTCTGATCTGCTCAATACCAGAGACAGCTTTTATTAGCATTTGCACTATGTCCTTTTTCTTACTTAGGACTGTTTTACTGTAAGGGGGAGGTCAGATATATGCTGGCATAGCCGGGATGATATGCCACTTGTTAGCTCTTACTTGACATTCCCCTATTTGCTTGTATTCCCCAAGTTCAGGAAATTATTTTCCCCAGGGTTTCACATGTATGTGGAATGTCTTTATTTGTTATGTATGGGTTGGGAAGGGGGAGGGGGGGAGGGTGAGACCTTATTGACTAGACAGCAGAGGTTATATGTGCATGACCAGGGCGAGGCTGCCTGCAGACCTGTACTGTTATGGTTTAAAAGCATAAATGGGTACCCTTAGAATAATTGCCTGGAATGTGAGGGGGCTAAACCAACCTGCTAAGCGCAATGCCATCTTTTATGCCCTACAAACATATCAGCCGGCAATTCTGTGCCTCTCAGAAACTCATTTAACCTCTGAGAGAACACATCTTATTCATAAGGCCTGGGTGGCACAGAAGTTTCACTCTTCTTATTCCACACAATCAAGGGGGGTGAGCGTGTTGGTGCATAGAAATCTCCCCTTTATATCCAGGGAGGTACATGTGGATGGAGAAGGTCGGTTTGTATGTATTGACTGCTCTGTGTTTCATTATCGAATGATACTAGTGGCTGTTTATATACCTCCCCCATATTCCTGTGAAGTTCTCAAAAAAGTACTATCCTTTACTTCCAAATTTCCAGATCTGCCAGTTCTCATAATTGGTGACTTTAACATGTTTTTGGACAAATCCCTAGATAAATTCCAATCTGATAGTGAGGCCTCTGGCCCGTCTTTCTCCTCATTAGCCAAGCTGCTCTCTGAAGTTGATTTGTATGATTTATGGAGGTCCAGAAATCCTGGTGTGAAGCAGTATTCCTGCTACTCGTCATCACATAACTCGCTATCTAGGATAGATCTCGCTGTGGGATCTAAGGGAGTGTTAGATAAGGTCCAGGATGTTGGATACTTACCCCGCAGCATCTCTGACCACTCCCGTTATTGGTAGTAATGCAGTTAGGGAGAGAGTTATTGGGTCTGAGACAATCGTGGTGACTGAACCCTTTTTGGATCCAGTTAGTTGATACTGGCACTGTGGTATCCACCACTTTGAAAGATTTTTTCACCAATAATGAGGGTTCAGCCAGCCACTCCATTGTATGGGACACAATGAAAGCTTATATTAGGGGGATATACATTAAACGGATTAGTTCCCAAAAAACCAGAAGCAGGACATTCATGGTAGACCTGTTGGATAGAGTTCAGACTATGGAAGCTAAATATATCTCTGATCCCTCCCTGGAAAATTCCTCGCACTGGACGGAGGCGCAAAATCTACTGAAGGAGCATTTGATTAGTAGAGCTGAGGACAAACAATTTTTAAGACTCAACATTATTTTATGGAAGGGGAACGTACGGGTCACCTACTAGCTACTATTATCAAAACCCAATCGGGCCCATCTTGTTTATTGGGAATCACTAATAAGATGGGAGTACAGGTGTCAGGAGATGATAACATAATGAATGTGTTCCATGAGCACTATGCGGATGTCTATAAATCCAGACTAGGGATTAACTGTAGAGACAGAGACCAATAACTGCAGAATATCCAGATGCCCAGCCTGTCTGATGATCAGAAGTTAATACTTGATGGGGACATTCAATTGGAAGAGATGGTCTTGGCGGTGCAGTCACTTCCTAGTGGAAAGGCACCTGGGGAGATGGTTTGCCTGGGGAATTCTATAGGAAACATCAAGAAGTTTTGCTCCCACATCTCCTCCAGGTGTTTAATGAATCCTATAGGACAGGTATTTTACCTAGTTCTATGAGGGAAGCAGTGGTGGTGGTGATCCCCAAACCAGATAAGGATCCCAATATGGTAGATTCATATAGACCCATCTCACTCTTAACAGTAGATATAAAAGTGTTGGCCAAGGTACTTGCTAATAGACGGTTGAATGTTATCTCCCACATCATACATGAAGACCAGTGCGGGTTTATGCCAGGAAAGTCCACGTCATTAAACCTTAGGCGTCTGTTCCTCAATATTCAGATGAAGAGAACAGAATGGGAGGTGGGATGCCCTGCAGTGGTCTCTTTAGACTCTGCGAAGGCCTTTGACAGCGTTGAGTGGGAATACTTATGGGCGGTTATGGCGAAACTAGGATTCGGCCCTGGATATATTAAGTGGGTACAATTGCTATATAGTGAACCGAGAGCTAGGCTGTGAATAAATGGTAAGCTATCCCCAATGATGACGCTGGAGAGAGGTACCAGGCAGGGATGCCCTTTATCGCCCCTGCTGTTTGCCATTGCTATTGAGCCCCTGGCGTGTATTCTGCGCTGTACGCCACTGATTCGGGGTCTGGGAAGGGGGACGGTGGAAGTAAGAGTATCGCTATATGCAGATGATATGTTATTGTATGTGGGTGATTTGGCATCATCAATAGATCCCATTATATCGCTAATCTCAGACTTTGGACAACAGTCTGGTCTATTGATCAATTGGACTAAGTCTGTTATTCTTCCGCTGTCCCCTCTTCCAGAATCTCTTTGTCTTGAGCATGTTAATCTAAAACTGGTCTCCTCCTTTAAATATCTTGGAGTTACTATTTCAGTTCAGCCCCGATCTTATGTAGCGAACAACCTAGTACCATTACTGGATAGATTTACACAGAAAGCGGTCACCTGGCATAAGCTTCCATTGTCAATGATAGGTAGAGGTAATCTTCTCAAGATGGTATGGATGCCGCAATTGCTTTACATCTTACATAACTCGCCTTTGTGGATTCCCATGCATTATTATTATAAGATACAGAGAATATTTAGGTCCTTATTGTGGAAAAATAAACATAGTAGAATTCGATATGAAACATTACAGCGTGGTAAGGAAGCGGGGGGCCTGGCATTACCTAACCCTCTCATGTACTTCTTAGCAGCTCAGTTGCAACACTTCAAGGGCTGGGGGTCCCTGAGAGAGATGGGAAGATGTGGAGCATTGGTGCAGTGGGCGGCGCGGGTATGCCAGCCTATTTCAATTATGGAAAATAATCTACCTGATTCTTTTAAATCCCTCCCGGTGGTAGGATTAATGAGGAAGGTCTGGGGGAAAGTTAGGGAAATTCTGGGTGTTCAGGACTTATTGGACCTGTCTCCTGCTTGGAATAACTCTCATTTAATAGAATTGTCCAAACTGCGGAGATTTACTGATTGGGAGCGTAAAGGATTGTGGAATTTAGGCCAACTATACTCGCAAGGTATCCTAAAACAATTTGCTCAACTCTGCACTGAATATGGTCTTGAGTCTACCCACTTCTATAAATACTTCCAGTTAAGACATGCTATTAGCTCGCAGGATAAAGTGCGCCCCCTACAATTTGGCTCACATCTCATACTTAAAAAACGGATAGAACCAGGTCCTGTAAAAGGAGCTATTTCGGAGGTCTATAATGTTTTGCAATATGAACAGCTGAAAAAATATCTGCTCACTGTTAAGTCGAAGTGGGAGAAGGATGTGGGTCCCATCTCAGATAGCCAATGGGAGGAAGTCCTCGCACAGATTCCTATCCTAACCCTTAGTGAAGCGGCTAAATTGTCCCAACTCTATATGATACATAGGGTATATAGAACTCCAATATTCTTATGGAAGGTGGGATATAGATCTGACTCGAAGTGTCCGAAATGTGGGGAAGAAGGAGCTGGGTTGTTCCATATGATGTGGAGTTGCAGTGCGCTACAGGGCTATTGGACAGACATAATTGCTTTATTAAACAAAATTTATAGCGCTACTTATAAACTGGACCCTAGGTTTTGCTTGCTTGGTATGTTGGACTCAGATAATTTGCCACCAACTGCTATAATTGGCATTAACAGGATCCTGTATCAGGCGCGCAAAACTCTAGCTGCTAAATGGATACAGCCGCTTCCCCCAAGCATATCGGAATTCATTGACAGAATGAATACAGTTATAAGATTGGAAAGAGGAGTATACATGAAGCGCAATTGCATATCTAAATTTGACGCCGTTTGGGGTCCCTGGATCGACAGATCTGGAGTCTGTAGTACCGTATTTTTCGCCCTATAAGACGCACCGGCCTATAAGACGCACCTGGGTTTTTGAGGAGAAAAATAAGAAAAAAAATATTTTTAACCAAAAGGTGTGCTTTTGAAGTAATGGTGGTCTGTGCATGACAGTATTATGGGGGGGATCTGTGGATGGCACTGTTATGTGGGGAGATGTGGATGGCACTGTTATGGGGGATATGTGGATGGCACTGTTATGTGGGGGAGATGTGGATGGCACTGTTATGGGGGATCTGTGGATGACACTGTGATGGGGGATCTGTGGATGACACTGTGATGGGGGATCTGTGGATGACACTGTGATGGGGGATCTGTGGATGACACTGTGATGGGGATCTGTGGATAGCACTGTGATGGGGGATCTGTGGATAGCACTGTGATGGTGGCATTTATGAATGACACTGTAATGGATTGGATCTGTGGATGACACATATATAGCATCTTATGCTATATGTGTCATCCACAGATCACCCCAATTACAGTGTCATCCACAGGTGCCCCCATTACATTGCCATCCAAAGATGCCCCCTTTTCTAAAACATCTGGCCCATAGTGACTGCTTAGGGGGCGGAGCCTGGCAACACGTGGCGGGCGGTCCGCTAACAGCGTGACTGCTTTCATAACATTTATAGTCTTTAATCATGTCCCTTATTCCCATAGGCCCAGTACAGTAGCGCTCTGCTAACCTGCTATACCGATCCTCTAGCAGGCAGAGCGGTGCGGCGGCAGGCTGCTGTGTAACGTCCTCACTGACGTCATCTGCCTGCTCCTCCTGCTTCATTCATAAAGTGAAAGGAGCAGGCAGATGACGTCAGTGAGGACGTTACACAGCACCGCTCTGCCTGCTAGAGGATCGGTATAGCAAGTTAGCAGAGCGCTACTGTATTGGGTTTATAGGGAATAAGGGGACATGATTAAAGACTATAAATGTTATGAAAGCAGTCACGCTGTGAGCGGCGGGCCGCCCGCCACGTGTTGCCAGGCTCTGCCCCCTCCTCCTTTCATGCTGATACATCGCAGGCTGTGCGATGTATCGGCTTTAGCTATAGGAAAATGGTAGTATTCACCCTATAAGACGCACTGCCATTTCCCCCCCACTTTTTGGGGAAAAAAGTGCGTCTTATATATGGCGAAAAATACGGTACATGGTTAAGTTTGCAAAGTAGTTTGAGGGTTCTCTCAGGTTAACCTGGGTGGAGCTGCTTGTATTTATCTAAGCCCAATGGGTTGAAGATCTATTTTGTGCAGGTGATGTTATGGTCTGCTACTAATCCAAGGATGTCTTATACAGGCTCTTGCTTCCATACCCAAGATAAGGTCTCACAGTGGGTGGGTGGGGGGGGGTTGGGGAGTTTTGTTGTCGGGTTCCTTGTTGTAGGGATCCTGTTTTTGGATTATCCCGTTTTGTAAAATGTATATCTTTGCATTATATTGAACATATTCTATGAGACAAGTATTTTGTACAATGATACTGTTTTTTTTTGCAAAATAATAATAAAAATATATCTGATTTAAAAAAAAAAATGTTTGGATTACCATTTTATGCCAAGTCAAGTTGTGTTCTACGTTGATACAAAGTCTGGACTCCGTTTATTCTACTTATTGATCACCCAAGTTCAACAGCCCCCTTTTGCACTTGCTTCGGACTACACCACGTCTGAGATCCAAGGATTTCCAGGTAGGAGCACCATGACACATGCATACAACATCCTTAAAGAGCGTAGGGCACTCTACACCACTCCGGCACTCCTACATCTGGGTACCAACACTACAATCTACAAAGGGGAATCCATATCCTTGTTGCTTAAAGGGAATCTGTCACCAGCATATTAGCTAAAAAAAAAAAATCATAAATCCATGTGTAATAAATTACCTTCTTTCCATATGTGTTCTTGTTTTATTTGTGTGCCTTGTCATTTCTTCAAAAAAACGCTTTTTCCGATATGCAAATTAAGCTGTAAGGAGTAGTGTTGAGCGAACAGTTCGAGCGTAGTTCGGGTTCGTACTGAATTTTGGGGTGTCCGGGACACGGACCCGAACCCGGACATTTTCAAAAAAGTTTGGGTTCGTTGTTCGGCGATAACCTCCCGCTTTCTGAAGGGCTGCACAGCAGGCAATCAGCTAGCGTTTTACTTCTTGCCCTTAGAGCCCATCACAGCCATGCCTACTAATGGCATGGCTGCGATTGGCCAAGTGCAGCATGTGACCCAGCCTCTATTTAAGCTGGAGTCACGTAGCGCCGCACGTCACACTGCTCTGATTAGTGTAGGGAGAGGACGCAGCTTCTGTGAGGGCGAGATTAGGCAGGGAAAAGTCAGCAACAGCACCTAATGAACGGATCGATCTACAGCTGTGAATGATTGAACTTCTGCTAGTTACTTGCTCACTGGTTTTTAGGCTGCACAGAGCGTTTTTCTGTCACTTATTTTCTGGGGTGATCGGCGGCCATTTTGTGACTTGTGGTGCACCAAAACAAGCTGCCACCAAGTCCATCAATCCATCAATACTAGTTTATTTTTGCTATATCCTACATCAGGGGCTTGGCTGTGCTAATTGTCACCCCTAGAAACTCAGGATAGCAATTTCTATATTTTATTAAGGGGTTAAATACAATTATATTTTGTTCTGGGGTGAAATTCAATTGCCAAAATAGCAATACCCTGAATCTGGTGTCCAAGCTGTTGCAGGCCAAGATTCCTAGTGTCCGCCAAAACATATATTTTGTTCTGGGGTGAAATTCAATTGCCAAAATAGCAATACCATAAATCAGTGGTTTCAGCTGTGGCTGGCAAAGTATAATAGTGTCCGCCAAAACATATATTTTGTTCTGGGGTGAAATTCAATTGCCAAAATAGCAATACCCTGAATCTGGTGTCCCAGCTGTTGCAGGCCATGAATCATAGTGTCCGCCAAAACATATATTTTGTTCTGGGGTGAAATTCAATTGCCAAAATAGCAATACCCTGAATCTGGTGTCCCAGTTGTTGTGGGCCAAGATTCATAGTGTCTGCAAAAACATATATTTTGTTCTGGGGTGAAATTCAATTGCCAAAATAGCAATACCCTGAATCTGGTGTCCCAGCTGTTGCAGGCCAAGATTCATAGTGTCCACCAAAACATATATTTTGTTCTGGGGTGAAATTCAATTGCCAAAATAGCAATACCATAAATCAGTGGTTTTAGCTGTGGCTGGCAAAGTATAATAGTGTCCGCCAAAACATATATTTTGTTCTGGGGTGAAATTCAATTGCCAAAATAGCAATACCCTGAATCTGGTGTCCCAGCTGTTGCAGGCCAAGATTCATAGTGTCCGCCAAAACATATATTTTGTTCTGGGGTGAAATTCAATTGCCAAAATAGCAATACCCTGAATCTGGTGTCCCAGCTGTTGCAGACCAAGATTTATAGTGTCCGCCAAAACATATATTTTGTTCTGGGGTGAAATTCAATTGCCAAAATAGCAATACCCTGAATCTGGTGTCCCAGCTGTTGTGGGCCAAGATTCATAGTGTCTGCAAAAACATATATTTTGTTCTGGGGTGAAATTCAATTGCCAAAATAGCAATACCCTGAATCCGGTGTCCCAGCTGTTGCAGGCCATGAATCATAGTGTCCGCCAAAACATATATTTTGTTCTGGGGTGAAATTCAATTGCCAAAATAGCAATACAATAAATCAGTGGTTTAAGCTGTGGCTGGCAAAGTATAATAGTGTCCGCCAAAACATAAATTTTGTTCTAGGTGAAATTCAATTGCCAAAATAGCAATACCATAAATCAGTGGTTTCAGCTGTGGCTGGCAAAGTATAATAGTGTCCGCCAAAACATATATTTTGTTCTGGGGTGAAATTCAATTGCCAAAATAGCAATACCCTGAATCTGGTGTCCCAGCTGTTGTGGGCCAAGATTCATAGTGTCTGCCAAAACATATATTTTGTTCTGGGGTGAAATTCAATTGCCAAAATAGCAATACCCTGAATCTGGTGTCCCAGCTGTTGCAGGCCAAGATTCATAGTGTCCACCAAAACATATATTTTGTTCTGGGGTGAAATTCAATTGCCAAAATAGCAATACCATAAATCAGTGGTTTTAGCTGTGGCTGGCAAAGTATAATAGTGTCCGCCAAAACATATATTTTGTTCTGGGGTGAAATTCAATTGCCAAAATAGCAATACCCTGAATCTGGTGTCCCAGCTGTTGCAGGCCAAGATTCATAGTGTCCGCAAAAACATATATTTTGTTCTGGGGTGAAATTCAATTGCCAAAATAGCAATACCCTGAATCCGGTGTCCCAGCTGTTGCAGGCCATGAATCATAGTGTCCGCCAAAACATATATTTTGTTCTGGGGTGAAATTCAATTGCCAAAATAGCAATACAATAAATCAGTGGTTTAAGCTATGGCTGGCAAAGTATAATAGTGTCCGCCAAAACATAAATTTTGTTCTAGGTTAAATTCAATTGCCAAAATAGCAATACCATAAATCAGTGGTTTCAGCTGTGGCTGGCAAAGTATAATAGTGTCCGCCAAAACATATATTTTGTTCTGGGGTGAAATTCAATTGCCAAAATAGCAATACCCTGAATCTGGTGTCCCAGCTGTTGTGGGCCAAGATTCATAGTGTCTGCAAAAACATATATTTTGTTCTGGGGTGAAATTCAATTGCCAAAATAGCAATACCCTGAATCTGGTGTCCCAGCTGTTGCAGGCAAAGTTTAATAGTGTCCGCCAAAACATATATTTTGTTCTGGTGTGAAATTCAATTGCCAAAATAGCAATACCCTGAATCTGGTGTCCCAGCTGTTGCAGGCCAAGTTTCATAGTGTCCGCCAAAACATATATTTTGTTCTGGGGTGAAATTCAATTGCCAAAATAGCAATACCATAAATCAGTGGTTTTAGCTGTGGCTGGCAAAGTATAATAGTGTCCGCCAAAACATATATTTTGTTCTGGGGTGAAATTCAATTGCCAAAATAGCAATACCCTGAATCTGGTGTCCCAGCTGTTGCAGGCCAAGATTCATAGTGTCCGCCAAAACATATATTTTGTTCTGGGGTGAAATTCAATTGCCAAAATAGCAATACCCTGAATCTGGTGTCCCAGCTGTTGCAGACCAAGATTTATAGTGTCCGCCAAAACATATATTTTGTTCTGGGGTGAAATTCAATTGCCAAAATAGCAATATCATAAATCAGTGGTTTCAGCTGTGGCTGGCAAAGTATAATAGTGTCCGCCAAAACATATATTTTGTTCTGGTGTGAAATTCAATTGCCAAAATAGCAATACCCTGAATCTGGTGTCCCAGCTGTTGCAGGCCAAGATTCATAGTGTCCGCAAAAACATATATTTTGTTCTGGGGTGAAATTCAATTGCCAAAATAGCAATACCCTTAATCTGGTGTCCCAGCTGTTGCAGGCCAAGTTTCATAGTGTCCGCCAAAACATATATTTTGTTCTGGGGTGAAATTCAATTGCCAAAATAGCAATACCATAAATCAGTGGTTTCAGCTGTGGCTGGCAAAGTATAATAGTGTCCGCCAAAACATATATTTTGTTCTGGTGTGAAATTCAATTGCCAAAATAGCAATACCCTGAATCTGGTGTCCCAGCTGTTGCAGGCCAAGATTCATAGTGTCCGCAAAAACATATATTTTGTTCTGGGGTGAAATTCAATTGCCAAAATAGCAATACCCTTAATCTGGTGTCCCAGCTGTTGCAGGCCAAGTTTCATAGTGTCCGCCAAAACATATATTTTGTTCTGGGGTGAAATTCAATTGCCAAAATAGCAATACCATAAATCAGTGGTTTCAGCTGTGGCTGGCAAAGTATAATAGTGTCTGCCAAAACATATATTTTGTTCTGGGGTGAAATTCAATTGCCAAAATAGCAATACCATAAATCAGTGGTTTCAGCTGTGGCTGGCAAAGTATAATAGTGTCCGCAAAAACATATATTTTGTTCTGGGGTGAAATTCAATTGCCAAAATAGCAATACCCTGAATCTGGTGTCCCAGCTGTTGCAGGCCAAGATTCATAGTGTCCGCCAAAACATATATTTTGTTCTGGGGGGAAATTCAATTGCCAAAATAGCAATACCATAAATCAGTGGTTTCAGCTGTGGCTGGCAAAGTATAATAGTGTCCGCCAAAACATATATTTTGTTCTGGGGTGAAATTCAATTGCCAAAATTGCAATACCCTGAATCTGGTGATCCCAGCTGTTGCAGGCCAAGATTCATAGTGTCCGCCAAAACATATATTTTGTTCTGGGGTGAAATTCAATTGCCAAAATAGTAATACCATAAATCAGTGGTTTCAGCTGTGACTGGCAAAGTATAATAGTGTCTGCCAAAACATATATTTTGTTCTGGGGTGAAATTCAATTGCCAAAATAGCAATACCATAAATCAGTGGTTTCAGCTGTGGCCGGCAAAGTATAATAGTGTCCGCAAAAACATATATTTTGTTCTGGGGTGAAATTCAATTGCCAAAATAGCAATACCCTGAATCTGGTGTCCAGCTGTTGCAGGCCAAGATTCATAGTGTCCGCCAAAACATATATTTTGTTCTGGGGTGAAATTCAATTTCCAAAATAGCAATACCATAAATCAGTGGTTTCAGCTGTGGCTGGCAAAGTATAATAGTGTCCGCCAAAACATATATTTTGTTCTGGGGTGAAATTCAATTGCCAAAATACCAATACCATAAATCAGTGGTTTCAGCTGTGGCTGGCAAAGTATAATAGTGTCCGCAAAAACATATATTTTGTTCTGGGGTGAAATTCAATTGCCAAAATAGCAATACCCTGAATCTGGTGTCCCAGCTGTTGCAGGCCAAGATTCATAGTGTCCGCCAAAACATATATTTTGTTCTGGGGTGAAATTCAATTGCCAAAATAGCAATACCATAAATCAGTGGTTTCAGCTGTGGCTGGCAAAGTATATGTCACGACCGCTATCCCAGCAGCAGTCGTGTCGCACCAGACGGAAGGGAAGGGGGACCCTTATCTATGGATGGGAAATAGAACGGCCACCCCTGACAAACCCTACGCTGGCATCTGTCTGCCCTGATACCCTAGACGGGGTGTGAACCCGTGCGGCGAGCAGAATGCCTAAACCCTGAGTGACCCTCAGAAGACTAGACTGGGGAAAGGCAGATGGGAGCACTAGTCACCATCACTCATGTCTAGGAGAACAACAGGGGAAGACAGTAACAAACAAACAAACAAACAATCTCCAGCAGAGATAGACGTATCCAGTCACGAGCAGAGAAGATGATCCCAACAACGACAGTCCACGCCAGACACGAGCTCCACAGCAATACCGTCAAAGCGATCTCCTTCAAAGGTCAGAAAAGCACTGGAAGTAAGGACTATATCTGGCAATGACTGCAAGTGAAACTGAAACTAATATAGTAGCTGGGAGTGGCAGACAGCACTCACCTGAGAAGAATGCCTACAAACTCCCAGTCAGGACAAAAAGGTTCACAAGGCAAAACCTGGATGACATACCCTGAACCATGAAGCAAACTCACAAGCTATCGCGAGTAGCAAGTCGCTGCGACCTTCTCTTCCCAGACCTATCTGGATCAGTCACAGTCGTGACAGTACCCCCCTTTCTACGAGGGGCCACCGGACCCTCAAGACCAGGCCTCTCTGGGTGGGACCTATGAAAAGCCCGAATGAGTCTGTCTGCCTTTATCTCTGATGCTGGCACCCCCATTCTCTCTTCGGAACCATAACCTTTCCAGTGCACCAGGTACTGAAGAGAGCGGCGAACATATCGTGAATCAACAATCTTTTCTACCTGAAACTCAAGACTGCCATCAACAACCACCGGTGGAGGCGGTAGTGGCAATGGTTCAGGAGGTTCTACATATCTCTTAAGCAGAGATCTGTGGAAGACATTATGGATCCTTAGAGTCTGAGGTAGCTCCAGACGAAAGGCCACCGGGTTAATGATCTTAGTTACCCTATAAGGACCAATAAATCTCGGACCTAATTTCCATGAGGGAACCTTCAACTTGATATTTCTGGTAGACAACCACACCAAGTCATTCACCCCAAGGTCTGGACCTTCAGAGCGCTTCTTACCAGCCACACGTTTGTATCTGCCACCAATTCTCTTCAAACTTTCTTGCACACTCTGCCACACTGATGAAAGTGAAGACGCAAATCGTTCCTCCTCGGGAATCCCAGACGGCCCCCCCTCACTAAACGTACAAAACTGAGGATGGAAACCATACGCACCAAAAAATGGTGACTTATCGGTGGATTCTTGACGACGATTATTAATGGCAAACTCGGCTAACGGTAAATAAGATGACCATTCCTCCTGATTTTCGGAAACAAAGCATCTCAAATATGTCTCTAGGTTTTGATTGGTACGTTCAGTCTGACCATTGGACTGTGGATGGAAAGATGAAGAAAACGACGGATGAACCCCTAAACGAGAACAAAAAGCTTTCCAAAATTTAGAAACAAATTGGGTACCACGATCCGAAACAATATCGGAAGGGACCCCGTGAAGCTTCACGATGTGGTCAATAAAAACCTGAGCCAGTGTGTTAGCATTAGGCAAAGCGGTCAGAGCAATAAAGTGCACCATTTTACTGAATCTGTCAACAACAACAAGAATAACAGTCTTCCCCGCTGATACTGGTAGATCAGTAATGAAATCCATTGATAGGTGCGTCCAAGGCCTGTTGGGGATGGCCAGAGGTTAAAGACGCCCTGCCGGACGAGTATGATCCACTTTAGAATGAGCACAGGTAGGACATGCAGACACAAAATTCAACACCTCCTGACGCCACTTAGGCCACCAGAACCGACGAGACACTAATTCAGAGGTTGCCTTACTACCTGGGTGTCCTGCCAGTGCGGAGTTATGGTGTTCCTTTAGTATCTCCAGGCGTAAATTTTCTGGCACAAACAGTTTATCCGAGAGGCAGGAGGCCGGGCGTCCCCTGAGCTTCCAACACCCTCCCTCTAAACCTGAGTGTAATGCAGAGACCACCACCCCTTTTGCAAAATAGGCTCTGGAACATTATCATCACCCCTCCAGGAAAACTTCGAGACAATGCATCCGCCTTAGTATTTTTGCCCCGGGCGATAGGTTATTACAAAATTAAACCTAGTAAAAAACAACGACCACCGAGACTGTCTAGGGGTGAGACGTTTAGCAGACTCCAGATATACTAAGTTCATGTGATCGGTAATCACTGTGACGGGATGAACCGCCCCCTCCAAAAAATGACGCCACTCCTCTAAGGCCAACTTAATAGCCAAAAGTTCCCTGTTGCCAATGTCATAGTTCCTTTCTGCAGTAGTCAATTTCTTCGAAAAGAAAGCACACGGACGCCATTCACCAGGGGACGGGCCCTGAGATAGTACCGCTCCCACCCCCACCTCAGACGCGTCAACCTCTACAATAAAAGGAAGCGAGACATCTGGCTGTACGAGAATAGGAGCCGAGGTGAATCTTTCCTTCAGAGATGTAAAGGCAGATTTGGCTGCATGTGACCATTTGGAAAAATCAGATCCCTTTCGGGTCATGTCCGTCAGTGGTTTGACTACCAAGGAATAGTTCTTTATAAACTTCCTAAAAAAAATTGGCAAACCCCAGGAAGCGTTGCAATGCCTTCAGGTTCTCAGGCAGATCCCAGTCCATAATTGCCCGGACTTTCTCTGGATCCATGCGGAAACCTGAATCTGACAACACATACCCCAGAAATGGCAGTTCTTTTACGGCGAACACACATTTCTCTAATTTAGCAAACAATTTGTTGGCCCTTAATATCTGCAGCACTTGTCTCACATGGATCTTATGTGTATCCAGATCCGGAGAATAGACCAGGATATCATCAAGATATATCACAACAAATCTCCCGATAAGGTGACTAAAAATATCGTTGACAAAATGTTGGAACACCGCAGGCGCATTAGTAAGACCAAATGGCATGACCAGATTTTCATAATGCCCTTCCGGATTATTAAAAGCCATCTTCCACTCATCCCCCTCTTTGATGCGAACCAGGTTATAGGCTCCTCTGAGATCCATTTTGGAGAACCATTTAGCACCAGCAACCTGATTAAAGAGGTCGGGAATGAGAGGAAGAGGATAGGGATCTCGGATAGTTATCCGGTTTAATTCCCGGAAATCCAGGCAAGGACGCAGGCCCCCATCTTTCTTTTTAACGAAAAAGAACCCTGCAGCCACGGGTGAAGAAGAGGGTCTGATGTGTCCCTTAGCCAAACTTTCCGAAATATAATCTTTCATAGCCTTCCTCTCCGGGCCAGAAAGATTGTATAACCGGGTTTTAGGTAGTTTTGCCCCAGGTAACAGATTAATTGGGCAATCATATGGACGATGAGGTGGTAACCCCTGACAACCCTTCTCAGAGAACACATCCATAAAATCTGACAGAAAGGAAGGTAGAGATGTTACAGAGAGTGTTGAGCACCTACTACTCAAGCAGTTGTCCTTACAATGTTCACTCCACTCCACAATCTCCCCGGCCTGCCAATCCACCACGGGATTGTGAGTCACCAGCCAGGGAAGCCCCAAAACCATAGGAGCCGGAAGACCGTCCAGGACATAACAAGAGATATGCTCTTTATGGAGGTCCCCTACCTGCAGATGGATATTATGGACGATCTGAGTTAACTCTCTCTGAGTAAGAGGGGAGGAGTCGATGGCAAAAACAGGAATAGTTCTGCGTACCGGTTCCGGAGTAAAACCCAGAGCCTGAGCAAACCGTGAATCCACCAAATTGACCCCCGCCCCACTGTCCAAAAAGACGGAACAGATCTCAGTCTTATTGCCCGCCTTAATGGTAGCGGACAACAAAAACTGAGACATGCGTATGGAGGAAACGAATACGCCCAGACTGTTATCCTCCGCACAGTCTGGGGACTCTAGTTTTCCGACAGCTCCTTAGTTTGTGATCTCTTGGGTTCTGAGGGACATACCTTCACAAAATGACCCCTCCCCCCACAACGAAAACAAACCTCTGACCCATGGCGGACCTTAGGAGGATTCACCCGTCTAGTGGCGCCCCCTATTTGCATTGGTTCGACTGGATCACAACAAACCGATCCCTGCCCTATAGAGGCCTCTGTAGAATTTAATAGTCTCTCCCTGAGTCGTCTGTCGATTCTTATGGACAGAGACATAGCAGCCTCAAGAGACCCAGGGACCTCGTATACAGCCAGCGCGTCTTTTAATTTTTCAGACAACCCCTGGCAGAACTGACTCCTAAGGGCCGAGTCGTTCCATAATGTATCCGTAGCCCACCTACGGAATTCAGAACAATATAGTTCAGCTGACCGGTTCTCCTGCCGAAGTCTACGTAGCTTAGACTCAGCCAGTGAGACCCTGTCCGGGTCATCATACACGAGACCCAAGGCTTCAAAAAACTCCTCCACTGATCGTAAGGCCGGAGAGTCAGATGGTAACGAGAAAGCCTAAGCCTGAGGATCTCCTTGCAGGAGAGAAATTACAATGCCCACCCGTTGTTCATCACCGCCGGAGGATCTAGGGCGTAACCTGAAGAACAATTTACAAACTTCTCTGAAGGTTACAAATTGGTCTCTCCCTCCTGAGAACCTATCAGGAAAAGCCACTTTTGGCTCAGGAGTACCTTGGTCTCCCATAGCAACGGTGGAACCCAAGGATTGCTGCTGCTGCTGCAGTACTGTTGCTTTTAATCCTGCCACATCAAGGGATAACCCCTGTAATTGTTTCGCCAAAACCGTAACCGGATCCATAGTGGAACAGAAGAATACAAAGCAAAAGAGCAGGCAAAAAAAAAAAAAAGGAAATGTCACTTTTTTTTTTTTTTAAAAGGCCAGATATACTGTCACGACCGCTATCCCAGCAGCAGTCGTGTCGCACCAGACGGAGGGGAAGGGGGACCCTTATCTACGGATGGGAAATAGAACGGCCACCCCTGACAAACCCTACGCTGGCATCTGTCTGCCCTGATACC
This sequence comes from Bufotes viridis, assembly GCA_033119425.1. Taxonomy (NCBI): domain Eukaryota; kingdom Metazoa; phylum Chordata; class Amphibia; order Anura; family Bufonidae; genus Bufotes; species Bufotes viridis. The sequence goes on along the minus strand of CM065591.1, from coordinate 351,675,998 downwards.
CTAGACGGGGTGTGAACCCGTGCGGCGAGCAGGATGCCTAAACCCTGAGTGACCCTCAGAAGACTAGACTGGGGAAAGGCAGATGGGAGCACTAGTCACCATCACTCATGTCTAGGAGAACAACAGGGGAAGACAGTAACAAACAAACAATCTCCAGCAGAGATAGACTTATCCAGTCACGAGCAGAGAAGATGATCCCAACAACGACAGTCCAGGCCAGACACGAGCTCCACAGCAATACCGTCAAACGATCTCCTTCAAAGGTCAGAATAGCACTGGAAGTAAGGACTATATCTGGCAATGACTGCAAGTGAAACTGAAACTAATATAGTAGCTGGGAGTGGCAGACAGCACTCACCTGAGAAGAATGCCTACAAACTCCCAGTCAGGACAAAAAGGTTCACAAGGCAAAACCTGGATGACATACCCTGAACCATGAAGCAAACTCACAAGCTATCGCGAGTAGCAAGTCGCTGCGACCTTCTCTTCCCAGACCTATCTGGATCAGTCACAGTCGTGACAGTATAATAGTGTCCGCCAAAACATATATTTTGTTCTGGGGTGAAATTCAATTGCCAAAATAGCAATACCCTGAATCTGGTGTCCCAGCTGTTGCAGGCCAAGATTCATAGTGTCCGCCAAAACATATATTTTGTTCTGGGGTGAAATTCAATTGCCAAAATAGCAATGCCATAAATCAGTGGTTTCAGCTGTGGCTGGCAAAGTATAATAGTGTCCGCCAAAACATAGATTTTGTTCTGGGGTGAAATTCAATTGCCAAAATAGCAATACCATAAATCAGTGGTTTCAGCTGTGGCTGGCAAAGTATAATAGTGTCCGCCAAAACATATGTTTTGTTCTGGGGTGAAATGCAATTGCCAAAATAGCAATACCATAAATCAGTGGTTTCATCTGTGGCTGGCAAAGTATAATAGTGTCCTCCAAAACATATATTTTGTTCTGGGGTGAAATTCAATTGCCAAAATAGCAATACCCTGAATCTGGTGTCCCAGCTGTTGCAGGCCAAGATTCATAGTGTCCGCCAACACATATATTTTGTTCTGGGGTGAAATTCAATTGCCAAAATAGCAATACCCTGAATCTGGTGTTCGAGCTGTTGCAGGCCAATTGTAAATCTGTCCATAAAAGGATACCTTTCATTCAGGGCCTAAATACTAGCCCTAAAAGAGATATTCCCTAAATCAGTGGTTACTGCTGTGCCTGGATTAGTGTAATATGCTACATAAATAAATAGGCAGATAGTGTTAGGTGCCTGTAAAAAAAGGCCTGAATTTGAAATCAATACATTGTGCCAAATATTTTTTTTCTTATTGTGGTGCTTGGTGAACAGTAACAATGAGGAAACCATCTAGTAAGGGACGCGGTCGTGGTGGTGTTAGTGTACCCTCTTGTGCTGGGAGAGGACGTGGCCATTCTGCCACAGCCACACGTCCTAGTGAACCAACTACCTCAGGTTCCAGTACCCGCCAGAATTTACAGCGATATTTGGTGGGGCCCAATGCCGTTCTAAGGATGGTAAGGCCTGAGCAAGTACAGGCGCTAGACAATTGGGTGGCCGACAGTGGATCCAGCATGTTCACAACATTATCTCCCACCCAGTCTTCTGCAGAAAGCGTACAGGTGGCACCTGAAAACCAAGCCCATCAGTCTGTCACATCACCCCCATGCATATCAGGGAAACTGTCTGAGCCTCAAGTTATGCAGCAGTCTCTTATGCTGTTTGAAGACTCTGCTGGCAGGGTTTCCCAAGGGAATCCACCTAGCCCTTTCCCAGTGGTGGAAGACATAGAATGCACTGATGCACAACCACTGATGTTTCCTGATGATGAGGACATGGGAATACCACCTCATCGGAGTCCGCACGTCTCTGATGATGACGAAACACAGGTGCCAACTGCTGTGTTTTTCTGCAGTGTGCAGACCGAACAGGAGGTCAGGGAGGAAGACTGTGTGGAAGACGATGCAGGGGACGATGAGGTCCTAGACCCACATGGAATGAAGGTCGTGCCACTGACTTTCATAGTTCAGAGGAAGAGGTAGTGGTGAGACCGAGCCAACAGCGTAGCAAAAGAGAGAGCAGGGGGCAAAAGCAGAACAGCCGCCTCCGAGAGAGTTCACCTGCTACTGGCCTCCGCCACCAGGGACCGAGCACCCCAAAGGCAGCTTCAAGGAGTTCCCTGGCATGGCACTTCTTTAAACAATGTGCTGACGACAAGACCGGAGTGGTTTGCACGCTGTGCCATCAGAGCCTGAAGCGAGGCATTAATGTTCTGAACCTTAGCACAACCTGCATGACCAGGCATCTACATGCAAAGCATGAACTGCAGTGGAGTAAACACCTTAACAGCAAGGAACTCACTCTGGCTCCCCCTTGGTTTCCAGCTGTGGCTGGCAAAGTATAATAGTGTCCGCCAAAACATAGATTTTGTTCTGGGGTGAAATTCAATTGCCAAAATAGCAATACCATAAATCAGTGGTTTCAGCTGTGGCTGGCAAAGTATAATAGTGTCCGCAAAAACATATATTTTGTTCTGGGGTGAAATTCAATTGCCAAAATAGCAATACCCTGAATCTGGTGTCCAGCTGTTGCAGGCCAAGATTCATAGTGTCCCCCAAAACATATATTTTGTTCTGGGGTGAAATTCAATTGCCAAAATAGCAATACCATAAATCAGTGGTTTCAGCTGTGGCTGGCAAAGTATAATAGTGTCCGCCAAAACATATGTTTTGTTCTGGGGTGAAATGCAATTGCCAAAATAGCAATACCATAAATCAGTGGTTTCATCTGTGGCTGGCAAAGTATAATAGTGTCCGCCAAAACATATGTTTTGTTCTGGGGTGAAATGCAATTGCCAAAATAGCAATACCATAAATCAGTGGTTTCATCTGTGGCTGGCAAAGTATAATAGTGTCCTCCAAAACATATATTTTGTTCTGGGGTGAAATTCAATTGCCAAAATAGCAATACCCTGAATCTGGTGTCCCAGCTGTTGCAGGCCAAGATTCATAGTGTCCGCCAACACATATATTTTGTTCTGGGGTGAAATTCAATTGCCAAAATAGCAATACCCTGAATCTGGTGTTCGAGCTGTTGCAGGCCAATTGTAAATCTGTCCATAAAAGGATACCTTTCATTCAGGGCCTAAATACTAGCCCTAAAAGAGATATTCCCTAAATCAGTGGTTACTGCTGTGCCTGGATTAGTGTAATATGCTACATAAATAAATAGGCAGATAGTGTTAGGTGCCTGTAAAAAAGGCCTGAATTTGAAATCAATACATTGTGCCAAATATTTTTTTTCTTATTGTGGTGCTTGGTGAACAGTAACAATGAGGAAACCATCTAGTAAGGGACGCGGTCGTGGTGGTGTTAGTGTACCCTCTTGTGCTGGGAGAGGACGTGGCCATTCTGCCACAGCCACACGTCCTAGTGAACCAACTACCTCAGGTTCCAGTACCCGCCAGAATTTACAGCGATATTTGGTGGGGCCCAATGCCGTTCTAAGGATGGTAAGGCCTGAGCAAGTACAGGCGCTAGACAATTGGGTGGCCGACAGTGGATCCAGCATGTTCACAACATTATCTCCCACCCAGTCTTCTGCAGAAAGCGTACAGGTGGCACCTGAAAACCAAGCCCATCAGTCTGTCACATCACCCCCATGCATATCAGGGAAACTGTCTGAGCCTCAAGTTATGCAGCAGTCTCTTATGCTGTTTGAAGACTCTGCTGGCAGGGTTTCCCAAGGGAATCCACCTAGCCCTTTCCCAGTGGTGGAAGACATAGAATGCACTGATGCACAACCACTGATGTTTCCTGATGATGAGGACATGGGAATACCACCTCATCGGAGTCCGCACGTCTCTGATGATGACGAAACACAGGTGCCAACTGCTGTGTTTTTCTGCAGTGTGCAGACCGAACAGGAGGTCAGGGAGGAAGACTGTGTGGAAGACGATGCAGGGACGATGAGGTCCTAGACCCCACATGGAATGAAGGTCGTGCCACTGACTTTCATAGTTCAGAGGAAGAGGTAGTGGTGAGACCGAGCCAACAGCGTAGCAAAAGAGAGAGCAGGGGGCAAAAGCAGAACAGCCGCCTCCGAGAGAGTTCACCTGCTACTGGCCTCCGCCACCAGGGACCGAGCACCCCAAAGGCAGCTTCAAGGAGTTCCCTGGCATGGCACTTCTTTAAACAATGTGCTGACGACAAGACCGGAGTGGTTTGCACGCTGTGCCATCAGAGCCTGAAGCGAGGCATTAATGTTCTGAACCTTAGCACAACCTGCATGACCAGGCATCTACATGCAAAGCATGAACTGCAGTGGAGTAAACACCTTAACAGCAAGGAACTCACTCTGGCTCCCCCTGCTCCCTCTTCTGCTGCTGCCTCGGCCTCTTCCTCCGCCTCGGGAGTTGGCACCTGCCGTCCACCAAACAGAGGATGTGCCACCGACAACACCACCTGCGTCACCAAGCATCTCCACCATGTCACACGGCAGCGTTCAGCTCTCCATCTCACAAACCTTGGAGAGAAAGCGTAAATTCCCACCTAGCCATCCTCGAGCCCTGGGCCTGAATGCCAGCATTTCTAAACTACTGGCCTTTGAAATGCTGTCATTCAGGCTGGTGGACACAGACAGCTTCAAACAGCTGATGTCCATGGCTGTCCCACAGTATGTTGTTCCCAGCCGCCACTACTTCTCCAATACAGCCGTGCCTTCCCTGCACAACCAAGTATCCGATAAAATCAAGTGTGCACTGCGCAACGCCATCTGTGGCAAGATCCACCTAACCACAGATACGTGGACCAGTAAGCACGGCCAGGGACGCTATATCTCCCTAACTGCACACTGGGTAAATGTACTGGCGGCTGGGCCGCAGGCGGAGAGTTCCTTGGCGCACGTCCCTCCGCCGCCAAGGATCGCAGGGCATCATTTTTTGCCTTCTGTAGCCTCCTCCTCCTACTCGGCCTTCTCCTCCTCTGCTTCCACCAGCTCATCCAGTCAGCCACACACCTTCACCACCAACTTCAGCACAGCCTGGGGTAAACATCAGCAGGCCATTCTGAAACTCATATGTTTGGGGGACAGGCCCCACACCGCGCAGGAGTTGTGACGGGGTATTGAACAACAGACCGACGAGTGGTTTCTGCCGGTGGGCCTCAAGCCCGGCCTGGTGGTGTGCGATAATGGGCGAAATCTCGTCGCAGCTCTGGGACTAGCCGGTTTGACGCACATCCCTTGACTGGCGCATGTGCTGAATTTGGTGGTGCAGAAGTTCATTCACAACTACCCCGACATGTCAGAGCTGCTGCATAAAGTGCGGTCCGTCTGTGCGCGCTTTCGGCGTTCACATCCTGCCGCTGCTCGCCTGTCTGCACTACAGCGGAACCTCGGCCTTCCCGCTCATATGCGACGTTTCCACCAGGTGGAATTCCACCTTACACATGCTGGAGAGACTGTGCGAGCAGCAGCAGGCCATAGTGGAGTTTCAGCTGCAGCACGCACGCGTCAGTCGCACTGCGGAACAGTACCACTTCACCACCAATGATTGGGCCTCCGTGCGAGACCTGTGTGCCCTGTTGCGCTGTTTCGAGTACTCCACCAACATGGCCAGTGGCGATGACACCGTTATCAGCGTTACAATACCACTTCTATGTCTCCTTGAGAAAACGCTTAGGGCGATGATGGAAGAGGAGGTGGCCCAGGAGGAGGAGGATGAGGGGTCATTTTTAGCACTTTCAGGCCAGTCTGTTAGAAGTGGCTCAGAGGGAGGTTTTTTGCAACAGCAGAGGCCAGGTACAAATGTGGCCAGCCAGGGCCCACTACTGGAGGACGAGGGGGAGGTGGAGGTGGATGAGGATGAAGCAGGTTCACAGCGGGGTGGCACCCGACACAGCTCAGGCCCATCACTGGTGCGTGGCTGGGGGGATACGGAGGACGATGACGATACGCCTCCCACAGAGGACAGTTTGTCCTTACCTCTGGGGAGCCTGGCACACATGAGCGACTACATGCTGCAGTGCCTGCGCAACAACAGCAGAGTTGCCCACATTTTAACGTGTGCGGACTACTGGGTTGCTACTGTAGCACCCCCAAGTCAGGGCAATGTGTGGAACTAACCTGGGGAATGCCAGTGATGGAGAGGCCGGCACGCTGCTCCTCTGGGGCACTCTCTGGGTTCTTGAGGGACACAGCCAGGTGGAAGGTGAGGTGCCCTTGGTGTTATAGTTTAACGTGCCTATGGCTAAGTCCCTGATATGTCGTGACGCCAGTGCCAGTAAACGGTGGCACACCGTATTTACAGTAGGAATAACAGAGGTGCAGACTGGTAACTTGAAAACAGAATTCAAACTTTACTGAAGACAGTGATGATACAGTAAGCAGTCTTTCCAACAGTTCCTTTTGCAGACAATCAAAATTGCAGTGGTCTTACATCCAGCAAGGTTAAACAGAGGGTGATAATACAGGACTTGGAATTGCAGGTGAACCTTACTTTCTTCCTGACTCGTCCTGACTGGAATTGATGCTTCAAGGCCCCAATGCCCTACTTCTGGCTTATATCCTTGAATCTCCAGTTTATAGAGTACCTCCTCTTGACGTTTAGTACCTCTTGCTCTAGGGATTGCCTCTGGGTTCTGCACTCCTTCTCCTAGGGTACCATCTTCCTAGGGTGGATTCCTCACAGGCCGTGAGGCCTGGGTTTGGCCTTCACAGGCACATGGCCTGCACTTGTCTAAGGCACACTCTAGACTCCCTGTCCTTCCCCTGACTGGGCCTTATATAGACTAGGGCAACCTAGCTCCTCTAGTGACTAGAGCTGGAATTACATCCCTAGCCGGCCTGCACATAGCACATTTCACAGTAACAGGGGAATCAAATACCATAAATTACATTGATTTACATTGCATGGTACAAATAGGACCTTTACCAGCCTCCTCCTAAAATGAGAGGAGCGACAGCAGCCAAGTGACCCTTCCGTAGTGACGGGCAGTACAACTCCCGTACACTACATACCCCGCTGCTTTAAGCTGAGTACGCCTCGTACTCTACCAGGGTACCGCCCTACTGGAATTTCCACCTGAAAGAGACAAAAGAAAACATGCAAGAATACATACATATCAGTACTCAATTCTATCTGCATCGACAATTGCCATCAGGTCCAGCTGACTGACGGAGAAGTGCGGTGACAAGGGGCGCCGCTCTCTTCTTCAGGATAAAGAGTGGAACTGGGGCGCTGACCTGGCACAGCGGATGTTAGGGAATACCAGGATAGTCCATGACAATGAGTGAGTCCATAAAAGCATATCACAGAGACTCGCACACAGGGGGTCCATCTCTGGGCACATAGACTTAGATAAAATATGTTTTAGCAATAATACGGTCAGCAGCACATACATAAAATCACAATACAGGACTCTGACAATACCAGGGTAACATCTTCCTGGCAAGTCCTGCGTATATTTAAAGTGCTGACATAAAAGAACCCTTTTCAACCTGAAATGGGGGTTAAAAGGGATAAGGTGCAAATAAAAGCACAACTTGGAGTTATTAAAGTACTTGACGCCACAATGTTAGCAGCAGGCAGGATGTCCCGGAACAGAAAGAGGCAGGCTGGGAGCAGTGGTTCCACAGTGGCAACTTATCTTCACAAAAATGCCACCGGCCGTGGGGAACTGGCAGCAAGCTCTACCAGCCTGGCAAACTTAAAGGAACAGTTCCTGCAACATGTATGATGTCCCTGTGAGAATGAGCAAAAAAATGGCCTAGCAGGCCTGCTCACAGGTAGGTGTTAAATGAGCCCCGTTCGTCGGAGGTAGTGCAGCCCTGTGCTGCAGGTAGTCTGGGCCATGCACCAGGGCCACATGGAGGGGGTGCCCACCAAAGGGAATGGGCTGGAAACATCACCGGTATTGGGCCTACCCACCTCATTGGCCCGCTGGGCTGCGGACACACAGGAGCTGCTGGTCTCGGGACACGGGCCGGCGCTGGGGTAGACACTTCCTCTGGCCGGGACATAACGCTCCCGTCACGGCGGACTCGGCTCCTGGCATAAGTCAATTTATCCGCTGTTACACGGACCTTGGGTGGCTCAGCGTTAGCGGTAGGACCTTGACTACGGGTTCGGGTGGTACAGGGGTCACAGGTAACTCACCACCGCTGGACTGCTGCGCTGTTTTCTTAGAATCTGCCACTTGCCGCAGGCCATCCAGGTAAGCCTGTAAGGAAGCGATCCGCTCCTCCAGGGCGGAGATCTCACTGCTGGATTCCGGCACACTTGCAGCAGGCTCAGATGAGGTTCTATCCTGGCGGTTCTTCCGCAGGTCATCCATGGCTTCACTGAACTGGGCCATCCGCGCCCAATCAGCGGCTGTCTTCTCTCGCCGCGGCAGCTCTGGAGAGGGGTAAGGACTGGGAGGCTTGTCCAGGATCGCCGGCTGCCAGAAAATGTTCGGGCCGAGAAAGGAACTCTTCTCCTGGTACGTATTCCGGATGGGTCCCGGCGGGTCCTCTGCCTCCACCGGATCTTCGGCTTCTTCCCAGTCCTCCGGTACCGGTCCTGGACGGGTCACCGCAGTAGCATATGGGCCTCGCAGGCCCTCTGCGGGAGTGAACTCCACTTTCTCTCCGACCGCTAGATTATGCAGTCGCCCGGGAGATAGCTGCGCTTGACGGACCGGCGATTCACATAATAGTCCCGGTTGGTGCCGGTTTCTTGGATGAAGCCGAATCCTCTAACCTTGTCAAACTCGAGCACAACTCCGGTGCGGCGTTCGAGCTGGGGCTTGCTGTCCCTGGAATCTTCATAGATCCGCTTGGTGACTTCTTCAAAGTACTTTTTCTGGAGTGGTGGTTTTTAAAGTTGCCGCCACTGGATCTCGGCCATCAGGGCCGACCACGCGGGGTTCCGCGGGAGGAAGCCTTCGCTGCGGGTGGAAACGGCAGGGTTCGGCTTGTGGCCATGGACAGGTCTGGGCCATGTCGCTGGGAGTATACGCTGGGGGCGCAGGGCGCTCCTTAGTTGCTCCTGAGGTCGCTCCATTGCACCAACTACGGCCCGGATCCCTCCGATTCAGGTAGGAAACCCCAGTAGCAGGGTGAGCCACTGTTCCAGCAGGCTCCACCTCGCCGATTCTTGCACGCCCCTAGGTATTCCAGTATAGGGTAGGCGGTGTCCATATTATAATCCTCAAGGGAAGGCGTTACCTCCAGGTCGCCTCCTCCTCCTTCTTGGAGGGTTTTGGCGCCAAATTCTCGCGCCACTGAGGACAGTGATGGCGCAAGAAGAAGTCCAATACGCCGGCGGCCATCTTGGACGCCATGATGCATCAATTCAATGACAGCAAGCAGCGGTAGTAAAACAGCATAAAAGTCCACAAAAATGCACTTTGAAGTGGCGATTTTCTTCCTCTTGATAGCGCAACACTGCACAGCGCTTTCTGGAGGTTTTTGGGACACTTTTCTGTACGCTTTAAGTCCGCAAAGTTCACTTCAAATAAACAGGCGTTTTGTCACTTGGCAAACTGGTTAAGGCACAAAGTTCACGCTTTTGCTCACAGTCCGTAAAACGTGCGTATCCTGTTCGTGACGCCAAAATGTAGCATCCCCAAGTCAGGGCAATGTGTGGAACTAACCTGGGGAATGCCAGTGATGGAGAGGCCGGCACGCTGCTCCTCTGGGGCACTCTCTGGGTTCTTGAGGGACACAGCCAGGTGGAAGGTGAGGTGCCCTTGGTGTTATAGTTTAACGTGCCTATGGCTAAGTCCCTGATATGTCGTGACGCCAGTGCCAGTAAACGGTGGCACACCGTATTTACAGTAGGAATAACAGAGGTGCAGACTGGTAACTTGAAAACAGAATTCAAACTTTACTGAAGACAGTGATGATACAGTAAGCAGTCTTTCCAACAGTTCCTTTTTGCAGACAATCAAAATTGCAGTGGTCTTACATCCAGCAAGGTTAAACAGAGGGTGATAATACAGGACTTGGAATTGCAGGTGAACCTTACTTTCTTCCTGACTCGTCCTGACTGGAATTGATGCTTCAAGGCCCCAATGCCCTACTTCTGGCTTATATCCTTGAATCTCCAGTTTATAGAGTACCTCCTCTTGACGCTTAGTACCTCTTGCTCTAGGGATTGCCTCTGGGTTCTGCACTCCTTCTCCTAGGGTACCATCTTCCTAGGGTGGATTCCTCACAGGCCGTGAGGCCTGGGTTTGGCCTTCACAGGCACATGGCCTGCACTTGTCTAAGGCACACTCTAGACTCCCTGTCCTTCCCCTGACTGGGCCTTATATAGACTAGGGCAACCTAGCTCCCTCTAGTGACTAGAGCTGGAATTACATCCCTAGCCGGCCTGCACATAGCACATTTCACAGTAACAGGGGAATCAAATACCATAAATTACATTGATTTACATTGCATGGTACAAATAGGACCTTTACCAGCCTCCTCCTAAAATGAGAGGAGCGACAGCAGCCAAGTGACCCTTCCGTAGTGACGGGCAGTACAACTCCCGCACACTACACTACTCCCTGCCAGATCCCCGGTACAAAGACAATGTGCCCACCTTACTTCCTGCACTGAGCGTGATAGGAAGATGCGCGAAGTACAAGCGCGACGCTGGTAGACGCGCTCCTGAGAGCATTCCCAAATGTCACAGAGGAACAGGTGGAAGCCCAAGGCGAAGGCAGAGGAGGAGCAAGAGGTCGCCAACGCAGCTGTGTCACGGCCAGCTCCTCTGAGGGCAGGGTTAGCATGGCAGAAATGTGGAAAGTTTGTCTCCACGCCACAGCTAACTGCACCACCACCTGATACGGAACGTGTTAGCAGGAGGCAGCATTTCACTAACATGGTTGAACAGTACGCCTGCACACCCCTCCACGTACGACTG